>CM028132.1:350362500-350976875 GCA_016271365.2 Neoceratodus forsteri | reverse complement strand
TTTTTACTTTCACCTCTACCACCCACCCTCCCTTTATTAACTTCACTATCCCTCCCTTGGTCTTTCTTCACTCCTAATGTACCTATAAAATGTTTTATCCTCTTCTTAACCGAGCTGGCTATCTTTTCCTTGGTTTGGGCCTTTGCTATTCTGACTGCCTTCCCACTTCCTGCTGCTTTAACTGGTACAGTTCTCTGTCCTGTTCCTTCTGTGTTTCCTTATACTTCCTGAATGATATCTTTTTCCTCCCTAACCTTCTCTGCCACCTCTTTTGAGAATCAAAGTGTTTTTTTCTTGCATTTTGATTTGTTTATTTGCTTCACCTAAAGGCTTGTTGCCTCTGTGATGGCAGTTTTGATGTTTCCCCATTGTTCCTCCACCCCTCCTTCTTGCCCGTTTGCTAGTACTTTTCTGAAGTACTCTCCGAATTTTGCCAAAGTCAGCCCTTCTAAAGTCCAGTACCCTCTCATTTGTATGGCTTGACTCTACAGCTGTGTTTATTGTGAACCACACTGTGTGGTGGTCACTTGTTCCCAGATGGTTACCCAGTTCTAAATCTGAAATCTTCTTTCCATCCCCATTTGAAAGTACCATGTCTAAGATTGCTCCCTCCCGAGTGGATTCCAACACTAGCTGTCTGAGGCATACCCCCTGTAGGGCATCAAGAATAACCTTGCTCTTGGATGTGGCTGCAGCAAATATGCTCCAGTTAACATCTGGCATATTCAGGTCCCCCATCAACAATATCTCACCTTTTTCTGCCATCCTAAGGATGCCTTCTATCATATCCTTGTCCATTTCCTCCCCTTGATATGGGGGTCTGTATACAACCCCCATGCGGATTGTGGTGCCATTTCCTGTCTCCAGGGTGACCCACAGTGCATCCTCTCCTCCATGTTTACCCTTTAGTTCTCTTGGTTTGATCCTTTCCCTTACATAGAGAGTTACTTCTCCTCCTCTTCTACCCTCCCTGTCCCTCCTGTAGACTGTGTACCCTATTTTTATCAAGCTTAAAATTATATTTCAAATGCTGTAACATTTAAATTGGTAAGCACAGAAATGTAAGTTTTCTCAAATGAGAGCTAGGAGGCTGGCCCGCCAGTGCATCGGTTGGATTTCCACTTGTGACGCCAGTGACCCGGGTTCAGGAATGCACCCAGGTTGTTGGAGGGCCAGCCGGGGGAGAAGGATTGAGCGTCCCCTTGGACTGCTCTTCTTCCCCAGGGAGGAGGGTGGTGCATGCTCGGTGCATGAGCGACAC
The DNA here is from genome assembly GCA_016271365.2 of Neoceratodus forsteri. NCBI lineage: Eukaryota > Metazoa > Chordata > Ceratodontiformes > Ceratodontidae > Neoceratodus > Neoceratodus forsteri. Next base: position 350,975,614 of record CM028132.1, on the reverse strand, counting down.
TTGGCAGAGGCTGGGTCGCCGCACAGCACTGGCGCCGACTCAACTCTGGAGTGGGGTGGACACTGGACGTCATTGCACATCCCTGCCCTAGGCTACAAGGGGAAGAAAAAGCACTGCAGCTGGCCATCTCCATGAAGCCTGCTCTGGGCTTCAATTAGCCCCCTAGCCAGCTCTCCCAACTGGACAAAGTTTCTTGGCACTGTACTAGGGGAGGCAGTACTGTGACCCCACCCTCTGGGGGGTAAGCCAAGGGTGATCGGGAGAGCGCATGCCATATGGGAGGTGGAAGTCTGGGTTGCTGTGACCAGGGCAGATATCGATGGCCGGCGCTTCAAGAAAAAGCATAGTAAATTTAAAAAAAATGAAAGCTTGGAGTCTAATCAACACAAAAAGAACTTAATGATACATTTCCTATGTGTAGTTACTTCTATACATGTCAGTATAATATGTTGTTGAAAATGCCAGGACTTTAACAATTTAGTGAACCCTTTTATGTTTCTATAGATCAAAATATGGCAGCTGTAGCACTAGCTTATGTATATCAGCTTAGCTGATTTCAAGCTTTCATTTAAAAAAAAGTAAGTTTATAGGCCTCATGGTTCCAGAGTTATCCAGTTTAAAATAAATTATCTTTGGAAAGCTCTAACTTTGGAACAATTGGGGCTAAAAATGTATTTTTTTGAATGAAATGTTGGAGTCCAGCCATTAGGAATTAACTAAGTTGATACTGTTTTTATGTGTCAATAATATTGTAAGCATTTCGAAACTATCCGAAACTGCTGTTCTACAATGTTATCAATGCATTTTTTTTTAGTTGCAACACTGCTGAAAATGTAAAAATATAGCATGCTGACATGTTTTTTTATGCAACAGAGTATGTCAGCACTATTTGTTTATATCGATACTGTAACTTACATGAGGTTAACATTTTGAATAAAAAATATATGTCAACTTTCTCTGAATATTGGTTTTACTACATCTTAATTAGTAACTGTGTAGTTTTCATTTATTTTATGACCTTAACTGCATTGTGAATATTTCCATCTCCCTCTAACACTACTATTCTGCCCTGCTAATCTGGCAATTTGGTGTAAAACAATCTGCACATTTGGGAGCTTATGAATCACAAGCTCCATGTGAAAACCACCATTTTATTTTAAGTGTTAAGCGATATTTATATACATAGAAAATAACACAAACCTGGTGCATGGAAGACAAGCGTTATGAGAACTGAACGGGCCAACTCCCATTGTTAAATTTGGAGAGTAGAAGGATAAGGGGAGACCTAGTTCTCGTGTATAAAATGATTGCCCTACATTAATGGACAGTACCTCCAGTGCTGTTGAATACTTAGAATAGTTTGCCAGAGGTAGTGGTGGAGGCAAAAGCACTCAACACTTTCTAATCATGACTGGATAAATATATGAGGGAGGAACAAAATATGATAAATGACCAATGAGAAGTGGAGAATGGCCCTAAAGGGTTGCAAGGCTTGCTTCTTTCTGTCTTAAGAGCTTATGTATATGCATACATGCATATATAAATACATACATACATACAGTGCATGCAGCTTTATGGAGAAAATAAGACCACTGGTCCACTGAGTATCAAGTTAGTTCAGTCTTTTAATAGTTTGCATGTGTAAGCAATGACCCTCAACAGGGCATGAATTTCTAGAGAATTAATGCACACCCCTGGTGAATTGGAAGGCACGAGGCCAACGGCCGAGTGACTTTCATTGCACCCAGTAAGTGCATTAATTATCTAGAAACCCATGCCCTGGAGTTGGTTATTATGCTTATAAAACGGAATTTTTTCTTTGGTGGAAAAAGGTTTAGTTTCTTTTAGTTAGGTTGTCGTTAGGCGGAATAGGTGAGTTGGGTAGCAAAAGCAGTGTGCTTTTCAATGAATCTGGGAACTGCATTCTTTTTAAGAAACCTATGCCCTATGGTGGGTTTTTGTGTTCTAAAAATGGAAAATATTTTTATTTTAGTGGAATAAAGTTCTATTTTAATTTAGTTTGGTTGTTGCTAGGTAGATTAGGTCATATTGGTTACAAACGATACAGTTTCTAGGTGTATAATCAATGGTCAGGTGTTGTGTTTTGCCATGGGAAGTTGTTCAGTTTGGTCATTTTTTTATACCTCATTTTATAAATAGAAATAATGACAACACAGTATGTAACATTAATATGTCTTTATGGGGAACAAGTAAATTTGGAGGAAAACCTTGTACCACTACACCCAAGAGGGTCCCAGGCTTTAAAAGAGTCAAATGTTGGCCGCCCAGTGGCATGGTGGTAGCACTACTGTTCACCACGCCACTGACCTGGGATCAAAATGATCTTTGGTCACTGGAGGCTGGTCGGAGAGAAGAGAGGAGCCAACATCTGAAGGACTGCTCTCCTCACTTGGGGCAGGTGGATTGCTGGCTCCGCTAATGACAGCCATCAGGTAGAGGCTTGGTGGTAGTGTGGGACAGGACTGGCAAGAAGAGGGAGCTGTGGGACTCTGAAGTGCATATGCCTTCAGGCCAGCGCATGCTGACATGTGCACCCCAGCACTGGGTGGGAGAAAACTGGTGGAAAATGCCAGCAAGGTGGGTATAAATAAAGCCCCTCCACTCCTCACCTGCTCCATCATCATCCCAGTCACCTGTAGCCATTACTGGATATGTTCTCTCAGGGGCAGAGGATGGCCCTCCCTCTTCTGACCCCACCACAGGGGAAATCTGTGGGGGTACTCCAGACCACAGGTAAGTCTGGAGAGGTGGCAGACAGTGGAGAATAGCTGAGATGGAGTCGAAGGGAGCCAAGGCTGCCTTGGCCAGGAGGAAAAATACATATATATATATATATATATATATATATCTATAACAAAAACTCAGTTGTAGTATGAAGTGAAGCTGGGTCAAAACTTAGGCATGATTTCATTTTGGTACAGAACTGAGATTTTCAAGCCATTTGCAGCATATTGAAATGGTAGAACTGTTATATTGACCATCTGATGATTTTTTTTTTTAATTTACATAGTAACATGTAATTTAAGCTTGGAAGGTACCCTGTACTCCCTACCAGGTCATAATAGCGTGGATAATACCGTGCACAAAAAGACCATGCTGCTACTACAGTGTGTGGGTTTACAGCGACAGGGGAATTACAGTAATAGAAAGTATCGCTGCCCCCTGACGCTCACCAGCAGCAAGGAAGTGGATGTAGTCACTGTTGATCGGGTGCTTGGTCGAGCCACTCCCATAATGGAGTGGTTAGAGCACCTGACCCAGTAATGGATGGGGTTGGGGAAAGTGATTTGATTCCCTTCTAGGGAATCTTTTTACAATTATATTTCTTGCCCTGTGTCACACCCTCAGAGTTGATTATAATAGTTCAGGGAGGTGTGGAGCAAGCCCTCCTGCAAAGTGCAAGAAAACAGTTGGGTGTTGCCCAATGCTGTATCATGCCACGTAGTCTTGATGTGCACAGTTTGTCTGTGACATTATGACCCTAGTGCCCCTGTTCTTAGGTCCATCATATCTGCACCCTGCTTCATAAGCAGGGCTGAATGAAGTATGCTGTGCAAACAAATATAAATTAATAGGTTTCTTACTCACTCTACTATCCATGGTACCCAGTGATTCCCTTGGTAAGCAGAAATTTCTTCAGGCTGACTTTAAAGCCTGCACTGTCTTCATCTCCACAGTTTCACTGGTAGGCTGTTCCATAAGTTAGCTACTGATTGAGAGAAAATGTGCCTCTAATGTTACCCTAGATTTACCACCCCAAGTGTCCTTGGGTCATGCTGCAGGACACTAGGTAAAACATATTTGCCTATTTAATCTTGTCAATATCCCTGAGTATGTGAAAGGCTAAGATAATTTTCCTTCTCAGCCTCTTCTTTTCTCTAATGAGAACATGTTAAGAGACCCAGCTTTTATTCATAGCTTTTGTACTCCATACCTCTGATCATTTTAGTGGCCTTGTGCTGTACCTTCTCAACTGCCTCACTGGCCTTTTTGTATTGAGGAGACCAGAACTGCATGCAGTTCTCTAGATGGGGCATCACCAAGGCCTTGCAAAGTGACATGATTATTTCCTCTGTCCTGCTGGTCACCTCCCTTTTGATACACCCTAGTATTCTGCTGGCCCTCTTAATGGCAGCCACACACTGCTTGTTTTGCTTCAGCCCCATGTCTAGTATGAGGAAAATAAACAACAAAAAAAAAACAGCACACACAATGTCCGCTATACTTGTTAAGAATTTATATTGGCGCAAAAGATGCATGAGAATTACTGGTCAACTGCCCCTGTGCATCACCACCACCACTATATGGCTTCCCCATGAGGTAGGGGCAGTTGATCAACAACTCTCATGCATCTTTTGCACCAATAAAAAGTCTTAACACATCTAGTGGACGTTGTGTGCACTGTTTTTTTGCCTTAAGTTTATGTGCAGACAGCAGCACCTTCTGGATTTGGTTTCCTCCCTTCCTAACAGTACCATGTCTATTGTGGCCTCAGGTCCTTTTGCTCTTTGACTGCAACAAGAGGAGCCCTACCTCTGATTTTCCTTCCAAATGTGGCACCTTGTATTTACTCTAGCTATATTGAATCAGAGTCTTCAGGAGTCAGAACAATTGCTTGTTCAGGTCCTCCTGAAGTTTGTCCTCATCCTCAATGGAGTTCACCACCTGATTAGCTTTGTGTAATACACAAACTTAAGCAGCCTACTGGTGACTCCAACCTCCAGGTCATTGATAAAGATGCATAAGAACTGTGGTACAGTACTTGCACCTGTTCCTTAGGGATTCCACTGAGTACTCCTCTCCACTCAATGTATCGTATATACCCGCATAAAAGTCGATCCACGTATAAGTTGGGGGGTATTTCTTTAAGCTGTTAAAAAAGGTTTTCTGTGTGACCCGCATATGTCAGATCTATTAATTTATCATTGAGCTGTCATGGGCTGGCATGCGGCTGCAATGAAAAAAAAATCAAGATAATTCGGTTGTGATTTAGTCCATAACAGTTCACAGATCAGTCGCACAGTTCCAAGACCAAGTTCATTCACAGATCAGCTACTATTGAAAACATACCATAGGACACATTGACACTGACTGGCTAAGGAGAGACCATAAATGTGGAACATCCAGACCGTATTCGGTCCACACTAGTCCACATGAGTTCTCATTCAGTGAATCTAGCTAGAGAAGTATTACCGGTAGTGTCAGTAGTGCTAGTGCATTTCACTTTGTGTAGGGTAAGCAGTCTCTTGCTGGCATTACTGGTCACTCTTATGCTGACACTACTGCTATTGGATCCTATTACCCTGTTGCCTCTGAGAAAATGACTTGCCATGAGGAGAGAGCAAAAATTAAATTGAAACCTGTCGTAGCAAGGTATTAGTGTTAAGTCCTGCTGATTGTAAAAAAATGACGGCTACCATGGGAACGATAAACTTGTTTTTCTTTTTTCTCCCCCTCATATTAGATTAGTAGGTAGATTTTTCAGTTCCGTCACCATGCAATCCTCTGGATAGATCTTCACCTCACTATTTCATCATACTTTGAGAGAGGGGGTCCAGGATCTACACTAATTAAGTTAATTATGTAGTCACTTGTACATTTATGTATTAACCTCTATGTATAAGCTTTATATATTTAAATAGACTTCAAAGCCATTTGGAATGGAGTCCACATTTTGTGAAATTCCCTCTTTTAACCCATGTTTAAAATATCAAATTTGTTCTAATTTGGATATGTCCACTATCATATTTAGCCATGTTTCAAAACCCGTGGGTTCAGCATCCTTCCATTTCAACAGTATACACTTCTTAGCAACAATAGAAAACATTGTAAGAAGCTTTTGTTGTGGTTCATAATGCTCCTTATCTGGATAGGTTCCTAAAAGTTCGACTATCGATGAAAAATAAATCTGTTTCTTTATTATTGATGTATATAACCATTCTATTTAAAACCAAAATAGGACAGGTATGGACATGAGCTTATTAAGTGTATCAATGTGCCAGATGATGTTGCACATTTGGACATTTATCACTTATATTAAGATTAAATTGATTAAATTTCTTGGGTATAATATATCCTATGAGTTGTATTCATCTGATCTGTTGTAATTTAACAGAATATGCACTGTGAATATATGCTTTAATAATATCTTAAAGAAAGGAATCCAGTTCAGCCAACCTCAGTAGAAACAAACAAGATAATTTGAGGAGTAGCTCACTACCAATTAAAGCAACATTAACAGCAAGTCAAATTGGTGGAATGAGAGCCCACTCACCAAATAAATGAAATTTTTTATTTTATATATTTTTGTTTCTCTATTTTTCTCTTTTCACTCTTCCAGGTACAGTGTTAACAGCAAGGACAAATGTTTCAGACTCAGTCCTTCATCAGTGGAATACACTGTTGCCTATATACAAAATCATAAATACATAAAACATAAATATGATACCATATTTCAGTTTTTACATAAGAAATTATTAACCCTATCGCTAAATCCATGAATATCTCACCTTGTAAGATTTGCATATTTTTCACAAAGCTCCTTAACATTCATACCATAATTCAGTTAAATGTCTGGAAACATAAATTAACTCCAATCACTTTTTAGTCTCCTCTATCTCATTCTTAATTCTCTTTCAAAGACAGGCTCATTACCATCAACTCCCTATGTTGTATATTTTCTTTTAATAAATTACTGAATCTGAAATCAGCTTAAATTAAACATATCTCCTTTTTCAACGAGTGTCTCATACAGTACACTGTGGACAAGAAAATCACGGCCTTCAACCAACCTTGCATTGCATATATATCCATTACATAGCATTCATCAAAGTGCCTTGTATAACAACATTGTCCTTGTTATAAAAAACAGTATTTGTTCACCGTTTATTAGTTACACCCATCATTTTTGTGCAAAAATCCTTAAGCCAACATCACTCATTTATTTATTTATTTGCTTTTGTTTACCGGGTAAGTCACACTAGACAGCCAAGTGCCTATTTTCAGGTGTGACCCGGGAGAGTTACAAACTTGAGTATACAGGTACAGTGACGAATCAATTTTACATACAATGAGATATCAGGTTATATAAGAGAATGACAACCAGTAAAAAGTCATGAACCCGGTGGGGGGGGTTACAGACAACCTGGGAGAGTTACAAGCTAGAGCATGCACAAACAGTGAGTGAGTCAAATTTACATATAATAGGAGAGCAGGCGTTACAAATATGGCACTCAGGAAGAAATGGCATGCTTAGCATGATTTGGTGAGGTAGTTAATAGCGTGTCAAAAGGTTTAAGACAAGATAGGTACAGTGCACATAATAACCACAACACAGGCTCAATCATACGATAAACCAAAGTAAGTGCCAGCATATGGGGTGGGGGGACCTCGGGATGAGCCAATGAGGAGGGGGAGGGAGGGGAAAAGAGGGCCAGGTGACCCCATTTGAGCAGGAAGACCGGGAGACAGACTGGAGTAGGGATGTCATTTAGCCATTACTTGACCAGTTGACGGGAGAATAAGTGCAGTGGAACTGTTAGCTCACTCATTCTTAACTGTTACCGCGATATCTTGCTATAATGCATATTTAAATAGAAACACAGAGTGCCTTAACGTTATTCCTTCAGAATGTGCAAATCGCTGGGTAAGGATACACATACCTGTTCCTCTTTTTACTCTTTTCGTGTTGTGAAATTTTAATCTGAAATGAGATATCATGTATATTTGTGAAAGGGAATCTATAGGGTATGCACATCAGGGAAATCGTTATTTATCTGAGTAAGCAAAATAAAGTAATAAAAGGAGAACTCTTTTGGATAATGAGTGAGTAATGTTTGTTAGGAGAACAGCAGTAAGGAGACGGGTACTCTGCTTTGTACTACCGCACAGCTCCTCTGCTTCTCGAGGTACGCATCTTCGCACAGCACCCCTTTTAGGATAGCACTGAACAATTTCAGTAAAATAAACTCAATAGGAAATAGAAGTTTAGATTACTTTCATTTTGAAAGTATTAAAGTTATATTATTAATGACTGGTGATTGACAAGGAGGTGGTCCAATCCCTTTGATCCAATCCCCTTAAATGTCAGTGCATTTACATTCTTAGTTGGTCTGCTGAAGGGTGTTAAAGGGAGAACACCTAAGGGTCTAGTTTATGATAGCTCTGTTTTTTTAATTTTTTATTTTTTTAATTTTTTTGTTTTGTTTTCTTTTGTATTATCTATGCTGAAGTTAAGCCTGCTGTTTTATTTCTGGATTATTTTATTTTTATTTTCGTACCAGTCCGCTTAATCTGTTAAAGCTGTAAATAAAAATCTGGGCAGAAGAATCTGCAGGAACTTATCTTAGTGTCTGTGCCCATCTGTGAATCCACCAAGTAACCTCTGACACATGGTGGCAGTGGTGGGATTCAGTGGGCAGCATCTGGAAGGGTCTGTTTGAAGGCCCTGGAGGACATTGGATGCAGTCTGATAAAGCGGCTGATGACAAATCGGATCAACGAAAGGGTTATTGCTACAAGGTCAGTGTTTGCCAGATATCAGCTACCCTTACTGCAAGGTCTAGATCCAGTGGTATGGAAAAAGGAATCCAAGAGCACAGCAGGTGAGCAGAAAAGAAGATGGAAGACAAAAGGAGGGTTTGGCAGATCCAGTGGGGCGAGCAAGAAGATGAAACTCCCCCTGAGGAGATGCATGATTTATTAAAATGGCTGTGTGTACATCAACTAGAAATGGAGAAACAAAGAGAAGAGACAGAAAATAAAGTGAAATGCATTGGAATGATACGCTGCAAGCCATTCAAACACTGGATGCCGCTAGACCTCTGGTGATTCCAGGAGCTAGGCTTGGACAAAAGACATTAAAATTGTTAAATTATCTGAAACAGATGACATAGAGGCTTATATATGAGTTTTGAAAGGTAGCCATGGCCTGTGCATGGCCACGAGACCAGAGGGTCATAAGGCTGGCCCCTTATCTGACAGGTATGCCCAGCTGGCCTACAGTAGAGTGGAGGTGGCACATGCTAATGACTATGACAGAGTAAAACTAGCAATATTAAAAGGTATGACATTAACCTTGAAACCTATAGACAGAGGTTTTGCTCCTATATGTATCATACAGCTGATAACCCACAGGATGCCTATACTCATCTGCAGGATCTATGTGAAATGGTTACAACCAGCCACTAAGACTTTAGAACAAATTCTTGAGGTGATAGTCTTAGAACAATTTATCAGAATTTTACCCCAGGACGTTCAACTATGGGTAAGAGCATCACCCAGAAGAATCAGCGGTAGCCATCAGATTAGCTGAGGACTTCATATCAGCACAACCTCATCACCAGAGAAGTAACCCAGCTTACCCACAGACTATGGTAAGACACTCTACTACTACCACTGCACAAACAAATACCACTAGTGGGACTGGAAGTAACCTAAGTAATATACCTTACAATAAACAGGAAGAGGATATAATCCAGACATTATTTGTGGAGAATGCAACGGGAAAGGTCACATTGCACGGTTTTGTCCAAAAAAGAAAGTTGAAGCAGCTCACCTTGCACTGGCCAATTGGGGGCAATATATATTACCGGTACAAATAGGTCATCATACTGTAAATGGGCTCCTCAATTCAGGGAGCAAACAAACATTAGGGCAAGCTGATGTTCTGAAGGAACTACCGACTCCTGGAGGACCAACTACTGGGGTAACGTGCATTCATGGAGATGTCCATTTTTATCCATTAAAAGAAACTATAATTATGATTCAAGGACTTTCTTAACCCTTAGCTGTAGGTGTTGTCCCTAATCTTCCTGTTCCTGTTCTGCTAGGCCATGACCACCCCCACTTTCAGACTTTACTATCATCAAATGTCTGTGCCATGGTGACCAGAGCACAGGCACAACAACCGAATACATTGGACAAAATATTTCCTTTTGAAGAGGATATCTATGGGCCCATAGGGAAGGACAGAAAAACTCAACGTAAAAGGAGAACTGAAAAGTATAACTGGGCTCATAGAGTAAATGACAATGTAATGTCAGATACTGTGTTCAAAGAAATAAGTGTTGTTAATTTTAGGGAATTACAACAAAGTGATGAAACTTTGAAACATTTTTTTTTTACAGGGATCAGGGTCTAAAGGACCAGATAAATATCAAATACAGGATGGATTATTGTACTGGATATGTGTTAACCCTTAATCTGGGGAATTGGTAAACCAGCTTATGGTGCCCCAGATGTATAGAAAGCAATTGATAGAATTAGCCCATGATATTCCTATGGCTGGGCATCTGGGGAGGGACCGTACTTTAAGTCGTCTCCTTTACCGTTTTTTTTGGCCAGGCATACATGAACATGTTTCAGATTTCTGTCGAAGCTATTCTGAGTGTCAAAAAGTGGCAAAATTGGGTAAAAGAGATAAGGTTCCCTTACAGTCAATGCCTTTGTTTACTGTCCCATTCGAATGAATAGCAATGGATATTGTAGGACCCCTAACAAAAAGTACGAAAGGAAATCAGTATATTTTAGTCGTATGTGACTACGCGACAAAATATCCTGAGGCCATTCCTCTTCATAGTGCAACTGCCCCCAGAATAGCTGAGGAGCTGGGGAAAATATTTAGCAGGGAAGAAATACCGAAAGAAATCCTTACTGATTGTAGAAGTAACTTTTTTTCTGTGGTTTTGCAATGTCTCTACCAGATTCTGGGAATTAAGGCCATTCACACTACACCTTACCACCCTCAAACTGATGGTCTGGTACAGCATTTCAATCAATCACTAAAGAAAATGTTACAAAAATTTGTACATGAAGAGAGAAAAAAATGGGATGTGTATTTGCCATACCTTATGTTTCAATACAGAGAGGTACCCCAGGCCTCTACAGTTTTCCCCCTTTGAACTATTATATGGCCACAATCCTAGGGGTCCTTTAGACATTGTAAAAGAGGAATGGGAGGGTGGAAACAAGTTTAAAGAACTGAATACTGTTGACTATATGAAAGACTTAAGAAAAAAATAGCACAATATATTCAGAAAGCACATGAGACTAACAAGCAACAACAAACTGTACAGAAGGTACAAAATGATAAAGGAACAGGAACAAAGGAATTTTGTGATGGGGTTAAAGTATTGTTATTATTACTACCCTCTTCAGAAAATAAACTTCTGATGAAATGGCAAGGGTCTTATAGCATAAAAGGAGACTAAGCTGATTACGTATGAAATTGAATTGCCAGATAAAACACATAACATTTGTAATTACCATGCTAACCTTCTGAAACCGTGGGTTGAGAGAGATTCATCATTTTGTGGGTATATTCACCCAGACTCAACAGTAAGTGAACTTGATCTGGCATACCAAAGATTGGAAAATATAGCAGGGGTGGAAAAATTAAAAATCAACCCCGAGCTAACACCCTCCCAAATTGCAAGTTTACAGACATTATTGAGAGAACATGTAAATACCTTCATTGTGACCCCAGGACAAGCACTAAGCATATCACATCATATTTATGTGACACAGGACAATCCTATAGGACAAAAAGCTTATAGATTGCTCGAAAGATTAAGGGAAGATGTTAAACAAGAACTTAACAAAATGCAACAAATGGGTATTATTGAGCCCTTGCAGAGTGCCTGGAGTTTTCCCCTTGTAGTAGTTACAAAAAAAGAGGGCAGGGTACGTTTGTGTTGGGACTTTTGGAAATTGAATGCTATTTCAAAATTTGACAGCTATCCCATGCCTCGAATCAATGATATTTTAGATCATTTAGGTAATGCTTGCTATATCACAACCTTGGACTTAACCAAGGGATATTGGCAAATACCTTTGGATATTGAGGCAAAAGAAAAACGCAGCATTCAGTACACCACTTGGTCTTTTTCGATTTACTGTTATGCCCTTTGGGCTTCATGGGGCTCCTGCCACTTTCCAAAGGATCATGGACAAGATTCTTAAACCACAATCTGACTATAGTGCCACCTATTTAGACGATGTGGTGATTTTTAGCCAATCATGGGACAAACATCTGGAACACCTATCCAAGGTACTTTCAGCCATTTCTGATGCTGACCTTACTATTAACCCTACCAAATGTAATATAGCTATGAAAGAAACCAAATATCTAGGTTTCCAAATAGGGAATGGACAGATTAAACCAGATAAGCAAAGTAGACGCTGTAGCCAATAGCCCTAGGCTCAAACAAAAAGGATGTTTGATCCTTTTAGGACTAGCAGGTTACTACCGTTGCTTTTATTCCTGCATTTTCCACTTTGGCTGGTCCCTTGACAGAGTTAATTAAGAAGAAAAAATCTGATAAAGTTATTTGGACCCCAGAGTGAAAAGCATTCAAACAACATGAAGTCTTGTATATTATGACAAGTTGCAGTTTGTCCCACCACTAGAACTGCTCGGAGGTGAAATAGTTAAATCCATTCCATGAATGGAACTTTGAGCACGAGCTCTAAGATAGAAGCTCTGTCTGTGTAGTTTCAAACCTGAACTGTCAGATTCTTTACTCGCCTCACTGAACAGTCGCTCCGGAGATTTCTCCTACTGCTCGGTTCATTTCTCGGTTTAAACAGTGTTTCTCGTTCGATTCAACCGAGAATAGTTTTATTTTAACCGCAAACCGCTCGTTCAAGCTCTGTCTGTGGTATCGTAAGTAATTTAAAATTGTATTTTCTGTGTGGAACTTGTAAGTTTATTGGTTTGGTTTTGAACCGATCAGCTGGGTTAAAAGCTTAAAAATTTTAAAGCTTGTCATTTTAGAGTGCGGTTCCTGGTTCTTATCGGTTCTAAAAAAAACGGATTTATTACGTTTTTTTTCCAATACTCGTGACACGGTTAGGAACCGATAAGGGTGTCTTGCCTGGCACTGCCGTTCAAAGGGCAAGTTTTTTCTGGTTAGGCTGGCATTATGTCTGAGAAACCCAAAAGAAAAACAGGCCCACTGGGTTTCAACACTGTGATGTCTGTGGGGAAGTCTTTGCCAAGGCTGACCCACACACCACATGTGTTTATTGTCTGGGGTTTGACCACCTCCAGTCAGACTGCCAGATTTGTAAGAATTTCCCTGCAGCCACCCTGGAAAAGAGATTGGGCAGGCTTAGGGAACGAGAGGCCAAAAAGTCCGCTGACCCGGATGGCCAGCCTGGTTCGGTGCCAACCGAATCAGAGGAATGCCCTCTGACCAGGGCGAGACTTCCTCGGCCAAAAGAAAAGCTGGTTCGGAGGAACCAGTTCCAGTAAAGAGAACAAGGAAGTCAGCAGGTTTGGAGTCCAAAATCCTTCTCCACCTGTTGCAGAGATAGCAAGAGCTATTCAAATTGTCCAGTCATTGTCTCTTGTCCCATCCGAACCACCACTATCTGGTAAAGGTCGGTTCGTCCGTTCCATCGGTTCAAGAATATGATGTTGAGGAGTTTTATGAACCAGAGGAGGGGGAGGATGATTATGAACAGTATGAATGTGGCTGGGAGGGTCTGGGTGTGCCCATTGAACCGGACATTTCCCCAGACAGACCTTTAGAATCTCCCCCTATGCTTTCTGAGTCTCCCTCTCATTTTATGTTTTACAAAAAAGTTGCTGAAACCCTCCAGCTTCCTTTGGAAGAAGCTGTGGATGAGCAAGAGGAGCCTGATTTTGTAGAAATGATGGATATTCCAGAGTCTAGGAGATTGTCTATTCCTTTGCATAAGTCTTTTAGGAAATAAACAATAAAAATCTTAAAAACTCCTAATTCTGTGCCTCCTGTAGAAAAAAAGATGGACAGAAGGTACACATTGTCAGGTCCTGATACAGAATTCCTTTCTCAGCAATGCAGTCATGTTGGGGTAGTTCAGGCTGCAGCTTGTGATAAAGCTAATATTCCCCTGGCTTCACATCCTCCTGACAAGGATTCCAGGAAGATTGATGCCATGGCAAAAAAACAGTACATGGCAGCGTCCTTGGGACTCAGGCAAGCAAATTATATGGCTTATGTAGCAAGGTATCAAAAATCTAGATGGGATACTGTTATGGAATTAGCCAAACAAGCCCATGGCCAGCTTGCTAGCTGAGCTGAACAGGTGGCTGCCGATGGCATTGAGGCTTAGGTGCAGTTTCATGCTGCTGTGGATGTTAATGATGTCTCCTCTAGAGTCATGGCCACATCTGTAGCTTTCGTAGGTTGGCCTGGCTCAGGTGTACTATCCTCTCACAGGATACCCAGACTAAGGCTATGGATTTTCCTGGGTGGGAAATTCTCTGTTTGGGGAGCAGACAGAGAATTATATGAAAAGATGGATGAATATAGGACTACTTACAAAAGTGCTCAAGCTAAGTGAGCGTGTCACTCCCCAGAGGCACACTCCCAGGGGTAGGGGTAGGCCTTTCCACAGGCCTTCTACTAAACTCAGGCCTCCTCTGCTTATGCTCAGAGGGGTTCTTCAGAGGCAGAGGCAGACGGGTGTGGGCAGGCCTGCTCCCACCCTCAGCCTAAAGCACTGCCAAGCAGGCACCCTGATGGGGTGCCCAGGGCCAATTCTCCTTACCAGTAGGGGCAGGTTGGCTTACTTCAGTCAGAACTGGGTGTCTTTAACCTCAGACAAGTGGGTTCTGGAAGTAGTAAGCCAGGGACTGGTTCTCAGCTTCAAAAGTTCCCCAAGATGAGAGCCAGGCTTTTTCTACCTGAAGTTCTTTAGAGACCCTTGCTCTAGAAGCAGAGGTCTCAACCCTGTTGGCCTCAGAGCAGTAGAAAGGGTTCCTCCCTACACCAGGGCAGGGTCTGTATTCCAGATACTTCCTTACCCAAAAAGACAGGAGAATGGCGGCCCATCTTAGACCTCAGATATCTGAACAAGCATCTTTGAAACCAAAGTTCAGAATAATAACTCTGGCAATGATTTTACTCTTCTAAGGCCAGGGACTGGCTAGCTTCCTGGACCTCAAGGATGCCTATTTTCACGTCCCCAATCAGAAGCTCCCACCGAAAGTACCTCAGATTGAACTGCCTCAGGTCATTACCAGTTCAGAGCAATGCCCTTCGGCTTGACCTCTGCCCCAAGGGTATTCACAAATGTCTGGCAGTAGCAGTGGCTCACTTAAGGAGGCAAAGGATTGCTGTTTTTCCTTATCTAGATGACTGGCTCATTGTAGGCCAGTCCCAGAACAGGTAAAATCTCACCTGCAAGTCACCCAGCAGCTTCTCACCTCCCTGGGCTTTCACTAAATCTACTAAAGTCAGTTCTGGAACCAGTCCAGGTACTCACCTTTATAGGTGCAGAATTGGACACAAACCGGCCAGAGCTTTTCTTCCTTAGAAAGGGTAAGGAACTTGGTGGCTCTGGCCTCCTCCTTCACTCTCAGGTCTCTCGACCAGCAAGACACTTTTGCAGCTCTGGGGCACATGGCTGCATCCACAGCTGCAGTGCAGGGAGCAAGATTTCAGATGAGAGACATTCAGTTTCACTTGAGAACCTATTGGTCCCAGAGAAGAGACCCCCTTTCCAAGTTGGTCCCAGTGACTTGAACCTTGATCCAGGCCCTCCAGTGGTGGCAGGATCAGAGCAATTTAAGATTGGGGTCCCCTTTCTCCCCCTGCTCACACGTTGACTCTCATTACAGATGCTTCCTCCTGGGGTGGAGCCCACATGGGCGACCTCTCCACTCAGGGAGTGTGGTCTCCCAGGAATCTCTGTTCCACATCAATTTGCTGGAACTCAGAGCTGTCTTTTTAGCACTTCAAGTGTTTTCTGCATCTGTTCAGAACAAAGTGGTACAAGTCAGAACAGACAACACCACAACAATGTGGTACATCAACAAGCAGGGGGGCACTCGGTCTTTGGCCTTGTGCACCGAGGCAATGAAGTTGTGGTCTCTGGCCTATTCCCTGAACACTTCCCTCATAGCAGTTCACCTTCCAGGAAAGGACAATGTTCTAGCAGATGCTCTCAGCAGGATTTCTCAGGGCCATCACGAATGGTCCCTGGATCCTCAAGTACTGGGGATAGTCTTTGCCAGATGGGGCACCCCTCAGATAGATCTTTTTGCAGCCCCAGACAATCACCAACTTCCACTGTTCTGCTGCAGGCCTCCAGTGTTGGGCCAGTCCCCTGGACACCCTCCTTCTGGATTGGGAAGGAAGTTTCTTTATGCCCCTTCCTCTCCTATTCAAAGTGTTAGTCAAAATCAGATCCCAGCCTTGCAGGGTGATTCTGATTGCCCCGGATTGGGCCAGGCAGCCCTGGTACCCACTCCTTCTGTCCCTGACAGTCAATATTCCCCTGTGTCTCCCCAGGAATCACAACCTATTATCCTGTGCCCAGGGGAGAGTTTGGTATCCGAACCTCAAATCCCTCAACCTCAAGGCCTGGCTCTTGAGGAGTTAGAATTTGCTGACTTACACCTCTCTCAGGGTGTTCTTGAAATTTAAAGGCTTCTAGAAGCCTTCCACTAGGGCTACTTATAATTCTAAATGGAAAAGGTTTTCCATTTGGTGTTCTGGGAAGCATATTTCCCAGAATCTGCTGATTGCCCATTGTGTTAGATTACATGGTCCATCTTAATTCCTTGGGCCTCAGACCAGCTACCCTGAGAGTTCATTTGGCAGCTGTCTCTGCTTTTGTTTCAGCAGGAAAGTCATCCTCTCTTTCCGCTCACCCTGTGTTTTCCAAGATTTTTAAAGGATTACTCCATACTAATCCACCTTTTATGGATCCAGCCCCTGCCTGGGACCTTAATATTTGCATTGCCCAGTTAATGCAACCCCCTTTTGAACCTCTGTTTTCTGCAGAGCTGAAGTATCTAACTTGGAAAACTGTTTTCCTAGTGGCTTTCACTTCTGCTAGACGCATAAGTGAGTTGCAAGCCTTGTCAGTAGAAACTGACTTTATTTCTTTCCACAGGGATAAGGTAGTCCTCAGGACTAACAGGAAGTGTTTGCCTAAGGTGGTTTCAGATTTCCATCTTAACCAATCTATCTCCCTTCCAGTATTCTTCACTGAACACTCCTCTTCTGGTGAGAGGAGATTGCACAGTTTGGATGTTAAGAGGGCTCTTAGTTACTATTTAGAACGTACCAAGGGTCACAGGTTCGAATCCTCCAACTTTTCCTCACTTATGGTGAGGTTGGAAAGGGAACCTGCCACTAAGAGATCAATTGCCAGGTGGATTGTCTCTTGTATCCAATTTTGTTATCAGAAACTGGGCAGAGATCCCCTCTGGCTTGAGGGCTCATTCTACCAGAGGTAAGTCCGCATCTCTAGCTGCTGCCAGAGACATCCTTATATTGGAGATATGCCAGGCTGCTACTTGGAAAACGGTGCACACTTTCACCAAGCATTACTCCCTGGATGTCCAGGCTAGGAGAGATGCCTGGTTTGGCACAGCTGTGCTCTGTTTCCGTCCCGTAGGTTCTGTCCTCCTCCATGGAGGTAATTGCTGTGTGTTTGTAATTTTTTATAATATAGCAAGACTTCATGTTGTTTGAAGAAAAATTACTCACCTTAGTAATGTTGTTTCTTCTAATGGAGTCTTGCTATATTATGACCTCCCCCAGCCTGCCCTCTCAGAACTTCTACTTGGTATGGTGGGCAACCTAGTGTGAGCACTATTTTATGCCCTTTTAGGCATTTCACCCTTTTGGGGTTTGGGTGTGGTGTTTATTATTCTCTTGTGTTATTTCTCATATTGTTAAATTATATTATTAATTTTGGTCCCTGACGTGAGTCTTTGGTGTTGGGACCAGCAATGGGTGTTATTATTTAGGTAGCCAGTTGGCTAGTGTAGGTTACAGCTTCCACACAGACCTTGGTGAGTTTTTGCTCGTAAAGATCTGACAGTTCAGGTTTGAAACTACACAGACAGAGCTTCTATCTTAGAGCTCGTGCTCAAAGTTCCATTCATGGAATGGATTTAACTATTTCACCTCCGGAGCAGTTCTAGTGGTGGGACAAACTGCAACTTGTCATAATATAGCAAGACTCCATTAGAAGAAACAACATTACTAAGGTGAGTAATTTTTTCTTTTGCTCCATAAAAGCCGCACTCTGTTCTTCTCCCATATTGCATACACCAGATTTTACATAACCCTTCATACTCCAAACTGATGCATCCAATTGTGGTATAAGGGCTGTGTTAACACAAATTATTCAAGGAGAAGAACACCCCATTATATTTGTAAGCAGGAAACTTCATAAGAGAGAAAGTCGGTATTCCACCATTGAGAAGGAGTGCTTAGTGGTAAATGGGCTATTGAAGCACTCCATTTTATCTATGGGAACCAAATTTGAATTGTGGACCGATCATAATCCCTTATGTTGGCTGCATGTAATGAAAGACCGTAGTACAAAATTATGCAATGGTATTCTTCTTGCAACCCTATCGGTTCACAGTTAAACATAGACAAGGGGTAGCTCATAGCAATGTAGACTATCTGTCATGATACGTGATAGAAAATTGACACCTATCATCAGACCTCAGGGTATTGATTGGAATTGTGGAATGATATTCCGTCATCCACATAATTTACTCACTATGTATTACTTAGGGACCTCGAGGTGGAGCCTTGGAGAGGGTGGGATATGGCTCCATCTCTCCATTAGTTGAGAGATCTGATGATCAGGTGTTATAATGTTTACACAAAACCCGTGGGTTTGTGTCAAAAGGGGGAAGAAAATGTGAAAGGGACTCTATAGGGTAGGCACGTTAGGAAATCGTTATTTGTCATGTTCGGTATGCATGTATGAGAGAATGGGTGTTATTTTGTGTATTGTAACCTTTATCTGATGGACTGGCCATCCATTAGATAATGGCTCCTTATTTGTGTTATCCTGTCAACCCACCTAGAAAGTACAATAAGTAATACCTAAGTCTTTTTTAAAACAGTAAGGTTCCCCCGCTTTGTATTATTTCTTTTCTGCAAAATACTGTTTTGCACATTTATGACTGAAGCTCCATTTAAAAGGAGTGTAATTACCCTTGTAACATTTTTTTTTTGTATTTAAAATTAATGGTAATGTAGTCTTTGGCAAAAGCACAGTAACCAAGAATAAAGTTGAAAAAATATCCTCTGTAGGACGTTATGCACGGTCCTCTCAGCTTTTGGTAAAGCCGCGTTTATCCACTAGGGATCTGAAGTTCAAATTTCAGCTTAAGAAAAGCCACGTTTTACCATTAGGGCTTTTTTTTTTAATTCCCTCTGGTTTTATCTGAGTAAGCAAAATAAAGTAATAAAAGGAGGATTCTTTTGGATAATGAGTGAGTAATGTTTGTTAGGAGAACAACAGTAAGGAGACCGGGTACTCTGCTTTGTACTCCCGTACAGCTCCTCTGCTTCTCGTAGGTGTGCATCTTCGCACAGCACCCCTTTTAGAATAGTGCTGGAACAATTTCGTAAAATAAACTCAATAGGAAATAGAAGTTTAGATTATCCATTTTTGTCTGCAAATCAGTCCTGGTTTGTGGAAATAAATTTGGGTTCACCACTTTAATGCATCTGCTTTCTTTTTTGCCTGTAAAGATGAACGCCAGAACGCTCCAGCAACACCAACGCTCTGTTCTCCTGTCTCACAGAGCCGGCCGGCCTTTTTCTCATTTTATGCAGGAACTCTTGGGGTGGTGCTTGCTGATGGTTCTAACCCTCAAAATGTAACCCAGGCTATGTTTTAAAATCCCAATTCATGTAAATAAAAGCATTTAATAAAATATGGATGTGGGGTTGAAGAAAAGAGAATAAAACCTTAATTTTGAAAGTATTAAAGTTATATTATTAATGACTGGTGATTGACAAGGAGGTGGTCCAACTTTGACCCAACCCCCTTAAATGTCAGTGCATTTACATTCTTAGTCAGTCTGCTGAAGGGTGTTAAAGGGAGAACACCTAAGGGTCTAGTTTATGCTAGCTCTGTTTTTTTAATTTTTTTTTTGTTTGTTTTCTTTTGTATTATATATGCTGAAGTTAAGCCTGCTGTTTTATTTCTGGATTATTTTATTTTTATTTTCGTACCAGTCCGCTTAATCTGTTAAAGCTGTAAATAAAAATCTGGGCAGAAGAATCTGCAGGAACCTATCGTACGTGTCTGTGTCCATCTGTGAATCCACCAAGTAACCTCCAACGATATTCCATTTACTAAGCACTTTACTTCCCTATCCATGGAGTTAAACTATAAAGCTTTGGGGTGTAGTGTTTGAGCTCACAGATCACATGACCTGGGACAGCAAAACCAGAACACCGACTTGCCAGGGAAGTAGAGAAGCTTTAACATTTTAAACTTCACCAGATGTTCACACTGACCTCCACACTGAGAGTGGAGGCATGGAGCGCACCACTTGGATATTACAGAAAAGATTTAAATGTAAGTAAAATACAAAGTCTGGATGGAAATAGTTTAACTCCATGGATAGGGAAGTAAAGTGCTTAGTATATGGAATATACATGATATCTCGTAGATTAAAATTTCACAACATGAAAACAGTAAAAAAGAGGGACAGGTATGTGTATTCTTACCCAGCAATTTACACACTCTGACGGAATAGCATTAAAGCACTATGTGTTTCTGTTTAAATATGCATTATAGCAAGATATCGCGGTAACAGTTAAGAACAAGTGAGCTAACAGTTTCCCTTGGAGAGTGATGTTGGCTTAAAGATTTTTGCACAAATTATGGGTGTAACTAATAAATGGTGAATAAATACTGTTTTTTATAACAAGGATAATGTTGTTATACAAGGCACTTTGATGAATGCTATGTAATGGATTTATATGTGGTGCAAGATTGGTTGAAGGTTGTGATTTTCTTGTCTACAATGTACTGTATGAGACACTCATTGAAAAAGAAAGCTTGTTTAATTTAAGCTGATTTCAGATTTAGTAATTTATTAAAAGAAAATATACAACATAGGAAGTTAATGGTAATGAACCTGTTTTTGAAAAGCATTAAGAATGAATAGAGGAGACTAAAAGTGATTGGAGTTAATTATGTTTCCAGATATTTAACTGAATTTTGGTATGAACTTTAAGAAGCTTTGTGAAAAAATATGCAAATCTTCCAAGGTGAGATATTCATGGATTTAGCAATAGGATTAATGACTTCTTATATAAAAAATGAAATATGGTATCATATTTATGTCTTTTTGTATTTATGATATTAATAATATCTAGACACATAATATCCATTATATTCAAACCCAAATCTTTTTCCCATTTTACCTTAATTTTATTAATATTGGTCTTCAAGGTGTCTTGTATCAAATTATATATAGAGGAGATAATTTTTTTATTTCTTTGTATATTATCTAAAGCTAAAGGGGATTCTGTAATCCTTATCTCTTTTGAACACTGTTTCAAGAAAGTTTTTGTGGGCAAGCATTAAAGATGCAATACTTGAAGCAACATCCCATTGTGTTAGAGAGAAAAGGAAGTGCAAAAGAAGAAGGAAACCACTTTGGTTCTCAAAAACAGTAGCAGAAAAGGTCACAGCCAAAAGGCTGGCCTTCAGGAAATATAAGGGAATGCAATGCGATGAAGATAGGAAAGCATACTAAACTTCCATAAGGGAAGCAGGGAAGGCAGTAAGGCAGGCAAAGGCCCAAACCAAGGAAACACTAGCACGATCAGTAAAAGAAGGTGACAATACTTTCTAAAGATACATTACAGGGTTTTAAATAATTGATTAGCCGTTTTTTCTTGGGACTATACTAACTGTACAGGAAGTATTTATATAGATTTTCTAGAAGTGCTGTGTTTGTTAAACACAGTGAGGCAAGAGCTATGCATTTTCACAAAGATTTAGCACTTTTATGAACAAAACGCTAATCAATTTTTAGACTTAAATCCCTGCATTAGTGAAAGGAGAAAGTCCAGAGGGGATATTGCTAAGATCAAAGGGGATAAGGGGGCATGTGAAGAGGAGGACCATGTAAAAGCATCTATCCTAAATAGATACTTCTGCTCAGTATTTACTGAGGAGAAGGTACAGGAGGGCCAACAGCTCAGCACCATGGACACAGGGGGGGAGGGAGGTGTGCACTAGTCCCTTCACAAAAGAAAGGGTCCTACAAGAGCTCTATAAGTTCAGGGTGGACAAGGCAATGGGACCTGATGGCATACATCCCAGGGTACTAAAGGAGCTAAGGGTGGAACTAGCAGAGCCATTATCAGAACTGTTTAGTGAGTCTCTGAGCACAGAAGAGGTCCCAGAAGACTGGAGAAGGGCTCATGTGATGCCGCTCCACAAGAGTGGTAGCAGGGAGGAGGCAGGGAACTATAGACCAGTCAGTCTCACCTCAGTAGTGGGCAAGATTATGGAGGCACTCCTTAAGGAAATGATAGTGCAACACCTGGAATCCATAGGAGCACAGGATCCAAGACAGCATGGGTTCACAACAGGAAGGTCCTGTCAAACTAATTTCATAGATTTCTTTGACTGGGTAACCAGAGTGGTGGACCAAGGGGAGCAGTTGATGTCAGCTACCTTGACTTGAGCAAAGCTTTTGATACTGTTCCACATAGAAGATTGATTAATAAGCTGGGTAGGCTCTGGGTGGGTCAGAAGTTGGTCAGCTGGGTGGCAAACTGGTTTGATGGGCAGAGAAAACAGAGAGTGGTGGTAAATGGTATACAGTCATAAAGAGATGCAAGTCACAAGTAGAGTGCAGGGATCAGTCCTGGGGCCAGTCTCTTCAATATCTTCATCAGTGACATTGCAGATGGACTGGAGGATAAGGTTTTCTGTTTGCAGATGTCACCAAGATCTGCAACAGAGTAGATGATCCAGATGGGGTGGGCAGAATGAGAAGAGATCTGGATAAACTGGCAAAATGGTCAGAAGAGTGGCAACTGAGGTTTAATGCAAAGAAGTGCAAGATCATGCACATAGGGAAGAGAACCCCTGAAGCCACCTATAGGTTGGGAGGGGAGTTGCTGGCAGTCACAAGGGAAGAAAGAGACTTGGGCATCATCATCACAGATTACCTGAAATCATCCAAGCAGACCACTAAAGCAGTAGGTAAGGCTAGGGGATGTTAGGTGTATTAGTAGGGGTGTCAGAAGTTGTAAGAGGGAGGTAATAATCCTCTTTATAAGACACTGGTTAGGCCTCTATCTGAAGTACTGTGTACAGTACTGGAGGCCACACCTTCACAAGGACATTAACCAAATTGAGGCAGTCCAGAGAAAGGCAACCAAAATGGTGCAGGGACTGCATCAGAAAACATATGAGGACAGATTAATGAAGCTCAATATGTATACCCTAGAGCAAAGGAGGGAGGGAGAGAGGTGATATTTTATTTGTGTGTTTATTTATTTAAATTTGATGACCGGGAAAGGCACACTGTGCCAAGACTCGTTTCCAGGTGCGACCCGGGTACAGTTTGTACAGGGAGTGACAATAGGTGAGGAAAACAAACAGTTCACATAAACATTTTACAGAGAGCACAATACATCATCTAAAATATACAATCTAAACTTTGAGGAGGAGTGAGAGAGGAAGTGATGCCAGCATTGGAAACTGTGGCTACATGAAAGTGAGTAGAGACTGAGTAGCCTCATCTGCAAGCTGGATTGTTAGAGCATTTGAGACATGGTGGGTGTGGTAGGAGCCTGAGTAGCTGAGTAAATGCAGGACTGGAGGGACCATGCGGCTTGAGGGCAGAGAGTTCCAGATGGGGAGGCGGCATGAGGCTGCTTTGACCTGAAAGAGTGGGGCAGGGGAGGTGGAAGGTGAGCAGGTCCCTGTGGCAAAGAGGGTAATTCAGGAGGCTGGCTGAGGTGAGGCGGAAGTGAGGTAGGATGGGAGGAAACCCAGCCAAAATTTAGCTAAGAAGGAGGTGCTGTGGATGGTTCTCCTGTGGGAGAGTGGGGACAGGGAGAGAGGAGTGTAGAGCAGGCAGTGATGCGTGTGAGGGGGGAAGTGGTTGCGAATCAGCAGAAAGAGTTTAGAAGGATGTCCAGTCTGGAAAGGGAGGAGGATGGGGCCGTGCCCATAGACAATGTCTGCGTAGTCTATTACTGGCAAGATTGTTTTATGTACTAGCTCACAGCGGGTGGGGATCGGTAGGCAGGATTTGTGGCGATAGAGGACAGCGAGCTTGGGCCAGAGTTTAGTGCAGACCTCTTGACATAATTGGAGAAGTTGAGGTGGCTGTCCAGCCATACACCCAGGTACTTGAAGGCTGGGACTTGCTCTAGGGGTGGGAGCGTCCATGGTGGTGAGTGCTGGGGGTTGGGAGGGTAGCCAGCTTCTGTCTGGAGCCAAATACCATGGTGACCATTTTTTTTGCATGAAGATTAGCTGTTTCTTGAGGAGCCAGGATTGGATTCTGTTGAAATCATTCTGAAGAATGGGGAGGACACTGTCATAGAAGATGCCCAAAGCAAAGATGACAGTGTCATCAGCATAGAGATGTACATTGGAGGAGAGACAGGCTGAGGGACGGTCATTAATGAAGAGAGAGAAGAGGAATGGGCCAAGTATTGATCCTTGGGGAATGCCAGTTAGATTGGGAGAGGAGAGAGAGGAGAGGAGAGAGATAGAGTCATCTATTTGAACTGATTGTTGTCTCATCAAGGAGGGACTGGAGCCATGAGATGGCTGGTAGGGCAATGCCGAAGGAACTAAGTTTGTGGAGCAGCAGTGGTGTGAAACAGAGTCAAACACTTTGCCAGGTCTATGAATATGGTGGCTGTGATTTGGCTGTTATCCATGGCAGAAGGATGGAGTCAGTTACACTTAGAAGGGTGGTGATGGTGGAGTGGTATTTATGGAAACCAGATTGGACTGGTGAGAGAGAGTTGTTGGAGGAGAGTAAGTCAGACAGTTTGGACAGTATGGAGGGTTTCCTGGACTTTGGCTAAGGAGGGAAGCAGTGATATGGGCCTGTAGTTACATGGCGAGAGGTCTCCACCTTTATGCAGAGGGATGATTTTGTTGATTTCAGTCTTTGAGGAAACTGTGCGGTGGTTAGAGAGAGGTTTAATATGTGGGTCAGTGGGAAATTTGCGCTGAAGAGATGCGGAGCATTTTGGGGTGGATACTGTCGTGGCCTGATTTAGTAGGGTTAGGGGTGAGAGTGCATGCATACTTCAAGCGGGGATGGGTGAAAGATGAATCCTGTGACGATGGAGGATGGAGCTGCCGAGTTGGGGGAGGGAGGGAAGGGGAGGAGCTGAGGGGGACACAGGAGATGAAGAACTTGTTAAAGAGGTCTGCCACAGTGGCATGGTCCGAGACGGAGTTACCGTCAATTCTGAGGGTTGGGCATGCTTGTTTAGTGTGTGGGGGGTCTAGCAGGGAGTTGATCAGTTTCCAGAAAGAAGAGAAGAGGATGGGTTCTGGTATTGGGTGAATTGTACTTTAAAGCAGGCAGATTTAGATTGCTGGATGGCCTTAGTGCAATTGTTTCTAAGGTGTTTATAAGACTGGAGATCATGAGCTGCATGGGAGGCTTTGTAGAGCCCCCAAGATTTGTCCCTGAACGACACAAAGGCGATGAGGTCGACGGTGATCCAGGAGTGATGGTGGTGTTTAACCCTTGCTTTTTGTAGGGGTGCATGTGAGTCCCATATGGTCAGGAAGGTACCGCAGAAATTAGCAAAGGCCTGGTCGACATTGTACGAGGAGAGGACCGGGAGTCAGTCCGCGTTTGCAAGGTCATGCAGTACGGTGGTGTGATTTAGGCAGTGTAGGGGGCAAGACCAAATTAATTTGGGCAGAGAGGGTGGAGAGTGGATTTTGCTGATACAGTAATTGACACAGTGGTCACTGAGTGCATCAGAGAATATACCTGAGACAGAAATACGATGGGGATGGGAGGATAAGATCCAATCCAGGAGGGTGTGGTTTTTGGGACCAATGATTTAGACGTGTAGGTTTGTGGATAAGTTGGGATAAATTTAGGGCTTCGATCCTTAGGGTGGTGGGTTTGGTGGAAGGGGAGAGCCAGTCAAGGTTGAAATCTCCTACTAACATGAGTTCGCTATTAGAAGTGTTGGCATAGATAGAAGTAATGGCCTTGATGATGTGTCGGGCGAAGTCTTTGGAGGCGAGAACACCGGTGCGGCGGGGGGAGGAGGAGGAGGGGAAGGACAGGCAAGCTACAATAGATTAGTGGGAAGAGGGACAGGATTCTTTGAAGATGATAGAGCACGAGATGGAGTGCCTGGCATACAGTGTCACTCCGCTGCCTCGTTTGCCTCGGTCCTTTCGGAATAGGTTGTAATCAGGAATGGTGAGAGAGAAGTTAAGGATTTTGGTGGAAAGTTATGATTCCATGATACAGAGTATATTCGGGTGGTATTGGGTGACCCAGACAGTTAGGGCATCTAGTTTGGGGAGGAGGCTCCTGGCATTAAGGTGAAAAAGGTGGAGGCCCTTGGGGAGTGAGTCAGGGGAGGCATGGGGAGACCAGTGAGGTGGGAGAAGAGGTGGAGGTTTGCCTGGGCGCAGGTGGGTCCAGGTTTGGATGTATCACCTGTTATAAGCAATAGGAGGATGGAGTATGTGAGGAGCAGGCTAAGTTTGGGAGTGATGGGATAGTGCTTGGAGGGAGGCACGGGAGGTTTAGGCATTGTAATAGAGCCTCCAGGTTGAGATGGTGGGAGGGAGCAGGAGGGGTGGGGGAGAGGTTGGAAAGGTGGATGGGGAGGGTTGTCGGGAGAAAGGGAGAGGACAGGTGAGAAGAGAAAGCATTGAGGTGGGGTGCGAGGGGGTAGGAGGAGGCGGTTCCTGGAGGAGGGAAGGGAGTGGGGCTCTTTGGTGGGTGGGAGAGGTGGGGAGAGTGGTAGATGAGGGGTGATGCAAGCATAGCTGGAAGAAGGAGGCAGCATAGTAGGAACAGCTGCATTGTGGAACCATGTTTTTGTGTTGGACTGAGGGAGAAAGAAGGAAAATGGTAAAGAATGAAGTAATGAGAAGAAGTGGCCACTAGAGGGAGTGAGTGATGCCGATGGGAGACACGTATGAATTGGAGCTGGAAGATTGAAACTAGCGTTCTAGAGGCTTGAGCAGATAAGCTGCTAACGGAAAGATGCCTGATAAGTTTCTAATGCCATGTGACCATGTCTATATATATTGATGTTGAGAGCAAGTGGTGGTGGGGCGGCGGGTCTGCTCCGTCAGCTGTCCTTCTGCTGAATCTGTACCTTGAAATTCACCCTTCAGGCTGTGGGGAGGGCAGCATTCACCCACCGCAATCCCTCGGGCTCACACAGAGCCATCTGAAACCCTCGGGGAAGAAGCAGGAATCTGTGGGAACAGGAGAAGGACAGTCTTTAAATACAGAGAGGGAATAGGTGGGACACAGTAACAAGGGGGTGGGGGTCGCGATAGCAACGGAGGGAAGGCTGGCAATCTGAGTCCCTTTGTAAGACCATTGCCTCCTGGGCTAACAGCAAATTGATTTCAGCAGCTTTAGTTTAATTTTCAGGGCAGTTAGCAGGGAAGACTGTCCAAGCCAAGGTTACAAATTAAAGGTACAGCAAGCCAATTTTAGCAGTGATTTTGTGATTTGGCAGTGCTTTTATTGAGAAATTTAGGCAAAAATATCTGTGCTTTTGCAATAAATTAAAGATGTTCAGCTGACTGAATTTTCAGGCTGAAGTAACTATGCTTTGCAGTGAATTAAGGTGTCAGTGAGAGCTGAATATTAAGGCAGTGATAACTATGCACAGCAAGCTAAGATTCAGGCAGAAATAACTATGCTGTACAATACAAATAAAGGTATTGAGCAAGCTAAGGTTCAGACAGAAGTAACTATGCTTTACAATATTAAAGGTGCTCAACAAGTTAGTAAAATCATTACATAATGTGAGTTAGGCAGTGCTTTAAGCAGAAACAATTCCGACTGAAATACTATGCTTTGAGCAGAAAATAAGGCAGAGGAGCTTATCAGCATTCGTATCGTGACTTATAATGATTAGGTTTTTTGAAAATGCTGAAGCTCCGTCGGCCGTCCTTCAGCTGAATCCGTACCTTGAAATTCATGCCTTCAGGCTGTGGGGGAGAGCAGCACATTCACCTGCCCTCGTGACCCTCGGGGCTCATGGAGAACCATATGGCAACCCTGGGAAGGGGAAGAAACAGGAATCTTGAGATTTGTGCCTTCAGGCTGTGAGGGAGGGCAGCGTGTTCACTCACCCTCTTGACCCTGGGGGATCATGGAGAGCTGTCTGGCAACCCTCGGGGAAGTAGCAGGAATCTTGAAATTCACACCTTCAGGCAGTGGGGGAGGGCAGTGTGTTCACCCACCCCCGCGACCCTCAGGGCTTACAGAGAGCCGTCTGATAACCCTCGGGGGAGAAGCAGGAATATGATTAAAACATTCAGACACCTTAAGGGCATTAACAAGGTGCAAGAAGTATAACCTGTTTCAGTATAAGAAAAATAGCAGGACGAGAGGACACAGCATGAGATTAGAGGGAGGCTGATTAAGGGGTAATGTGAGGAAGTTCTTTTTCACAGAAAGGGTGGTGGATGCATAGAATGGCTTACCCCAGGAAGTGGTGGATATGAATACAGTGCAGGGCTTCACACAGGCATGGGATAGGCATAAGGGAGCAATACAGATAAGTATGAATAGTACGCCATTGACAGAGAAAAGCCGATGGCACATTCATAAGGTAGAAAAGAAGTGGGCAGACTGGATGGGCCTTGTGGTCCTTATCTGCCATCAACTTCTATGTTTCTATATTATATTGAAATATTTGCTTATTTGAGTAACTAAATGTATTAGATAAATATGGTAAAGTCTGTATGACCCCATTTTGCCATATATCTCTCATTTGAGAAGCACCAACTTCTTGCCAGACCTTAAAGGTCCTATTTGTCTGTGAAGGTAGGAAATTATAATTCTTGTATATTGGTGTAAATATTATTATTGTTTTCTGATCCCCTAACCATTTTTGTAAAATTGTCCAACATTGATAAGTAGTTTTTGTTGTTATTGGGATTTTTAATTTTTTATCTGGGCAGCCTGAATATGACAGATTCATAAGTATAGGGTAACTCTGTGCTTGTGTTTCTATTATCGATGATGAGGATACAGGGTCTTGATTTTGTACCCAGTGCCATATGTGTGCTGTTTGTGTGACAATATAACGATAAAACTCCGGGAGGCTTGGCCCCTTTTTCTTTGGGTAGAACTAATGTTTTCAGGCTGTCCTGGCTGTCGATTTTCCATAAAATTTTGTGAACAAAAGATTTAATTTTTGCAAAAATTGATTTGGTACTGGTATAGCCAGTGCTTGAAAATAAAATAATACTCTAGGAATATTTGCATCTTTTACATTAGTCTTCCCTAGCAGAGTCAGATATAGGGAGTTACATTTTTTTTCAAATCTAGTTCTAGTTTATTTAATAGTTCTTCATAGTTTGCTTTATAATTTTTGACATTTCAGCTGGAATATTAACCCCAAGATATTTTATATAATTTTTTTGAAATGTGTATGTTAGTGTCTGGAATTTGTTGTAATTGGTAATCTTTATTTAATTTTAATATTACAGTTTTTGTCCAGTTCATTTTATACCCTGACAATTTCCCAAATACATTTGTCATTTTAATTATTTGTGGTATTGATATTTGTGGTTTGGTTAAGTACCATAGAATGTCATCTGCGTACAAACCAGTTTTCTCATTCCTTTCATTTATTTGAATCCCATGTATTTCACTAGTGTTCCTGATAGCTATTGCTAAAGGTTCAATAATTAATGTGAATATTAATGGGGATTAATGGCATCCCTGCCTTGTCCCTCTCCCTAATACAATCTTTTCTGATATAGTATTATTGATCTTTACCACTGCCTGAGGGGTGTCATCTAATAATTCCAGCTGTCCGCTGAGCTGTGCACTGAATCCCATTGTCTGTATAACTGCAAAGCTATATGGCCATTCAATCCTATCAAGTGCTTTCTCAGCATCTATTGCCATCAGGATCGCATCTTCTTCTTTATTCAGGGATAGTATATTTAAAGTCCCTCTGATGTTTTCCCGTAAGATTTCTATTTTTAATAAAATCTTTCTGGTCCTGATGGATAATGGAAGGCAATATATTTTCCAAATGTTTAGCTATGTTTTTGTAAATATTTTGTAACTGGTATTTAATAAAGATATAGGCCTATAAGATGCACAGCTCAGCGGATCTTTCTCCTTTTTCAGGAAAACCTGTATTATTGCCTCTTTAAAAGAGTCTGGGATTTTACTGAGTTTAATAAATGAATTGAATAACTGCTCTAAGGATACCAAAAGGAGCTTATTCCACTTTTTGTAAAATTCTGTATTAAGACCATCAGGTCCTGGAGCTTTTCCAGTTGCCAAATCCTGCATGGCTTCTTCTATTTCATATTTGGTAATTGGGTTTTCTAATATTTTACTAATATGGTTTGGGATTGGTGGTATTTGTAATTTTTTTAAAAATTCCATCACTTCCTCTGGATAGCCCATGACATGGGCATCGGTGATTGAGCCCCTACAATAATGGTGACCCAATCCCCAGCGCATGTCATCGGGGCTATGGTAGGTTAGGGCGGCTGGACAAGGAGGTTGGTGAATATAGTGATGGGATGTCGCTATATGTATGCATGAGTGGGGTGAACACGCACAGCAAGGGGTAGGAGGGGATGTGAGGGGTGGTGCCACAGTGGGTTGCTAAGCTGACCCCATGGCATGATGGGTGGGTTGGTGGCATTAGTGGGCAGAGTACTGTGTTCGGTCTGGGCGCTTATGCATTTTTGTTGTGCCTAGCTAGAATCTTTTTTTTTTTAATGTTTTTCACCCCCTCGACATGCACCTCCCTGGAGTTGAGAATCCTTAA
This sequence comes from Neoceratodus forsteri, assembly GCA_016271365.2. Taxonomy (NCBI): domain Eukaryota; kingdom Metazoa; phylum Chordata; order Ceratodontiformes; family Ceratodontidae; genus Neoceratodus; species Neoceratodus forsteri. Next base: position 350,944,802 of record CM028132.1, on the reverse strand, counting down.
GTAGGGGGTTGCGGGTGAGCACAGCCCCTCACATAAAACATTAAAAAAGTAAGTCCCCAATGCCATTTTGCCATGCGCCAGTGTGTCAGAGTGCCGAAAGAAATTTTTGGCACTCTGACTTTGCAATAATGGCGATCGCCTTTAGACTTTTGCCATTATCACATAAACCCCTTCCTCTGTATTACCCTTAAATTCTGAAGTACATAACTCCTTATAATACTCTGCAAAGCATTTATTAATTTCTTTTGTTTTTTTAAGAATAACCCCTACATCATCCCTAATAGCTAACACAGTATTTTCTGTTAAGGCTTTCTTTACTTGCCAAGCTAGTAGTCTTAATGGTTTATCTGTCACAAAATAATAGTTTAAATTAGTATTTAGGATTTGCTTCTCTCTTTTTTCATCTATCAATTGATTATATTGATCTTTTTTAATAATCAAAGTTTTATATGTATTTGGATCATGAGTTATACAATGGATTTGTGTCAGGTTATTTATTTCTGTTTCTAACTAATAAATTTGCTTAGTCCCCTTTTTCCTTTCATACAAGGCCGTATTTATAAGTATTCCTCTAAAATATAATTCAAATGCTTCCCAAACACTTATAATGGATGTGTCTTGAGTTAAACTAAATTCAAAATATTCTGTACATGCATCTGCCATTCTTTTTTCCAGCATAGGTTTAAGAAGCAATGACCCATCCATTCTCCATATTTTGTATAATGTTCCTGCATCCTCCATTTTCAGTGTCATAATGCAAGAAGAGTGGTCAGAGATCAGTATTCCCGTGTACTGAGCCTTTTGCATATTATATAAGAGAGACTTTGAGATAAAAAATAGTCTATTCTAGAATAACTATGATGCACGGGGGAATAAACCTTACTTTCTTTTGCAAATTCTCACCATGGGTCCACCAGTCCAAAATCCATCATGAAATTATTTATTACCATACGGGTTGTATGATGTGATCTGTCTAAGCCTGTAGTTTTATCTATACCTTGTAGAACTGTTTTAAAGTCCCCTCCTACCAGATAAGGTGCATCAAAGGAAGAAAGTGTTAGAAAAAGATCCGAAAAAATCTAGGACACTTTTCATTAGATGCACATGTGAATTTCAAATTATATTATTGCAGTGATAGAATAACAAATCTCCCTGTGTGTCCACACTTTCCCTAAAATTTCAGGTTGAATTTTTCTTCTATGAAAGGCTATAAGAATCCTCTTGCCTTAGTTGTAAACTCTGAAAAGTACATCTTACCCCATCGGTTCTGAAACCAGCTTATGTTTCTTTCATTATATGGGTTTCTTGAAACATTATCATGTTTATATCTTTATTTTCCATATGTTTTATTACTTTTAACATCTTCTTCTTTTCTTGTATTCCTTTCACGCTCCAGGTGGCTATGTTAAAAGCGTCAACCATTGTCCCTAAATCTATCTATATATTGCTTTTGTTTTTTTATTTCCAAATTATTATTCGGTGATGAGAACCATTTAGCATTCAAAAAGCAATTTAGTTAATATATCTTGAAACAACCTTCTCCCACCTTAAATAAAAACCTACCCTTTCCTCCCTCTTTCCCTCACTTCCTTGGTTGAGATGTCACTATAGGCATCTCTGTACGCCATACATCACTCCCTGAACTAGACTGGAGTTGCCCTTATGTATTTCCTAATAGTAACATTTTTTTCCCTGTCCATAATTCCTCTTGATTATTTCTGTTAGCCCCATTTATTTTTGTCCTTTAATTTAGTCTAAATGCTTTACAAACCCCTTGCTGCTCTATTTTAAATTTTTAGATATTATATTAAGGGAGGGTGGGTGGGGTGAGATTACAAAGTAATGATATTTCAAGCCATATTCAGGTAGATTCATATGCTGACTTATATGCTTCCATTACATCCTCAGGTGACTCAAAGGTATGTAGTCATCCATTAACCACAAATCTAGTTTTAGCTGGATATAGTAATGTAAAGCAAATCCCTTTGTTATATAGCTTCTGTTTTACTGGCTTGTGTTGTTTCCTTCTTTCTGTTGTCTCAGTAGACAAATCGGGGTATGCCGTAAACTGCATGTTCTCATAAGTTAACCCCTTAGAGACTTGTGCTTTCTGCCAAATTGCTTCCTATCTTGAAATTTTAGGGGCTTGACAAATACAGTTCTGGGGTGTTCTGAGTTTCCTGCATAGCGTGATCCTGCCCAGTGTGCTCTGTCCAGATCTATCTTTTCTTCTGGTATTTAGCTTAAGCTGGGTAAGTAACTTCTCAAAGTATGGTATAGGATTTCCTGTTCCTTCAACCCGTCTGGAATTTTAAATAATCTAACATTGGCTCTTCTAGCCCTCTCCTCCTGTTCCAACACCTTTAGTTGCAAAGCTTGTAGTTGTTTTTCCAGTTGTGTGATTTTCCCGGGAACTGCTCGAGAAGAGTCTTCTGCCTCTGATACTCTACTCTCCTCTCTAAATGCTCTGTTCTGTTTGAGACTGTTTGCAACTTCATATTGACTTTAGTCAGTGCCCCTGTAGCATTAGATAAAACTCCTTTAATATCTCCCAGGGCATTTAACATTTCAGTCTTTAGACTGCAGACTGCTTCTAGAACTTCGGCCTTAAACAAATTAAACTCCCCCAAGTCTCCTTGTATCTGTTCCATTTGTAATATCTCCTGAGTACCATTAATATGCTTTTTAGCTTGTTGGGCCTGAATTGCTTCAGTAGCTTGTTATAGCTGTTTTGTATCTGTAGCCCTGTATGTTGAAACTGTTGTTTCTCCAAAGTACTTTGGAGTTTGCTTTCTTTTGTATCACTTTGGCTTTTTTTTAGTTAAAATCTCAGTATTTTTCTCTTTACACCCATTCTCCTTCGGTCCCACATTTACATTATTTGAGCCCTTATCCCTCTGACTGTTTTGCTTTGTGTTTTCTGGGGTAGGGCCATGGTGTACTGCTCATCTGCCTCCAGTGCTTGCTGCTTCTGTAATTTCTCGTTTTCTTTGAAAAAAATGACAAGAATATTACCTTGTGTGGGGTTATCCTTAGCTGGGCTACTAATAGTGATAGCAAGGTTGGGACTTACATAGAAACATGAAGTTGATGATAAGGACCACAAGGCCCATCCAGTCTGTGCATTTTTCTACCTTATGAATGTGCTATAGGCCTGTACTCTGTCAATGGCTTATCTATTCATACTCATCTGTATTGCTCCTTTATGCCTATCCCATGCCTGTTTGAAGACATACACTGTATTCATATCCTCCACTTCTGGAGGTAGGCCATTCCATGCATCCACCACTCTTTCTGTGAAAAAGAGCTCTCACATTACCCTTAATCGGCCTCCCTCTAATCTTATGCTGTGTCCTCTTGTCCTGCTACTTTTCTTATATTGAAACATGGTAGACTCTTTCACCTTGTTAATGCCCTTTGAGATGTTTGAATGTTTTGATCATATCGCCTCTTTCCCTCCTTTGCTGTAGGGTATACATATTGAGCTCCGTTAATCTGTCCTCATATGTTTTCTGATTTAGTCCCTGCACCATTTTGGTTGCCCTTCTCTGGACTGCCTCCATTTTGTTAATGTCCTTGTGCAGGTGCAGCCTCCAGTACTGCTCGCAGTACTCCAGATGGGCCTAACCAGTGTCTTGTAAAGAGGGATTATCATCTCCCTCTTACGACTTTCGATACCCGTACTAATACACCCCAACATCTCTCTAGCCTTACCTACTGCTTGGATGATTTCAGGTCATCTGTGATGATGATACCCAAGTCTTTTTCTTCTCCTGTGACTGCCAGCAACTACCCTCCCAGCCTATAGTTGGCTTCAGGGTTTCTCTTCCCTATGTGCATGATCTTGCACTTCTTTGCGATAAACCCCAGTTGCCACTCTTCTGACCATTTTGCCAGTTTGTCCAGATCTCTTCTCATTCTGCCCACCCCATCTGGATCATCTACTCTGTTGCAGATCTTGGTGTCATCTTGGTGACTTCTTCTGTCAATGCTCGCAGGTCTGGTAGACTGGGTGAGTTTTTCCTCGCTGTTGCTCGGGTAACTTGTTGCCTCTTGTTTTCCTCCCCACAGGTTTCTGTCAATTCTTTTGCTCTCTGAATTGCTTTTGACATGATAGTCATGATCAAGGCCACTGATTTTCGGTTTTTACCAGAAAACCCGGTAAAATTCTGGAATTAGAGCTGCCTGAACACCGGTAAAAACAAAGATTTCATGGAATCTGGCATTTTGTATCAGATCATTAAATCTATAGAAAACTTGTATTTTTCTTAGAATTCCTTCCTGTACTATTTTCAGTTTGCTTTATGTAATGCTCTGTATATTAAGCCTTCTTTTATTCCGATTATTTTTGCACATACTAAAAGAATAATAGCAGCATCCCAGTAAAAAATCCGGAAATTAGAGTAACAATCACCGGTGCAATTCCAGAATCTGAAGTCTTGAAAACAGAATTTCATTGTTTTAATCACTGTAAATCAGTGGCGTTGGTCATGATGCCTGAAAATAATGGAAAATGCTTACTAACTTGCGGTTCCAAGGCGTTGTCATGAACCGTCAAACCGCCAATGAAATTTTAACATAGTGCTTTTCAAATTTACACACTTATCCCTCTTGTAACTGGAGGTACAAAACAAGGAGAAATACCAGAATGGATTCCAAAGAAAGGGCGACATAAGTTAGTGCTATCAAATTTGGGCGAGCTCCAAGTTCAGGAGTGTGTGGCATCCATTTCACCCAGCTGTCTTGGAATTCCTGCATCAAGAGCATCCAACATTACAAGTTCCTCACGGGTGCTGGGAATGATAAACTTGTTGATTGCATACCTTAGTACTGAATATTCTGCTTGAATGACTGCTTGATTGCTGTCGGAGTGCCTCTCAACACCTAACTAGCAGCTAATTAACATCTTCTGTGCTTGTCCCCTTGCCCAAAGAACTGTCTCTCGGCAACCCTATTTGTTTGTAATTGAGATATTTAATTCCATCTTGTTTGATTGTTTTGTTGCAGCATATTTTCCCTTGTAACCTAGCCAGTTTTCTCTGATCAGTGCAGTAACTATAAGTTGGAACCCTATAGTGCACTTTACAATTTCACTCCCAAAAATCTGACTTATACATGGCTATATATAGCCCCCTAGAGCTCACCGGTGGTCGTGAGGGCTGCAAGAAATTGCCCTCCCCACACACCCTTCGTACCGGATTTCCATGGAGCATAAGAGCTCACCGACGGTCATGAGGGCTGCAAGAAATTGCCCTCCCACACCCTTCGCTGGATTTACAGAGCATAAGAGCTCACGGCAGTCGTGAGGGCTGCAAGAAATTGCCCTCCCCACACACTCTTCGTACCGGATTTCACTGAGTAAGAGCTCACTGGCGGTCGTGAGGGCTGCAAGAAATTGCCCTCCCACACACCCTTCGTGACCGGATTTCCACGGAGCATAAGGTAGTTACCGAGGAGCTGCTTGCCAGGATTGGCTTTTCTGCTCCACGCTGGGTCTCCACGCTGGGTCTTTAAAAAAAAAAAAAAGAACTCTCTTGGCGCCTTTTTTAAAGGGGGTCTTTGTCGGCCCAACAGTGGAGCTAGTGCATTTTCTTTTTAATTTTTTGCACTATTAGAAGACAGTCCTAATATTACATGTACTTCTGCATACAGCCTGTTTAAATTACCTTCCCCTTTAAGGACGTTTTTTGCACTGTAATACAAACTGTTGCCTTTTAGTTTGCTATTAAGTTTACTAATAACTGCATTGGGCAACCTGAGGTTAAAAACTGCGACCCTTATTTGTGCCGGGGGTACTGCCCTGCTAGGCTCTCGTTGCTACTGCCTTTTTTTTGTAACTTAAACTCCGTTTGTGCCTTTAAAATAACTGCGGAAACTACAGGCAGTTTCATCATAAATCAATTCCAGCCCAGCAGTGAAACTCGAACCCTGCCCCCCTCCCCCCCACAAGGTAAACCTCGGGAGCCCTATTTAACCTGGCTGTTTTTTTCTTTTCTCCCCTAGAGCTCACCGGCGGTCGTGAGGGCTGCAAGAAATTGCCCTGCCCACACACCCTTTGTACCGGATTTCCACGGAGCATAAGGTAGTTACCGAGGAGCTGCTTGCCAGGATTCGCTTTTCTGCTCCATGCTGGGTCTGCCCTGCTGAACGCTATGTGTTCGGCTCCCCACCGCCCCCACCACCACCCTTGGTCGGCATCCACATATATAGGTTGTTTTTCTGATCACATGATCAGAAATAACCTATCAGGCCACTTTCCCATCTGCAGCTTATCTTTTTTCACCACTAGAGGCCTTTCACCTTTTTCACTCTTTTCCTTATTTCTGCCTTTCTCGCCAGCCCTGTCACATACTCTTCCTCATGTTTTTCAACCCAATCATGCTCCCACTTACTTCATCGCCTACTCCTGCAATTTACGCAGGCACCCACGCCCCTACTCATAACATGAAACAGGGGCAATATTGAAACCCTCTGTCAGCATACTGGCTGGCACTCCCAGCCCTGCCCCACCCCCTACAGCACCTGCACTACCAGCCCATACAAGCCCCCCACATCTATAGACGCTGAAACCCACACCCTGGATGTCATCCCCACGACAAGCTACCCTGTGGAGCCCCTCTTCTCCTGCCAACCTCCTTCCACATCCGCAATACAACAAACCCCCACCCCCCGTTTACTCCTCCTATCTGCCACCCTTACCCTGAAACTACCGATACCCACCATCAGCCGTGCACAGCATAAATGCAGAAGACCTGCTACTCGAACATGCCGCAACTGACTCAGGTCGCTCATTCTCCTTCTTCTGCTGACAGGAAATGTTCACCCAAACCCTGGTCCCCAATTTGCCACTCCATCCCACCCATCCCATGGAAATGGCCTGTGCATTGCCTCACTAAACATTTGCAGCCTGCAAAAAAAATGGGATTCCTTTCAGGGCTGGGTACTCCAGAACAACCCAGACATCATCGCCCTGACTGAAACCTGGCTCTCCCCTCTGTCCCTGACTCGGCAGTTAACCTCCCTGGATACTGCCTCTATCGCACTGACCATATGGGAAAACGAGGGGGTGGCTGTGCTACGAACCTCAAGGACTCCCTCAATGGCCACTTTCTCCCCCTGCCCATACTAACCCCCAGGGCACAGGCCCTCACCCTAAAAATTACTCTTGGTAGGTCTACTTCCTCCTCCTTACCACGGCCTATGTCCCCCAGAAACCAGAAGCTAGCCTTCCAAGCCATCATGTCCTACCTCGCCACCCTACCCCCAAAACAAGAAAAAATACTAGTGGGGGATTTCAACATAAACTGGCTGGCTAAAACAGCTGTGCCCTACATCAATGAGGCTGCTGCCCTTGATCTCACCCAGGTCATCAAAACACCCACCCGTCTACACACCCATACGGGAACATCTACCCTTCTAGACCTTGTTTTTACTAACCGCCCCCACAAAATAACAAGCACCAAAGTCCTCCCTGACACCCTAAGTGACCACTCACCAGTACTCTGTAACTGGTCTGGTACCCCCCTCAAAACCACGCCCAAAATAAATACACTACGTAAATTAGGGCCCGGCAAATTACCCCTTCTCAAGGCCCACCTCCGAGATTGGGACTGGACACCACTTACAAATACACTCGACCCTGACCACGCACTCGAACTGTTTGTCAACATCTTTAACTCAGCCTGTGACAAGTTTGCCCTTCGCCAAATCTATGATCAAGGGAATAATGCCGCATGGTTCTCGGACCACCTCAAGACTCTCAACGCCAGCGTGATCGCCTTGGCATCTGGCCAATGAGACCCGACGGCCCCAGGACAGGCAACGCTATCGGGAGGCCCGAAACAAGTGCACCTGGGCCATTCGCACCGCCAAGGCAAACCATTACAAAACTGCCTTAACCTCCGCCTGGGGAAATGGGCGCAAGTTCTGGGAGAACATAAAGGAACTCTGTGGCAAAGGCCCAAATCTCCCACCTGACCAAATTCTCATAGATGGCAGCCTCTCCACCGACCCTGCCAGCATAGCCACTGCCCTAAATACCACTTTCACGGATCTCTCCCATGTTTTGCCCACAAACTTCTTTGACCCCCTGCCGGACCGTACCATCCCCCACCCCCCACTTGCAGCACCTTTCTACCTACGAGTCGTTACACCGGAGACTGCGAAACCCTATCTTACTAAAGCTTTAAACAAAAACCACTACAGCCACGACTCCCTAGACCATAGACTTGTCCGCCTCACCCACATTCTCAATCGCTCCCTCTGCCAGGGGAAATTCCCCACCCACTGGAAATCGGCCTATATCACACCTATCCATAAAAGTGGTGACCGAACTTCCACAGATAACTACCGCCCCATCTCTATCCTACCCCACTGTCAAAGGCACTAGAACACATAGTCGCCGACCAACTCACTGAACACCTAAATAAATATAACCTCCTATCCAGACAACAACATGGTTTTCGTAAGGGCCACAGCACCACTACCGCCCTCCTTGAATTTACCTCACATGTCCACTCAGCTCTGGACCACGGCCACCTCACGGGTGCCATCTTCATGGACCTATCTAAAACATTTGACACAGTAAACCATGCCCTCCTACTAAACACCCTGGCTAACATGGGTTTCTCCGATGATACCTTAAAATGGTTCTCCAGTTATCTCTCAGATAGAACGCAGTCAGTCAAGGTAGGCCCTGTCCTATCACCTCGCCTCCCTATCCGATCCGGTGTCCCACAGGGCTCCATACTTGGCCCCCTACTTTTCAGCATGTACCTCAACTCCCTCCCATCCGCATGCCCCGGAAATCTGCTCCTTTACGCGGATGACGCAGTCCTGTTCGCCTCCGACCCGGCCCCCCTTAAACTCCACCAAACCCTCCAGCACTCCTTCCATGAAATCGAAGACTGGCTCACCGCCCAGCGTCTTATTATCAACTATAATAAGACTAAAGTCATTCTATTTGCCCACCCCGAACCCACTCAAAACCCAGCCCCAAATTTCACTACAAATCAGACCCCTAGAACAAGGATACAACTTTAAATACTTAGGGATCACACTAGACCCCTGCCCTCAGCTTTAATCAACATATCCTACACCTAACAACCGCCCTTAGCTCCAGACTTGGTGTACTCTACTGGTACAAACACTGCCTCACCCCTGAAGCACTACAGCTTACTGTAAACTCCTCGGTCCTCTCCCTGCTAGACTACGGCATCCTAATATACAGTGCCGCGCCCCCCACAACCCTAAGTAAACTCCGGCTTGTGCTCAACAAAGCCTGCCGCCTCATCCTAGGATGTGATCGTTTCACTCACTCCTGCTCCCTCTACAGCAGCACAAACTGGCTAAACCTGGATAGCAGAATCAGGTACCACACCTGCCTTATGACCAAAAAGGTACTACTCGGCCTCACCCCACCCTCCCTGCACCAAATTATCTGCCCAACTCCACCTGGCAAAACAACCCGTAGCACAAGCAAGCGGCTACTATGGGTACCCCATGGCCGGACCTCCCAATACCAATGCACTTTCAGTTTCAGGGCCCCTTCCTGGACAAACTCCCTCCCTATCCATATAACTGATGAAATAGGCTGGGCCCATACAAATCAAAGCTAAGGGAATACCTGCAGGCTTCAAATTTATGTGACTGCCCTTGATACCTGATCTGCCACTGCCTCCTTTCAAACAATCTATTTAGCAGGTCAATGTACAAAATAATGCATTTACGTGAACATGACAATCAGCCTCCTACAGAGTCTCTGTCTTTTCCTTCCTCTGGCTGTGCTAAAGTACCTAAATCTCTGTTAAACCTCCATGAAACAACATGTAACCTGTTTTTTGATTATAATTGTTACTTTGTTATGTACTGTATTCTCTGTATCATAAGTCCCGTCCCTGTTCAATTTATGTATGACGTGGAACCTTTGTAAATGAGTCTCTGACTCAAAGGTCTTTCTGAATATCACAATAAATAAATAAAATAAAAATAAAATATACAGTACTGCCTGTCCACTGCCATCATTTGCCTCCTACCCCCAAGCCTATCAGCAATCCACTTCATGAATGTTTCATGTATATATGAATGTTTCATGCATATCATGCTGTTTACTTTGCCCAGAAGCTTGTCATGTGCCACAATACCAAAAGCCTTTAGTAATGTACAGATAGACAACATTGATGGCTCTTACCCCATACTCCCTCTCTGGCCACCCCCTAGCAGATGATTGGTTTAGCATGGTCTGCCATGTTGAGAGGTGGACAATAACTCTGGCCTCAACAAAGTGCTCCATTATTCTGTCCTTGACTATTGACCTCCATGACCTTACCAAGCACTAAGGTCAGGCTGACCAAGCTGTAGTTTCTTCAGTCTGACCTTGCACCCTTTTTGAAATTAGGGACCACATTTCCCAGTTCCAGTCCTCAGGCACTTTACATGTCAGGAGAGACATCTGAAAGATTACTGCAAGTGGCACCTCCAGTTGTTCCTTTAGCTCTTACTGTGATTCTGGGGTTTATCCTGTTCACCCCATAAGACTTCGCGGACTTGATCTTTATCAGCTAATCAGCTGAAGGCAGTCATGGCTACCTGATAATATGGGCCTTCCAATGAGCCCCTTACCCCAGCTGGGGCCCTTTGTGAATACTGAAATGAAGGATCTCAGCTATTGCCTCTGGCTCTATCACAGGTTCTTCCCTTCAGAAAGGGTTTGGTGTTGTCTGCTGCTTTATCTTAGCTTTCAGACCATCCTCGGCTTTCTTAATTCTCATACTGCTCAGTACACTTATCAGGCCTAAAAACAACCAATCTCCCCATCTCATTCATTTGGTCATCAACCTCGATTTGTACAGAAGTTACCTTAGGTCCCTGTTGAGCTGGGGAGGGGCACATCTTGGCTCTTTTCCTTATTACTTACAGCAATGCAGACATCTGCAGTTGCTTTGAGCACCTTCTTCAATGAATACCACACGTGCTCTGCATTACTAGCCTCATACAGACATTCCAGACCTTGGACACCATGTTCTTCCCCATAGCAAAGTTTGTCTTTTAAAGTCTCTGGTTCTTGTGGCTGAGATCCAGCTAGTTTTCTTTGTCATGAGGGTGATGGTTACCTGGTTGTGGTCACTGCCTCAGTGCCTCCCACTGGTTCCCAATCTTACACTGAGATGACCCTTTTCCAACTGCTGTCAGAAGTGGTTTCAAACGTAGTACTCTGTTGAACACTGTCACATTATGCTGTAAAAGCAATCCTTGATGGTGAAATGGACTTTGTTTTAATCCTGCTGTTAGCTCAAGAAGTCAGTCTAGGCTAGGAGACTAAGGTCCCCCCAGGATCATCACTGCATCCAATTGGAATTCTTTCATAATTTCCATGACCAGTGGGGCATCATGCTCTACTGAGCTGACTGGGGGCCAGTAGAACACTCCCACGATGACTCTTTTATCCCCTTAACCCTAGCTTGACCAGATGAACTCTGTAAAATTGTTTATCCCACTGAAGTCCTTTACAGGGACATTCATCTGTAGGATTGGTGTCCCTCTAGAGACCATGAAGTGTCCAGAATCATTTTTACTTCAGTGGTTCTAGCAAAATCAGCGATCGTCAACAGAAGAACTGGCATCATAAAGCATCCGCCATTAGTTATCTTTAATTTTATTTATTTATTTATTTAAGAGTTTAACCAGGCAGGCGTACTGAGTGGAGAACCACTCGTTTCCAGATGCAGGTTTGCAGTGTTTTGGGGGCCAGTTTACAATCTAGACCCTGTGTTTTTTTCATTTTTTGTTAGCCAGGAAGCAATACCACAAGGAATCTTTAAAAGCAAGTCTCTTTAATGCAAGTTCAATAAAATGGAAGGACACACAATCAACGAAATCTTGAAGTGTGTTTCTTTAACAGTGTGCATGGTACCAGACCAGACCTCAATTCCTTATAGTATTCTGTTTATCTGTTGAACATTATCAAGTTACTAAATGGATGGTGGCATGTTAGTGAGCACAAAGCACAGAAGCAACAAAAAAAATGTTTCATTTGGCAAGGAGGAAACATTTATATTTATCGGGCTAATTAATAGTTTTGGTATACAGTAGAGTCAGCATTAAACTTTGGAGCAACCTTATTGCTATTGAGTTGTTACTCCATTATCAAAACTCAATAGCAATGAGTTTAAAGCATAAAATGCAAGATTTTCCAGCTTATTTTGTAATGAATTGTCAGCTTTCTGCAACTGTATTTTCTACAATACTTTAGATTATAACAACATTTATAAGTTCTATTTATACTCAGATCCAATGGTAAAAACCTCATCATCAAAACAGCAACTAAAAAGTAACTTACTAAACAATGAGTTAGCAAAAAAAAGCTTACTGCTGAATGTGCTGTACAAGCATTCAAGACCCAGAAACAATCTGATAAATAAACATTGGATGTTTCTAAAACTGAAAATATCTCTGAGACAGCCAAAATATAATGGTTGCTTCTATGACATATTAGCACAAAACACTTATGCACAAGCAGGGACACACACACAGACACACACCTGCTTTATAGATGGGTTCTCTAAAGGAAATTTTAAAAAATTGAAAAATACAATGGATCAAGCTTCACAAAAAGAACCTTAATGCTACCTGTCTACGTGTGTGCTGTGAATTAAAAAGCTAAATTTAAGCTTAAAGTAAGTGACCTGTTTCTTAAGGAATGTTGTTCAACTAGTACTCAGTATCCTAGGAAACAGTATCCAACAAATAAGTAACTTCATGGCTTTACTACAATCCTGCATGAAGAAAATTGGTATCTGATAATGTGACATAAATCTTAGCCTCATTCTATAAATCAGCATGCTGCTAATTTCCTGTAGTCTGATAACTATAACAACATTATCTATTTACTAATCTCTAGCAGAAGGATTCTGCTTTGAATATTGAAGTTGTTTTGATCTGTTGCAGCTTAGAAGTGTGGTATTATCGTGACAACTGTTAAAAGTGAATTATAACACTACCACCTCCCTCCTAAGGTTTACTGATTTTATAAGCAGTGCAGGCCATCTCACACTCACCACCACATGTAAAAAAGGATGCTGCTCACAAGTACTCCCATAAAGTACCAAACGTTTATTAATGGCGCCGGTGCAAGAGGCACACCATCCACCACATGCCTTGTGCAGCTTGTCCTTCCTGACTTGCGGTTCACTGATTTTATCCACGCCAATATGCATTCTGGCTTTGGTACTGGTGCTATATTCATTGACTGATCAAAAGAATTTGAAATAGTGAACCACTGTCTCCTAGCCAGATTAACTGAGGTCTTGTGTGTTTCTTCTAGTATACCCTTCAGTGGTTCAAATCATAAATGGCTGGACAGCTGCATATTGTAAAAACTTAGCCAATCTTTTTCAGTCACTTTATCTGTTGATTTTTGAGTGCCCCACGGTTCTGAACTAGGTCTCTTTTTGTTTACTTACAGAAAACAACTTACAACATGAGTATAGCATTATTTATAAATGGTTCATCTCAAACCAGTTGGTAGTAAATGAAAACACACCTGTTTCCATGCTTTGATCTAAACACAGATAGAAAACCAATATCTATAAATGTTCTCTCTGCTAATGGTGCTATGCCACCCTTGGTTGATGTGTCCCAATACAAATACATTGGTGTTTTGTTAGACCAGAAATTGGATGACTTGGTTCATGTCAATACTTTTTTAAAGAAATGCTGGACTAAACTAGAAGAACTCTACACAGTAAATGTTTGCCTCTCTTTAGGTACCAGAAAACAAATCACTGAATTAAGGATTTGCCCAAATTAAGACTATGGTAATGCAATCTTTGCCAGTATTCTTAAATCCATCCTCTCCAAACTGAATACACAGTTTACAGTCAGCTGGGTTGGACCTTACCTCACCAGATATGAACTCTACACAATGATTCCCTGGGAAACAAATTCTGAACTGGTCTACTCCCTGAGTTTGTAAATGCCCTACTTGCTCCTGCTTCCATTTTATCTTACTGTACTCCCTTAAATCCATGTTGGGTAACAGGTTACAGACTCTGCAGTGTGTGAAAAGCTCTGTCTAGGCACCATTCATTACAGGCTCTTCACCTGGGGAATAGCCAAGCTTGTGCTAGAACCTCCTTATCCAGTTTCTGGACAGCAAGCAAAAGCTCAAGCAGCTCTGGTTTTTAACTTTTATCGAGTTCTTCATGTGTTTAATAAAGACAATTTTAATATCAGCTTCCATCTTAAGGACTTTTGTTTGAATTACTTTTACAGGTTGATAGTTATAGACAATTTGAAGACATCATGCTAAGCAATAAAGCAATTAGAAAAATGAATAGGATGCTGGGATGCATAGGAAGGGGATAAGCAGCAGGCAAAAAGTGTTCCTGCCCCTGCACAGATCCCTGTTTCGACTGTACCTGGACTGTTGTGTGCAGTTCTGGAACCTGCTCTTGAGGAAGGATAGAGACAGGGTAGAGACGGTGCAGAAAAGCGTAACTGAGATGATTCAGGGACAATAAGGGTAGTCCTATATGAAAAGATTGAGGGGCCTCAACATGTACACTCTGGAAACTAGGGGACAGGGGAACATGATAGAGATAGAGATGTATAAATACCTTCATGGGATAAAAAGGGTGCATAGCAAGGAGATAGTCATGCTAAGTGGAAACAATGGCACTAGGGTAAGCTCAATACAGCTGGCAGGAAGGAGATTTCGTAAAGATGTCATAAAATATTTCTTGACAGAGGGAGTGGTTGATAGGTGGAATAAACTGCTGAGGCAAGTGTTTGTGAAAAATCCATGGAGGGTTTCAAACATGGTTGGGGTAGACACATGAGGCTGGCAAGAACATTGGGGGGGGGAGGAGGAAGAGAAGGGATTGGCCATTAGGACCATTGCATCCAGCTATAGGTGGAACTGGTCAGAATGGATGGGCTGTAAGACCTTTTTCTTCCATTGTCTTCTGTATTTGTAAGCGTTTTCCCTCATATTGACCATGTTTAAAACTAGTTTAATATTGCACTGTAATTGCTTATACCTACTGTATGTCTAGTACACGGATTCCTTGTGATAAGTCCCTTGTAATATTCTGGAATTTACTATTATTTTTAATATTGTTACAATGGATCGAGAATGTTGCAAAATGTTCCTGTGAAATAGGTAGGGAAAATCCTGCATCCTGATTGTCCCAGATCTGTTTCTAGCCATGGCCTTGTAAGACTAGAACCAACAGCTAAAACAAGTTCCTGACAACCAGGATTAATAACCAGCAAAAATCCTTGTGCCAATCACTAAAGTTTTTAACTGAAAATGGCCCTTATTGTTTTCTTTGCTAAAGTAAAAATATACAAGCATCAGTACTTACCAAGTAGGCACCAGAAAGGCAGTTTTCTGAAAGTCAAAAGAAAAATAGCACTGGGCAATGGTGGTACCACAAAATCACAGCACTCACCAATCACCAGAACTTTGTATGCACTGAAGAGATGCTGAAGCCAATTTCAGGGTGCTGAAGTCTAACTTTCTTATAAAATGCAACTTTTTGTTTATTTATTTGAATATTGGTAACCTGGAATGGCACACAGAGCCGAGGCTCATTTCCAGGTGCAAGTCAGGGAAAAGGTTACAGGAGGAACAGTGAAACATGATTCAGTACATTACATGATGCAGATAAAGTGCAGACACTGTACAGTGATAATACTTAACCGATATAAATATGGAACAGGATATGCCTATCTGATGACATGTAGCCAGACTTAGACCACCAGGTCTGATGAGTTTTACATGATATCATCACACTTTTTAAAGACAAAAATGAGCTTTGCTGAAAGCTCCATTTCTTTTTCAGTCTTACACAGGATTTCTGCTGAATCCTGCTTTTTTGACTGTGGGTTCACTCCTGTACTCCCACACCAACAATAAAAAAAACAAGAAGATACGCAGCACCAGCACAGTTGTGGGAACTACACATTAAGGATCTGGTGTCAGTTCTCCAGCAGAGGGACTATGTTACCAAATGTGGTCATACTTTTTAAAATGTTTCAGTTGTTCTGTATATAATTTTTCAGATTTGCACAAAAAACATTGTTAAGCACAATAAGACACTCCAGGACATTGGTTATAATACTTTTACTGCACTTCCAAGAGCAAAAAGGCACTCTGCTTAGGCTTCATGCCTAATTACACTCCTTGGCATGTGATAAACAAAGAACAACTAACATCCTTTTGCATCTTTTGCTTACTTATTCAACCAGTATCACCCTTCCTACTACAGTACAGCTCACATTAAACTTATTGCACAATCAGTTAGGAACCCATTCCCTTTATGTGATTGCGATGAGTTGCCAACTATTTGATTTGTTTTTTCCCCTCAATAGTAGAATGTGGCTTTCAATTGAAAGTATTTTCTGGTAGCTCATTTGGAGCTCAGCAGAACCCAAATAACAGCCAGATAACAGTATGTTACCACCCCCACCCGCAAGGTGTGAGTCTATGCCTGTCCGATAATACCTGGGCAGTCTATAAAGCCATCAAGTGAATGGTGCCTGGGCTGTGATGTTTTTGGAGATAATAAAAAAGTAAAAAGGTGGTGCAGGGCTTCCACCTATGGGGATCCTTTTGAAAGATGGCTGCCAGGGTAGTGCCCCACAGGAAATGAATGTGACCCCCAACCCAGTAACAGGGAATCTTTATGATTATACACAACCCCAACTTACACTCCATGCATGCAGACACAACACTATGCAAAAGACAATAAACTGCAATTCTAGGCTTCACTCTCTTCTCAGTTTTTGTAAACAACTTCCCCTCGGCACACTCACCAACCCACGTACACGTGTACGCTGATGATACTGTCATGTTTGCTTCAGACCCCTCTTTTGCCACAGTCCATGCAACCCTGCAGGAGGCCTTGCAAATGCCCTCAATTGGTTCCAGGCAAACCTCCCTCAGGTGTAACACCAAAATAAAATCGCTATGGCTTTCAGCTCTGTCCAAAGATTAGCTAAGCCTCATCTCCCATCTTTCTTCTCCTTGGATGGCGCAATGGTAGAAACAGTGCAGTCCTTTAAATGCCTGGGGGTCTGTCTGGACCCCAAGTTGGACTTCTAGCACATTGACTACATCCACACTAGACTGTGGATCAGACTGGGAGCCTTATATAGAATTAAGGACTGCCTCTCCCCTTCAATCTGCAAAGAACTAATCATCAAACTAATCCTCCCCACGACTGACTATGCTGACATTGTCTACAGCTCAGCACCCCAATCGTCCCTCTCTAAGTCAGACCCCCTGTATAACACTTTCTGTCACTTTGCCTCAACCCTCACTTTCCGAACCAATCAATGTTCCCTATACTCTGCCCTAGCCCTCCCCTCCCTTGCAAATTGCCACCTCGCCCACTGTGCTGCCTTCATTACTGGTTCTCAGCCCTCCACCCATCTCTCCACTCTTCTATTCCCCTCACGTATGTCTGGCTACTGCCTTAGATCCCATGATTCCCATGCTTTCAATCTCCCTCATTCGCACTTTAAAGCAGGCAAGGCCACTTTCTGCTTCAGACTCCCTGATTTATGAAGTCATCTTCCCCAGTCTGTCTGCCTTGCATACATTCTAAATACACTAAAACAACAGCTAAAACTCTTCCCGCCCTCCACCCCTATGTAGCTGCTCCCCACCATGCCTACCCTGGCTCCATCCCCCAGTTCCTTCTCATGTGACAAACCGGCCTCCATGCAAGTATTGTCCTTATAGGCTTGTATCGCTATCTCTTTTTCCCCCTTTTCTATCCACGTTATAATCACTGTTTTACAACTGACCAATTGTACTTCTCACTTTGCACCTTGTAAATAGTGTTACCTATTACAATTTGTGACTTAAATGTAATATTTGCCAATACTGTATATTGTCCTATTTGTATCTGTGATTGTTGCAATGTTTTGCTACTCGACTATTGTATCCCACTACCCTTTCCCCAGGGTCACGCCTGGAAATGAACCTTGGCTCAGTGTGCCTTTCCTGGCTACCAAAATTTTAAATAAATAAATAAAATACATGGGCTATTTAATAGGGGATAGAAACAGGCTCTGAATGATGTTATGAAATTGGCTAAATGCAGGAAACAGTTCTGAGATTACTCCCCCAAATTCTGCCATCCTCTGGGAGTACACACAAAGTATTCATAGTTTCCAATCTCAAAAAATCTGAGCTCACAGCCACACCATGGACACTGTCAATACCACTTACAAAAATGCATTTAAAATACTTTGTTACATATTTGCTAAGGCATACTATTCTGTTAAAAACTTACAGGCAGCAACTACAAGGAACTAGCTGATGATCGTTTCGCAGTAACACGCTTTTTCAAGCTTTCTGTTGAATCCTGCTTTCCGACATTTTCCTAAGAGGTGTGTGGTGTGGCTGTGAGCTCAGATTTTTTTTTCTTTAGATTGGTCATGTTTATTCTGGACCTCAGCTATTCTCGGAGCTGCCAATTATCTTGGCTGTCATATTTATAGTTTCCTCCTACTGGTGCACTAGTACCCCAAAGTCCCTTGGGAGCTCCCAAAGCAGTCCATTAATTGTGTGCACCCAGTGGGCAGTTGCAGGCCAGATGTTGGACCATGGTATAGTACCAATTGAAGGGTGGTGGTTGGAGATCACAAACAAATTATTCAACACAAATGCTGGTTGCTCCTGGTTGTTGCTGTTGTATAAATGGCTTTAAATAATAATTGCACAGAAATTGCCAGCATTTACTCCTATCTGTTCCTAACTAGCAGAAGAATTCAAAGGTATTTACCCAGTACACATGACTTTTTCAGACTCTGCAGGCTGGCTCTGTCGGAATGTCTACTTCAGGGTTGCAGATGACAGTGATGGTACAGGTGCAGCCGACCTAACAGGCTTCTGGGTGACAAGGGGTGCAGGCCAGCTGGTTTCTGATGTCCTCTTCACCCCACAAGGAACTTGATTTCACCCACCCCAAGGAGTAAGCACTTAGTCAGGGCCTCAGGCAACTTAGACCCTCTGTCAGGACAAGTCCTGATAGCTCACAAAGCCCAGAGCAGGAGCTTCAGTGTTGTCTCTGGAGGAAACTGAAATGTTTTTGCAAAGATTCTTTTGTGGCTGACTACTGACTTTACTCACAGGTCTTTCTCCTTCTTTCTCACAGAAAAATTAGTTGTACTGCTCATGTATCTCCCTTGTGCAGAAATCCAGGGATTAAATATCAGTGGTTAGCATCTCTTGCATTATTCATAGAATTTGAATTTGATGGCAGATAAGGACCACTTGGCCCACCTAGTCTGTCCATTTTCCTACCTAATGGATAAGCTGCAGACATTGGTTAACCAACAGCCTACTTCCTGCTACCCCCCACTAGAATTGCCTTATGTCCGTCCCATGCATTCTTGAATTCCCCCACTGTTTTTGACTCCATGACCTTCCCAGGAAGGCTGTTCCATGCACCCATAACCCTCTCCATGAAAAATACTTCCTCACATTACCTCTGAGCCACCCCCCCCCATCTTCAGATTGTGCCCCCTTGTTCTTGCACATCTCTTTTTCTGAAAGATGCTACCCTCTTGGACTTTGTTGATTCCCTTGAGGTACTTGAAAGTTTCTATCATGTCCCCCTCTCCTCCTTTCCTTGAGGGTATACATAGTAGCTCCTTTAGTCTCTCTTTGATATGTCTTCTGGTGCAGACCCTGCACCATTTTGTTGCCCTCTTCTGGACAGCCTCCACCCTGTCTATGTCTTTGCGGAGATGGGGTCTCCAGAACTGCACGCAGTACTCCAGATTGGGTCTCACCAACTGTCTGTACAGAGGGATAACGACTTCTTGTTTTCTAGTGGTGATGCCTCTCCCTATGCATCCCAGAATCCCCCCAGCACTCCTTGCTGCCTTTCACATTGCTTGCTCACCTTTAGGTCATCTGCTATAACTACACCCAGGTCCCTTTCCATTTTTGTTCTTGTCAGTATCTCACCCCCCATTGTGTATTCTTCCGCTGGGGTTTTTTTCCCAGATGCATTACTTTGCACTTCTTGGTGTTGAATCTAAGCTGCCATACATTTGATCATTCCTCCAACCTTGCCAAGTCCCTTCTCATCCTTTCCACCCCACCTTGTGTATCAACCCTGTTGCAGATCTATGTGTCATCTGCAAAGAGACATACTTTTCCTTCCAGTCCCTCTGCAATGTCACTTATAAAGACATTAAAAAGGACTGGACCCAGTACTGAACCCTGTGGTACCCCACTAGTAACCCTGCTTTCTTCACTGTGGACTCCGTTTACTATTACCCTCTGCATTCTGTTGTTCAGCCAATGTTTTACCCAGGCTTACACCCTGGGACCCACTCCCAGTCTGGCTAATTTGTTGATTAATCTTTTGTGTGGGACTGTGTCAAATGCCTTGCTAAAGTCTAGATAGGCCATGTCCATAGTCCCTCCTGGTCTGCTACTTTGGTCACCCAGTCAAAGAAATCAATTAGATTCATCTGAGCATGACCTTCCCACTGTGAATCCATGTTGCCTTGGGCCCTGTGCCCACTGGCCTCTCGGTACTGAAATTCTTTTCTGTCAGAAGTGATTGCATCATTTTCCTACCACTGAGGTCAAACTGACAGGTCTGTAGTTTCTGCCTCTGTCTTGTTCCCACTTTTGTGAAGGGGAGTCACATTCGCCTCTCCTCCAGTCCTCAGGTACCACAATCTCTCCCATGATTTGTTAAAAAGGGTAGTCAGTGGCGTTACTAGTTCTCCCCTTAGTTCTTTTAGAACTCTGGGGTGATTTCCATCAGGCCCCATTGCTTTGTCCACCTTCAGTTTTAAGAGTTCTTTCATAACCCTTTCTTCTGCGAAAGGACTGATATCGACCCCACTGTCCAGAGTGCCTCTATTGACTGGATTAGGTACCTCCCCCTCCTCTTCTTTTGTGAATACTATGCAGAGTATTTGTTCAGTATCCCTGCTTTTTCACTATCCCTCTCTGCCCTCCCACCCTCCTCTTTATTTAGCCTCAGTATCCCTCCCTTTGTCTTTCTTTGTTCCGTAATGTACCTATAACAGGTTTTATCCCCCTTCTTAACCGAGCTGGCTATCTTTTCCTTGTTTTGGGTCTTTACTATTCTGACTGCCTTCCCTGCTTCTTTCTGCTTTAACTGTTACAGTTCTCCATCCTGCTCCTTCTGTGTTTCCTTATACTTCCTGAATGCTATCTTTTTTCCCCTAACCCTCCCAGCCACCTCTTTTGAGAACCATAGTGTTTTTTTTTTATTTTGACTTGTTTATTTGCTTCACCCAAAGGCTTGTTGCCTCTGTGATGGAAGTTTTGATGTTTTCCCAGTGTTGTTCCACCCCTCCTTCTTGCCTGTTTGCTAGTGCTTTTCTGAGGCATTCTCCCATTTTGACAAAATCAGCCCTCCTGAAGTCCAGTACCTTCACTTTTGTACGGCTTGACTCTGCAGCTGTGGTCACTTGTTCCCAGATGGCTACCCACTTCTATATCTGAGATCCTCTCTCTGACCCATTTGAGAGCACCAGGTCTAAGACTGCTCCCTTCTGAGTGGGTTCCAACACTAGCTGTCTGAGGCATGCCCCCTGTAGGGAATGGAGAATGGCCCTGCTCTTGGATGGATGTTCCTGCAGCAAAGGTGCTCTAGTTAACATCTGACATATTCAGATCCTTCATCAGCAATATCTCCACTTTCTCGCCATGCTAGGAATGCCTTTATCATTTCCTTGTCCATTTCCTCCCCTGAAATGGGGTCTGTATACAATCCCTGTGTGGATTATGGTGCCATTTCAGTCTCCAGGGTGACCCACAGCGCCTCCTTTCCTCTTACCCTTTAGTTCCATTGCTTTGATCCCTTTCCTACATACAGAGCTACTCCTCCTCCCTTCTACCCTCCCTGTCCCTCCTGTAGATTGCGTGTCCCTAGTATGTTGACATCCCAGTCATGCTTCTCTGTGTACCATGTTTCTGTGACTGCCACGATATCCAAGCATCCCTTTTTCATCAAGGGAGAGCAGTGCATTCACATGCCCTCGTGACCCTTGGGGCTCATGGAGAAACGTCTAGCAACCCTCGGGGAAGAAACAGGAATCTTGAAATTGGCCTTCAGGCTGTGGGGAGGGCAGTGATTCACCTGCCCTCGCAACCCTTGGGGCACACAGAGCTGTCTGGCAACCTCGGTGGGGAAGAAGCAGGAATCTTGAAATTTACGTCTTCAGGCTGTGGGGGAGAGCAGCACGTTCACCCATCCTCGTCATCCTCGGGGCTCATGGAGAGCTGTCTGGCAACCCTCAGGGGGGAAGTAGCAGGAATCTTGAAATTTACGCCATCAGGCTGTGGGGGAGGGCAGTGCGTTCACCCACCCCCATGACTCTCGGGGCTCACAGAGAGCCGTCTGGCAACCCTTGGGGGGCAGAAGAAGCAGGAATATGATTGAAACATTCAGACACCTTAAGGGCATTAACAAGGTGAAAGAAGTATAACCTGTTTCAATATAAGAAAAATAGCAGGACGAGAGGACACAGCATGAGATTAGAGGGAGGCTGATTAAGGGGAAATGTGAGGAAGTTCTTTTTCACAGAAAGGGTGGTGGATGCATAGAATGGCTAACCTCAGGAAGTGGTGGATATGAATACAGTGCAGGGCTTCAAACAGGCATGGGATAGGCATAAGGGAGCATTACAGATAAGTATGAATAGATACGCCATTGAAAGAGCAAAAGCCAATGGCACATTCATAAGGTAGAAAAAGAAGTGGGCAGACTGGATGGGCCTTGCGGTCCTTATCTGCCATCAACTTCTATGTTTCTATATTATATTGAAATATTTGCTTATCTGGGTAACTAAATGTATTAGATAAATACGGAAAAGTCTGTATGGCCCCATTTTGCCATATATCTCCCATTTGAGAAGCGCCAACTTCTTGCCAGACCTCAAAGGTCCTATTTGTTTGTGAAGGTAGGAAATTATGATTCTTGTATATTGGTGTAAATATTGTAATTGTTTTCTGATCCCCTAACCATTTTTGTAAAATTGTCCAACATTGATAAGTAGTTTTTGTTGTTATTGGAATTTTTAATTTGTTATCTGGGCAGCCTGAATATGACAGATTCATAAGTGTAGGGTAACTCTGTGCTTGTGTTTCTATTATCGATGATGAGGATACAGGGTCTTGATTTTGTACCCAGTGCCATATATGTGCTGTCTGTGTGACAATATAGTACGCATAAAACTCCGGGAGGGCTTGGCCCCCTTTTTCTTTGGGTAGAACTAATGTTTTCCAGGCTGTCCTGGCTGTCGCATTTTCCATAAAAATTTTGTGAACAAAGATTTAATTTTTGCAAAAAATTCATTTGGTACTGATATAGCCAGTACTTGAAATAAAAATAATACTCTAGGGAATATTTGCATCTTTTACATTAGTCTTCCCTAGCAGAGTCAGATATAGGGAGTTACATTTTTTCAAATCTAGTTCTATTTTATTTAATAGTTCTTCATAGTTTGCTTTATAATTTTTGACATTTCAGCTGGAATATTAAACCCAAGATATTTTATATAATTTTTAAATGTGTATGTTAGTGTCTGGAATTTGTTGTAATTGGTAATCTTTATTTAATTTTAATATTACAGTTTTGTCCAGTTCATTTTATACCCTGACAATTTCCCATATAAATTTGTAATTTTAATTATTTGTGGTATTGATATTTGTGGTTTGGTAAAGTACCATAGACTGTCATCTCATGTATAAACCAATTTTCTCATTCCTTTCATTTATTTTAATCCCATGTATTTCACTAGTGTTCTGATAGCTATTGCTAAAGGTTCAATAATTAATGCAAATGTTAATGGGGATTAATGGCATCCTGCCTTGTCCTCTCCCTAATTCAATCTTTTCTGATATAGTATTATTGATCTTACCACTGCCTGAGGGGTGTCATCTCATAATTTCAGCCATTCACTGAGCTGTGCCGAATCCCATTGTCTGTAGGCTCCGGCTCCTGGCCGGCGCGCGCTCTCCAGACAGTATTCCTGAGGACCACCACCGAAGTTCCGACAGACCCCCGAGGCTTCCCTACCCGGATCCGAGCCTCCTTGGCTGGGTAGACGCTAAGGCTCCAGCGCCTGGGCAGCACCGCCTCCAGACAGTATTCCTGAGGACCGCCACTGCAAGTTCCGACTGACCCCTGAGGCTTCCTCACCCAGATCCGAGCCTCCTTGGCTGGTAGACACTTAAGGCTCCGCACCTGGGTGGCGATGCTTCCAGACAGTATTCCTGAGGACCGCCACCAGAGTTCGACCGACCCCTGAGGCTTCCTCACCGGATCGAGCCTCCTTGGCTGGGTAGAGCGCTAAGGCTCTGTTGCCTGGGCGGCCGCTTCTCCAGACAGTATTCCTGAGGACCACCACCGCGAAGTTCAGACTGACCCCGAGGCTTCCTCACCCAGATCTGAGCCTCCTTGGCGGGTAGATGCTTAAGGCTCTGGCGCCGGCATGTGCCTGCTCCAGACAGTATTCCTGAGGACCGCCACCGCAAGTTCCGACCGACCCCCCCGAGGCTTCTTCACCCAGATCCAAGCCTCCTTGGCCGGGTAGACGCTTAAGGTACGACCGCTGATCTCTGCTCCAGCTGCCTGAAAAGGTGATTGCTGATTGGCTGCCTACAGTCCTAGGTGGCCCCCGATTGGACTGCTTGCCATCCAGCTGGGTGCCGATTGGAGCGCCTTTTCCATTGACTTTTGCTGGGACTTGTGGACTCATTCTCGGCCGCTCTCCTCGCTGGGGGAAGCAAGGGAGTGTGTGTTCTAGGGGTATTTTCATTCAGAAGTCAGCTTACTCCCTTTAGTCTCTGGACAAAGTAGAGTTTTAAAGAGGGACTGGTGTTGCCCTGATACCTGTCATGGCTGCTGAAATTTGTTTTTTGTTTTAACCACTAAATGAAATGTATGAAAGTTGTTGCTTGTGTATACGTAAATGTGACCTTGCTTCTAGTGTGAAATCTGTCCTTATTATCTAACTTCTGTCTTGCTCACACGCACCCGCACCTCAGGTACACTTAGCCACTGCAGAATCTGCTCCCGCTGCCTCTGCGACTCCCCCACCATCGCCCCCCGCTGCCTAGTCTCCTCTTTGTGTTTTAATTACCCTCCGCTCCTGGCCGACCTGGCTGCTATCCTCAAGCGTTTCTTTTGTTAAAGCTTAAACGATTCCCCCCCCCCTGTAATTATCCTGCCTCCTGCCACCCGCCCTCGTCCCACCGATTGCCTGGGACACTATTTAAGTGCCGTTTTTTTCTCTTCCCTTCCCCTTAGGCTCTGGCACCTGGGCGCACTCGCTCTCCAGACAGTATTCCTGAGGATCGCCACCGCAAGTTCCGACCGACCCCCCGAGGCTTCCTCACCCGGATCTGAGCCTCCTTGGCCGGGTAGACGCTTAAGGTATGACCGCTGATCTCTGCTCCAGCCGCCTGAAAAGGCGATTGCTGATTGGCTGCCTACAGTCCTAGGCGGCCCCCGATTGGACTGCTTGCCATCCAGCTGGGTGCCGATTGGTGCGCCTTTTCCATTGACTTTTGCTGGGACTTGTGGACTGATTCTCGGCCGCTTCCTCACTGGGGAAGTAAGGAGTGTGTGTTCTAGGGTATTTTTCATTCAGAAGCCACACTCCCTTTAGTCTCTGGACAAAGTAGTTTTAAAGAGGGACTGGTTGCCCTGATACCTGCCACGGCTGCTGAAATTTGTTTTTGTTTTAACCACTAAATGAAATGTGCAGTATAGGAAAGTTGTTGCTTGTGTATCGTAAATGTGACCTTGCTTCTAGTGTGAAATCTGTCCTTATTATCTAACTTCTGTCTTGCTCACATACCGCACCTCAGGTACACTTAGCGCTGCAGATCTGCTCCCGCTGCCTCATGACTCCCCATCGCCCCCAGCTACCTAGTCTCCTCTTTGTGTTTTAATTACCTTCTGCTCCTGGCCGGCCTGGCTGCTATCCTCAAGTGTTTCTTTGTTAAAGCTTAAACGATTCCCCCCACCCCTGTAATTATCCTGCCTCCCACCACTCCGCCCCACCGATTGCCTGGGACACTATTTAAGTGCTGTTTTTCTCTTCCCTTCCCCTTAGGCTCCGGCGCCTGGGCAGCGCTCGCTCTCCAGACAGTATTCCTGAGGACCGCCACCGCAAGTTCCGACCAACCCCCCGAGGCTTCCTCACCCAGATCTGAGCCTCCTTGGCCGGGTAGACGCTTAAGGTACGACCGCTGATCTCTACTCCAGCCACCTGAAAAGGTGATTGCTGATTGGCTGCCTACAGTCCTAGGCGGCCCCCAATTGGACTGCTTGCCATCCAGCTGGGTGCCGATTGGTGCGCCTTTTCCATTGACTTTTGCTGGGACTTGTGGACTGATTCTCGGCCGCTCTCCTCACTGGGGGAAGTAAGAAAGTGTGTGTTCTAGGGGTATTTTTCTCCCACCCCCATCACCTCCTTCCAGGCCTCCTTTAAATACAGTGTAGCTCCACCCACTCTCTACCTAAAGAGCCCTTACTGGTTAATCTCGTCGAGTGGGAGGTGGTTGTATCTGGCTCCCTGCAGTGATCTGTTTCCCTCTATCTCTTTCCTGATCATTAGGCACAGATAGTGCTTAACTCCACAGTGGTTTATGCTGACTCTTCAGCTCAACAGTGACCCAAGAATAGCTGCTCTGCCGACCTCCTGCGGCTACGTATACCACAGCCCTCAACTTCCACACAATATGGCTTGCCTTATCTTTATACTCCTAATGTTGGGAAGGTGCACAATGTACACAACAGACCCTATCCTAAGCCAGAGGCCACCGCAGTCTGGGAATACACAGTCATAGTCCCCGCTGCATCACCATATTGTTTCCCTACCCATAATCTGCCTCTCTCCTGCTCTTATCGCCACCCGCATTCCCTGGCCCTACTGCCCTCACTCCATGTCTCCGTGCACTCCCCTGCTAGCCTCAAACACCAAGGCCAGCATCATCTATACCCCAGCCATGCGCATCGATATGAAAGAACACCGCACAAGAACCCAAACAAAAGAACCCATTTCCACCTGACAAAATTCCTCAAAACTGCTTTTAATTCTCCTCTTTGCTCGGCAATGTCAAACTAAATCCAGGCCCCCCCAAGTCAAATCACTTCTCCATCAGAGTTCGCAGCTGCTCCTGGGATGAAACTGATGATGGTCAACATCCTAAGCCTTATCAAAAAATGTGACCAGCTTCAAGTATGGGCAGCCCACACTGACCCAGACCTGATTATTATTACAGAGTCATGGCTGAAAAAGACCAACAATGGTCCACAAATTACAATTCCGGGTTTCAAACTTTTTAGAGCGGACAGAGAATAAAGGGGAGGGGGGGTCGCTATATACGCCAAATCCAAATACAACATTAGCAGCATCTCCTGCAAAACTAAGTCCAAGGAATATGAAATCATCACGCTCAAACTACACCTCCCATCCACTGAATGCATCACAATTATAGGTGGCTATAGACCCCCGACAGGTGGCACATAAATTATTAACGTGCTAAAATCCCTAACGATGGCTGCCAATATGGAAACAATAATCCTAGGGGACTTTAATATGGACTGGTTAACAACTAAGTCCCACCCCTTAAAAACTATCTGCGATGAGCTAGGTCTTACGCAAATAGTAGCAGAACCCACAAGAATAAATGCCTCCAACCCAGCCAACAGTTCTCTCTTAGATATTATCCTAACTTCCCACCCCCACAAAATCTCACATTGTGTGGTTTTCCATAATGATATGAGTGATCACAATATCGTTGTCTGCACAAGATCCCAAATCAAAACCAGGAGTCCCCCTAATTTCAGAATCAAACGTTTATTCCGTAAATTCAATCCACTAAATTTCCTAACTGACCTAGCTGCGACCAGGTGGCAAGATCTATACCTGGCCAAATCCGCAGATACCGCAGTCGCTGTTCTAAACGACATACTGACAACTCTAATCAACAAGCATGCTCCCCTCATTAAAATGAGGGTGCGGAAAATCATCCACCCGTTGTTTACACAAGAGCTCAAATTTGCACTTACCATCAGAGACAAACTATGGGCTAGGGCCTGGCTCACAAAGAACCCAGCAGACTGGCAGGCATTTAGAACTGCCAGAAATGCTTGTGTTAAAAGTGTACGGACTACTAAAGCAAATTTCTATATCTCCACACTGGAGCAGGCTAAAGGGAACTCACAAAAAATCTGGAAGACATTAAAATCTATTGAAGGCCATGCGGCTGCTCCTTCCCTTCCCACCAAGATTCTGGCCAAGGATGGGATAGTTGAAAATAAACTGCAAATCCTAGAAGAACTTAACCTCCACTTTGCCACAGCCGGATTGGCATTTGATTCCTCCCCTTATGCTAGCCGAACAAATGGCCACATCAGACCAGATGCTATGCATGCTACCCCAACTCAACCCTTCCAGTTGTGTCAGACTAGCTATAAAGAAGTCGAAGACTTAATCCTTAACCTAGACACCATGAAAAGTGCAGGGGCCGATGGCCTGGAGTCATTCTTCATACAGCTAGGCTATGCCCAGCTCACAGCTCCAATCCTTCACATATTCAACCTCTCTATTACCACAGCCACTGTTCCATCATGCTGGAAATCTGCCCATGTTCTCCCACTCTTTAAATCAGGAGACCCCTGTGACCTGAACAATTACCCACCCATTCCATCTTGCCTGTACTATTCAAAGTGTTGGAAAAACTCATATATAACCAACTAAATAAACACCTTGAAACACACTCTCTACTAAACCCGGCACAATCTGGTTTCAGGTCGAAGCATAGTACAATCACAGCCTTGGCTAAGGTCTCTAATGACTGATCCGTAATGGACTCCAAGAAAGTCAATGGTGCAGTCTTTCTAGATCTTAGCAAGGCCTTCGACACTGTAGACCATCACCTTCTAATCGATTGTCTTGCACACATAGGTGCCACCCCAACCACCTTACAGTGGTTTACCAGTTACCTTACGGAAAGGATTCAAAAAGTCAAAGCTGACGGCCTACTTTCTGCCCCACTTTCAATCACCAGAGGAGTCCCTCAAGGCTCCATACTGGGACCAATCCTTTTCTCCCTCTACATTAACAACTTTGACTCCCACATAAAGACATCCAGCATACACTTTCATGGACGATACGGTACTATACATTGCAGACCCGTCTCCTATCTCAAAGTCAGGGAATGCTCCAGCTGACTTGTCAGCTAGAAAGCAACCTCATCAATGCTAAGTTGCTCCTAAATGCCAAAAAGCTAAAACTATGATTTTCTCGAGACTTCGTCCAGCTGACCCTTTACCGCTCTCAACTAAAAACTTTGTGGAAACCTCACTAGGTGAACCCCTGGAAGTCGTAGATAAATTCAAATACCTAGGTATGTGGATAGACAATAAGTTCTCCTTCCAGGACCACATCGAAGATCTTTAAAGGAGACTTAAAACCCGTCTGGGTTTCTTCTACAGAAATAGGGCCCTCTTTTCTCTAGCAATCCGTAAAAGACTGGTCCAAGCAACTTTCCTTCCCCTGCTTGATTACGGAGACATTATCTATATATCCTCCCCTACCCTGAACCTAGCAAAACTAGACATACTATACCACCGTGCTATCCACTTTATTACCAACTCGGCATATAGGACCCACCACTGTGATCTTTGTACAGCAGTTGGTTGGTCATCCCTGACCACCAGACGTCTCCTCCATGCTGGCATGTGGACCCTCAAACTGCTACTTCACTAACTGCCAGCATATTTGACGTCACTTATAAATATCTCACACAGCACCTACTCCTTAAGGAAATCCAACCTTGTCTTACTAGATGTGCCCATGACACGAACTGTAGCCGGACAAAGGGCTGTCTCATACTCTCTACCAAAGATTTGGAATCAACTACAACCCATGCTGAAGCTAACCAGTATCATATCAACTAACTCCTTCAAAACATTAGCATTCTCCAAAATAAAAGACATATGTAGATGCAACTAGACCTCAATGCCTAATCAGCTCCACAATTATTCACTGGCCCTCCATGGTATAAATCAAAAGTGCTACATATAATATAAGACTAGGTCAACTCTGAATTGTACAGCTTTGTAGTACAAAATGCCCATTGTATATACCTCCTAAATGTACATAATTATCCACCTTTTGTCCTTCACTGTATATCTCCTAACAATGTATTTATGTATCATATATGCTTATGACTCAGGACCTCCTTGTGAATGAGCTAGCTCAATGGAGCCTTTCCTGCAATAAACTTGAACTTGTATAACCGCAAAGCTATATGGCCATTCAATCCTATCAAATGCTTTCTCAGCATCTATTGCCATCAGGATCGCATCTTCTTCTTTATTCAGGGGTAGTATATTTAAAGTCCCTCTGATGCTTTCCATAAGATTTCTATTTTTAATAAAATCATTCTGGTCCTGATGGATAATGGAAGGCAATATATTTTCCAAATGTTTAGCTATGTTTTTTGTAAATATTTTGTAACTGGTATTTAATAATGATATATAGATACATAGATACATAGACAGTGTCGGCAGATAAGGGCCTATGGCCCACCCAGTCTGCCCATTTGAGCTTGAAAGTTCAGTTTATGTTTTCCTAGAAGTCTGTTGCCCCTTACTCTTGACCTCCAGAATTCCTAATGTCTATCCCATGCATTCTTAAATCCCATGATTGTTTCAGCCCCCACCACTTCCTCTGGCAGGGTGTTCCACTTGTCCACCACCCATTCTGTGAAAAAATTCTTCCTCATGTTTCCTCTGAATCGTCCTCCCTCCAACTTCATCCCATGCCCTCTAGTCCTGGAACATCTTTTTCGCTTAAAAATAGTGTATTCCTGCACCCTGTTCCTCCCTGTAAGATACTTGTATGTCTCTATCATATCCCCTCTCTCCCTCCTCTCCTCCAGGGAGTTCATGTTCAGTTCCTTCAACCTGTCTTCATAGGACTTGTGATGCAATCCATGCACCATCTTTGTTACCCTCCTCTGAACCTTTCTACCCTGTCTATGTCCTTACGTAGGTATGGTCTCCAGAACTGTACACTGTACTCCAGGTGGGGCCTCACTAGTGTCTTGTATAGCGGAATTATGACCTCCTTTTCCTGCTGGTGATGCCCCTGCCTATACATCCCAGCATCCTATTTGCTTTACCTGCTGCCTTGTCACACTGTTTCCCTACCTTGAGGTCATCAGAGATGATAACCCCAAGATCCCTTTCCTGCTTGGTGCATGCTATATCCTCACCCCCAACTGATATATTGTGCCAGGGTTTTTGTGCCCCATATGCA
Source organism: Neoceratodus forsteri (assembly GCA_016271365.2). NCBI lineage: Eukaryota > Metazoa > Chordata > Ceratodontiformes > Ceratodontidae > Neoceratodus > Neoceratodus forsteri. The sequence goes on along the minus strand of CM028132.1, from coordinate 350,913,449 downwards.
TTATCTTGCACTTCCTTGCATTGAATTTCAACTGCCAAACCACTGACCATTCTTCAAGTTTCTGCAGGTCCCTTCTCATTCTGTCTACACCCTCTGGTGTGTCTACTCTGTTACAGAGCTATGTGTCATCTGTGAACTGTGAAATTCTGCCTTCTAGGTCCTGTGCAAAGTCACTGATGAAGATGTTGAATAGGACCGGTCCCAGCACTGATCCCTGTGGTACCCCACTGGTCACTCTTCCCTCTGTGGAGTGACAGCCATTTACCACCACCCTCTGTGTCCTGCCACCCAGCCAGTTACCTACTCACCACACTACTGTCCTGCCCACACCCATATTCCCCAGTTTGTGTAATAGTCTTCTATGTGGCACAGTGTCAAAGGCCTTGCTGAAGTCCAGATAGGCCATGTCCACTGCCCTCCCTGATCCACCTCCCTAGTCACCCAGTCAAAAAATTCAATGAGGTTGGTCTGACATGCACCTCCCCTGTAGAAACCATGCTGCCTTGGGTCCTGTAGTCCACTGACAACCAGATGTTCCACCAATCTCTCCTTCAGTAGTGCTTCCATGATCTTCCCCACTACTGAGGTGAGGCTGACTGGTCTGTAGTTCCCTGCTTCGTCTTTGTTCCTACTTTTGTATAAGGGGACTACATCTGCTGTCCTCCAGTCTTTGGGTACCTCCCCTGTTTCCAGTGATCGGCTAAACAGGATAGCCAGAGGTTCAGCCACCACCTCTCTTAGTTCTTTAAGGACCCTGGGGTGCATCCCATCTGGCCCCATTGCTTTATCAACTCTTATTACTTCCAGTCCCTTCAGGACCCTTTCTCGTGTAAAGGGACTTGTGTCCATTTCTGCACCATTCTCACCCCTTGTACTCCCTTCAGACCCATTACCCTCCTCTTCCTCAGTAAAGACTGAGCAGAAATACCTGTTCAATATGTTAGCTTTACTGTTGTCATCCTCCACGTGGCCCCCATCCTCCCCCTTCAGTCTCACTATCCCTCCCTTTGTCTTTCTTTTTTCACTTATGTACCTGTAAAAGGTTTTGTCCCCTCTACCCACTGATTTTGCAATGTGTTCTTCTGTCTGAGCGTTGGCTTCCCTTATTGACCTCCCTGCCTCCCTTTGCTTCTCCTGGTACTTCTCCCTATCCCCTTCTGCCTGTGTCTTTTTGTATTGCCTGAATGCAATCTTTTTGGCTTTCACTTTCTTTGCTACCTCTTTGGAAAACCATAATGGTCTCCTCTTCCTTCTCCTCTTGCTAACCTGCTTAATGCATAACTCTGTTGTTCTTGTAATCCCATTTTAAATACTGCCCACTGTTCCTCAACCACTGATTCCTGTCCCATTCCCTTAATACCTCTTTCAAGTATCTCCCCATTTTCCCAAAGTCTGCCCCCTAAAATCCAGGATATGTGTTTTGTGTGGTTTGTTCTGCTCTTTCTGTGATTTCAAACCACAATGACTGGTGGTCACTGTTCCCCAGGTGCTCCCCACTGTTACCCCCATCACACTGTCCCTGTTTGTGAGCACAAGGTCCAGTATTGCCTTCTGCCGAGTTGGTTCCATGACCAGTTGCTTGAGGAAGGCACCCTGAAGGGAGTCCAGGATAAATCTGTTCTAGTTGATGCTGCTGCTGGGATGCTCCAGTCCACGTCCGGAATATTGAAGTCTCCAACCAGTACTATCTCACCTTTGTCTGCCATCCTTTGGATGGCTAGCATCAGCTCCCTATCTGTTTCTTCCTCCTGGGCTGGTGGTCTATAGACCACACCTGTGTGGATGGCTGTCCCCATTTTCCTTTCCAGCTTAACCCACAGTATCTCTCCCCCATTTTGTTCCTTTTTGGATCTCTGTGGCCCTTATGTCATTTTTCACAAACAGTGCCACTCCTCCTCCCTTCCTGCCTGCTCTGTCTCTTCTGAATATGTTGTAGCCAGGTATGGCCATCTCCCAGTCGTGGTTATCATTACACCAGGTTTCAGTGATGGCCACAATGTCCAGGTCTGACTGCACCATGACAGCCTCCAGATCTTCCATCTTGTTGCTAAGGCTCCTGGCATTTGCATACATGGCTTTTGATGATTTGACCTCCCTAGACTGTTTCGCTGTTCTACTCCAGCCCCTTCCTTGGTTGTCCTTTATCCCTGGTTCTCCTTGCTGTCTGCCCTTCTGCTAAATTGTGCCCCTTTTCTGCCTATCCACCTCTTGGGCACTAATCTCCATCTTTTGCACACTGCTTTGCAGAGATAGCCGCTCCTCTGGTTCACTGGTTCCACTGCTAGCTGTGGGGGGTGAGCAAGTAGGTACCCTCCTTGCTGGCCTGCCACCCCCCTTTGCTAGTTTAAATGCTTGTCAATGTAGCATTTAAACTTATCATTGAGTGCTTGGATTCCCCTCCAGGATGAATGCAGGCCGTCAGGCTTGAACAAACCTCCATCAGGATCGCATAGGCCTATAAGATGCACAGCTCAGCGGATCTTTCTCCTTTTTCAGGAAAACCTGTATTATTGCCTCTTTAAAAGAGTCTGGGATTTTACTGAGTTTAATAAATGAATTGAATAACTGCTCTAAGGATACCAAAGGAGCTTTTCCACATTTTGTAAAATTCTGTATTAAGACCATCAGCTCCTGGAGCTTTTCCAGTTGCTAAATCCTGCATGGCTTCTTCTATTTCATATTTGGTAATTGGGTTTTCTAATATTTTACTAATATGGTTTGGGATTGGTGGTATTTGTAATTTTTTTTTTAAATTCCATCACTTCCTCTGGATAGCCCATGACATGGGCATTGGTGATTGAACATCTACAATTATGGTGACCCAATCCCCAGCGCATGTCATTGGGGCTATGGTAGGGTAGGGTGGCTGGATGAGGGGGTTGGTGAATATAGCGATGGGATGTCACTAAACGTATGCATGGGGGCGTGAGCACGCGCAGCAAGGGGCGGGAGGGGATGTGAGGGGTGGTGCCACAGTAGGTTCCCAAGCTGACCCCATGGCATGGTGGGTGGGTTGGTGGCATTGGTGGGCAGGGTATTGTGTTCGGTCCAGGTGCTGGTGCATTTTGTTGTGCCCAGCCAGAACTTTTAGTGTTTTTCACCCCCGACCTGCCCCCCTGAGTTGAGAATCCTTAAGTAGGAGGTGTTGGTGAGCAGCCCTCACTTAAAACATTAAAAAGTAAGTCCTCAGCTGCTTTTGCTATGCGCTAGTGGTTGGGAGTGCCGAAAGAAATTTTCGGCACTCTGACTTTTGCAATAATGGCGATCGCCTTTAGACTTTTGCCATTATCACATAAACCCCTTCCTCTGTATTACCCTTAAATTCTGAAGTATATAACTCCTTGTAATACTCTGCAAAGCGTTTATTAATTTCTTTCCTTTTTTTAAGAATAACCCCTACATCATCCCTAATAGCTAACACAGTATTTTCTGTTAAGGCTTTCTTTACTTGCCAAGCTAGTAATCTTAATGGTTTATCTGTCAAAAAATAATAGTTTGAATTAGTATTTAGGATTTGCTTCTCTGTTTTTCATCTATCAATTGATTATATTGATCTTTTAATAATCAAAGTTTTATATGTATTTGGATCATGAGTTATACAATGGATTTGTGTCAGGTTATTTATTTCTGTTTCTAACTAATAAATTTGCTTAGTCCCTTTTTCCTTTCATACAAGGTCGTATTTATAAGAATTCCTCTAAAATATAATTTAAATAGTTCCCAAACACTTACAATGAATGTGTCTTGAGTTAAACTGAACTCAGAATATTCTGTACATGCATCTGCCATTCTTTTTTCCAGCATAGGTTTAAGAAGCAATGACCCATCCATTCTCCATATTTTGTATAATGTTCCTGCATCCTCCATTTTCAGTGTCATAATGCAAGAAGAGTGGTCAGAGATCAGTATTCCCGTGTACTGAACCTTTTGCATGTTATATAAGAGAGACTTTGAGATAAAAAAAATAGTCTATTCTAGAACAACTATGATGTACAGTGGGAAAAAAAGAATAAACCTTACTTTCTTTTGCAAATTCTCGCCATGGGTCCACCAGTCCAAAATCCATTATGAAATTATTTATTACCATACGGGTTGTATGATGTGATCTGTCTAAGCCTGTAGTTTTATCTATACCTTGTAGAACTGTATTAAAGTCCCTTCCTACCAGATAAGGTGCATCAAAGGAAGAAAGTGTTAGAAAAAGATCCAAAAAAAATCTAGGACAGTTTTCATTAGATGCACATGTGAATTTCAAATTATATAATTGAAGTGATAGAATAACAAATCTCCCCTGTGTGTCCACACTTTCCCTAAAAATTTCAGGTTGAATTTTTCTTCTATGAAAGGCTATAAGAACTCCTCTTGCCTTAGTTGTAAACTCTGAAAAGTACATCTTACCCCATCGGTTCTGAAACCAGCTTATGTTCTCTTTCGTTATATGGGTTTCTTGAAATATTATCACATTTATATCTTTATCTTCCATATGTTTTATTACTTTTAACATCTTCTTCTTTTCTTGTATTCCTTTCATGCTCCAGGTGGCTATGTTAAAAGCGCCAACCATTGTCCCTAAATCTGTCTATATATTGCTTTTGTTTTTTATTTCCAAATTATTATTCTGTGATGAGAACCATTTAGCATTCAAAAGCAATTTAGTTGATATATCTTGAAGCAACCTTCTCCACCTTAAATAAAACCTACCCTTTCCTCCCGCTTTCCCTCACTTCCTTGGTTGAGATGTCACTATAGGCATCTCTGCAGCCATACATCCTCCCTGAACTAGATTGGAGTTGCCCTTATGTATTTCCTAACAGTAACATTTTTTTCCTGTCCATAATTCCTCTTGATTATTTCTGTTAGCCCCATTTATTTTTGTCCTTTAATTTAGTCTAAATGCTTTACAAACCCCTTGCTGCTCTATTTTAAATTTTTAGATATTATATTAAGGGAGGGTGGGTGGGGTGAGATTACAAAGTAATGATATTTCAAGCAATATTCAGGTAGATTCATATGCTGACATATGCTTCCATTACATCCTCAGGTGACTCAAGGTATGTAGTCATCCATTAACCACAAATCTAATTTTAGCTGGATATAGTAATGTAAAGCAAATCCCTTTGTTATATAGCTTCTGTTTTACTGGCTTGTATTGTTTCCTTCTTTCTGTTGTCTCAGTAGACAAATCGGGGTATGCCGTAAACTGCATGTTCTCATAAGTTAACCCCTTAGAGACTTGTGCTTTCTGCAAAATTGCTTCCCTATCTTGAAATTTTAGGGGCTTGACAAATACAGTTCTGGGGTGTTCTGAGTTTCCTGCATAGCGGGATCCTGCCCGGTGTGCTCTGTCCAGATCTATCTTTTCTTCTGGGTATTTACGGCCCAAAGCTGAGGTAAGTAACTTCTCAAAGTATGGTATAGGATTTCCTGTTCCTTCAACCCCGTCTGGAATTTTAAATAATCTAACATTGGCTCTTCTAGCCCTCTCCTCCTGTTCCAACACCTTTAGTTGCAAAGCTTGTAGTTGTTTTTCCAGTTGTGTGATTTTCCCGGGAACTGCTCTAGAAGAGTCTTCTGCCTGTGATACTCTCCTCTCCTCTCCTGTCTAAATGCTCTGTTCTGTTTGACAGTGTTTGCAACTTGTTATTGACTTCAGTCAGTGCCCCTGTAACATTAGATAAAGCTCCTTTAATATCTCCCATGGCATTTAACATTTCAGTCTTTAGGCTACTGACTGCTTCTAGAACTTCGGCCTTAAACAATTTAAACTCTCCCATGTCTCCTTGTATCTGTTCCATTTGTAATATCTCCTGAGTACCATTAATATGCTTTTTAGCTTGTTGGGCCTGAGTTGCTTCAGTGGCTTGTTATAGCTGTTTTGAATCTGCAACCCTGTCTGTTGAAACTGTTGTTTCTACAAAGTACTTTGGAGTTTGCTTTCTTTTGTATCACTTTGGCTTTTTTTTAGTTAAAATCTCAGTATTTTTCTCTTTACACCCATTCTCCTTCAGTCCCACATTTACATTATTTGAGCCCTTATCCCTCTGACTGTTTTGCTTTGTGTTTTCTGGGGTAGGGCCATGGTGTACTTGCTCATCTGCCTCCAGTGCTTGCTGCTTCTGTAATTTGCTCGTTTTCTTTGAAAAAAATGACAAGAATATTACCTTGTGTGGGGTTATCCTTAGCCGGGCTTACCAATAGTGATAGCAAGGTTGGGACTTACATAGAAACATAGAAGTTGATGGCAGATAAGGACCACAAGGCCCATCCAGTCTGTACATTTTTTCTACCTTATGAATGTGCTATAGGCCTGTACTCTGTCAATGGCTTATCTATTCATACTCATCTGTATTGCTCCTTTATGCCTATCCCATGCCTGTTTGAAGACATGCACTGTATTCATATCCACCACTTCCTGAGGTAGGCCATTCCATGCATCCACCACTCTTTCTGTGAAAAAGAGCTTCCTCACATTACCCCTTAATCAGCCTCCCTCTAATCTTATGCTGTGTCCTCTTGTCCTGCTACTTTTCTTATATTGAAACATGGTAGACTCTTTCACCTTGTTAATGCTCTTAAGATGTTAGAATGTTTTGATCATATCACCTCTCTCCCTCCTTTGCTGTAGGGTATACATATTGAGCTCCGTTAATCTGTCCTCATATGTTTTCTGATTTAGTCCCTGCACCATTTTGGTTGCCCTTCTCTGGACTGCCTCCATTTTTGTTAATGTCCTTGTGCAGGTGCAGCCTCTAGTACTGCACGCAGTACTCCAGATGGGCCTAACCAGTGTCTTGTAAAGAGGGTTTATCATCTCCCTCTTACGACTTTCGATACCCCTACTAATACACCCCAACATCTCTCTAGCCTTACCTACTGCTTTAGTGGTCTGCTTGGATGATTTCAGGTAATCTGTGATGATGATACCCCAGTCTTTTTATTCCCTTGTGACTGCCAGCAACTACCCTCCCAGCCTATAGGTTGCTTCAGGGTTTCTCTTCCCTATGTGCATGATCTTGCACTTCTTTGTGTTAAACCCCAGTTGCCACTCTTCTGACCATTTTGCCAGCTTATCCAGATCTCTTCTCATTCTGCCCACCCCATCTGGATCATCTACTCTGTTGCAGATCTTGGTGTCATCGTGGTGACTTCTTCTGTCAATGCTCACAGGTTCGGTAGACTGGGTGAGTTTTTCCTCGCTGTTGCTCGGGTAACTCGTTACCTCTTTTTTTTCCTCCCCACAGGTTTCTGTCAATTCTTTTGCTCTCTGAACTGCTTTTGACATGTTAGTCATGATCAAGGCCACTGGTTTTCAGTTTTTACCAGAAAACCTGGTAAAATTCCGGAATTAGAGCTGCCTGAACACCGTTAAAAATAAAGATTTCATGGAATCTGGCATTTTGTACCAGATCATTAAATCTATAGAAAACTTGTATTTTTCTTATAATTCCTTCCTGTACTATTTTCAATGTGCTTTATGTAATGCTCTGTGTATTAAGCCTTCTTTTATTCCGATTATTTTTGCACATACTAAAAGAATAATAGCAGAATCCCAGTAAAAAATCCGGAATTTAGAGTAACAATCACTGGTGCAATTCCAGAATCTGAAGTCTTGAAAACAGAATTTCATTGTTTTAATCACCGTAAATCAGTGGCCTTGTTCATGATGCCTGAAAATAATGGAAAATGCTTCCTAACTTACGGTTCCAAAGGCGGTGTCATGAACTCACAAACCGTCGATTAAATTTTAACATAGTGCTCTTCAAATTTACACACTTATCCTCTTGTAACTGGAGGTACAAAACAAGGAGAAATACCAGAATGGATTCGAAAGAAAGGGCAACATAGGCTAGTGCTACTAAATTTGGGTGAGCTCCAAGTTCAGGAGTGTGTGGCGTCCATTTCACCCAGCTGTCTTGGAATTCCTGCATCAAGAGCATCCAACATCAGAAGTTCCTCACGGGTGCTGGGAATGATAAACTTGTTGATTGCATACTTTAGTATGCATATTCTGTTTGAATGACTGCTTGATTGCTGTCGGAGTGCCTCTCAACACCTAACTAGCAGCTAATTAACATCTTCTGTGCTTGTCCCCTTGCCCAAAGAACTGTCTCTTGGCAACCCTATTTATTTGTAATTGAGACATTTAATTCCATCTTGTTTTACTGTTTTGTTGCAGCGTATTTTCCCTTGTAACCTAGCCAGTTTTCTCTGATCAGTACAGTAACTATAAGTTGGAACCCTATACTGCACTTTACAATTTCACTCCCAAAAATCTGACTTATACATGACTATATGCAGTAGTGTCTGTCCACTGCCATCATTTGCCTCCTGCCCCCAAGTCTATCAGCAATCCACTTTATGAATCTTTCATGTATATATGAATGTTTCATGCATACCATGCTGTTTTCTTTGCCCAGAAGCTTGTCATGTGCCACAATACCAAAAGCCTTGGTAATGTACAGATAGACAACATTAATGGCTCTTACCCCTGACTCCCTCTCTGGCCACCCCCTAGCAGATAATTGGTTTAGCTTGGTCTGCCATGTTGAGAGGTGGACAATAACTCTGGCCTCAACAAAATGCTCCATTATTCTGTCCTTGACTATTGATCTCCATGACCTTACCAAGCACTAATGTCAGGCTGACCAAGCTGTAGTTTCTTCAGTCTGACCTTGCACCCTTTTTGAAAATAGGGACCACATTTCCCACTTCCAGTCCTCAGGCACTTTACATGTCAGGAGAGACGTCTGAAAGATTACTACAAGTGGCACCTCCAGTTGTTCCCTTAGCTCTACTATGATTCTGGGGTTTATCCTGTTCACCCCATAAGCCTTTGCTGACTTGATCTTTATTAGCTAATCAGCTGTGAAGGCAGTCATGGCTACCCTGATGATATGGGCCTTTCAATGAGCCCCTTACCCCTGCTGGGGCCCTTTGTGAACACTGAAATGAAGGATCTCAGCTATTGCCTCTGGCTCTATCACAGGTTCTTCCCATCATTGTTTTCAAGAGCCCAATCCTCTCTTTCACCTTTCTCCTTTCATTTATGTACTATGGAACGGCTTTGATGTTGTCTGCTGCTTTTGCTATTATCCTAGCTTTCAGACCTTCCTCGGCTTTCTTAATTCTCATACTGCTCAGTACACTTATCAGGCCTGAAAGCAACCTATCTCTCCATCTCATTCATTTGGTCATCAACCTTGATTTGTACAGAAGTTACCTTAAGTCCCTGTTGAGCTGGGGGGAGGGGCACATCTTGGCTCTTTCTCCTTATTACTTACAGTAATGCAGACATCTGCAGTTGCTTGAGCACCTTCTTCAATGAATACCACATGTGCTCTGCATTACTAGCCTCATACAGACATTCCAGACCTTTGGACACCATGTCCTTCCCCCATAGGAAAGTTTGTCTTTTAAAGTCTCTGGTTCTTGTGGCTGAGATCCAGCTAGTTTTCTTTGTCATGAGGGTGATGGTTACCTGGTTGTGGTCACTGTCTCAGTGCCTCCCACTGGTTCCCAATCTTTTGCACTGGAGATGACCCTTATTCCAACTGCTGGTCAGAAGTGGTTTCAAACTTAGTACTCTGTTGAACATTGTCACATTATGCTGTAAAAAGCAATCCTTGATGGTGGAATGGAATTTGGTTTCATCCTGCTTTTAGCTCAATAAGCCAGTCTAGGCTAGGAGACTAAGGTCCCCCAGGATCATCACTGCATCCAATTGGGATTCTTTCATAATTTCCAAGACCAGCGCGGCATCATGCTCTACTGAGCTGACTGGGGGCCAGTAGTACACTCCCAGGATGACTCTTTTATCCCCTTAACCCTAGCTTGACCAGATGAACTATGTGAAATTGTTTATCCCACTGATGTCCTTTACAGGGACATTCATCTGTAGGATTAGTGTCCCACTAGAGACTGTGAAGTGTCCAGAATCATTGTTATTTCAGTGGTTCTAACAAAATCACCAATGGGTAACAGAAGAACTGGCATCATAAAGCATCCGCCATTAGTATTCTTTAATTTGCAGGTTTGCAGTGTTTTGGGGGCCAGTTTACAATCTAGACCCTGTGTTTTTTTTTTTTTTTAGCCGGGAAGCAACACCAAAAGGAATCTTTAAAAGCAAGTCTCTTTAATGCAAGTTCAACAAGCATTTGTCAATGCCGAATGTTGCTTGGTTGTATGTGCTGTTTAGGTATTTGGAGGTGATAGTTCCATGCCTTCCTCCCAAGACATCCACTGTGTCTTTTCGTTCAGTATTCAGAGAAGTGTGGGAGGGGCAAGGGCCACAGCAGTACAGCAGTTGCCAAGGGGGTGAAGAGGTGGACAATAGTCCATTCAAAGGCAAAAGAGTCCTGGAGGAGCTCACTAAATTGAAGGTGGACAAAGCGGTGGAACCAGATGGCATACACCCAAGGATATTAACAGAACTGCGAAGGGAGATAGCAGTACCTCTGGCAGCCATGTTCACTGAGTCATTCAACATGATTGAATTGGAGGAGGGTACATGTGGTCCCTCTACACAAGTCTGGCAGCAGGGAGGAGGCAGGGAACAATACGCCGTTCAGCCTCACCTCAGTAGTGGGGAAGATCATGGAGACATTGCTTAAAGAAAGGATAGTTGGGCATCTAGATGCCATCGGAGCCCAGGACCATAGACAACATGGATTCACAGTGGGGACATCATGTCAGATAAATCTGGTTGATCTTTGATCAGTGAGGTAGAAGGAAGTGAATCAGGGTGGGGCAGTGGACAACGCTACCCTGATTTCAGCAAAGCCTTGGACACCATCCCATATAGGAGGCTGATAAACTAGCTGGGTAGGCTGGGCATGGGGAAAGGGTGGTAAACTGGGTTGAAACTGGCTAACAGACAGGAGGCAGAGAGTGGTGGTAAATGGTGTGCAGTCTAGGAGAGGGGCGACCAGTGGGTGCTGCAGGATAGGTCCTGGGGCCAGTTCTGTTCAATGTCTTCATTAGTAATATTGCAGAACATCTGAAGGAAATTTTTTCACCAAATTTTCAACATAGCCATTTTAAGATTTCTGCTCATGAACAGTGTCACTGTGATTTTCTTAATCTGTCCCAAACTTTGATTGCACACACCGAATGTGCCATTGTGCACTACATGCACGGAAACACATTTTGGGTGACATGTGAAAAATGACAGCTGTACTGCTCATAAGGAGGTATGGCAAAATGGCAATGTTTTAAATCTGGAGTGCAAATATTCAAAATTTGCGAACTTATGAGCGTGCGTAGGAACTGCGCAACACACGCTCGTAAAACAGTCATTTTTAGGAATTTTTTCACCAAATTTTCAACATAGCCATTTTAAGACCTCTGCTCATGAACAGTGTCACTGTGATTTTCTTAATCTGTCCCAAACATCTACTACAATGTAATAAGTTATATCATGACCAATCCATTCCTTGAGCAATGCTCCACCTCTATATATGATGACCTGTAAATACCTGTCAGTGAACTAGCTAGTCTAGAGAGTGTCAACTGAAATGTTATAAGTTATATTATGACCAATCCACTCCGTGGACAGTGCTTTACTACTGTTTCCTGTTAACATCAAATGATGTATTTCTCTCCCACATGTTTGTTTACCGTGACAGAATTGTACTCTCATTGCTGTGTTTTCCTTGACTGTTTTTTCCCCATGTTGTATTCTCCCGGGTCGTTCCTGAAAATAGGCATAATACTTGTCTAGTGTACTTACCCGGTAAACAAAAGCTAAATAAAAATAAATAAATTATGCGCTACCTGCATGGAAACACATTTTGGGTGACATGTGAAAAATGACAGCTGTACTGCTCATAAGTAGGTGTGGTAAAATGGCAATGTTGAAAATCTGGAGTGCAAATATTAAAAATTTGCGAACTTACGAGCGTACGTAAGAACTGCGCAACACACGCTCGTAAAACAGTCATTTTTAGGAATTTTTTCACCAAATTTTCATCATAGCCATTTTAAGATCTCTGCTCATGAACAGTGTCACTGTGATTTTCTTAATGTGTCCCATACATTGATTTTGCACACTGACTGCGCCATTGTGCACTACATGGGTGGAAACACGTTTTGGATGAGAGGTGAAAAATGACAGCTATACTGCTCAAAAGGAGGTGTGGTAAAATGGTAATGTTGAAAATCTGGAGTGAAAATATTGAAAATTCACGAACTTATGAGCGTGCATAGGAACTGCGCAACGCACGCTCCTAAAACAGTCATTTTTAGGAATTTATTTCACCAAATTTTCAACATAGCCATTTTAAGACCTCTGCTCATGAACAGTGTCACTGTGATTTTCTTAATGTGTCCCATACGTTGATTTCGCACACCGACTGCGCCATTGTGTGCTGCATGGGCGGAAACACATTTTAGGTGAGAGGTGAAAAATGACAGCTGTACTGCTCAAAAGGAGGGTGGTAAAATGGTAATGTTGAAAATCTGGAGTGAAAATATTGAAAATTCGCGAACTTACGAGCGTGCATAGGAACTGCGCAACACACGCTCATAAAACAGTCATTTTAAGGAATTTTTTCACCAAATTTTCAACATAGACTTTTTGAGAGCCCACCTTATGAACACTGGCAGTGTCATTTCATTAATCAGTCCCAAAAGGTGATTTCACGCAGTGACCGTGAAATCACCCTTCAGACCCGATTAACACCATGACAGTGCAAGAATTCATGAGGAGGGGTCCCAAAAACCCCATGTTGAAAATGTGGGCCCAAAATTCCCCAAAATGCCTGAAACATGCAACAAAGTTGAAAAAACCCTATCTATCCCATTATACAACTTACCGGCATTTCCTCAGTTCGCGGTCGGCTTTGAAGAGTGCAGACGTGTTTCCGGTCCACCGAAGATTGTCGTGCCGAGCTCCGGAGGTAAATATGGTGTGGGGGTGTATGTGGGGAGGCAGAGGTGTGGGGAGGCAGGGTGCACAGTTGGTGGGTGCGGGTTGTGGGAGGGGGCAGGGAGAAGTGCTGAGGGACAGTTTTTGTATTTACAGGTTTTTTAGTAAGGCGATGAGGGATGTTTGCCATGCTGAGGTGGGCTCCCAGCATGGCAGCTGGAAGGCTGTTGGGGGGCTGGAGGTGGCGGGGATTGGGCAACCGCCGGCCATAACATCATTTTGCCATTCTGGGGTGGGCTCTAGCGTAGCACCTGGATGCTGGGGGCATGCAGCTGACAGGATTGGCACCCCATCAGCCATAAAACATTTTTGCCACACTGGGTGGGCTCCCAGCATGGCACCTAGATGCTTTAGAGGCATGCACGACGGGGATTGGTCACCCCGGCCGGCCATAAACATTTTGCCACGCTGGGATGGGCTCCCAGCATGGCACCTGGATGCTTTGGGGAGCGTGGAGCCAACGGAGGATTGGGCACCCCCATTGGCCATACAGTGTGGGGGGGAAGGCGCATGAGCACACAGTGTGCGTGCATGTGCGTGTGTGTGTGTGTGGAGGGGGGAGCTCTGCTCACTGAAGCGGAGCTCTCCCTTTCAACTGTATGACCACTGCATTTTCAACTGCTGTCATAGACAGCTGCAGCAGTGATTGAGGAACTGGGGCTGTGCCTGCAAACACACTGACTGCATTGGAAGATGGGTGCCACACCTCCGAAAACTCGGATGATGGCACTATGTTTCTTGCATATGCGTGCAAGCAACATAATAAAATGGAAGGACACACAATCAACAAAATCTTGAAGTGTGTTTCTTTAACAGTGTACATGGTACCAGACCAGACCTCAATTCCTTATAGTATTCTGTTTATCTGTTTGAACATTATCAAGTTACTTAATGGATGGTGGCATGTTAGTGAGCACAAAGCACAGAAGCAATAAAAAAAATGTTTTCATTTGGCAAGGAGGAAACATTTATATTTATTGAGCTAATTAATAGTTTTGGTATACAGTAGAGTCAGCATTAAACTTTGGAGCAACCTTATTGCTATTGAGTTGTTACTCCATTATCAAAACTCAATAGCAATGAGTTTAAAGCATAAAATGCAAGATTTTCCAGCTTATTTGGTAATGAATTGTCAGCTTTCTGCAACAGTATTTTCTACAATACTTTAAATATATCAACATTTGTAAGTTATATTTATACTCAGATCCAATGGTAAAAACCTCATTATCAAAACAGCAACTAAAAAGTAACTTACTAAACAATGAGTTAGCAAAAAAAAAAACCTTACTGCTGAATGTGCTGTACAAGCATTCAAGACCCATAAAACAATCTGATAAATAAACCTTGGATGTTTCTAAAACTGAAAGTATCTCTGAGACAGCCAAAATATAATGGTTGCTTCTATGACATGTTAGCACAAAACACTTATGACACACACACACACACACACACACACACACACCTGCTTTATAAATGGGTCTCCTCTAAGGGAAATTTTCAAAAAAAATGAAAAAATATAATGGATCAAGCTTTGCAAAAAAAGAACCTTAATGTTACCTGTCTATGTGTGTGCTGTGAATTAAAAAAAGCTAAATTTAAGCTTAAAGTAAGTGACCTGTTTCTTAAGGAATGTTGTTCAACTAGTATTCAGTATCCTAGGAACCAGTATCCAACAAATAAGTAACTTCATGGCTTTACTACAATCCTGCATGAAGAAAAATTGGTATCTGATAATGTGACATAAATCTTAGCCTCATTCTGTAAATCAGCATGCAGCTAATTTCCTATAGTCTGATAACTGTAACAACATTATTTATTTACTAATCTCAAGCAGAAGGATTCTGCTTTGAATATTGAAGTTGTTTTGATCTGTTGCAGCTTTGAAGTGTAGTATTATCATGGAAAGCTGTTAAAAGTGAATTATAACACTACCACCTCCCTCCTAAGGTTTACTGATTTTATAAGCAGTGCAGGCCATCTCATACTCACCACAACATGTAAAAAAGGACCCGGCTTACAAGTACTGCCATAAAGTACCAAAAGTTTATTAATGGCGCCGGTGCAGGACGCACACCATCCACCACATGCCTTGTGCAGCTTGTCCTTCCTGACTTGCTGTTTACTGATTTTATCCACACCAATATGCATTCTGGCTTTGGCACTGGTGCTATATTCATTGACTGACCTAAAGAATTTGAAACAGTAAACCACTGTCTCCTAGCCAGATTTACTGAGGTCTTGCTTATTTCTTCTAGTATACCCTTCAGTGGTTCAAATCATAAATGGCTGGACAGTTGCATATTGTAAAAACTTAAGCAATCTTTTTCAGTCACTTTATCTGTTGATTTTTGAGTGCCCCACAGTTCTGAACTAGTAAATGAAAACAAACCTGTTTCCATGCTTTGGATCTAAACACAGATTAAAACCAATATCTATAAATGTCCTCTCTGCTAACGGTGCGATGCCACCCTTGATTGATGTGTCCCAATACAAATACATTGGTGTTTTGTTAGACCAGAAATTGGATGACTTGGTTCATGTCAATAGTTTTTTAAAGAAATGCTGGACTAAACTAGAAGAACTCTACACAGTAATCGTTTGCCTCTCTTTGGGTACCAGAAAACAGACCACTGAATTAAGGATTTTTCCAAATTAGGACTATGGTAATATAGTCTTTGCCAGTATTCTTAAATCCATCCTCTCCAAACTGAATGCACAGTTTACAATCAGCTGGGTTGGACCTTACCTCACCAGATATGAACTCTACACAATGATTCCCTGGGAAACAAATTCTGAACTGGTCTACTCCCTGAGTTTGTAAATGCCCTACTTGCTCCTGCTTCCATTTTATCTTACTGTACTCCCTTAAATCCATGTTGGGTAACAGGTTACAGACTCTGCAGTATGTGAAACCCTCTGTCTAGGCACCATTCATTAAAGGCTCCTCACCTGGGGAATAGCCAGCCTTGTGCTAGAACCTTCTTACTCAGTTTCTGGACAGCCAAACAAAAGCTGAAGCAGCTCTGTTTTTAACTTTTATCGAGTTCTTCATATATTTAATAAAGACAATTTTAATATCAGCTTCTCGTCTTGAGGACTTTTGTTTGAATTACTTTTACAGGTTGATAGTTAAAGATAATTTGAAGACATCATGCTAAGCAATAAAGCAATTAGGAAAATGAATAGGATGCTGGGATGCATAGGAAGGGGATAAGCAGCAGGCGAAAAGTGTTCCTGCCCCTGCACAGATCACTGTTTCGACTGTACATGGACTACTGTGAGCAGTTCTGGAACCTGCTCTTGAGGAAGGATAGAGACAGGGTAGAGACGGTGCAGAGAAGGGTAACCGAGATGATTCAGGGACAATAAGGGTAGTCCTATATGAAAAGATTGAGGGGCCTCAATATGTACACTCTGGAAACTAGAGGACAGGGGAACATGATAGAGATAGAGATGTACAAATACCTTCATGGGATAAAAAGGGTGCATAGCAAGGAGATAGTCATGCTAAGAGGAAACAATGGCACTAGGGTAAGCTCAATGCAGCTGACAGGAAGGAGATTTTGTAAAAATGTCATAAAATATTTCTTGACAGAGGGAGTGGTTGATAGGTGGAATAAACTGCTGAGGCAAGTATTTGTGAAAAATCCATGGAGGGTTTCAAACATAGGTGGGGTAGACACATGAGGCTGGCAAGAACATTAGGAGGGGAGAGGAGGAAGAGAAGGGATTGGCCATCAGGACCATTGCATCCAGCTATAGGTACAACTGGTCAGAATGGATGGGCTATAAGACCTTTTTCTTCCATTGTCTTCTGTATTTCTAAGTGTTTTCCCTCACATCGACCGTGTTTAAAACTAGTTTAATATTGCACTGTAATTGGTTATACCTACTGTATGTCTAGTACACGGATCCCTTGTGATAAGTCCCTTGTAATATTCTGGAATTTACTATTGTTTTTAATATTGTTACAGTGTATCGAGAATGTTGCAAATGTTCCTGTGAAATAGGTAGGGAAAATCCTGCATCCTGATTGTCCCAGATCTGTTTCTAGCCATGGCCTTGTAAGACTAGAACCAACAGCTAAAAAACAAGTTCCTGACAACCAGGATTAATAACCTGCAAAAATCCTTGTGCCAATCACAAAATGTTTTAACTGAAAATGGCCCTTGTTGTTTTCCTTGCTAAAGTAAAAAAATATACAAGCATCAATACTTACCAAGTAGGCACCCAGAAAGGCAGTTTTTCTGAAAGTCCAAAAAGAAAAAATAGCACTGGGCAATGGTGATACCACAAAATCACAGCACTCACCAATCACCAGAACTTTGTATGCACTGAAGAGATGCTGAAGCCAATTTCAGGGTGCTGAAGTCTAACTTTCTTATAAAATGCAACTTTTTTGTTTATTTATTTGAATATTGGTAACCTGGAATGGCACACAGAGCCGAGGCTCATTTCCAGGTGCGAGTCAAGGAAAAGGTTACAGGAGGAACAGTGAAACATGATTCAGTACATTACATGATGAAGATAAAGTGCAGACACTGTACAGTGATAATACTTAAGTGATACAAATATGGAACAGGATATGCCTACCTGATGACATGTAGCCAGACTTAGGCCACCAGGTCTGATGAGTTTTACATGATATCATCACACTTTTTAAAGACAAAAAAGAGCTTTGCTGAAAGCTCCATTTCTTTTTCAATCTCACACAGGATTTCTGCTGAATTCTGCTTTTTTGACTGTGGGTTCACTCCCGTACCCCCACACCAACAATAAAAACACCAGGAAGTTACACAGCACCAGCACAGTGGTGGCAACAACACACAAAGGATCTGGTGTCAGTTCTCCAGCAGAGGGACTATGTTACCAAATGTGGTCATACTTTTTTAAATGTTTCAGTTGTTCTGTATATAATTTTTCAAATTTGCACAGAAACATTGATAAGCACAACAAGACACTCCAAGATATTGGTTAGAATACTTTTACTGCACTTCCAAGGGCAAAAAGGCACCCTGCCTTTGGCTTCATGCCTAATTACACTCCTGGGCATGTGATAAACAAAGTACAACTAACATCCTGTTGTGTCTTTTGCTTACTTATTCAACCAGTATCACCCTTTCTACTACAGTAGAGCTCACATTAAACTTATTGCACAATCAGTTAGGAACCCATTCCCTTTATGTGATTGCGATGAGTTGCCAACTATTTGGTTTGTTTTTTCTCCTCAATAGTAGACCGTGGCTTTCAACTGAAAGTATTTTCTGGTAGCTCATTTGGAGCTCAGCAGAACCCAAATAACAACCAGATAACAGTATGTTACCACCCCCACCCGCAAGGTGTGAGACTACGCCTGTCCGATAATACCTGAGCAGTCTATAAAGCCTTCAAGTGAATGGTGCCTGGGCTCAAATGTTTTTGGAGATAATAAAAAAGTTGGTGCAGGGCCTCCACTTATGGGGATACTTTTGAAAGATGGGTGCCAGGGTAGTGCCCCACAGGAAATGAATATGACCCCCAACCCAGTAACAGGGAACCTTTATGATTATACACAACCCCCAACTTACACTCTATGCATGCAGACACAACACTATGCAGAAGACAATAAATTGCAATTCTGGGCCCCACTCTGTTCTCAGTTTTTGTAAATGACCTCCCCTTGACATGCTCGCCAAACCACGTACACGTGTACGCTGATGATACTGTCATGTTTGCTTCAGGCCCCTCTTTTGCCACAGTCCATGGAAGTGTGCAGGAGGCCTTTGCAAATGCCCTCAATTGGTTCCAGGCAAACCTCCTCAGGTGTAACACCAAAAAAAATCGCTATGGCTTTCAGCTCTGTCCAAAGTTTAGCTAAGCTCTTATCTCCCCCATCTTTCTTCTCCTTGGATGGCGCAATGATAGAAACAGTGCAGTCCTTTAAGTACCTGGGGGTCTGTCTGGACCCCAAGTTAGACTTCTAGTACATTGACTACATCCACACTAAACTGTGGATCAAACTGGGAGCCTTATATAGAATTAAGGACTGCCTCTCCCCTTCAATCTGCAAAGAGCTATTCACCAAACTAATCCTCCCCATGATTGACTATGCTGACGTTGTCTACAGCTCAGCACCCCAATCATCCCTCTCTAAGTTAGATCCCCTGTATAACACTTTCTGTCACTTTGCCTCAACCCTCACTTTCCGAACCCATCAATGTTCCCTATACTCTGCTCTAACCTTCCCCTCCCTTGCAAATGACCACCTCACCCACTGTGCTGTCTTCATTGGCAAGTGCTGGTTCTCAGCCCTCCACCCATCTCTCCACCCTTCTTTTTTTTTGTGTTATCTATTTTTCCACCCCAGTGCTCACTGGTCCTCCACTCCTTCAGGATCTGACAAGTTCCCCCCAGGCCTCTCCTCTCCTGTCCTTGCCTGGCCCTCCTCTCATCCCCAGATCGCAGCCGACCTCCGGGATATCCCGGTGTATCCCTTCACCGGGCAGGTCCCTCTCCTCCGAGGAAGAAGGCTCCGGGGGGAGGGTGCCCCAGCACATCCTTCTAGGGCCCGGGGATGCTGCTGGGGAACAGGAAACACCGGGAAGGTGCTGGAAGCCCTTTGGAACAGAGAGCTGTCATCTGGAGGACCAGCGAGCGATTTTCCTGGCTTTCTGTTGGGGGCAGCGTAGTGACATCATGGCATATGCTGATGTCCGCTCCTCCCCCAGTTAGTATTGGGCCGTGCATCCTGAGATACTCCCAGCCTCCGCTAGGAGCCAGCAGGTGCCAGACCAGTCCCCTATCCTCACCCCGGAGAAGGAGAGCTGTCCCTGAGATGCTCAATCCTTCTCCCCCCGGCCGGCCCTCCAGTGACCCTGGCTCGTTCCCAAGTCCGGGTCACTGGCGTCGCAAGTGGAAATCCAACCACTGTGCCAGTGGGCCGGCCCTCTCTACCCTTCTATTCCCCTCATGTATGTCTGGCTACTGCCTTAGATCCCGTGATTCCCGTGCTTTCAATCTCCCTCATCCACACTTTAAAGCAGGTAAGGCCACTTTCTGCTTCAGACTCCCTGATTTATGAAATTATCTTTCCCAGTCTATCCGCCTTGCATCCACTCTAAACACACTAAAACAGCAGGTAAAACTCCACCCTCCCTCCACCCCTATGTAGCTGCTCCCCACCAGGCCCCCCCCTCCATCCCCCAGTTCCTTCTCATGTGACAACCCGGCCTCCATGCAAGTATTGTTCTTATCGGCTTGTATCGCTATCTCTTTTTTCCCCTTTTCTATCCACGTTATAATCACTGTTTTACAACTGACCAATTGCACTTCGCACCTTGTAAATAGTGTTACCTATTACAATTGGTAACTTAAATGTAATATTTGCCAATACTGTATATTGTCCTATTTGTATCTATTTGTATCTGTGATTGTTGCAATGTTTTGCTACTCGACTATTGTATCCCACTACCCTTTCCCCAGGGTCACACCTGGAAAGGAGCCTTGGCTCAGTGTGCCTTTCCTGGCTACCAGAATTTTAAATAAATAAATAAAATACATGGGATATTTAATAGGGGGACAGAAACAGGCTCTGAATGGTGGTATGAAATTGGCTAAATGCAGTGAAACAGTTCTGAGATTACTCCCCAAATCTTGCCATCCTCTGGGGAGTACACACAAAGTATTTATAGTTTCCAGTCTCAAACAAATCGGAGCTCACAGCCACACCACGGACACTGTCAATACCACTTACAAAAAATGCATTTAAAATACTTTGTTACATATTTGTTCTGGCATACTATTATGTTAAAAACTTACGGGCAGCAACTACAAGGAACTAGCTGATGATCGTTTCGCAGTAACACGCTTTTTCAAGCTTTCTGTTGAATCCTGCTTTCCGACATTTTCCTAAGAGGTGTGTGGTGTAGCTGTGAGCTCAGATTTCTTTTTTTTGTGATTGGTCATGTCTATTCTGGACCTCAGCTATTCCCAGAGCTGCTAATTATCTTGGCTGTCATATTTATAGTTTTCTCCTACTGGTGCACTAGTACCCCAAAGTCCCTTGGGAGCTCCCAAAGCACCCAGTGGGCAGTTGCAGGCCAGATGTTGGACCATGGTATAGTACCAATTGAAGGGTGGTGGTTGGGGATCACAAACAAATTACTCAACACAAATGCTGGTTGCTCCTGGTTGTTGCTGTTGTATAAATGGCTTTAAATAATAATTGCACAGAAATTGCCAGCATTTACTCCTATCTGTTCCTAACTAGCAGAATAATTCAAAGGTATTTACCCAGTACGCATGACTTTTTCAGACTGTGCATGCTGGCTCTGTCAGAATGTCTACTTCAAGGTTGCAGATGACAGTGATGGTACAGGTGTGGGAGACCCAACAGGCTTCTGTGTGGCAAGCGGTGCAGGCCAGCATGGTCTCTGATGTCCTCTTCACCCCACAAGGGACTTGCTTTCACCAACCCCAAGGAGTAAGCACTTAGTCAGGACCTCAGGCGACTTAGACCCTCTGTCAGGACAAGTCTGGATAGCTCACAAAGCCCAGGGCAGGAGCTTCAGTGTTGTCCCTGAAGGAAACTGAAAAGTTTTTGCAAAGATTCTTTTGTGGCTGACTACTGACTTTACTCACAGGTCTTTCTCCTTCTTTCTCACAGAAAAATCAGTTGTACTGCACATGTATCTCCCTTGTGCAGAAATCCAGGGATTAAATATCAGTGGTTAGCATCTCTTGCATTATTCATAGAATTTGAATTTGATGGCAGATATGACCACTTGGCCCACCTAGTCTGTCCATTTTCCTACCTAATGGATAAGCTGCAGACATTGGTTAACCAACAGCCTAGTTCCTGCTACCCCCACTAGAATTGCCTTATGTCCGTCCCATGCATTCTTGAATTCCCCCTGTTTTTGACTCCAGACCTCCTAGGAAGGCTGTTCCATGCATCCACAACCCTCTTCATGAAAAATACTTTCACATTCCTCTGAGCCATCCCCCCATCTTCAGATTGTGCCCCTTGTTCTGGACATTCTTTTTCTGAAAGATGCTACCTCTTGGACTTTGTTGATTCCTTGAAGTACTTGAAAGTTTCTATCATGTCCCCCTCTCCCTCCTTTCCTTGAGGGTATACATATTAAGCTCCTTTAGTCTCTCTTCATATGTCTTCCAGTGCAGACCCTGCACCATTTTCATTGCCCTCCTCTGGACAGCCTCCACCCTATGTCTTTGCAGAGATGGGGTCTCCACAACTGCACACAGTACTCCAGATGGGGTCTCACCAACTGTCTGTACAGAGGGATAACAACTTCCTGTTTTCTACTGGTGATGCCTCTCCCTATGCATCCCAGTATCCCCCAGCCCTCCTTACTGCCTTCTCACATTGCTTGCCCACCTTTAGGTCATCTGCTATAACTACCCCCAGGTCCCTTTCCATTTTTGCTCTTGTCAGTATCTCACCCCCATTGTGTATTCTTCCCCTGGGTTTTTGTTTCCCAGGTGCATTACTTTGCACTTCTTGTGTTGAATCTAAGCTGCCATATGTTTGATCATTCCTCCAACCTTGCCAAGTCCCTTCTCATCCTTTCCACCCCACCTTGTGTATCAACCCTATTGCAGATCTATGTGTCATCTGCAAAGAGACATACTTTTCCTTCCAGTCCCTCTGCAATGTCACTTATAAAGACATTAAAAAGGACCAGACCTAGTACTGAACCCTGTGGTACCCCACTAGTAACCCTGCTTTCTTCACTGTGGACTCCGTTTACTATTACCCTCTGCATCCTGTTGTTCAGCCAATGTTTTACCCAGGCTTACACCCTGGGACCCACTCCCAGTCTGGCTAATTTGTTTATTAATCTTTTGAGTGGGACTGTGTCAAATGCCTTGCTAAAGTCTAGATAGGCCATGTCCATAGTCCCTTCCTGGTCTGCTACTTTGGTCACCCAGTCAAAGAAATCAATTAGATTCACCTGAGATGACCTTCCCGCTGTGAATCCATGTTGCCTTGGGTCCTGTGTCCCACTGGCCTCTAGGTACTCAACAATTCTTTCTGTCAGAAGTGATTGCATCATTTTCCCTACCACTGAGGTCAAACTGACAGGTCTGTAGTTTCTGCCTCTGTCTTGTTCCCACTTTTGTGAAGGGGAATCACATCCGCCCCTCTCCTCCATTCCTCAGGTACCACACCATCCTCCCATGGTTTGTTAAAAAGGGTAGTCAGTGGCATTACTAGTTCTCCCCTTAGTTCTTTTAGAACTCTGGGGTGATTCCCATCACGCCCCATTGCTTTGTCCACCTTCAGTTTTAAGAGTTCTTTCATAACCCTTTCTCCTGTGAAAGGACTGATATCGACCCCTCTGTCCAGAGTGCTTCTATTGACTGGATTAGGTACCTCCCCCTCCTCTTCTTTTGTGAATACTGTGCAGAAGTATTTGTTCAGTATCCCTGCATTTTCACTGTCCCTCTCTGCCCTCCCACCCTCCTCTTTATTTAGCCTCAGTATCCCTCCCTTTGTCTTTCTTTGTTCCCTAATGTACCCATGAAAGGTTTTATCCCCCTTCTTAACCGAGTTGGCTATCTTTTCCTTGGTTTGGGTCTTTGCTATTCTGACTGCCTTCCCTGCTTCCTTCTCCTTTAACTGGTACAGTTCTCCGTCCTGCTCCTTCTGTGTTTCCTTATACTTCCTGAATGCTGTCTTTTTCTCCCTAACCTTCCCAGTCACCTCTTTTGAGAACCATTGTGTTTTTTTCTTTTATTTTGATTTGTTTATTTGCTTCACCCAAAGGCTTGTTGCCTCTGTGATGGAAGTTTTGATGTTTCCCCAGTGTTGCTCCACCCCTCTTTCTTGCCTGTTTGCTAGTGCTTTCAAAAAACATGATGTCTTGCTGTATTCTGACTAATGCAGTTAGCCGTAGCCTTTAAACTGCCCCAGAGAACAAAGGGTTTAACTTTATATGCAGAGAATAGAATGCTGAGCTCGAGCTCGGTTTGTTTCTCTGTCTGTTTCCCTTTGAAATCTAACCATCAGATTCTTTACTCCGCCTCACTGAACAGTCGCTCTGGAGTAATTTCTCCTGCAGCTCGGTTCGAAAGTCAGTTGAAGTGTCGGTTTACTGTTGATTTTTAAACGAAATGTGTTTCAGCATAGTCGGTTCAGTCTCTGTCTGTGGTACCATGAGTACTAGATAGGTTTTGTACTGTTTTTCTGTGGAACTTGTAAAAGTGTGGATCAGTTCGGCTGAACCGACCAATTGTTGATTCTTGTATCTTACTTTAGTGTGTGGTTACCGGTCCTTATCGGTTCTAAAAAACATGTTTGGTACTTTTTCCAAGACCCTTGACATGGTTAGGAACCGATAAGGGAGTCTTGCCTGGCGGTTGCCAAAAAAAGGGTAAGTTGATTAGGTTGGCCATGTCTGAGAAACCCAAGGAAAAAACTGGGCCCACTGGGTTTCAACACTGCAGTGAGTGTGGGGAGGTCTTTGCTAAGGCTGATCCCCACACCACCTGTGTTTATTGTCTGGGGTTTGAACACCTTGATTCAGACTGCCAAATTTGAAAAAACGTTCCCAAATCTACCCTTGAAAAGAGATTGGGTAGACTGAGGGAAAAGGAGGCTGAGAAGTCCACTGACCTGGATGGCCAGCCTGGTTCATTCCAATCGAACCAGAAGGAGTGCCCTCTGACCAGGGCGATACTTCTTCGGGCAAAAGGAGAGCCGATCCTGGGGGTTTGGTTCCGACAAAAAAAAAACTCAAAGAGAAGTCATCTGGTTTGGATCCAGAAGCCCATGTTCCAACTGCTGAGGAAATAGCCAGAGCGATTCGGATTGTGGAATTGCTTTGCCCAGTTCCAACTGATCCGGCACCTTTTGGCAGGGGCTCGGTTCGGTTGGTTCCCCCAGTTCATGATTATACCCCTGAAGAATTTTATGAACCGGAGTTTGAGGAGGAGGGGGAGTTTGAAGATGATGATGGCGATGGTGAAAGTCTGGATGTGCCTGTTAAACCAGTCATCTCCCCAGACAGACCATCAGGTGTATCCCTTCCTAGGCTTTCTGAGTCCCCTTCATACTTTATGTTCTACAGAAAGGTGTCTGAGACCCTCCAGCTTCCTATGGAGGAGGCAATGGAGGATCAAGAGGAGCCTGATTTTGTGGAAATGATGGGCATCCCAGAGTCCAGGAGACTGTCTATTTTCCTTCACAAATCTTTTGGGAAGCAGACACAAAAAATCCTGAAGTCTCCCAATTCTATACTTCCTGTTGATAGAAGAATGGACAAGAGGTATACACTTTCAGGCTCAGATACAGAGTTTTTATATCAGCAATGCAGCCATGTTGGGGTTGTGCAGGCTGCTGCCTGTGATAAGGCAAACATTCCCTTGGCGTCACACCCCCCCCCAGACAAAGACTCCAGGAAGACTGTACATGGCATCTTCCTTGGGATTCAGGCAGGTGAATTATATGGCCTATACAGTCAGGTACCAGAAGTCCAGGTGGGACACTGTGCTGGCACTGGCTAAACAGGCCTCCCCCAGCTAGCCAAGGAGCTGGAGGAGGTGGCTGCAGATGGGGTAATTGTTTGGAGCAGACAGAGAATTACATGAAGAAATGGATGAGTACAGGACCACTTAGAGGAGGGCTCAGGCCAAAGAGAGGCAGGCAACTCCTCAAAGGCAGCAGTCTGGGGCAGGGGCAGACCTTTTCATAGGCCTTTTACCAAGCACAGGCCTCTTCTCCCTTTTCACATAGGGGGTTCTTCAGAGGAGAGGCAGAAGGGGATGAGCAGGGCTGCATCCACTCCTCAGCCTAAGGCCCCTGCCAAGCAGACACCCTGAAGGACCTGCCCGGTCGACTCTCCTGTACCAGATCAAGAGACTGACTTACTTCATCCAGGACTGAATGTCTATTACATCAGACAAGTGAGTCCTGGAAGTAGTAAGCCAGGGACTGGTTCTCAGCTTTAAAAAATTTCCAAAGATGACAGCCAGATCTTTTCCACCTGCAGGTCTCTCAGAAACCCTTGCCATAGAGGCAGAGGTTTCATCTCTGCTGGCTTTAAGAGCCATAGAGAGAGTACCTACCCTACACTGGGGAAAAGGTCTGTACTCCAGGTACTTCCTTACCCCCAAAAAAGACAGTGGAGAGGTGACCCATCCTAGATCTAAGATACCTAAACAAACATCTTTTAAAACCAAAGTTCAAGATGGTAACTCTGGGAATACTCCTTCCCTCTCTAAGGCCAGGGGACTGGCTAGCCTCCCTGGACCTCAAAGATGCCTATTTTCACATTCCCATCAGGTGCTCCCACAGAAAGTACCTCAGGTTCGAGTTGCCCTCAGGCCACTATCAGTTCAGAGCAATGCCCTTTGGCCTAACTTCAGCCCCAAAGGTCTTCACAAAGTGCCTGGCAGTAGTAGTTGCCTTTCTAAGGAGGCAAAAGATTTCCATTTTTCCATATCTGGATGACTGGCTAATAGTGGGCCAGTCTCCAGACCAAGTCAAGTCAGACCTGCAAGTGACCCAGTAAGTGCTCACTTTCTAGGGTTTCTTCTCAACATTCCCAAGTCAGTTCTCGAGCCTGCCCAGCTTCCTACCTTTATAGGGCAGAGCTGGATACAGTCAAAGCAAGAGCCTTTCTTCCCCTGGAAAGGGCAAGGGTTCTTATAGAACTAGCCTCTTCCTTCAGCCTTCAGGTATCTCGACCAGCAAGGCATTTCCTCCAGCTCTTGGGCCACATGGCAGCTTCTACGGCAGTGGTCCATGGGGCAAGATTCCAGATGAGAGACATTCAGTTCCATCTGAGGGCTTTTTGGTCTCAGAGGAAGGATTCCCTTACCAAACTGATCCCAGTGACTCTGACCTTGATCCAAGCCCTTCAATGGTGACAGGATCAGGACAATTTAAGGCAAGGGGTCCCATTTGCCACTCAGTCTCATTCACTGGTCCTTACCATGGATGCTTCCCTTCTGGGCTGGGGAACCCTTCTGGGGCCCTCACTGCCCAGAGATTGTGGTGCCATCAGGAATCCTTCTCCATATCAATCTCCTAGAACTCAGGGCAGTTTTCTGGCCCTGCAAGCTTTCTCTCAGTCAGTACAACAAAGTGGTTCAGGTCAGAACAGACAACACCACCACCATGTGGTACATCAACAAGCAGGGAGACACTCAGTCTATGGCCTTGTGTGCAGAAGTCATGAAGTTGTGGTCCCTGGCTTATTCCCTGCAAACCTCTCTGATAGCAGTTCACCTTCCAGGGAAGGACAATGTGCTAGCAGATGCACTGAGAAGGGTCTCACAGGGCCATCACGAATGGTCCCTGGACCCTCTGGTATTGAAGGTAATTTTTTCAAGGTGGGGCACTCCAGAGATAGATCTTTTTGCAGCCCCAGACAATCACCAACTTCTTCTCTTTTGTTGCAGACCCCCAGTCTTGGGCTCAGTCTCCCTGGATGCTCTGGTTCTGAACTGGGAAGGGAAATTTCTGTATGCCTTCCCTCCCTTCCCCCTTCTGTTCAAAGTTTTAGTCAAGATAAGGTCACAACCCTGCAAAGTGATTCTGATTGCTCCAGACTGGGCCAGACAGCTCTGGTGCCCCCTGTTGCTGTCTCTAGCAGTCCATCTTCCCTTGTCTCTTCCCAGGAATTACAACCTGTTAACCTCCTCTCAGGGGAGGATTTGGTACCCCAGTCTTTAGTCTGTCAATCTCAAGGCATGGCTCTTGAAGAGTTAGAGTTTGCAGATTTGCATCTGTCTCAGGGGGTTCTGGATATTCTCAAAGCTTCTTGAAAGCCCTCCACCAGAAAGACTTATAACTCCAAATGGAAGAGATTCAGCACTTGGTGTTCTAAGAAGCATATTTCTCCAGATACTGCTGAACTGCCTACAGTTCTGGACTATATGGTCCATCTTAATGGCCTAGGTCTCAGACCAGCTACTCTCAAGATACACTTGTCAGCTGTTTCTGCTTTTCTGTCAGTGGGAAGTCTTCCTCACTATCATCTCATCCTGTATTCTGTAAATTTTTTAAAGGATTGCTTCAGACCAATCCTCCCTTTAGAGACCCTGCCCCTGCCTGGGATTTAAATGTTTGCACTGCTCAACTTATGCAACCTCCTTTTGAGCCTATGTCCTCAGCTGAGCTTAAGTACTTGACTTGGAAAACTGTGTTTTTTGTAGCCATTACCTCTGCCAGACATATCAGTGAATTGCAAGCCCTGTCAGTGGAACCCGATTTTATCTCCTTTCACAGAGATAAAGTGGTCCTTAGTACCAATAGAAGGTTCTTGCCCAAAGTGGTTTCAGATTTCCACTTGAATCAGTCTATGTCTCTTCCTGTTTTCTTCACTGATCATTCTTCCTCAGGAGAGAGGAGGCTACACAGTTTAGATGTTAAAAGAGCCCTTAGCTACTACATAGAGTGCACCAAGGGTCACAGGTTTGAGTTCCTTCAGTTGTTCCTCACTTATGGAGAAGTGGGAAAGGGCAAACCTGCCACCAAGAGAACTATTGCCAGGTGGATTGTGTCTTGTATGAAATTCTGCTATGAGAAGCTGGGAAGATTCCACCCTCAGGCCTGAGGGCTCACTCTACAAGATATACAGCTGCTTCCTGGCTGCTGCCAGGGATATTCCTCTCTTAGAAATTTGTCAAGCAGCCACCCGGAAAACAGTTCATACCTTTACCAAACATTACTCTCTGGATATGCAGGCTAGGAGTGATGCTTGGTTTGGCACAGCACTACTTCAGAGCCTATTCCCAAAGTAGGTTCTGTTCCTCTCCATGGAGGTACTGCTTGGTAGTCTACATTAGTCAGAATACAGCAAGAGTTCATGTTGTTTGAAGAAAAAAATTACTTACCTTAGTAATTATGTTTCTTCTATTGGAGTCTTACTGTATTTCTGACCTCCCCGCCTCCCTTCTCAGAACCTGTTTTTGGGAAGTGGGTGGGCAGGCACAGTGTTACATCTCAGGGGTGCCTTTGCACCTCTGCTTTTTGTTTGGTGTTTATCTTGTTGTTATTCTTACTTGAATTGTCTTTTATTTGGGGTTTCCTGACTTGAGTCTTCCTTTGGAATCCAAATCTTTTGTTGCCAGTTGGCTAATAAAATTTACAATTTCCATATTGGATAGCTAGTGAGTTTTTGCTCATAAAGATCTGATGGTTAGATTTCAAAGGGAAGCAGACAGAGACACCAACCGAGCTTGAGCTCAGCATTGTATGTTCAGCATAGAAAGTTTAACCTCTTGTTCTCTGGGGCAGTTTAAAGGCTGGGGCTAACTGCATTAGTCAGAATACAGCAAGACCCCAATAGAAGAAACATAATTACTAAGGTGAGTATTTTTTTCTTTCTGAGGCACTCTCCCATTTTGACAAAATCAGCCCTCCTGAAGTCCAGTACCTTCACTTTTGTATGGCTTGACTCTGCAGCTGTGGTCACTTGTTCCCAGATGGCTACCCACTTCTATATCTGAGATCCTCTCTCTGACCCATTTGAGAGCACCAGGTCTAAGACTGCTCCCTCCTGAGTGGGTTCCAACACTAGCTGTCTGAGGCATGCCCCCATAGGGCATCGAGAATAGCTCTGTTTTGATGGATGTTTCTGCAGCAAAGGTGCTCCAGTTAACATCTGACATATTCAGGTTCTTCATCAGCAATATCTCCCCTTTCTCTGCCATCCTAAGGATGCCTTCTATCATTTCCTTGTCCACTTCCTCCCCCTTAAATGGGGGTCTGTATACAACCCCTGTGTGGATTGTGGTGCCATTTCCAGTCTCCAGGGTGACCCACAGTGCCTCCTTTCCTCTTACCCTTTAGTTCTATTGCTTTGATCCCTTTGTTACATAGAGAGCCACTCCTCCTCCTCCTCTACCCTCCCTGTCCCTCCTGTAGATTGCGCACTCTGGATGCTGACATCCCAGTCATGGTTCTCTGTGTACCATGTTTCTGTGACTGCCATGATATCCAAGCATCCTTTTCCATCAAGGTCACCAGTTCGGGAGCTTGTTACCTAGACTATGGGCATTGGTACTCATTATCCTCCATTTTTTGCTGCCCTTACCCCTTTTTGCCCCATCCCTGTCCTTACTGACTTTGTCTTTTTCTCCATTTACTCCTGCCTTTCTCCCTATTGACTTCTCTATCTTGGTGTTTACCTCACTAACTACCTGGATTTTTTTGGGGGGGGCTAGGATTTCCCTTCTTCTTTTCAGTGTCTCCCCCCTTGGCTAGTTTAAATGCTTGCCAGTGAAGCATTTAAACCTATCACCTAGGATCCTGGTTCCCCTCCTGGACAGATGCAGACCACTGCACCAGTATAGGCTTGCATCCCTCCAGGTGGACCCCCAATTCCCAATGAAGCCAAAACCCTGAGATCTGCACCGTTTTCAACCACTGATTGAATCCCATGGCACGGAGCACCCTAGCCTCACACATCATTATGCTAAACCCCTGACTCTCAGTGGCTGTCAGTTCCTGAGGAAAATGCATACAAGTCCTGAACCAGCTTGAAATTAGCTGTTTTGCAGAGCTGTGCTAGAGCTGCAAATTAATGCCTGTTTTCACAGGTACAGGATGTACTCATTTAGTTATTTTGCAAAGCTGAGCTAGTCTGCAGCTGGCTAGCTCTGCAAAGATAAATTCAAGAACACTAAACATTCCCAGACAGTTTGTGTGTTCTCTGACCCCCTTTCAGTAGACCTGAGGCTAGAGAAGCTACAAACATAACTGCTTTTGTAGTCTTTCGCTCTATCTTCTATTTTAACATGTTTCTATCCCTTGGTATGGCTTTTGTTCATCAGGATCAATACCTCCCAGTCCCTGCTGTTATTTGGTGGGCAAATAAACAGAGTCCAGTGAACCCACTCCCCCACCACACACACACACACACACACACACACACACACACACACAGAGTGAATTGGCTATTTTCTTACTTTTATCTCCATGGAAAAGGAATTCTCTTAGTTATCAGATTCAAATTCCAATATGAGTAAGCCAGACCACCAGACACCAAACTAGAACCCCACAGTTTGGTTCTAATCATGAAATGCCTGCAGTGCCACAGTGAAACAATGAATTCCTAGTCTAGTGGTCTAATGGCAGTTGAGGCAGTGTGTTTTCACCACAAGCCCAACTCCCTTTCCTCAACTAGAGGAGTGGTGCAGAGGCAGCATGCACCAGCTCTAGGGGGAAGGGAGATTTGCCATTACCCCGCTGCTCAGTGCTTGAGAGTCTCTTACAACTGGATGTGGGGTGGCATTGGATGACATGGCTGATTGCATGCCATTCTCCCCCCCCAGCTTAGGTTTGGTGGAGAAGTTGACAAAGCACGTCAGGGAAGAGGGTGGGATATGCAGAGTCGAAAAACAAGGGAGAAGCACCCCTTCACCCACACACCTTAGCCTGCTGCTCTGTGTCATCGAGACATTTCCCACACACAGACTCTTGAGCAGGGGAATAATAATGAGGTTCCCCCCCATGAGGGAAGTTATAGGAATTGGGTGCAGTGGCACTTGAAGGTTGGCAATTCAGCAAGCTATGTCAGTGTGGGACTCAGTGGGGAGCCTGTAGCATGGCAGCCCCCAACTAAGAGGGAAAAAGTGTATCATTGAAAGAACAAACAGGGTGTTTAAAAATGTAAATATTAAAAACTGTTACTGTAACCTTTATTTTATAAGGCTTATTTTCATTGTTCCTGCTGGAATCTACACAGTAGATGGTCTGACATTGTTTATTGAACTAACATACTGTACAAGGTCCACCCAGCTTTTGGAGCCATACAGGTCCCTTTCTCTGGTACATCTTGTTAACCCTGTTTAATTGTGATAGAGCAGATGCCACCACTAAAGGCCACCCTGCTTCTCTGGAACACATTTGCAGTTGGTTCTTTTAAACTGGCTTATTTAATAGTCTTTGCATGGGATAGAAGACCTTAACATGCAATATCTAGCGTATGAGTGTCCCAGAAGATTGCAGATTAGCATTACATGACACATTACACACACACAAACACACACACTGATTATAAAGACAACTTAAACTAGAGACTTTCATGAAGCATTTTTTGTAATTGCACACTTTTGTGTATAAATCCAGATGCCATACATTTTTAAACATTCAGGGAAAGGTACTTCTCTCATTGCAGTATAATTTATTACCAGAGACCAGGAGCGGCTGGTGGACATGGCCTACCTAGACTTTAGCAAGGCATTTGACACAGTCCCACACAAAAGATTAATAGTCAAATTAACTAGCCTGGGAGTGGGTCCCAGTGTGGTAGCCTGGGTAAAACATTGGCTGGACAACAGGACACAGAAGATAATTGCAAATGGAGTCCACTCTGAAGAAAGAGGGATTACTAGTGGGGTACCGCAGGGTTCAGTACTGGGTCCGGTCCTTTTTAATGTCCTTCTAAGTGACATTACAGAGGGACTGGAAGGAAAATTATGCCTCTTTGCAGATGACACAAAGATCTACAACAGGGTTGATACACAAGGAGGCATGGAAAGGATGAGAAGGGACTTGGCAAGGTTGGAGGAATGGTCAGAAGTATGGCAGCTAGGATTCAATGCAAAGAAGTGCAAAATAATGCACCTGGGAAACAAGAACCCAGGGAAGAATACACAATGGGGAGGTAGTAACAACAACAGAAAAGGAAAGGGACCTGGGGGTAATCATATCAGATGACCTTAAGGTTAGCAAGCAATGGGAGAAGGCAGTAGGGAGGGCTGGGGGTATACTGGGATGCATAGGAAGAGGCACCACCAGCAGAAAACAGGAAGTTGTTATCCCTCCGTACAGACAGTTGGTGAGACCCCACCTGGAGTACTGTGTCCAGTTCTGGAGACCCCATCTCCGCAGGGACATAGACAGGATAGAGGCAGTCCAGAGGAGGGCAACTAAAATGGTGCAGGGTCCGCAAGAGAAGCCATATGAGGAGAGACTAAAGGAGCTTAATATGTATACCCTTGAGGAAAGAAGGGAGAGGGATGACATGATAGAAACTTTTAAGTACCTCAGTGGAATCAACAAAGTCCAAGAGGATAGCATCTTTCAGAAAAAGAGATGTACAAGAACAAGGGGGCACAATTTAAAGATGGGGGGCAGTTCAGGGGCAATGAGAGGAAGTATTTTTTTCACAGAGAGAGTAGTGGATGCATGGAACAGCCTTCCTGAGGAGGTTGTGGGGTCTAAAACTGTGGGAGAATTCAAGAATGCATGGGACAGACTTAAGGCAATTCTAGTGGGGGTTAGGAAGAAATAGGTTGTTGGTCAACTAGGATCTGCGGCCTATCCTGTAGGTAGGGAAATGGGCAGACTAGATTGGCCAAGTGGTCCTTATCTGCCATCAAAGTCTATGTTTCAAAGTCTGTGTTATTCCTTTCTTAAAAATATTTAACGAGCCTGTGCTGTCATAGGAAAAAAAATCTTCTAGTAGTTATCTTCTTTTCCTCCTGATTACTAAAGACATTTCTATGAAAACAAGTTATCTCTCTCTCTGCTTGTACTCAAGTGACAACATAATCCTCTGGTTGTGACATCATAGTCATTGCTACAGCCAAGCAGGAACTGCAGAAGAAGATCAAGTGACCAGTTATTTTCATGGATACTTCATAAGTAATAAAGTACGAGGAAGGCAGGCATATGTAAACAAGCCATGTTGTTTGTATTGATATTAGTTATCCTTGCAGTGTCAGAGACTCTTTAAAAACAAAATGAATAGCACAGCATTCTTCACATATTCTTGGCACAAGGTGAAATAAATATGTTTCAACACATTGCTTTGAAATGTAAGCTATGTACCTGGATGTATTACTCAAAACACATGATCTGATTAAAAATTAAAACAAAATCACTGAAATCAATAAAGGTATAATCTTTGCCCAGTAAAACGATTCTCTTTCTGTTTCTTTGCAAACAAAGTCATTGAAATTTCTGTATGCTTACATGGATTCTTTGGCTAAGTAATGCACTTAAATTCATTTTATTTACATTAATTTAATTTTATTAAGTCTTCCAATAAGAACATTGATCTGGAATTTTATTCACTGAAACAGACTCTTATTTTAAGTGATTTACCAGGCCAAAACAATAGATATAATGTACAAAAGCATAAGAATAGCAGCATAAATATAATTTCAACAAGAAGTTCAGTCAGATAAACTGTTACTAGTTCTGTGAAAATATAGCTCAATGACAAAAGAGGTGTTGTTGTCTAACAAAGAATATTTTTAGGAATGTGATTTGCGATGCTGGATACAAGCTGGGTCAGGAATTAGGTCTTGATGTTTTTAATTAAAAATTGTACAGATAATAGTTCTAGTATAAGTTATTGATGAAGGCAATTATTTGAGGCCACTTGACTAAATTCTAGCCTGGAGGATCGTGTTCATAAGCTGCAGGAGGAGTACAGTGGCAACATCTTGATGTTAAAAGGCAGATACAAAAGGGATTTGAAGGGATTTGAAAACTGATAGCACAAGGAGGTGTGTTCAGGTGTTGAAGTGCTCTCTACCAGAACTACAAATAGCACCTGAAAGCCCTGTGAGAAGCAAGTGCTTTTGCAAACCGAGAAATACAGAACATCATCTCTGCATGAACGTTGTCCAGGAACAGGTAAAGACATATTTTGTAAACTTTATTTGCAATTGTAAAGATTGATATTGCTGTTAGGCATGCAAGAAACCCATTTATATGTGACACTTTAACATCCTGTAACTTAGTACCATGTGCTTGTTTAAACATGTGCTTTTACACACAAAATTAAACATTAGAACACTGTATGCTTAATTGTGGGATAAATTTAAATGATGTTATTTTGGGAAGTGAACATTTTCCACATTTTGCATGCAGAATTACTTCAGACTTGTCTTAACTGGAGGGTGATTGAATTTTAGTACTTTACAGAATTGGACTATTTAAGCAAGAGGGCTTTAGTCTCTGGTCATTGAGCGGTGCCTACTTAAATACCCCAAGTCAGAGCTATGAGTCCTTGATGGATAAGACTAGGGCTGGGCAAATCATTTTTCTCAAATATTAAAAAGATTTGGCAGTTTTTTCATGCATTCCTGAGTTCACACATATAAATCAATTATTTTTAAGTGAAGTCACCATTTTCATACAAAAATCTCCAGTTTCAAGCAAAAACAGCAATTTATGCAAATATTGGATTTTTACATAATATTGTTACCTCACCATTTTTTATTTTTATGGGGTTTTACCATTTCACAAAATAATCTTCACAAAATGCTTATGTAAAATCACCCAGCCCTTGAAAAGACAAATGTCAACTACAAGACAATGGGGTTTGATCATGAATAGCTAACTGTTGTAACAAATCATGGCCATTTGAAAACAATGTAACATAACCATTTTGGTAAAATAGTGATACAACATAGCAAGTTTTCCCTGTATTTTGACAGTTCATTGCCAATGATACTGTTCAATCTGACAATATCAGTCTCTGCTCAAGCCTTTTCCTTGCTCTTACAAATAGGACAATACACTGGGGGAATTTTCCTAGATCAAGGGCATACAGGAAGACTAGAGCAAGGGCACACACACACAGAGATATATCAGCAACATAGTACAACACCATATTTTTTCCCCTGAAAAAGTACTTATATGGTGCCAAAAAGTCAGTAAATAATGTTATTAAACTCAAGTGGAAACAAGAACTAAAGAATAGTTTCAGTTACTATGTTACACTGCTACTTTGACTTTTTTCTCTTGCTAAATAAACTGCACATTAATCCCCAGCACAAGTCAGATGTCAGCTCAGTAATTATGCTAATTGTCTAAATCAGCAGATACAGTTTATAACTGGAGTCGAAATTAGGCAATCCTACAATCTGATTGGCTGACCATGTTCTAAGAAAGTTAAGTTAACTACTGGAAATCCTTGAGTAAGACATCATCTTGTGCTATGCACTGCATTTTAAATGTTTAATAATTATTTAAAAACATTTTGCAATCTTTTAGACACTAATAGCAATACAGCACCTAAGGGATAATATATCTATTAATTAATTACTGTCCTGGGGGAAGCACTTCCTGTAAGATTACCTCGTTTTGTTCATCATACTAGAAGGATGACTGACTCATGGTAAACTAAACCCCTGTTGTTCTTTCAATTTCATTATTAAAATGGTTACGCTACACTAATTAATAGGATATTTGCTCTTGCATTTTGCAAGTGGTGTTTCCAAAATATTTTAATCTGGTATGTTGATGTTATGCAGCACGTGGAACATACTGTATTGTACAGTGAGCAAGACTTCACACAGAGTGCAGTATCAGCTATAGGTATTTCAGCCCCTTTCACCATAGCATAAACTGTTTTTTTCTTCTAGCATGAACTGTACTGTTGGTTAAACTCTGTGACTTATTTTGGAAGTCTTTATTTATTTATTTATTTAGTTTTTGTTGACCGGGTAAGTGCACTAGACAAATCCTGCCTATTTTCAGGCACGACCCACGGGAGGGGGATACAGATGAATGCCAACTGACCTTGAACCAGATTAAGCTGTTCTACTTTGTTGTCATTATAGTGCACTACAAGGTGGTGCTGTCCTTGTCCACTGGGCTTACAAAGTTCCTTCTGTCCATTTCTGGTGATTATTTGGGTGGAAGTTAAATATCCCATGGCATTAGCTGTAAAGATTAAGGGATATCACTAGTGTTGGGACCACCAATTTGTCACTCAACAAAACAAGTTCTAATACAATTATCCAAGACTATGCATGGAATGTTGCTATAGGTATGATAATTGCAGGTGTCTTTTTCTGCTTACAGTCACTTGTTGACTAGTATACACAGTAGCTCATTATTTTATACAGTGCTTTGCAATATACTCCAGAAATATCCGCAGTGTTCCACAATACGATAAATGATTATTTACAGTTCATTTACAAAGTCCTAATACCATACTTCATTTTGTGGCACATAAAATAAATATTTCATATGCAGTGTGTAGACTGTATTATATCTGTGGACCTAGCTTTACATGCGTTTCCAAATTAAGTGACACATTTAAACGTAAGCACAGGACTCATGTAGTTTTTCTCAGTTTTGTTTTCCCATAAGAGGCAGATTATGATTGCACAAAGTTGAAATGAGTAAAAACAAAAAAACAAAAAGGGCTGTGCCTGTAAATTCAATAGTTACATTGCTTGGCCTTTTTCACCAGATTTAAATGTTCTGATTCTTGATGTAGATATAGTTGAACCTTTTTAAATAAGACATATAAATTGAGAAATTGCAAACATTAATACTCAGTAGTAACTGGGGAATGTTTTCTCCCATAAGGAAACATGGTTATAATTCAGCATAATGGTGAACACATGCTGGGTTTCCCTCACTCTACACATGCACACACTGTCTCCCTGCTTCAGCCCAACTGTGGCTACCAGCAGGGTGATCAAGTTATATTTATATAATTGCTCTGGAGAAAAAATGCTCCACAGCAATTTTATAAAACAGGACACGGGGTAGTGTATAAAACTCAAATTTTACACAAACTTGGTGTTGGATGTTTTATATAACCCCTTGAGCTTCACTGTCAGGGTTATATAGCATCCAACACCTCAGATGTGTTCAAATTCTCATTATACATGCTACCCGTGTATTATTATATATGTACAGCATGCATAAACATTGGGACGAGGATGGGGATATGGCCACTGCTATTATAAAAATCCATCTAAGCTTATTAGGCCATCTATTAGATTTTGTGTGTCCAGGTTTGTGTGTGTGTGTGTGTGTGTGTGTGTGTATATATAATTGTAGAAAACAAAATTATGCAAATAGCATTTACATCATTTTTTGGAGTAAATCATGGCTTTTTATCATAAATTGATACATCATTTGAAACAGCAGCAAGGCTGCTGAGACACAATTGATTGGAGCAGGTGCAGTATGCAATGCATCTGTGGCTGACCATTCTGAAAATCTCACTCCAAGTCTTCTGTTGTATACTAGTTATGTAAACTAGAAAACATATTTGAAACCCATTTTGTTTTATTAAGCCATATTCCAAAGTATGAGGATTCTTGGGACCTAAGGCAACACTGCCACACTTGATATAGGTTTGCTATTCAGCTAGCCACAGTGTACTGTGCAATGGGACATTCAGCAAGTTGTGTTTTTCTATAACAAGCTACCAAAAAAAAAAAAAATGACTGAAGCACATTAGTCTCCTACAATGCTGCCAACATTATTTAAAATATTTTCAGTGAGGCAGAGGTAGTTGGGCCATTTCAGATCCCAATAGATTAGTGATACCGTTTTACTGGTTTGACTTATTTGGTCCATACTGGATTGCAAGTGCAGTAATCTGTCATGGGTCTGTCCATACAGATGTGATGCTGGAGCACTGGAAAATGGTCTATGTGGTCCCCATCTTCAAGAAGGGGCACGGTCAGACCTGGGCAACTACAGACTGGCCAGCCTGACATCAGTGCTAGGGCAAGGTCTTGGAATCCATTGTTAAGGATAAAAGAATGATGCACTTAATTGAGGCCAAAGTTCTTGCCCCTCTACACACTGACTTTATGAGGGTCAGAACATGAAAACAACCTGATCTCCTTCTTCAAGGGGTGACCAGGAGGTGGCCAGGGACAGGGTTGTAGCTGTCTATGGACTTCAATAATGCAACACTGTGGTGCATGACATGCTTCTGGACATGGTACACCAGTGCAATGTAGACAAGGCACACATAAGAGGGATTGCTCAATGATTTATGAGCAGGAAGAAGAGGGTTGTGGTGGGCAGGCAAAATTTTGAGTGGTTAGGGTTCCCAGAGGTGTCCCTCTGGGATTAGTACTGGGGTCACTGCTGCTCAACATTTTCATCACTGATCTGGAAGCTGGGTCTCCAGCGGGCTGCTTAAGTTCACAGATTATACAAATTTGCAAAAGTGGTGGATTCCCTTAAGTACAGAGAAAAATGTCAGGAGGATCTACTCAAGCTGGGACATTAACCAGACTCTTGGAGTATTGGATTCAGTGTAGCAAACTGTGAGGCACTATACTTGAGGTGGAAAAGGAGAAATTATTTGACCAGGAAAGGCACACTAAGCCAATGCTTGTTTCCAGGTGCGACCTGGGAGCAAAAGGAAGTGAAGTGACTTGCTCAGGGTCACACAGTATGCAAGAGAGGGCTGATGGGATTCAAACCCAGGTCTCCAGGTTTTCAGCTGAGTGCCCTTAGCCACTATGCTATACTTCCTCATAAAAAAGCAGAGCTGAGACTTACACGCACCTCTTGCTGCAGTGGAGAAGAAAAAAGACCCAGGGTCATAATAGATAAGGAGCTAAACACATGATAAGCAGTGTGCAGCCACAGTCCAGAGGGCCAGCAGAATGCTAGTGTACATTAAAAGGTTAGAGACCAGCAGAGTAGGGAAGTAATCTTTCTAAGCTCAGGCCCCATCCAGAGTACTGCATGCAGTGCTGGGCTCAGTGCTGAAAAGATATTGAGGCAGTCAAGAGAATGCAAC
Source organism: Neoceratodus forsteri (assembly GCA_016271365.2). Taxonomy (NCBI): domain Eukaryota; kingdom Metazoa; phylum Chordata; order Ceratodontiformes; family Ceratodontidae; genus Neoceratodus; species Neoceratodus forsteri. The sequence continues at coordinate 350,874,038 of CM028132.1, read as the reverse complement.
ACAGAGCCACCAAAATGATCAGGGTATAGGGATCAAAAAGCTATTAGGAGTGGCTAGTGGCCTATGTTCATCTTAAAGAACAAGAGGCTAGGAGGGACATGATCTCAGTCTTCTGCATATTCAGGTGTATCAACTAGATTTAACATACAGACATGTTTGATTTGATGTCCAGCAGCAGGTTGCAGGATATGGCATGAAGCCTAGCAGCATGTAAATTCAGCGGGGTGGGGGTAGTGTTAGGAGGACATTTTTTCTCCCACAGGGTGGTGAATCAATGGCACGCCAAGACTAATACCAAACAGGACTGCACTCACTTGCAAACATGCATACAGCACTACAAAACTTGTCTTGCATTTAAAAGCTTTATTGCTTGATGCAGTAATAGTGCTGTGCTCAGTGTTACCATAACAACCACTCGCCTGCCCTGGCTTCAGGTATTAACCCTTCCTCAAGGGCATGGCTATTTGGAGGCATGCCAAGATTTAAATACAGACATAAATTAATTAGTTAATACAGAACAGCTTGTTACAACTAATTAAGCAATCCATCAATACATTTGCAAATCACATTGGTGAAACTTCTAGTAACAAAAAAATAAAAGTTTATATTGTAAGCCTCTGCTCTTTAAATGCTTATACTTATTATTAAATAATTCTAGTCTAGATACTATTCTAATGAGCAAAACAATATTTTTATTTTGTTTCAAATAGTATAATAGCCTTTTATCATAACTGTTGTAAGCAAAAGTAAAGTCTACAGTTTAAAAGTAATCTGGGGAACAGCCTACCAGAGTAGACAAAGGATATAAAGCCAGTACAGGCTTTTAAAGTAAGCCTGGACAAATTTCTGCTTACCGAGGGAATCACATTGTACCCAAGGCAGTACAGTGGGGAGGGGATCCCAGCATACTTACTCCACAGGTGGGTAGCCACATCCTTTGCATAGTCAGCAATAATGTATGCTGGTGCCTTCCTGAAGTGCATCCAGCAGATGATTATTTTATCTGTGCTTGCAGTGCTAAACTGTGGTAATTTCTGATCTACAAAATAGCACTTTACCACAACTATACTCCAGGAGTCTCAAACCATCCACAGTGCATGATGAACCATGCATATCACATTATATGTTACGTGACACCACTTGTCTGTAAAACTGTCACAGGCAGTTCAAAGGGGTGTTGTTTAAGCAATAAGGTATGACAGGATGTGAGTCACTGTGTGATAATGGCACACCTCAAGAAATAAGGTACAAGGTAATGCTGATTGCCTTACTCATCTGAGAAACGCCATTGTCACACAGTCAAGCACACTTTGGAGCACCTTGTTATGATTATAAAATAGTTCCACTGATTTCTCTTTTAAAAACTGAGGGTCAAAACATTAAGTATTTCTGACATGTTTTGTTGTGCTGGAATAACTCACGGTCACGTGATCACGTCTGACCTACAACATGTCTTGGTTTCTCTTACTCATTGGTTTCTCTTACCCATTTAATAATAAAAAGCAACACAGAATGAACAAGCTGATGGCGGATCGGTATTGGTAAGGGATAAACTGCAAGGATCCGTGCATTGAGAAATGGTGCTAGGAAGGAGATCCACTGGATACCAATGACTGAAATATGGTCTTGGTTAGGGGTGGGGCCACTGGACCTCTATTCAAGCCAGTGAGGATCCATGATGAAGATCACAGCACACAAACATGTTTCAAGGTACTTGTCGGTGGGCTAGGAATGAATTAGGCAGCAGGCTTTCAGAATGGCACAGCACCATACAACTGGTACTGTGCATCCATATAAGTCAGGGTTTTTCTCTATCAGGTGTAAACATTTATAAATCCTGCTTGTGTACTCTAAAATTTATGCATTCCAATTTAGTTGCAAGGGGAACTCCCCTCGATGACTAAGTGAGCCCTTTAGGGATAGCCGCTAGGTGTGTGGTCACAGTGGGGCACCTGTTCACACCACATTTTGAAACTCCACAAATTAGTGACTGTGGCTTGGGCCTAGAGTCCCTTCTGACATTAAATTACTATGTTCCTATGCAAGTGTTTTCAAAATCCTTTAATTTCCATGACTGGTTTTCTGAGACGGAATAAACTGGATATTCAAGACCTGCTTCCACTTTTCATGGTGCAATGTTTGGAATGTAAGAGGACAAAATGTATTACCATGCAGGTGTCTATGTTGACAGTTTTAGGTAAACATAACCAGGCCTCCTGCTAGTTCAGCTGGGGGCCTGCTATTTTAGCGCACCATGCTGAGCATCTGTGCTATAAATCCAGAGGTTCCTAGTACAACATTCAGTTCCATTAATATTTAACCAGAATAATAATGTTAAGTGGCATTCACGTAAAGCAGAATCAGGATGTTTTTTTGCTGCAGTTACACCTTACAATAAAAAAAAAAGTCTGAAGATTTGCTGTTGCACTGAGTCATCATAGATGATAGTCTGTTACCCCTGCATTACAGGCTCAATAAGGCTGAGGGGCCTGGGTTGACAATTCCTGTGAGAATTCATTCCTCAAGATGTTATGGATGATTGTAAGTTGTGTGGGCCTCCACCCAGGGAAAGATTAAATGCACTAGGTAATAAGCTAGTATTAACCTGAGAAACAGTACCGACTCACTGTGTTCCCAACTGGTACAGCCCATCCAATTGCCATGCAGTACAGTAGCAGTTGGTTACAATAGTAATATAACTCTTGAACAACATGTTAAACAGAGTACAAGATGAAACAGTATCCTGGATATAGTCCTCAATAATATAGAAGAGGATATATTTGACTGCATAGCGATGAGCCATTAGGAAACAGTGACCATCGTATGGTTCAGTTTAAATTAAAGAGTAGTTGTAGACCCCAAAGATAAAACTAGGATTAGATGTTACAATAAAGGAAACTCTGATACAATAAAAGATATATTGGTGAATGGAACTGAGTCAAGGCCTTCACTGGTAAAACTCTTGAACAAAAATGGAACTTACTGAAATATGTATTACAATACTGTATATGTAATTATATACCTGAAAGGACAACTACAACAACAAGGGTAGCATCCCTGTTTGGTTTAATAGAAATATAACAAAAAATGCTCTTGCACAAAAAAGGGCCAATGCAAACTATAAGAAAGCACTAACATCAGCCAAATGGCAAATATATAAAATCGAGGAAAAAAGGTGCAAAGTTATTATTAAGAAGTCAAAAAAGGGATTTTGAACTCAACTTAGCTACCACAACACTTGACAATAAGAAAACTTTCTATAGCTATGTTAACAGTGCCAAAATAGGAAAACCTAAAATAGGACCCATCAGTTTGGATAATGAATTAATCCAGGAAAGCTCTAAAATAGCAAATTTATTTAATAACTATCTTTGAGTATTTATCAAAAGAAAGATCATGAAGGTAGAAGCAACATGGTTAATAAGAATAAGACAGTCAAATTTACTGAGATTGATGTTAAGAACAAACTTTTAGAGTTCAATGCCAACAAATCGCCAGGCTCCGATGGAACTATATCCAATATTGCCAAAGGGACTAGCAGATCAACTAGCAGGTCTACTTAGAAGGCAGGATTAGTGGACATTTCACAATATGGATTTAAATCTAATAGATCATGCTTGACAAACTTATTTCATTTTTTTGACCCTGTTAGTAAGTCCCTGGATGTAGGACTCCTAGTAGACATCTTGTTTTTGGACTTTTCAAAAGCATTTGCTATGGTACCACATTATAATTTACTAAATCACTAAAAAAATCTAAAATTGGACAATAATATATTTAGCTGGGTGGACTCTTGGTTAGACAAGAGGAGACAAAGAGTAAAGGTGACATGCCATGTATCTGAGTGGGGAGAGGTCACATGTGGGGCCCCTCAGGGATCAGTTTAGGGGCCCACACTGTTTAATACCTACATTTCATCCATGCAGACATCTAACAACATCTGGCTATGAAAATTTACAAATGATGCAAAATTAGGAGCTATAGTTGAGGATACCAAAGCATTCAAACAATTTCAGATGGAAATAACATAAACTTGAAAACTGGGCAAAACAGCACAAGTTAGTATTTAATACTGACAAATGTAAAGTGATGCACCTGGGAATGAGAAATAGAATGGCAACATGCACTCTATACAGTAAACAATTAGAGTAAAACAGCAAAAGGAAAGGACTTGGGGGTGATTGTCGACAATAATTTACAGTTTGATGAGCAGTGCAGAGAGGTAGTTGGAGGAACAATAGGATTCTGAGTTGTATTAGGTGCTCTGTAAGAAGTAGGGACAGGGAAGTGGTTATGCCACTGTACAGATCCTTGGTGAGGCTACATTTGGAATATTGCATATAGATATGGGCACCATACTCTAAAAGCAACATCATATTAATAGAGAGAGTACAGGGACGGGCAACACGTAATATAAAGTTTTATTTATTTATTTATGTTTTTGAAACTGGTAAGCAAACTGATCCAATGGACCATTTTTAGTTATGACCCAAGCCATACAATGGCAAGACAAACAGGTGCAAGTTACAATACAGTGGAGTAACATAAAGTGCAGTGAGAAGCCTACTCTAATAAGCCATACGATAAAAGGTTGGAGGACTTGAACTTATATTCCCCAAGTATAGAAGACAAAGGGAGATAAGTGTTTGTCTACAAAGCTTTCCATAATGATGACCTCTTTGAATGTCTTGGGGCTTGTAAGAAAGAAGATGGAAAGAGAAACCAGATTACATAACCTTCAGTTGAAAGGCAAGCAATTTAGAACTAACAAAAGAGGTGCACTGTTCAATCAGAGGGTGGTGAACATTTGTTTTGTCTTGTACTGCCTCTTTCACTTGATTGTTGAGCATATGTGACTTCCTTTGCTTCATGGTCTTATTCGCAAGTGTTATACAAGCACGTGTGGCTCCCAATATTGGCATTTTTTTTTTCTTAATTAGAAATTTTGCTACCCAATACCGGCAGAGCTGTTTTTAAAAAGTAAATCTTAAAGTGTCTTACTCGCTTACACTACCTTACCTACTTTGTGCCTTAGTTGTAGAGAGAATTGTCCGATATCGACATTACTGAGCATGGCTAACAGAGTAAGATACACTCACATTTCATTTCGACACTGCTGTTTTTTTACTTTTTAAAGCAGCAGTGCATACTAGTGGTAAAAATGTTGACCTATACCTTTTTATTCTTTTTCAGATTGCCCCTTGTCTCCTAATGTGTATGATACCCTTCTTGCCAACATTGTTTTTCACATTTGAAATAATAAAAGTATAATGTATGGTAGAACGCTGTTAACCTTAGGAAATCATCATTTCCTAAGGTTGTTAACCTATCGATGTGAGGTAGATATGTTAACCTATCGATGCTATGTCACATCGATAGGTTAACAACAGTGATGGTCTGCTTTGCGCTTTTTTTTCGATGGGGAACGGCGCATGACAGCAGCAGTTAGGAAGGACTGAACAGCGCAGAGTGTGACTAGTAATGAAAAAGTAAGCAGCCTTTTAGGTGGGACCATACATATAAAATAAATGTATGGTCCCTCTATCGGCAACGGTCCAATTTTTAACCGTCTCGAGGTTGCCATGGCGACGTAAACCTCTCGAGATGCGCTCTGGAGGTTTACACGGTCGCCCTGGCAACCTCTCGACTGTTAACTGACCAGTTAACGATAGAGGACCATACATTATACTCTATATTACTCCTTTAAATATAGCTTAGGCTGGGTTTTCATTAGTATTCTCAGCTGTTTTTGTACAGTTGTTGTCCCGTAAGGTCAGGAAGCAGTTTCTGCTGCGTGTTAGCTCATTATAGTCAAAAGACTAATCTTTAGTTAGTTAGTTATAGAGGTGGGCAAAAGTTGTGAATTCCGCTTTGTGGAACTTTTGTGAAATTTTGGAAATTTCATTAAATTTTCTGCACTTCTGCTGTTGGTGAGATCAGACTCTTCTGAATGTGTTTTGTGGATTTTCACCCTGTTCCATGGACTTTTTTGGCTGAACTGTGGAATAATACATTAAACTGCAGAATTTATTCCATCCATGAGTTTAATGTATTGTTTTGTAATACAGACCCCCATGTCAGCCGCCGTGAGATAAAATTCCCCTGGTGTCTAATGGCACCCCAACTGACAATCTCCAGTCCCATGTTAAAAATCCTGGTGTCTAATGACTCCCCCTACCCGTCGATCACCAGCCCCATGTAAAAAAATAAATACCTAGTGTCTAGTGCCCCCCCCTTACACACACACACCGATGTGAAAAAATAAAATGTAAATATTCTCCCTGGTATCTAGCAGGCCACTCTCCTTATCCCTGATCCTCTTATTAAAATAAAGTCAATAGCCCATCATTCTATGGTGTCTAGTTGTCCCCCGACCTGCTGATTGCTGACCCGTATAAAAAAAAATTCCTGGTGTCTAGTGGTCCCCCACCACCCACTGATCATTGACCCAATGTAAAAAAACAAAAAAAAACATTTAAATAATTTTCCTCCCTGTTGTCTAGTGGACCCTCCCTATTCCTGATCCCCTATAAAAAAAAAAAGTCAGTGGTCCCTCATTCCCTGGAGTCTAGTGGACTTCTCATCACCCCACTCCAGTAGGTAGCCCCCACCACCCTGACCCCAAGCAGGCGACCGGCACATCCTTCCTCTCTCCACCATGACTGGCTGACCACTGAGCTGTCGATGAATGAGCGCATGCCTTACAAGCATGCACTCATTAACTGGCAGCCCAGTGAGTGGCCAGCTGCATTGGAGAGAGGAGGGCTGTGCTGGTCACCCGCTCAGGGTTGGGTGAGGGGGAGAGCAGAGTGGTGGTGGACTACCTGCCGAGGTGGGGGGGGTCCAGTAGACACTAGAAAATGAGGGGACTACTGACTTTTTTTTTTAATAAGGGGATTGGAGATAAGGAGGGGGTCCACTAGACACCAGGGAGGGAACATTTTTTAACAGTCTTTTCATGTTTTTTGTTACAGTGGGCCTGCGATCAGTGGGTGGGGGGGACCACTAGACACCAGGGAATTTTTTTTTCTTGGGGCTGGCGATTGGTGGGTGAGGAGACCACTAGACACCAGGGAATGAGGGACTAATGACTTTTTTTATTTAATAAGGGATCAGGTAAGGGAAGGGGGTCCACTAGACACCAGCAAGGGAAAATTATTAAAACATTTTTTAACATTGGGCCCATAATTAGTGGGTGGGTGGGGACTACTGAACCACGAGGGATTTTTTACTGTGGGGCTGGCAATCAGTGGGGGGTGAATTAAAGTATTAAACTGCAGGGGGGGAGCTACAGAACTAACCACTGACAGCGATCAGTTCTGCAGAATTATTTTCCCTGCAGTCTAATACATTAACCTGCTGTCTGTATATTTATTCTACCATTTTAAGGTGGAATTTCTGTGAAAGTTGCCAAAATGATTTCTGAACTTTCGTAGAAGTGAAAGTTTGACTTTTGCTGAAATTCCGCTGGCAGAATTTTTTTTTTGTACACCTCTACTTAGTTAGTTTTTGCTGACTGGGGAAGGAGGGCTAGACAGTTCTGTCTATTTTCAGCCTCATCCTGAGGATTGGAGGAGATACAGATGGTAACCAACTGAAATTGAACCAGATTGAGCTGTTGGTGTTATTTTCAGTGATTGGGGGAAATTTGGCCAGGATATGAGGGCAAGTCCCCATCTCTTTTCATGTAAGATATTGGGCTTTTTTGGACTTGGAAATATTGCACAGGTCAATTGGGAATATCAATTACATTTTGACATAAGGAAAGTTATGCACTGGAAAAAATGGCATATCAGCAAGAAGAAAGTATTTAAAATAAAAACTTATGTGGCTCCCATATTCCTATATTTAAGTTATATATTGTATATCCCCTCCTAAAAATTTAGAAGTAACATTATATAGTTGTTTCTTTCAGTGTCTCTGGGGGAGCAGATTGAACCCTATAAATAGAGGGGTGTAACTTATCTAGACATTAAGTCAGGTGGTTTAAACATGCTGAACCCTGTTGTTTTCTTTCACCGTATTTTTATATGAGCCAATTTCAAAGCAGTTCTTTTATCATCCTCCCAAGGGTGGATTCCATGGATTTAGTATCATGTTTCCTCAATCTTTGAAGAATGGTGCACTGGTAATTTCATACATAAGAACAAAAGAACCAAAAATTACCATATTACTTTGAAACGTGTTTTGATAAACTAAAACAATCAGAAATATTGCAGACACACTTCTGTCCATTGTCTAAGAATTCTATATATGTGACAGTTTTGCATCATAGTTTCTTGGAAAACCTAACTTTTTTAAAGACTCAATTGAAGATATGAAATGTGTTGAAAAAAATGCTGACAGATTCTAGGATTCTGGCTAAAATGTGGGATGTACTTTGGTTATGTACCCATGGCAAATTAAATGTGAAGAATAATTTAAAACATAAAGTCATATGTGAATGCTACTGCCCAAGACCCACTTGTAATACCCTACTAGAGACTTTGGAATATTTTCTACTTTGAATGTCCTTATAATTGAAACTTCTGGACTTTGTCAATAGATGGGGAACCCCATTATTTGCGAAAATGCCCTATGATGCCTTTTTTTAGGGATCTTTTCACATAACTGGTATAAATATAATATCAGTACTTTAAGGGTCGTGTTTTCATGTTTTAAGTATTGGGTTTGGCAAATACATTGCAGATTGGTACTCCAACAACAGTATATTCCTGAAGGGGAATTATTACACATTAATTTAAATGACATTTCTAGCATAAAGGAAAAAGAACGGCATAATGTTGGGAATTCAGAAATTAATGAAAGGAGGGGGTCCTTTGCATGGTTGACGTAATAATTGTTATGGTATTTGTGTTACAGTTTGAAGTTTGACACCAGTTCATTTCTTGTTTCCCTTTTTTCTGTTGTTGTTACCAAAGTATCTACACTTGTTCTGATCATGTAATATTCTTGATGCAAGTACATTTCTTTTGATTTGATAAATAAAAATTCCCCTACTCTTTTCGAGAGGTTCCATGGGATCTTTAATGTCCACCTGAGCAACCACCAGAACAGGCAGATGGGACCTTGATTTAATGTCTCATCCGAAAGACGGCACCTTAGGAGTGCAGCATCCCCCTTAATGTTGCACTATAGTGTCAGTATTGAGATTTAACCCCCAAATGCCTGGTGTGGGGCTAGAACCCACAACCTTCTGCACTTCCAGCCTCAGAGGCAAGTGTGCAACCTGTTGAGCCACTGATACTGACACATCTTAAACAAAGGGTGTTAGAAAACAACAGAGACTACTGCTGAAAACCTGATCCGAGCTGTATTAAAAGGAGCACTACTTTTAGTCTTTCATCTGTAACAAAAACAAAAAGTGGTAACACAGACTCAAAATGTGGAAAAAAGGTATCATACAAGTCAGGAAATGGTGGCATTCTATAATTAAATAAAGTATCAGTCAACATTTTCACCATCATGCATTTCTGCTTTAATATATTGTAGTAAGTCTGAATCTGAACAGAAGTAAGTTGTTAACTCTGAGGGCATAGACAGTATGGTCAATTCATTAAAATAGATGTACACAAATGGATGGCAGGCTTTGCAGCCTGTCTGGGCTTATCAATTGAAGCCCTCCCCCATTACTAGCCACCCCCATTTAGAAGAAACGACTCAAACTAGAAAAACGCAATAGAAGCCTTGGCTTCTAAATGGTGAAATGCAATATATCCCCATGAGATGCAATATCTCATTTACATGTGAGTCCCAGGGAGGATAACAGTAGTCAGCGGTATAACTTATCAGAGTAGAAAAGCAGTTACATATAATATACAAATATAAGGTAGAAATGCAATAGCAAATAATATGCACAATATAATTCATTACAGGATGACATAGGTGGAATAATCGCAGCAATGAAAAGTGCACTTTAAATGCATCCTGTACTGTGATATGGGTGTGGGTGATGCTGGACCAAAACAGGTACAAGGGGATCTGACTTCGGGGGTATCTCTTGCAGCAGGCCACACCTATGGAACTATAGCCATCAGGCACTAGGACCACACAGAAACTTTTCTAGCTAGCAGTCTGCCTGGAGGGCCATCCACTTTGACGTGATACATCAATGTTAACCTATCTGATACGAGTGGGCATCCCCTCGCCCTCCTCAGTTCTTTTCCCACTGTCGACCATCATACATCATGGAGATCCACCAGCTTCAGTTTTCTGTTACTTTCACCCCTTGGAAAGAGAACGTCCCTGTTTCAAAACATTGCTTGTCCAGATGGTTGGCCAACTGCAACACTTATTGTTACAGGAGGTATCACAAGGATCTTCCTGGTATTGTTCGTGGCCACTCCACCAGAGGCATAGCCACTTCTGTTGCCTGTTTCAGGAATGTGTCAGCTGCAGAGATCTGTGCTGCTGCTACTTGAAGTTCTGTCCACACCTTTACCAAGCACTACAGTCCGGACATTGCTGCTAGGCATAGGGTCAGCTTTGGCCTAGCTGTCCTCCAGGGTCTGTTTTCTTATGTTCCAGGTTTCCTCCATCCAGACTGAGCTGTCTACTGACGGAACTGCTTGGGACTCATTCCATAGGTGTGACCTGCTACAAGACATACCCCAAAAATGGATAATAACTGTACTTTCTTAGGTGGTGGGAAGTATGGATTTTGAATGCTTGTAGGTTTGGGGCATTCCTAAGTTGAATGGGGAGCTTTTTCCAGAAATCCAGGGCAGAATATGAAAGGGCCTTTTGACTAGAATCGGGTTTCATTCTAGGAGTTGAAAAGTTGTGCACTGCAGATGAGTGGAGTAAGTGAGCATTTCTCGATTGGGTAAAGCAAGTTATGAGATAATCAGAGCTCTCCCATGTACACAGTTGTATAAGAAAGAGAACCAGTGATAGTCTTGTCTTTCTGATGGACTTAACGGTACCTAGTTGAGCTTGTCTGAGAGAGTACTGTGATGGGTGATCAAGTTACATGAGTATGAAGTGTCATAACTTGTTATACAGATGCTATAGGGTTTGCAGAGTGGATTTGTTCACCGATCTGTAGATGATGTCCCCATAGTTGATGATCAGGAACAGAAAGAGGGAGACCTCCTGCCTCCTTACATGCACACTGAGGCAAAGCTTCATCCAAAAGAAAAAACTGATATTGTTTACCATGTGACTAGGATGTGATCTGTGTGCTTGCTGTGTAAGAGTGAGGTCTTGAGCCATACCTCCAGAAATGTGAAAACATCGATTTGCTTAATAGAGTTGCCATCTAGTGTCTTGATATCAAGAGGTTCTATTAAATGCCTGAGAATGCTCTGCAAGTCAAATAACATTGCATTAGTTTTCATTGAGTTTAGGATCAGGGGATTGTTGGTGAACCAGGAGCAGATTATATTGAAGTCTGACTGGAGGACTGCTCTGACCTGAGACATCAAAGGTGTGCTGCAGTAAAGAACTGTGTAACTTGCATACATGTAGAGAGGACAATTACTCAAATGCCTTGGGAAATCATTTACAACAGAGAACAGTAGAGGGCTAAGTACTAAGCCTAAATGCTACTCACTTATGTTCTACCCCTTTTGTTTTGTGCAGGTCCTCCAGCTGTTCATTATTGTGCCAAATTATTTTCAAATCTGACACAATTATATGCCCAAATAAATAGGGATGGAATCTGATGTCATTTCAGCATTTCAGATCTCGCCTATGATTTAAGTGATGTGGTGTTCAAAGATACCAAAATTTACTGTTGGCTGTAACTTTTTTAGAAAGTAGCATACCTTCAAATTGTGAGCCCTAATAATTTGGCATGGTATTTAATTGAATTTTAGATCTGATCCATTGTTCATGTAATGCAGACTTAGAAATTACTCTTGCCTGTTTCTTTGTAATGGTATAATGAATCATCTTTATGTCAAAATGGTAGACCCTGGCATGCTGTACAGTCATGATTGCTAGTGCCTTTTTGACTCTGATCACTATATTTAATATTATTTTGGGCACAGCCCATGGTTCTGGTACCATGTTGCTTGGACAACAAAATTGGCATGCACCTATAACATTGTCTTTACATATTTTTTGCATGATTTATTCTTTATAACACACATGGCAATGTACATATATTCCTTCACCTACTCTGCATCAACAAAGCACACTATTCAGAACATGTGTTTCTGGTTCATCTGGAGGTGGTTCAGCCCTTCTGGTCTAAATTATATGATTGTCCCCAGCAGCATAATGGATGAGTTAACACATGGAAGACTTCTGCTGTACACACTCGCAGGTTAGGTTTGGCCTTCAGGAATGCTTTGGCAGCCAGAGCTGGAGTGCAAGGCTGATTTCCATAGTATTAGGCTCTATTATACAGTGAGACTTGAATGACCCTTCAGCTGTACTTGGAAAAACTGTCCTTTTGTTTTTGGTTTTTTATCTTCCTATCTACAGCTCAGTATCAAAAGATAAACATGAATTTCTGTCTAGGAGTTCTAGAACTACTGTTTATCAAGCTTAGGTTTTATCTTAGATGAAAAACTTAAAATGGGAGAGTATTATATTTACTTTAGAGGTGTCTTCTTTTCTACCATTTTGTCATTTTTCTTCACAGAGCAAGACAAGCTGACTTGAATCAAATCATGGGAAAGTGAATTCACTCAAACCAAAATAGAAATGTATAAGCCTTGGTCTAGCCAAGGCAAACTGAAATGCAGTATTTCAAAATAATTTCTTGGGGTAAAAAAGGGTTCTAGTATCCAGTTTTTAGAAGTTTCCAGTATGCCTGTCTAGTGCTGTTAAATCCTGTCAGATTTTCCAGTCACTTCAATAGGAAATCTGAAGTTACTGTAAGCAGTCTTGGAACAGAAATTGACATTTTCATTCTGAAATCAAACCACTAGCTGATTATTAGATGGGAGACAATTTTCTCTTCATCACATTACTAAAAATATCTATTTTGGTTCCCTGTCACAGCTCAGATTCATTTCTGTTTTCTCATTCATTTGATTCAGTGGGAAATCTAAGAGGAGTAGAAAGAAGCCTAAGCAGTGATGACTCGACTCTTAATCAAGTTTAAGATATCCAAGCCAGACCATGAGCTAAGTCCCTGTTTGGACTGAAGTGCAAAATGTCTGTCATACTTCTGTTTTTCTGAGTCTGAAGTCCTATGAACTACTTATATATGTCAAACTACAGTAAGAAAGACACCATGTGGTTTCTGCTGTGCAGAGGAAATGCTAGTAGTGTTGAAGAATCACACAGTTTACCATTAATAAATTATTTTCATCGGTCTTATTGATTGGTGTTACATTTCCTATGGGAGGTGGACACCTGGAACAGGTTCCCAGCCAAGGTGGTGGGTGCTAAAATGGTAACAGGATTCAAGCAAGCACGGGATAGGCACAAGGGGACCTTAGAAGTAAGGCAAGGTGGGGAGAAGACCGGAGATCAAGTAGGGACTGCGGTGGCACAGTAGGTAGGGAATATAGGCTAGGTGGGCCAAGAGGTCCTTATCTGCCAACGGCTTCTGTCAAGGGAAGAATGTAAGGTAAGAAGAGATGAGTCACTTTAGAAGTCTCAGCCATTTCTCATTGAGAAACTGATCACTCCATTTCTGCTTTATCCATGGGAGGCATTCTAGCCTAGTAGTTGGAGCACAGAGCTGCCAGGTCAGAGTCCCAGGCTTGATTTTCACTATCACCATCTACCAAGAGTACAACTTGGAGCAAGTGATATGATTCTCCTGCCCTCAACTCTCTGACTCATCCTTTCTCTGTATTTGCCCCCCCCCCCGAGCTTTTCTGAATCTTGCTTAGGGTTGCTACCATTAAAAGAGGGCAAAGCCGAATGCAAAACCATGCCTCCAAACATCCTTCCCTAGCCACACCCCTTTTCACTACTGAGGAATGCACTACACTGCCTCAGTTAAGCTGTTTGTTAATGGCAGGAGCAGTAAAAGGCCATGCTTAAGATGCAGAGTGGAAATGGGTCTTAATATCTTTACGTTTAACATTTTTGACGAATTTTGCAAGTAAATACCATTGTTTATTTTTATTTATTTATTTTTAATATTTTGGCGATCCACCTTTGAGCCAGGGCTCATTTACAAAGGTTCCACATCATACACTACATTTAATAAAAGCAGTACAATGATTTGGACAAGCAGTATTTGGATGTGAACAAGCAATGCAAAGTAATAGGACAAGCGTTATGACAACCAGCTTTGCATGAAGCCCACACGTATGGCCCAAACAATGGGTAGTTTGACAGTGTCTGTTTGAAGGGTATATAGTCAACCAAACCCAGCTCAAAATGGAAGTTTCTCTGTGGGAAACGGATGAAGCGATAAGGACCCTAAAAATGGATGATCCTGTCCAAAACTGGACAGGTGGCAACCCTAATTTCTCACCTCATCTGGGTATGTCTGATGGCTCCTGCCAACTGTACAAGGATTGTAAAGCATTTTGGGATACACTATGTATTCAAATTGCTATTTTAGACCAAATCCCTTTCTCCTTGTTTGTGGAAAATGTTCTTGCCATTAATTGATCAGTTCTGTCCACTTGAAAAGTAAATTTTTTAATAGAAATATGATTCTGATGTTAGATGTTTCTGAGAGTCGGTGCCTCACCTTGTATTAGAAACTAGAAAAGAATATATTTATTCTTAAGCAGAACAACCACTAGTATTTTCTGACCATTTCCAAAAATAATCTTATATGATATTTTTATAATGCTTGAAGCTACATTTTGAAAGCTACAGTTCTCCTGTGTTGCTACATACATATACAGTACATATCGATATAATATGTTACAAATGACTGGACTTTAAAAATGCAGTGAACAATTTTTTTTTTTATATCGATATGAAATATTTTTTGGAGTTTTTAAATATTTTTTTATAGTTAGTTTCTTTCTCCTTCTGTCCCCAGGTGGCTCTCCATCCTACCCAATCCCCCAGCCCTGTCTCTTGCTCTCAGCTTACCTTCCACTTACCTCCACGGCTTGCCCCCCATGGCGGGGTGACTGGGATCCCTCAACCCGCCAGAATGAATCCATTGCGGAAGTTACTGCCTGTTCGTGGGAGCGCTTCATGCAGGATCAGGATTCATCCTGCCTTGCCTGGGCATTTTCCTCCATTTTTTCCCCTTAGAGAGAGGCGCAATGATGCCTTATGGAGAGAGTGCGCATGCATCCGCATGCACTACTCCAAGCATCTGCCTCCTCTCCTCCCCTTTCTGGAGTGTCAGTCGCTGTCCCCAGGTGCCACTAGGGTCAATCATGCACCGGCGGTTGGTGATTCCCCCCCCCCCCAGAGAAGGAGGGCAGTGCCTTGGGCGCCAATCCCTTCTCCTCCCTGCTGACCCCCGTGGGCTGGTGCTTGTTCCCGAACACAGGTCACCAGCATAGCGCGAGGTAAGGTGTCCAGTGCCTCAACCCTCCGTGCCACCTGGTCGGTGTTTTTTTATATTGATATATGGTCATTGTAGTGATATAGTAATGCTATATCTACTTAGCTGACTCCAAGCTTTAATTTAACAAAAGAAAAAATTAAGTCTCTAGTCCTAAAGGTTCCAAAGAACTGTTGGGGCTAGAAATATATATATATATATATATTTTTTTTTTTTTAAATGATAGCTTGGAGTCTAACTGCTAAGAAATGATGCCGTTATTATTTTGTTATTATGTAACAGTAGCAATTATGTTTCGGTATAAAAAACAGGCAGTTTACTGTAGCTATAGCAATATACATATTTGCATAATGACAGAACTGTTTTTTGTAAAATGAATGTTATCGATAATACTTTTTCCATAATGTTAAAGTGCAATGATATGCTTTTTTTTAATAGCGACATGGAAAATTTCATAATGGTTTTAAAAACAAAATAAACATTTTTTTGCACTTTTTCTGAATTTTGGTATGTGTCTCATAATTTAATTATCTATATAAGTGTGATACCCATAAACATTCACCTTATACCTTAAATCGGGGTAGCCAACCCGTAGCTCGTGTACCACATTTTGTTTGGAAGCAGTTTGATGTGGCTCATGAGGGGTTTATCAATTACATGTCAAGTACATTTTATAGTCTTTGCCTTTGATGTTCACCTGTAATCTTCAGTTACCTTGAAACTGTGATTTGCAGTCCTCGCCGGCGCTTTTGATGTTCAGCTGGCTTGGTAGTAATTTGTCAATTACTCATTTTGGTTTGTGAATAATGTGTTCTTTCTGTGTCAGTTACTTGAGGATACAGGTTGCTGGACAACCATCATTGTGTCTCGGCAGTTCCGCTTATCTACAGGAGAAGCTCCTCAGCTGCTGCCTGTTTGTTTTCTAAGCTGTGGACAGTTGTTGCCCGAAACACAACTAGTGGGCAAAGCTTCGAGTGCTGGATCCATGGCTGAAGTCATAGCTACTGACAAACATTTTGCTTCCCTGTCACAGTGTCCCAGGCACGTTTGAAGTTGTTTGTGAATTAGCTGCTGCTGCCTGTTTTATTTAATTGGTGAGGACACTTGCTGCATGAGACACAACTACTGGGCAAAGCTTCTAAAGCTGGATCCAGAGCTGCTATGAATCATTATTTTAAAATTACAACTATTTTTTAAAAATACTGTAACTTAATAAAACTTAATAATAAAGCTTAAATTACGATTATTGACAATTATTGAGTATGACTATGTTATTATTTTAACTCCCTAACTATGGCTAAATATGGGTAAATATGGGTATGGTAAGGGACGCATGTTGGGTATGGTACGAGACTCATTTTGTTGTGGCTCACAACTTACTCAGAAATTTAAATGTGGCTCACAACCCTGAAAAGGTTGGATACCCCTGCCTTAAATTGTGTGGATAATATTTCACTGTCCTTCCTGGCAGTACCATTCTTCCTTACTTTCAAAGCCTTTGGCTGTGAAAGTGCTGGAAGATAATAAGGGACAGGGAAGTTGACACCTTGTGTTTTTTTTTTTTTTTTTTTTTTTACAACTGCTAGAATTCACTTATTTATTTTAACGTTAAGCATACGATTAATCCTGCAGTAACAATATTGACAAGGTAGAGATAGTCTGCTCTGATCTTGTAACAGGTTTAGGCCATTATTCTGCCCTGTGGCTGAGAATTTGTTTGCAGTGCTGACTTTTACAGAATCAGTTTGTCTGAATGTTTACAAGCTGTTACTGGATAGCATCTTTTTAACTTAGGCTCATCTTAATTTCTTACCAATAAGTCCATGTCAGCATTCAGACACCCCAACCAAGGTTCTGATGCAACTACTTCTGGTTGTTCTGTAAGATGCAAAATTTCATCTCACTCAGTGGTTGCATCTGGACTGATCCCTGCTGGCTTAATTAGCACTGCAACCAATTCCCTGGATCTCCAAATGTCTGGGAAATGTAGCACTAGAGTCAGAATATTTTACATGTTGGAAACAGATTTTTTCTTGAGAAAGTAACTAATGGCTAATATGTTCTTTGTCCACCCTTTATCCATTCAGAGTCAAAATAACATGAAATGTTCACATTTCCTTACAATAGTTACACATCTCCAATTGTCCTTCCCTCTAGAAAACAACATACACTTAACTTTTCCTGGGTTTTGAGTTCCCTCACATTTTCTGACCCCTCTTATGTTGCGCTTTTACTTCTGTTGCTTGGCTTCAGCCATTTGCCACAGGGTTAGCTGAAGCTTAGCAAAGTACATTTGTCTATAAACTGATGGCTTCAGGAACAATGTGGTTAGTGAACAACTCGCAGGGTGTGTGTGTGTGTGTGGGGGGGGGTTTCCCTGTACATAACTAGAAGAAGTCTGTTATTGCTGGGCATTATTTAAGAACTTGGGATCAAGTTACAGAGGTGGCTGCCCACACACAGACACAGTCTAGTTTTCCCCACTATTAACCCTCACAAAATGAAATGAATAAATAAGACAAAATGGAAGCATGTCCCACTATAACAGGTGCAATGGCACTGTAACAGCTTAGTCACCCAGAGCATAGGAAGTAAGTAAGGGATGTCTTACCTTGGTCATGGGATGCCTGGGGTCCTTGAAGGAATGATGTCCACTGGACTTATAAGACAAAATATAGGGAAGGTGTCGCACAGGATCCACAGTTCATTGTGGGGAAAACAGGACAGATAAGAAGGTTAAACATAGAAAATGAATACATGAGACAGAATGGGGTCATGTCCCATTGTAACAGGTACAGTGACACTGTTACAGCTTAGTCACCCAGCATAGGAAGTAAATACGAGATGTATTACCTTGGTTCTGGGATGCCTGGAGTAGGGACCTTAAAGGAATGATGTCTATCAGAATTGTAAGACAAAATATAAGGAAGGTGTCACAAAGGATCCATAGTTCTTTGTGGAGAAAATAGGACAGATAAGAAGGTTAAATAGAAACAATACTTATTTGATAGGTGGGGGGGTCATCCTCTCAAAGTTGTATAAATACTGCAGCGAAGCAAAACTACTGTCAACAAAAACATTCACAAAATGGTGAACACCACAACAGAGGTGGTGGTGCTACTATAGGTTGACAGCCACAGTTCAGTTGTACAGTCAGAAAATAGCACACTCACCCTTCCTTTCACAGGATATTAGCAGATAAGTCTCAGATCACTGTATCATGGAAGAATTTCCTTTACTTGGTGTCAGATCCACAAGTAATGAAAACATCAAATATTGCAGGCAGTTAGTTGATCAGCAGTTCTTTGGGGGGAGGCAACTTATGACAAGGCATTACCTGCCCGAGGATCTAAGTCAGCCAGAATTGAAAACATTTCTGAAAAGGGATTGTTTGGTTATTTAACTTACTTTATGCCCAGTCGTACTTGCTGATGCACTCTGAGCTGCTGAGTGCCTACCGCAGCCCTGCCCCCAAACCCCACATTTTGATGATGCAAAGTAGGAAAGGGGCTGCAGTGCTATACATGGGTATGCAGTGTGATCAGGGGCAGTGATGGCCTTTAGATATGTGAACCTTTTTATTTTTTCACTTTGGCAGAGAATCCTCACACTCCCCTTGCTAGGGCTTTTACCTGGTTCAGAACTCTGGAGGAAGGGCACACAAAAAAAATCTGTATTTTAACCGGGAACCGGGGTGGGCCGTAACATTGGGGGGAACCAGTAAAACACACAGTCCACTCACAGAAGAATGTCCACAAGCAGAACTAGAGCCAAGTAGAAGGTTTTATTCTGACACAATGGATTGACAAAATAAATGTACCCACAGGGGCTGCAGGTGCAGAACAGGTACACAAATACAAAGTCCAAAAATCCACCATAGTGATTTATTACCAAGACCTTTCTTCAGGTCTACCCCCTTGTCTTAGAGGGTATAAGAAACAAGATTCCAGTCCATCCCTCTTCTGGGCTGTGGACACAGGATGGAGCTTGTCCAAGTAAGTGTGAACAACACTGGGCTCACAATTTGCCAGTCTCCATACTTTTCCAGAAAATGTACAATGCCGGGTTCACATGTCCCAGGGGTGGGCAACGCTGCCCCCCCCCCTTATAGGACAGAGCATGTCCTCAGATCTGGGGGAAACAGTTCCAACAACATTCCCAAAACCAGGAAAAGGTCTTCTCCTCATATCCCAGACAGAAGTGAGTGTGTAGCTCCAAATTCTAGGCAGAGAGGAGGCAACTCTTTTTTGAAATGCGTTCATAACTATAAAGGCACTGTTTGAGTAATAAAGCAGTCCTCCAGCAGTTCATGAGATAAAACTTGTCCCAATACACAGGAATTCCCTTAGAGATAGGACAGAAACTGGGCAGTACTTTTCCAGTCAAAAGTCTCTCAGAAATGGAGGAGAACCCCAAGTGTTATGCACGGTTTCAGGACCCGTTGTCTTTCAGGATTTTTTCACCCCCTCAGAGGCTTCTCACAGGAGAAGGCTGCCACTACGACTCTATGCAGGTCTCTCTGTGAACTGACTAGGAGCTGAAAAGGGTCAGGAGAGAGTTTGCACCTCTCCTGAGGCTCTCCTCAGAAAGCACCCCAAGCTAACTGTATGGCTCTCGGGCAGAAAATTGACTCACACAGCAACATTCTATCATAGCTTATGCTGCTGTGAAAGCCACTTCCACTTGGAACCTCTTCCAAGCGTGACTAACAGAAGCTGCAATGGGAGCCCTAGAAGTTTACCCCTTTGCTTCCCAGCATACCTACCAAAAAATCCATTAACTAACAGCGTTCTAGTAACCCTAGGGGGAACCCGCAGGATACAGATATGATTTTTTTTTTTTTTACTTTGCAGGCAATTGTACATGTTAAGGTGTATACACATGTAATACTGCCCTCTTGACATGAATTTAAAAAAGTATCTAAAGGCCACTACTGTTCCTAATCACAGTGTATGCATTCTATAGCAGTGCAGCACCTTCCCTAATTTGCATCCTCGAAACACGGTTTTGTGGGCAGGGCTGTGGTGGGCATTTGGAGGCTCTGAGTGTATCAGGAAGTATGGTCAAGCATGAAGGAAATTAAATAACTAAGGAGTCCCTTCACGAAAACTTTAAATTCTGGCTGATTTAGGTCTTTGAGCAGACAGCTCCTTGCCATGAGTTGCTTACCCCAGACTTGTCAGCTACTCGATAAGTTGTATAGTCAGTGCAAAAATGTCAATACAGCATTCTGGATCAATTGAATTAGATGCTCATTTGAAAGAGGCGCAACAAGTGTGCTCTAAAATGAGTCTCTTACATTGAGAAAGAATCCCAGTCCCCTAGATAAGCTGCATTATAACAGAACCCATAACAAATGCAATGTATAGTTTTTATATATCTATACTGCATATTATAGTAGTGCAGTTGCACCACTATATTCATAGTTGAGTAGGCAGTTTAATGTTAAACCCCAATTTTGGCACTTTAATACCTTCACAACCGTTCAAAGGATTTGCACTAAATTATGCACACATGGTTTTGTGAGGCAGATCTCTGGATGTGCCAAGTTTCATTCTGGTCAGATGTGCGGATTCTGAGATGCAGATAGTGCAAAAACTACATTTTTCCCCACTGGTTATAATGTTTTTTTTGTCTGACACCTGTAGTGCCCAGACGGTTTGGAAATGTGGTCTGTAATTTTCAGAGTAGAAAGAGACTGACACACACATGTGCTTTTTGCTGCTTTGGTGAAAAAATATTAATCCATTCCAAAGTTATTTAATTTTAAAATGTTTATAAATTGGTCCTGAGCATGCTTGGTAGGCACCTCAAGACAGCTGTATGAAATGAACATAAGAAAGTGCCAGCAGAAGGGGACCTGGTGATCCATCTAGTCTGCCCATGAAAGCTACCTCCCTCCCAGTTTCTTTACTGCCTTAGGTTTCCACAGTGCCTTTTCCATACTATCTTGAACTCCCCCACTGCCTTTGCTGCCACAAATGAAAATTAAATCTTCTTTCATTTCTGACGTCATCCTTTTTCGTGAAAGGAAAATCACTTTTCGTTTGGCTGCCATCTTGTTTTCTGTTTTTCACTACACATTCAAATTTTGACAAACAGAAAAATTACTTTCTCCGTTGCAATGAACACCTGTACCTTGCTTATCGGGACCCCTTAGCTGTGTTATGCACTTAACTGTTGCAGAAATGCCTTTCAAGTGTTTTTTTTTTTTTTAAGCATTACAACTCTTTTTTTCATGACTCGTGATACGAAAAAAGATTCTTTTTCGTATCACAAGTCACGCAAAAACATCCTTTTTGGTGAGGAGAAAATGCTTTCCCTGGTGTCTAGTAGTATACCCCACCCTGCGATTGCTGTCCCCATAATTGTTTCATGTTTTCCCTTGTGTTTTGAGACACCTCCCCTTCAATCCCGATCTCCCTTGTTAGTTTCCCTAGTGTTTAGTGCTGCCCCCCCACCCTCCAATGGCTGTCCCCATCATTTGTCCAGTAGCACCACCCCAATCCCCATCCCCATTGTTTCAGTTAGTTTCCCTGGTGTCTAGTTACACCCCACCCTCTGATCGCCGCCCTATCATTTGCCTAGTGGCACCCCCCCAATCCCCATCCCGATTGTTTTTATTAGTTTCCCTGGTGTCTAGTGGTGCCCCCCACCCTTCAATCCCCATCTCATTGTCAACCCTGGGGCTCACCCCATTCCATGAGTAAATATACTGAGATGGTACAGTATAAGAGAATGGGGTGAGCGTTAGGGTTGACAACACCCAGGCACACCCAACGCCTGTTGCTGCCTGTAGGGTAGGGGTGGGGTGTTACGGTTGGAAACCCTAATGCCACATTTCCCTACTTTTGTCACTTTAACCTTAACTGATGCATTCATGACATTTTTTGCAATAAATTTCCTTACTTTATGTGATAGTATTATTGCATCTTCATTTGGCTGTGGGAGTGTAGTGCCCTATGGGCCCTATGCTCCAATCCATTTATACTTTTTAAGATAGTGTAATCATATCCTTATTTGCCTGTGGGAGTGCCCTGTACTCCCATAGAAACATAGAAACATAGAAGTTGACGGCAGATAAGGACCGCAAGGCCCATCCAGTCTGCCCATTTCTTTTTCTACCTTATAAATGTGCCATCGGCCTTTGCTCTGTCAGTGGCTTATCTATTCATAGTCATTTGTATTGCTCCTCTATGCCTATCCCATGCATGTTTGAAGCCCTGCACTGTATTCATAGCCACCACTTCTTGTGGTAAGCTATTCCATGCATCCACCACCCTTTCTGTGAAAAAGAATTTCCTCATTCCCCTTAATCGGCCTCCCTCTAATCTCATGCTGTGTCCTCTTGTCCTGCTATTTTTCTTATATTTAAACATGTTAGACTCTTTCACCTTGTTTATGCCCTTAAGGTATTTGAATGCCTCGATCATATCACCTCTCTCCCTCCTTTGCTCAAGGGTATACATATTGAGCTCCGTTAATCTGTCCTCATATGTCTTCTGATGCAGTCCCTGCACCATTTTGGTTGCCCTCTCTGGACTGCCTCAATTTGGTTAATGTCCTTGTGAAGTGTGGCCTCCAATACTGCCGCAGTACTCCAGATGGGGCCTAACAGTGTCTTGTACAGAGGGATTATTACCTCCTCTTACGACTTGTGATACCCTACTAATACACCCTAACACCCCTAGCCTACTTACTGCTTTAGAGGTCTGCTTGATGATTTTAGGTCATCAGTGATGATGATGCCCAAGTCTCTTTCTTCCTTTGTGACTGCTAGCAACTCCTCCCAGCCTATAGGTGGCTTCAGGGTTTCTCTTCCCTATGTGCATGATTTTGCACTTCTTTGCATTAAATCCCAGTTGCCACTCTTCTGACCATTCTGCTAGTTTATCCAGATCTCTTCTCATTCTGCCCACCCCATCTGGATCATCTACTCTGTTGCAGATCTTGGTGTCATCTGCAAACAGACAAGCCTTACCCTCTAGTCCATCTGCAAGGTCACTAATGAAGATGTTGAAGAGGACTGGCCCCAGGACTGATCCCTGAGGTACCCCACTTGTGACTTGCATCTCTTCTGACTGTATACCATTTACCACCACTCTTTGTTTTCTGCCCGTCAACCAGTTTGCCACCCAGTTGACCAACTTCTGACCCACCCCAAGCCTACCCAGCTTATTTATCAATCTTCTATGTGGAACAGTGTCGAAAGCTTTGCTGAAGTCAAGGTAGGCGACATCAACTGCTCCCCCTTGGTCCACCACTCTGGTTACCCAGTCAAAGAAATCTATGAGATTAGTTTGACAGGACCTTCCTTTTGTAAACCCATGCTGTCTTGGATCCTGTGCCCCTATGGATTCCAGGTGTTGCACTATCCTTTCCTTAAGGAGTGCCTCCATAATCTTGCCCACTACTGAGGTAAGACTGACGGTCTGTAGTTCCCGCCTCCTCCCTGCTACCTCTTGTGGGCGGGATCACATGAGCCTTTCTCCAGTCTTCTGGGACCTCTCCTGTGCTCAGAGACTCACTAAACAATTCTGCTAATGGCTCTGCTAGTTCCTCCTTTAGCTCCTTAAGTACCCTGGGATGTATGCCATCAGGTCCCATTGCCTTATCCACCCTGAGCTTAGCAAGCTCTTGTAGGACCTTTCTTTTGTGAAGGGAGTAGTGCTCACCTCCCTCCCCTGTGTCCATGATGCTGAGCTGTGGGCCCTGCCCTACCTTCTCTTCAGTAAATACTGAGCAAAAGTATCTATTTAGGATAGATGCCTTTACAGGGTCCTCCTCCTCACATGCTCCCTTTTCTCCATTAAGCTTAGCAATACCCCCTCTGGACTTTCTCCTTTCACTAATGTATCTATAGAAAGTCTTGTCACCTTCTTTTACTGTTCGTGCTAGTGTTTCCTCAGTTTGGGACTTTGCCTGCCTTACTGCCTTATCTGCTTCCCTTAGGGCAGTTTGGTATGCCTCCCTATCTTCATCCTGCTGTGTTCCCTTATATTTCCTGAAGGCCAGCCTTTTGGCTCTGACCTTTTCTGCTACTCCATAGATGCATTTATACGATGCTGTAGAAGCGCAGGGCCCTCTGGACCCTGCACTTCCAATTTTAGCAAAACCGCAACCAAATTGTCACCATAGACTTCTTATTACCCCACCTCATGAATCTGGTACTGAACGTTTCCAAATCTGTGCCAAAATGAGATTCCACACTACCACAACGTCATGCCACAGGTGTGAAAAGACAGTTTCGCCAGGATTTGAAAAATGACAGCTGTCACATTCATGAGGTGGTGTAAAAATATGTATATACCACACCAGTGATGTATCAGTTGGGTAAATCATATTATTTAGGGATAAATATTTATTTTCACTTAGAACACCATTTATGTAACTTAGAACACAATTTATTTAACTTAGAACATGTTATTTCCACTTAGAATCTGGAAATAGAACACAGAGAAAAATGGGACAGATAGAAAACTTACAATGGAACAAAATGCAGTTTTAAGCTAAAATAAGGTAAAACACCAGTAAAAACATTACAAATGGTGTGGTATAGAAAAAATTTGTTGGAAAACTCAAATTGTAAATGTTATGTAACGCATATTTATAGCCTGTAAACTGTTTTAAATTTTGTATGTATGTCTTTTGTATAAACTGGTCGTTCGTGAAAATGGACTTGTCCCACAGACTTACCAGTGTAAAAATAAATAAAATGAAAAAAAAAAAATACACAATGGGTTGCAGTGGAATAACTCTTTATCTCCACATGAGTGGTAAGACCCTTATAACTAACTCGTGTCTTTGCCACTCATGAGTTATGGGTCTTACCACTCACTAGTGGAGATAAATGTGTTATTCCATGGCAACCTATTATGTAGTCCCTATATATGTTGAACATTTGGTGTCAAAATATTGAAAATTACCAGAGTTATGAGCAAGCGTAGCAAAATTTCAATGCATGTTCATAACTTTGCCATTTTTACATTTTGACCCCACATTTTTTTTATTTAAATTTTACTGGTTTTTAACAACAATAACTTGACATGGTTGTACATCAGTAACAGTGATACATATCAGCAGGGTCCCCCACTTCGAGTCCCTCTTACCCCCAAAAGCCCTCCCCTCCTCCCTCCAACCCTCCTGTCCCTCCCGCTTGGCATTGAGACTAGCTATTACATTGTAGCCAAAGGACTCTATATGTTTCTGGACACACTTCGGACACAGGACATCATGGGGAGATGGCTTGAGAGCTCCGTGAGGGAACCGCTCCTGACTGGAGCAAATATATAATATAAAACTCATCCCAGATTTTCTTAAATTGAGGAAAAGAGCCCCAAAGACTAGCTTTGAGTTGTTCAGATCAGAGGTTAAATAAAAGCTCCTGAAGCCATTCAGTATATGTGATATGATGATCACTCAACCAGTGGCGCAACACCAACTTCTTCAAAGTCAGGGACATCATAGCCATGCGGTACCTTCACAGTCACACTGGAATTTGGGAAAAATCCCCAGTTAAGCAAATCTTGGGGGTAAATAGGTCAGCTAATCCCAGCAAGGGGTTCGCTTTGTCTCTCACCAGATCCCATAAAGCTTTGATCGGAGGACAGTCCCAGAAAATATGCCGGAGGGTACCCTCCTGTTGATGACACCTATTGCACAAGGAGGTGGGGACTCTACCCAATTTCATCAATTTAACTGGAGTCCAGTACATGTTATTTAGGATCTGGAATTGAGTGCGTCTCAACCTGTCCTGTGAAATATAGATATGGGAATTATTCCAGATGGTATTCCACTTACTTTGTAGGGAAGGAAACCGACCAGTCCAATACCTAGGTTCCTTATACTGGGCATTGAATGACCTGGAAAGCAGGGCAGAATACCAAGGAGATGTCATGAGGCTTACCACAGAGAGGGACTAGGGAACTGACCCACTCCCCGGCATCATCCTCCCCGTTTAGTGTGCCTTCATGCTGGACCAAAAGATGGTGTAACTAGTAAACTTTAAAAACCTGTCTATTATTGATGACAAAGTGGTTCATGATAGATCTCGCTGATCTGCATATTCCCCTAGGAAAAAAGTCACCCACTCTAGAACTATTAATCTGGGGAAGCCAAGAGGCTAAAATAGGCCGTCCCCTTACTCTAAAATTGGGATTCCTCACTATTCCCCACTATCGGCTGCAGAAGGTCCCTCTTAGGTTTATATTGCAGAAAAAAACAGAGCTGTGCATGGATCCTGACTGCGGAAGCAATGGGGGATTTGGCTAAAGCGCTTGGAAGAACCTTAAGTGGGATATGTAGAATAGCGCTCAAAGATATACCTGAGGGAAAATAAGGTAGGGAAACAAGTTCTTCCTGAGGCATTAGCCATTTAAGGTATTTGCAGGCTTGACTCACCCAAAAATAAAGGCCAAAGTGTGGGAGTCTCAGACCCCCATACCCCTTGGAGGCGATCAACTTATTATAAGCACGCCTAGGTACTTTACCCAACCAGATGAAAGATGAGATAATGGAATTAACTTTTTTAACCAAAGAAGGGGAATCCAGGAGTTTAGCATGCTAAGGGGATAAAAGAGCCTGGGCAAAACATTCATTTTGACTATGTTGATACGCCCCCAAAAGGAAATGGGAAGAGACTGCCACCTGGTTAAATCCTGCTGAATAATGTGGAGGAGGGAATCTAAATTAAGCTTCCTCATAACTACCTTGCTTCTGGCCAGAGTTAGCCCTAGGTATGTCAGACTAGTCAAACTCCATTGCAATCCTAGGCACGCTACATCAGATTTAGTGAACCTATAATTAAGGGGGAATACCAAGGTCTTCCCCAGGTTAAGTGTATAGTTCGATAGCCGGCTATACTCCTCTATGGTAGAAAGAGCAACTGGAATGGACTGCTTGGGGTGCACTAAGTGCAAAAGTGCAGCATCGGCATAGGCCGAGAGTTTGAACGTCTGAGTGCCGATAGTGATGCCCTGAATGGAAGCGTTCTATCACAGTTTGATCAGTAAAGGTTCCAGGTAGATATTGAACAGTAGAGGGGATAACAGATATTCCTGTCTGGTGCCAGAGTGAAGGGGAATAAGGTCGGAAAAAACTCCATTGCAGTAAATCAGGGCATGGGGATTTTGATATAAAGAGGAGACCCACTTAATAAATTTTGGGGGGGAAACAAACCTTTGCATGGTGCAGAACAGAAACTGCCAGTCCACTCTGTTGAACACTTTCTCTGCATCCAGGGAGAGCAGCCCAGCTGGGACCTCCGAATCCCTGGACAGAGAAAATGTGTCCCATTTTACGGCGATGATCCAAAGAGTTCCTACCTCTCATAAATCCTACCTGGTCTGGATGGATTATATCTGGCAATACCGCATTGAGCCTGGTGGCAATCCACTTCGCTAGCATTTTAATGTTGCAATTTAAGAGCGATATAGGTCTATAACTGGATACTCTTTCTGGATTTTTCCCCGGTTTGTGAAGAACTATAATTAGAGCTTCTAAGAGAGATCTGTCCAGCGGGTTAGAGTCCAGGATTCAGTTATATAGCCTAGAAAGACAGGGAATTAACTGTTTACTAAACACTTTATAAAAGTTAGGAGAAATCCCATCCAGACTAGGAGCTTTATCCGAGACAAGGGAATCAATAGAGGCCAGGATCTCTTCCTCAGTGATGGGAGCAATTAGGTTCTCCTGCTGAGTCCGATTTAGGGAAGGAAGAAGGGTAGAGTCCAGATAATCCAGGACCTGTTGAGGGCCGGGCGGTTAATCATGGAACCGTTGAGATCTTTGTAATAGCCGGCAAATTCACTAGTGATGTCTTTGTGGGCAAGGCAAAGAGAACTATCCACTTGGGAGCAAATACTTTTAACTATTCAAGCAGATTCTACCTGTTTAAGCCACAGGGCAAGCAGATGACCTGCCTTCTCTCCTTGATCAATATATTTCGCCCCTGTTTTCAAGATCGCATACTCCACTTACTCCTGGAGCAACCGACTATACTGATCTCAGAGCCCTAGCTGTTTGTCCTTATCAGCCTCTGCCATGGATAGGGACAATGATGTTTTCATGTGACAGATCTCTACCAAAAGGGAAAGGGCTTTTTGGTCCCTTATGTGCTTCCTTTGGGATGCCATCTTGATAAATACCCCCCACAGGACACATTTCAGGGCACCCCATTCTAAATCAGTCCTAGCAATGGAGTCTAAATTAATCCTGGTGTATTGCTCTATTTCCTGTATAATGGTGTCCACTATCATGGACTCCTTAAGAAGCTGATTGTTCAGCTTCCAAATCACTTCTCTGGGAGTATTGGAAGTGAGAGACAGGGAGCACCAGGTGACTGAATGGTCAGAAATAACTCCCGGTTCTATTTTGCTATCTGGGACCCCATATAACAACACCTGGCTATATAGGAAATAATCTATCCTTGAGGAGGATCTATATACTCCAGACCTAAAGGTATATTCCCTCAAATCAGGGTGCAAGATTCGCCACGGGTCGCATGGTCCCCAATATCTCTAATAGATGTTGTGTGGGGAAAGACCTTTACACTGTTTATCTGATTTGTCCAAATCCGGAGAAAAGGGGAGGTTCCAATCCCCTCCCAAAATAATAGGTAAGGTAGTAAAGGGGGCCAGAACATTTAATAACTCAGTGAAAAATCCAGGGGAATCCACATTAGGACCATATACACTGCCTAATACTACTGTTGTTCTATCTAATAATCCCTTCACAAAAATGTACCTCCCAGTCGGGTCCCTGATTTCTTGTTCACATTGAAAGGAGGTTCCCCGGCCACCAAGATAGTTTTTTTCAATTTTCAATTTCAACTTTATTTTTAAAAGGCGCTTTTCTTAAATCAGAGCGCCTGTACAGATAAATATGACAATAAATATAGTAAATCAAATCAGCAGAAATCCTTAAAAGCTATATTAAAAGGTGGGTCTTCAACTCCCTTTTAAAACTAAGGATAGTCGGGCAGTCTACTTCTAGCGAGGTAGAGAGTTCCACAGGGTAGGTGCCATAAAACTAAATGATCTAGCACCAGATGTTTTCAAGCGTACCCTGGGAATCTCTAGCAATCCCTCGTCAGTGGATTGGAGGCGAGAGGGACTATAGGGGCACAGGAGCTCTTTCAGGTGAGGCAGGTCCCAAATCATGTAGGGCTTTAAAGGTCAACAGCCGACCTTGAAGGTGATTCGCAAAACACTGGCAGCCAGTGCAGTCCGTGGAGCACAGGCGTTATGTGACTGGATCTAGAGACTCCAGTCAACAGCCTGGCTGCTGCATTCTGCACCAGCTGCAGTCGGCGAAGTTCAACCCCCGATAGCCCTAGGTATAGGGAGTTACAGTAGTCAAGCCAGGAGGTAACAAAGGCGTGGATTAATGTTGGAAGGTCCTCTGGAGGAACCAAGTGCTTCACCCTGGCAATATTCCTCAGATGAAAAAGGAAGTCTTCACAACGCTGACACCTGGGTTTAAGTGTCAATGGGTCATCAAGTACTATGCCAGATTTCGCACCCAGTCTGGCCGCCAGCTGGACACCTCAAGCCATATGCCTGAGGGTGATCCTCTGGCAGACCTGTCTCTACAGCTGACCTAAATCCACAACCAACACCTCAGTTTTCTCCGGATTTAACCTCAGCCAACTACCATTCATCCATTCTTGGATTTCTTCAAGCAGTTATTAAATACCGACAAGGCAGCGTCCTTACGGGCACAAAAGACATATACAGCTGAGTATCATCAGCATAGCAATGAAAACCAGACCGTGCCGTCTAATAATCGCCCCCAATGGTAGCATATACACGAAAACAACATGGTGCTAAATGGAGCCCTACGGTACCCCACAGGGCAGGGAGAATGATGTTGAGGAAAAATTCCGACAACACTCTCTGAGTCCTACCCTCAAGGTAAGATTGAAACCATCTGAGGACCATACCAGACAGTCCACAGACTAACAAGGCGCTCAATAACACACCATGGTCAACGGTGTCAAACGCTGCCGAGAGATCAAGTAGTACCAAGATGGATCGGGTCCTACGATCTCTTGCCATTAGAGGTCATTTAGTACCCATACAAGCGCTTGTCTCGTACTATGCCTTTTCCTAAATCCAGACTGGAGCGAATCGTAGATATTGTTGTTGGTCAGATGATCCTCCAACTGCACTGCGACCACTTTCTCAATAACTTTACCCACAAAGGGTAAGTTAGAGACTGGCCTGTAATTTGCTAGACAGTATGGGTCTAAGGAGGGTTTCTTTAAAAGGGGCTTAATTATAGCCTCTTTGAGGGGATCTGGAAAAATTCCCCTCTCCAAAGACTTCCATACGATCAGAGCTAGGACTAGGCCAATCTTATCCACGCAACCCACTAAGAGAGGCGTGGGACCAGGTCCAAATTACAGCAGGTCGTGTAGTGCTCGAGATGATCATCACAACATCCTCGATTATGGGAAGGCTGAAGTCAGACCATTCCAACTGGGTGTTTGACATCTCCTGGCGACCACTGCTGCTCCCATTAGGAGGGAAGAGCGAATGTCCGATCTGATTTTGGCAACCTTATCTGCAAAGAAGAAGCGAGCTCCTCACACCATTCTTGAGATAAGGCTCTTCTGGGCTGAAGACAGACTGGATTGCACAGTCTGTCACAGTCCGAAAAGAGCTGAGCGTCTATTCCGTGCAGCCGCTATTTCTCTGGACAGGAATTCTGCCTTCTTACGAGATTGGGATTGATAGACCAAATAATGGTCCATCAAACTAAGCTTGTCAGCATCATGACGGACTTCGCCAACACCTCTCCAGCCTTTCCAACTCTCCTCAATTCCCTCATGGTCTCATCAAACCAAGGACACTTGGCGGAGTAAGAGGACGAACACGAAATGGTGCAATAGAATCCAGGGCCCCTGTTACTGCCTCATTATAGGCATGTAGCAGAACACCTGGATCCATGCAATCTCATCGGTAGGCTCGATAGGTCCAACACTGCCATCAGGTCCTCTGGGGATACACCCCTCAAAGGCTGTATCGAACCATCTCCGTGAGGCATACCTAACAGGGTGGCCTCAAAACTGAATCTAATGGAGTGATGGTCTGACCATCCAACGGTTCCACCACCAAGTCAGATATCCCATCCCAGAAGGAACACCAGGTCAATGGTGTCCACCCACATGGGTGGGAGGAAACAACCTGTGAAGCCCAGTGATATCATCAACTGGAGGAAATCTTGACCAAACCAAGAGAGTTCATCATCGACCCAGGCATTGAAGTCCCCCAGTACCAACCATCTGGGGGACCCCAATGTTAGGTCGACAATGAAGTCTGCGATTTCCTGCAGAAAAACATTCTCGTCACCTGGTGGACGGTATACGAGGAGTATCCTGCACCCCACACCCTCACCCACAATGTACTCAAAGGATCTGGTGACTCCTGCTGGCACCTCCACCAGACCCAGTTCTGACTTAAAACACATGGCAACACCCCCGCCCCTACGATCCTGCCTCGGGCGGTGTATCACCGAGTACCCAGCCGGAATTGCTGCGGCTAATACAGGCCCAGCATTTTCATCCAGCCAGGTCTCGGTGATGCATGCCAGGTCAGATGACTCAACAAGATCAGCTATAATAGCTGTCTTGTTTTTAATAGACCTGGCATTGCATAACACTGCCCAAGTAGGACAAACCTCTGATAGTGACCGACCTACCTGCTGGTCCAATCCAGGGAGCCCTTGGGTATGGGCACAAGACAGGAAGACCTCTCTCGTGCCCATTTACGCCCCAGGGCGTCTCCTTGACCCTACAATCCCAATCCGCCCACTCCTTTCCATTCCCCCTCCAGCATGGGACCGCTGTCTCCTTCTCACAATCCCCAAAGCCCTACACCTCCTATAAACTTCAGCTGGAAGCAGGGGACAGGAGAAAGGGCGGAGGTCCCTAAGCATAGAGGGGGAATAATACCCGACCACCTTACAATCACTCCAGCACATCTCTGCACTACAATAAAACACTCACAATAAAATAAGATCTAACAAATTCTAATGCTGTAAAATCGTCTATTCAAATTCTAGTGCTATAAAATTATCTATTATGATTCTAGTTCTACCCCCCCCCCCAGTACTCTCACCACTGCAGGAAGAGGGCACCCACCTAAAACTACTAAAAGTATTATTGAAGCTTTAACGTTTATCAATAGTCAACAACACAGTTTCTTTTGAAAGTTCAAGAAAAGTTCCCAGGTCTTTTGTTGACCACAGCCGTGTGCTCTCACCACTTTAGACTGTGAAATTTTAATATGCCAGCCTCCTCTCACAAGGCGGCAACAACCCCATCGAACCCAGTTCTGGTCTTTCTAAAAGATAATTACAAACGCTGGCCCAAAACAAAATTCAGTGTACTTCACCAAACAAATGGTCCAGGGAGTCCCACTTTCTTCCTATGTTGTGGTTTTCTTCCTTAGGAATCCTTCGCGATGGCGGATGACCATTCTTTGGGTGCTAATCCCAGCATTGAATACCTGTCCCACAAACTGCCTATGGAATAGATTCCCCTCCTTCTCCAGTAGGTAAGTCTCCTGTAACAGAGAAATATCCTCTCTCAGGCGTTGAATATGTTTTAAACCTATCTCTTGGCCTTGTTGCAGGCTCCCCTGATATTCCACGTGAGAACCCTCCTACAAAGTGCCATTGGGCAAAATTAAGAGTGTTTGCATTAAAACCCCTAGCACAGTTAACAGTTACAACCACCGTGAAATCCCATTCCAGCGATGCCAAGCTCCTCCCCAGCCCCCAACCCTTCCCGCCACCCACAGATAACAATCTCAACATAACACAAACCCCCGTCCCCAAATATCAATCATTTAAAATTGCAACCAGCATTCCATGGGGTGACCCCCAACCAAACAAATAGCATTTCAGTACATTATGTACCTTCTCCTGAGTATTGACCCCCCGTCAACCCATGAACATATAGATACAAGGCTCAGACATCCTCCTTGTATTTCTCTAAAGAACGAGGAGGTAAACCTCTGTGTAACCCTTCAACTGGCATCCAGGGGGCACAAAGGAGTAAGCCCATTACTCTCATGAACGGAAACTTAAAAGCACACTCTGTATCCCCACAAATAGGAGCATCCTGACCCCAGACCCAACCTGAAATTGTTTATGTAATACAGACTGTGAGTGTTCAGGTGGTTGCTAAAGACTAGGTCACAAGCCCTTGGGGAAAGTCCTGCATTTCCACTGAAAACAGTCCTCCTGGAAATGAGAGGGAGTCCGGTTATCTGGATGCCAATAGAAGTCAAGCGAAATAGTTCACCGCTGTCTGCGGATGAGAGGAAAGCAAGGCCCCCCTCATGGGCCGGCAGAACCGGAAACTGCGGACTCTGCACTTTCAAACAAAAAACAATTCACCAGAATGCTATAGTTGCTTCACTTTTGAGCAAAGTAAACAAAAAGAGAGTGAACACATGCCACCAGACAGGATACAGTCTCCGAGGGGCAGCGGCTATTATGAGTCCCTTCCACACGCTGGTTACAGGTCCAATAACAACTGAGGAATGTCCCAGCTGAAAAACGAAACAAGGATAGGGCCCAGTCATAAAATCAACCCAAAGTATCGAGCCAAACATAGTCCAACTGAGCATTAACAATTCTATTTAGACCAGGCACCTATACACAGTCCCACACTGGGTTTCAGGCTGAAGAGGGAAATGAAAAGCTCTCAACATGCCTTATGAAGGAAACCGACGGTTACTCCTTCAACGGTTTTTGAACAGGTCAGGGAAGGTCTCCTTGAAGGCTTCCTCTGCACTCTTCAGATCTTCAAACTTAGTCTAGCTCCCATCAATCATAACTTGGAATGTAGCTGCGTATCCCATTCGGAATCGGATACCCGGTGGCTATTAATTTGGTCACAATGGTATGAAAAGACACTCTCCTCTGCAGCACTGAAATAGGTAAATCTTGTACAACACAAATCACTGCACCTTCCCACTGAACTTCCTTGATTGCCTTGATCTTAGTCATAAAGTGCTGTTTCTCCTGGAAACTTAGGAATCTGTAAATAAAAGTACATTGGGGGGGCTCCCGGGGAGGCATAGGCTGGAGAGCTCGATGAGCATAGAAACATAGATTTTGACGGCAGATAAGGACCGCTTGGCCCACCTAGTCTGCCCATTTCCCTACCTAGAGGATAAACTGCAGATCCTATTTAACCAACAGCTTATTTCTTCCCACCCGCCCAACAAAAATTGCCTTATGTCTGTCCCATGCATTCTTGAATTCTCCCACAGATTTAGACCCCACAACCTCCTCAGGAAGGCTGTTCAATCGTCCACCACCTTCTCTGTGAAAAAATACTTCCTCACATTGCCCCTGAGCCGTCCCCCTCTATTTTCAAATTGTGTCCCCTTGTTCTTGCACATCCTTTTTCTGAAAGATGCTACCCTCTTGGTCTTTGTTGATTCCACTGAGGTACTTAAACGTTTCTATCATGTCCCCCCTTCCCCTCCTTTCCTCAAGGGTATACATATTAAGCTCCTTTAGTCTCTCCTCATATGGCTTCTCTTGCAGACCCTGCACCATTTTAGTTGCCCTCCTCTGAACTGCCTCCATCCTTGCGGAGGTGGGGTCTCCAGAACTGGATGCAGTACTCCAGATGGGGTCTCACCAACTGTACAGGGGGATAACAACTTCCTGTTTTCTGCTGGTGATACCTCTCCTATACATCCCAGTATCCTCAGCCTCCCTACTGCCTTCTCACATTGCTTGCCAACCTTAAGGTCATCTGATATGATTACCCCAGGTCCATTTCCATTTTGTTGTTGTTACTACCTCCCCCATTGTGTAATCTTCCCTGGGTTTTGTTTCCCAGGTGCATTACTTGCACTTCTTTGCATTGAATCCAAGCTGCCATACCTCTGACCATTCCTCCAACCTTGACAAGTCCTTCTCATCCTTTCCACCTCCTTGTGCATCAACCCTGTTGCATATCTTTGTGTCATCTGCAAAGAGGCATACTTTTCCTTCCAGTCTCTCTGCAATGTCACTAAAAAGACATTAAAAGGACTGGACCCAGTACTGAACCCTGCTGACTCCGCGCTAGTAACCCCTCTTTCTTCAGAGTGGACTCCATTTACAATTACCTTCTGTGTCTGTTGTTCAGCCAATATTTTACCCAGGCTACCACCCTGGGACCCTCCCAGGCTGGTTAATTTGACTACTAATCTTTGTGTGGGACTGTGTCAGATGCCTTGCTGAAGTCTAGGTAGGCTATGTCCACAGCCCCTCCCTGGTCTACTACTTTGGTCACCCAGTCAAATAAATCAGTTAGAATCATCTGACATGACCTTCCCGCTGTGAACCCATGCTGCCTTGGGTCCTGTGCCCCACTGGCCTCTAGGTACTCAACAATTCTTTCCTTCAGAAGTGATTCCATCACCTTCCCTACCACAGAGGTCAAACTGACAGGTCTGTAGTTTTCTGCCTCTGTCTTGGTCCCACTTTTGTGAAGGGGAATCACATCCACCTTCTTCCAGTCCTCTGGTACTACACCATCCTCCCATGATTTGTTAAAAAGGGTAGTCAGTGGTGTCACTAGTTCTCTGCTTAATTCTTTTAGAATTCTCAGGTGAATTCCATCTGGCCCCATTGCTTTGTCCACCTTCAGTTTTAGGAGTTCTTTCAGAACCCTTTCTTCTGTGAAAGGACTGGGATCAACCCCCCTCTCCAGAGTGCATCTGTTAATTGGATTAGGCACCTCCCCCACTTCCTCTTTTGTGAATACTGAACAGAAGTATTCATTCAGTATCCCTGCTTTTTCACACTCATTCTCTGCCCATCCACCATCCATTCTGTTCAGCCTCACTATCCCTCCCTTTGTCTTTCTACGCTCCCTGATATGCCTATAAAAGGTTTTATCCCCCTTCTTAACCAAGTTAGCTATTCTTTTCCTCAGTCTGTGCCTTTGCTATTCTGAGTACCCTCCCTGCTTCCTTCTGCCTTAACTGGTACAGTTCTCTGTCCTGCTCCTTCTGTGTTCCTTATACTTCCTAAATGCTATCTTTCTCCCTAACCTTCACATAACCTCTTTTTGAGAACCATAGTGGCTTCATCTTTCATTTGATTTGTTTATTTGCTTCACACAAAGGCTTGTTGCCTCTGTGATGGCAGTTTTGATATTTCCCCATTGTTGCTCCACCCCTCCTTCTAGCCTGTTTGCTAGTGCTTTTCTAAGGCACTCTCCCATCTTGCCAAAGTCAGCCCTCCTAAAGTCCAGAACCCTCACTTTTGTATGGCTGGACTCTGTAACTGAGTTTATCATGAACCACACTGTTTGGTGGTCACTTGTTCTCAAATGGCTACCCACTTCTAGATCCAAGATCCTCTCACTGTCCCCATTTGAGAGTATGAGGTCTAAGATTGCTCCCTCATGAGTAGGTTCCAAAACTAGCTGTTTGAGGCATGCCACCTGAAGGGCATCAAGAATGGCCCTGCTTTTGGATGTGGCTGCCGCAAAGGTGCTCCAGTTAACATCTGGCATGTTAAGGTCCCCATCAACAGTATCTCCCTTTCTCTGCCATCCTAAGTATGCCTTTTATCATATCCTTGTCCATTCCCTCCCCTGACATGGGGGTCTATATACAACCGTACAATGTGATTGTGTAGTGCCATTTCAATCTCTATGGTGACCCACAGGCCTCCTCTCCCCTGTTTACTCTTTTGTTCAGTTGCTTTTATCCTTCCCCCCATGAGAGCTACTCCCCCTTCTGCCCTCCCTGTCTCTCCTGTAGGTTGTGTACCCTGGTATGTTAACATCCCAGTCATAGTCCTCTGTGTACCATGTTTCTGTGACTGCTACAATATCCAGGCATCCCTCTTCCATCAAGGCCACCAGTTCAGGGAGCTTGTTGCCCAGACTACAGGTGTTGGTACTCATTACCCTCCATTTCTTGATGGCCTTACCCCTTTTTGCCCCATCCCTGTCCTTATTGCATTTGTCATTTTCTCCATTTACTCCTGCGCTTCTCCTTATTGACATCTCTATGTTGGTGTCTACCTCACTTAGTACCCTGATATTTTTTGGGGGGGCTAGGATTTCCCTGCTCTTTTCCAGTGCCCCCCCCTTGGCTAGTTTAAATGCTTATCAATGAAGTATTTAAACCTATCACCTAGGATCCTGGTTCCCCTCCTGGACAGATGCACACCATCATGCCAGTATAGGCCTGCATCCCTCCAGGTGGACCCCCAGTCCCCAATGAAGCCAAATCCCTGAGCTCTGCACCAGTTTTTCAACCACTGATTGAATCCCATGGTGTGGAGTACCCTAGCCTCACCCGTGCCATAGACAGGCAGCACCTCTGAGAAGGTTACCGTGTGTGCCATTTGTCTAAGGCCCCTCCCCATCTCCACAAATACTTCTTGCACTGTTCTGATCCCTTTCTTAGCCAGGTCATTTGTCCCTAGGTGGACAATGACATCCGGCTTCCTCCCCTGTGCAGCTGCTCCTGCAATCCTGAGGATTCACTCCCTGTCCCTCCAAGCCATGGCGCCAGGCAGGCACCTTACCTCCCTCTCCCTTTCCTCCCTCAGTTCTACCTCCCTAACAATGGAGTCCCCCACCAGGAGTTGTTTCCTTCCTCTGTGGGGTCCCATGCCACCCTCCTGTGGGTCTCCTTTGTGGTCTCCACTGTGGGTGCCTCCATAGAGGAACCACACTTTTCCAGAACAGCATAGAAATTGTGGAGAGGTACAACTGGAGGGATGCACCTCTGTTCCACCACTCTCACCCTCCCTGAGCCCACTGTGGTCCAACCACTCCTCTTTCTTGGCAACCTCTGAGGCAGTTGTGTAGGATGGCTTAAAAGGTGATGGGCCTGCAATCTTTGCTACCAGCTTTTGTGCGAATTACACTGGATCCATGCCTTTCTCTTTCTCTGGGAGGCTGATCACGACTGCATTGTTGTGCTCCGTCCTTCTAGGTCTTCCACTTTTGCCTCTAACTTGGTGAGACGCTGCCTGGAAGCCACTATTGCAGGGTCTATTGCTGCCACTTTCTTTTCTGTGGAGATGAGATGGGCCTCATTATCCCCGGTATGACGAGAGAGATCCTTCAGAGCTCCCAACAGGGCTTTAACATCTGTTGCTAAAGATCTTAATTTCTCATGGAATGGATAGAATTCTTCAAGGGACAGCTCCAAAGTTAGAGGAGTCTGCTCCTGTTGCCCGGTAGTTTGTTGCTGAGGTATTCCCATCTGGGCCTTTGACTTACTAGCCTTTTCTGGAGTGTGCAGCAGTGTGTGACGAGGCAATGGTGACTGCATTTCTGCCTCCATTCCTCAGTTCTTCAGACTTTTCTCCATGTAGCAAGGGTCTGCACAACTTCTGAATCACTAAGAACACCCTGCACCCCTTCAAAATTATTTTAAATCTTAATTATTATGTCTTAATGGGAGGGGATAGCGGGAGCACACAGAGAGGGCTGCCACACAGAGGGTTGCATCATGTGATATCTCTGACCCAAAATTTTTAACATAGCCTTCTTATCACCCCACCTCATGAACAGGGCAGTGATATTTTTCAAATCCTACCCAAAAGGTGCTTTCACCAACTGACCGTGAAATTGCCTTTCAGGCCAGATTTGTGGAATTCCACTGACATTATTATTGAGGTGGGGTCCCAAAAAAAGCCATGTTGATAATTTGGTGTCAGAATATGCAAAAATGCCCAAGTTATGAATCAAAGTTGAAAATCCCATTGAAATACATTGAACTGCATTCACCTTAGTTTCTCATATTGCAGTCGGCAGTTCCAGCAGCAAGACATGTCTTTGATCGGAGACTGGATCTTCGGCCAGTGAGTTGTTCAGGTGAGTGAGTGGGGGGTGTTGGAGGGGTGCGGGGTTGTGGTTGCACTTTGAGAGGTTGGGGTTGGATCGTGAGGGAGCATTTTATTTTTTTACAGATTATTACAGGTCCAACAAGGGAGGGGATCAGAGGGTGGGGGGTACCGTAGGACGCTAATGAGAAAAGCAAATATTACAGAGATGGCAATTGGAGCATGGGGGAGCCACTGAACACCAGGGACCATAAGGAAACATATTATGGGGGTGAGGATGGCAGGGAGGGGGGTGCCACTAGACACCAGGGAAATAACCAGTAAATACAGGGGCAGCAATTGGATGATGGAGGAGCCACTGAATACATGGAATAATAAAAAAAAAAAAAAAAGATATGGGGAGGGCAATCAGAGGTTGGGGGTCCCACTAGACACCAGGGAAATATAGCGGGTATTATATGGATGCTGATCGGAGGGTGGGGGTGCCACTAAACACCAGGGAACAGATGCCAGCAAAAGAAAAATGGTGTTTCCCTTCACAAAAATGGATCTTTTTTCATGACTCAGGATACAAAAAGAATCCTTTTTCATATCACAAGTCATGAAAAAGATTTATAATCTTAAAAAGCAAAATGTCAAGGGCATTTCTCCTACAGTTAAGTACAGAATCCAGCTTAGGAGCTCCAGATAAGAAAGCTATATGTGTTGGTTGCTCTGCAGAATGTCATTGCTGTGGTTTTCCAAATTAGAATTTTTAGGGGAAAACTGAAAAGATAGTGGCCATACAAAAAAACAAACAAAAAATACTATGAAAAAGGGTTCCCATTTGAAAACTTCATACAGCTATTTTGAAGTGCTGACAGCATGCTTAAAACTGAAATGTTTTAAATGTAACAACTTTCGAATGGATTAATAGTTTTTCACCAAACCAGTGAAACCTACATCTGTGGACCAAGCCCTTTCTGTCCTCAAAATTACAGACCAAAATCCCAAACTGTCTGGGTTCAAGGTGATGAAAAAAAAATAGCAAAAAACAGTGATTTTTCTTCTGCATTTTTACTATCCACATCTCAGAATCCGCACATCCAATCAGAAGGAAACTTGGCACATCAAGAGATCTACTCCATGAGACTGTGCATGCAAAATATCGTGCAAATACATTGAATTATTGCAAAGATATTAAAGTGCAAAATTTGAGGTTTAACATTAAAAACCAGTGCTCAACCCTAACTATAGTGACATTTAAAAAACACTCCACTATAAATGATAGTTTCACCCCCATTCAAGGGAATTGCACTAAAACTTGCATGCACAGTCTGGAGGGCAAGGTGCCTTCCTTGATTTGCCAAGTTTTGTTAGTCAGATTTCAGAATTCCAAGATCCAGTTTTTAGGAAAAATGTGTATTTTATTTTTTTTTGTCATCACCAACAGCACAGATGGTTTGGATTTTTGGTCTGAAATTTGCAGGGTAGTGCAACTATAATACTGTATACAGTATAGCTATAGACTGTATAGAAATACATTAATAGCTTCTCCCCCAATCAATGGACTTGCACTTAAATTTGCATGCACGGTCTAGAGGGCAAGGTGTCTTGATTTGCCAAGTTTTGTTCCAGTCAGATGTGAGAATTCCATGATCTGGATAGTACATTTTTAAGAAATTTTTTTAATTTTTATTTTTGTCATCACCTACAGCCCAGATGGTTTGGAATTTTGGTCTGAAATTTTCAGGGTAGAAAGAGTACGCCACAGAATGGTGCCTTTCATTAGTTTAGTGGAAAAATATGAATCCATCCCCAAGTTATAAACATTTAAAATGTTGGTTCTGAGCGTGCTCAGTAGGGTAGCAAACATCTATCCAAAAGACTCTACTGAGCATGCTCAGAACCAAAATGTCAAATCCTTATAACTTGGCATTGGATAAATATTTCTTCACTAAACCAGCGAAAAGCACATCTGTGGGCCAAGAGGCCTTTCTACCCTGAAAATTTCAGATGAAATTCCAAACCATCTAGGTACTAGATGATGACAAAAAACAGCAACAAATGGTGATTTTTATTTATTTATTTATTTTATTTTATTTATTTTTTTTACTTTTTTGCTATCCAGATCTCAGAATCTGCACATGCATCTGTAATGAAACTTGACAAATCAAGAGAGCTACCATTTGAGACTGTGCATGCAACATTTTGAGCAAATCCGTTGAACGGTTGTGAAGATATTAAAGTGCAAAAATGGCTTCTCACGAAAAAGGATTTTTTTCTCACAAAAAAAGATTGGTTTGTCACAACAAAGAATCCTTTGTTATGAGACCAAATCATTTTGCCATTCCAGGAAGCTATCCAAAAGACTGAACTGAGCACGCTTAGGACTCAAAACTGTAAAATTAAATAACTTTGGAACAGATTAATATTTTTTTCACCAAACCAGCGAAAGACACTTCTGTGAGGCAAACCCTTTCTACCCTGAAAATGTCAGACCAAAATTCCAAACCGTCTGGGTGAAGATGACAAAAACAGTGTAAAAAAACAGTGACTTTTAATGTTTTAGCACTATGTGCAGCTCAAAATCCACAAATCTGACTGAAACAAAACTTGTCATGTCCAGAGAGCTACCGCACAAGACTGAACTACAAAATTTTGTGCAAATCCGTTGAACTGTGACAAAGTTATTAAAGTGCAAAGTTTGAGGTTTAATATTGAAACCCTTGTTCAACTCTAACTATAGTGGCACTGCCGCACCACTGTAAGATACAAATTGTAGTGGCAATGCAAGTGGAATTATGCAAACTGGCCCAGAAAAGTGAATTCATGATCGCTTGATGAAATCACCTTTTGGGTGGGATTTAAACATTTTTATCACCCTTGCTTATGAGGTGGGGTTATAAGAAGGCTATGTTGAAAATCTGAGGTCAACACATTTAAAAATGGCAAACTTATGTGCATACATTGAAATTTTACTACACACCCTTGTAACTTTGCTAATTTTACATATTTTGACACCAAATTCTCAACATTGCCAGTTTCTTATACCACCTCATGAATGTGGCAGTTGTCATTTTTAAAATCCTGGCAAAAATGTGTTTTGCACCTGATATGCAGTTGGCGTTTCCATGCTGGAATAGCGTTTGACGCAGGGTTTTTAATATTCTCAGTATGGGTTTCATGAGGTGGGGTAATAAGGTTATGCTGACAATTTGGCTGCTGTTACACTACGGATATGGATATGATTACACTATCTCTAAAACTTCTCAAAAAGTAAGGAAATTCTTTGCAAAAAAAAAACTCAGTTAATGCAGAATTTAGGGTTAACATTAAAACCACAAAAGTAAGGAAATGTGGCTTTAGGTGTGCAGTCTTCATTGGGGTTGTCAACCCTAAAGCTCACCACATTAGGTGTATGTTTTTCAAGTGTATAGAATGAGGTGCACTTTAGGGTTTACAATTCCAACGAAGACTGCATCCCTAAAGTCACATTTCCCTTCTGTTGTAGTTTGTCGTAACCCTAAATGCTGCATTAATGGAGTTTTTTGCAAAGAATATATATATATATATACAGCATATGTTTATAACACTTTTTTTTTTTTTATATAGCTGAGCACACCGTGGGTGACTGAGTTCAGCCCCGTCCCTGCCTCCAAGGTACGTCTACCATCTCTCTGACTCTGCCGAGCCCCATTCCTCTACGGATTTCCCCCCATGCGCTGCCAATAATCCACAATCCAGATTGGGGTATCAGCAAGCTGATGATGGAGTTCAATCAAGGCAGGCAGGGCTTCATGTAGCTCACAATCCCCATTTTCCTCCACATGCCATGGCTGCTGTAAGTGTGCGCACATGGAGGTGCACACGCATTACATAGCAGCGGCCCCTACTTGCTCCTCGAAGTGGTGCTGCCACCTGGCCTCCACCAGATGGCAGCCATGAGCGAGAAGCTGATTTCCGCCAATACCGGGAGAGGAGAGAGCAGTGCACAACACTGATCCTCCACCAACCCCTAGCAACCTGAGCTCATTCCTGAATATGGGTCGCCAGCATGGTGAGAGGTAAAGCGCATGGTGCCTCAGCCCCTCTACACCACTGGGTCAGCTTGTTTATAACACTTTTGACCTTTTTTGACCATTATAAGTGGAATACTCCACTCCAGGTGTGCACCAAACCTCCTACAATAACTGTACTTTCTGGGTGGTTGAAGGATCAGCTGTTCTTTGGGGCTCATAACCTTCCCAGGCATGTGGTTATTGCACTATTGCCACACAACTGACAGTAGATTATTCTTTACTTTGCATGCTGTAAATGGCCAGCTGCAGTGTTAGAAAAAGGAAAAAATTCACCCTCACCTGATCCATGTT
Source organism: Neoceratodus forsteri (assembly GCA_016271365.2). Lineage (NCBI taxonomy): Eukaryota > Metazoa > Chordata > Ceratodontiformes > Ceratodontidae > Neoceratodus > Neoceratodus forsteri. The sequence goes on along the minus strand of CM028132.1, from coordinate 350,830,466 downwards.
GTCATTAATAAATTGTTCCCTGGTGTCCACTGGTCTCCTTCCCCCCTCACCTGATCACCACTGGAATTCATAAACTATTCCTGATGCCCAGTGGTTCCCCCAACCTCACCTGATCCCTGTTGGCATTAATAAACTTTTTCCTGGTTTCCAGTGGTCCACCCACTCTAACTTGATTTCTGTTGGCATTAGTAAATTACTCCTTGGCATCCACTGGTCCCCTCCCTTCCTCCCTCGCCTGCGCCCCATTGACATTAAGAAACTGTTTCCAGTCCACTGGTCTCCCCACCCCCCTCCTCCCAGTGGTTCCCTCACCCCTCTCCTGATCCCCATTGATATTAATAGTTCCTGTCGGGGTATTGCTGCAGGGAAAAATTGTCCAGCTTAGCTCTTTTGCATCATGGGTAGGTTGATTAATTCCCCCCGTCTGCAATCAGACAGAGATTTTACTGCAGAGAATTGCAAAAAGTTTAACCAGTTCTTCATAGAAACATAGAATTTGTTGGCAGATAAGAACCGCTTGGCTCACTCAGTCTGCCTAGATGGTCCAAGCACTTCACAGATTGTACCTGGTCTCCAGTGATCCTCTCTCCTTTCTGCTTATTTATTAATTTTCACCTATGTCTATCCCATTTCACTATTTTCATCTCCGCCACTTATGCTGGCAGTCTTTTGTAGGTGTCTACCACTCTTTCAGTGAAGAAATGTTTCCTCACATCTCTCTTAAAACTCTCCTCACCCCCCCACCAACTAGAAGTACTTCCTCACATCCCTTCCATGACAAGGTGTCTAGTCTACCACTTGTACTGGGATCTCTGCAAGCGGCCTGTCATAGGACATCAATACCTGGTCTGCGAGGAGTGAAGAGGATTTGTCATCCCGGGCTGAGTTCCTTCCAATTCTTAAAGAGGAGGTGCTCCAGGAGATCGCAGACTTGCAACCAACCTGCTGTTTATTTTACTCCTTGCCTACCCGGTTGCTGCTTGATTACCTATAAACCCTGGGCCAACTTGACTGAGGTTTTCAGGTGCTCTCTGCAGGAGGGGTTCTTTTCCGCTGTCATGAAATTAGTGGTGGTTAGGTCTTCTCTTAAGAATCCATCCTTAGACCTTAGTGATCTGGTGAATTACAGGTATGTCTGGAACTTTCCTTTTTTCGGGGATGGTTACTGAGAAAGTGGTTGTGGCACAGCTTGAAGTTTGCCTGGAATGTAGTGACATCTGTGAAACTCTCCAGTCTCCATCACAGCACCAAGACTGCTTTAGTCGGCATGTTTCACTACCTCTTCACTGCAAGGGATCAAGGACTTTCATCCTTCTTGGTCCTCTTAGATCTCTTTTCAGCATTTGACAGGACAGTGGACCACGGTATGCTGTTGGATCAACTGAGGAGCTATGTGGGACTCACCAGTACTGTTTTGTGTCCTACATTTCTAGAAGAACACAGCAGGTTGTCCTGGGTAATGCCATCTCAAGTTCCACTGTGCTCAAATATGGTGCTTCTCAGAGCTCTATCCTGGCATCTATGTTATCTGCTGTGTACATGTAGGTACTGGATGAGATAATAGATGGTATGGTCTTGACTTTCACTGTTATTCAGGTGATATGCAGCTGTGCCTGCCTTGTGCACTGATATTAGACTAACAGTAAAATAACACTGGATGCAGTTGCTCCAGTGTGCCACTAGATGGTGTGCTGTAAAAAAAAAAAAGTGTGTGTGTATGTATGTGTGTGTATATGTGTGTGTGTATATATATGTATGTGTGTGTGTGTGTGTGTGTGTATATGTATATATATATATATATATATATATATATATATATATATATATATATACACACACACATATATCAATAAACAGTTTGCTGAGTAAACCATATGGGTGGCAATGCATGCAAGGAACCAGCATTCCGGACAGGGAGTGGCAGCACTCTGATATTATGATGTCAGATCACCCCGCCTGAAGCTTGAGGAATGGGGTCCGGAAAACAAGGAAAACCCCCGACCACACAGGATGCCACCTGCCGCAGGTCCTTCACCACTGAGCTGACTGGGCTCCCTCTCCCTCTCAGAAGCTTTGACCCTGCCAGGGGCAACAGGGCACTCCCCAGTGGCCTTTCCCATAGGACGTCATCCATCCATCCATGGGGGAACATGGGAGATACAGGGAAGGCAGGTGACAGGGCTGGATGGAGTGCCAGGGCTGAATGGGACCTGTCTGAGCAGGGGAAAAAGTATAGTAACTAACAAAAGAAAAATTGTAGTGAGGAAAAAAATAATGTGACCTACTGGGAATTGAGTACAGGCCCCCAGAATACCATCCTAGTGCTCTAACCACCAAGCTGTAGGCTCACATGGTTAGCCTAACTTATTATTATTGACTTATTATTCTTGGATACAACCCCCCCAAAAAAAAAAACACAAAAGGAGACGCACAGGACCCAGAATCAAGGCTGGAGTAGTCACTGTAATATCGACAGTGACTATTACATATAAAATAATACATGGAGCCGTATGTATAATGAGAATTTTACACACACTCAAGGTGTTGGATGCTACATGAACCCCAAGAGTGAAGCTTGAGGAATTTAAACAAGCATGCAACATTGAAGGTGTATGTAAAATTCAAATTTTACTCACTACCCTGTGTATTGTTTTATGTAATTGCTAGGGTCATGTTTTTTCACCTCCATAATTATATAAATATAAGCTTGTAAGTCCCAGAACACTTTAAGGTTTGATGAACGTGCAAGAAGGAGACGGTATTTGAAACAAAAAATATTTGTGAACTCGCATTAAAATATGCTAAACTGCAAAACAAATAACTTTGTAAAACAGGAACTGTTTTTCTTAGAGCCAAGTTCTTCTGAAAGTAAAATCACCGTAGTTATGGTAACTCGGTTTCCTAGGTGATGAGCTTGTGACCAAAATACAAGAGTCAGCTCAATCTATGAAAAACAGTTCCTATTTTACAGTTTAGAGTTTTCTTTTGCCATTTGTTATATTTTAATGCAAGTTCACAAATAAGAAGGAAGGCAAGAACAGGCAGGTGATTTTACAGTGGTGCTTGTGAGAGACAGAGCAGCACAGTCCACTGAGTGTCTCATGGCTTTCCCATAGAAAGAGTGGTGCATATTTGCCATTATAACCAGCTGGTTATAACATGGAACTACACCCAAATTTTTCGATGGGAACAAATATGACCCAGTTACTATAGTTATATATATTATTTTTTGCACAGCGTTTTTACCCCAGGTAGCCCAGCCAAGATGCAAAGCCTTAATACTCCCCAGTACTCCCACCCCCTCTTGGTCTCCATGCTGACCCCAATCCTCCCCTCCTCATCCCAACTTCCACTTTAAATTAGTCACTTCCAACCAGGTCCTCAAACTGCTCCGAGGGCTCAAAATCAATGGCTCCCTAGGTCTTGATGGTCTTAAACCCAAATTCCTCAAAATAGGGTCCCCATCCTTGTGAGACCCATCACTGACCTTATCAACAAATCCTTACAGCACTGCACTGTTCCAGAAAAATGGAAAGTTATGATTGTGATCCCTATCCATAACGGCAGACAGAAAGAACTCCTGGATAACTACAGACCTCTGTCTACTCAGCATTCTTGGTAAAATCCAGGAACGTCTGGTTTTCAATCAATTCCAAGAGTACCTCAACAGTAACAGCTCTCTTACCCCTGCCCAACATGGATTTCTGAGGTAACATGAAACAGATGCAGCTTTGCTCCATGTTTCCTCTGATATCCTCCAAGCAATCGATGATGGGATGGCCACAGGCACTGTCTTTGCTGACCTCACAAAAGCATTTGATGTGGTCAATCATGACCTTCTCCTTGCTGAGCTGGAACAGTTTGGGCTAGATGACCTAACTCAATGGTGGTTCAAGGGCTACCTAATGGATAGGAATCAAGGTGTTAAGTGGCTTGGAGCTACATCCACCCTCAAAACGATCTTGGCAGGTGTACCTCAGGGGTCAATCCTTGGACCCCTGCTTTTCTCTCTATTCGTGAATTACCTATCCTCTAACTGTGGCAGTGCAACTATACAGCTTTATGCAAATGATGCCATACGAAATAGGTCGGGGAGAAACATTAACTGGACAAGATCCCAACTAGCGGAATACTTTAAACTACTTGAAGGATGGTTCGCTGACAACAAACCTATCCTTGATGCAAAGAAAACTAAGGTAATGTACTTCAACAATAATAGGCTGAACTCTTATAGTGAACATCTCCTTAAGATAATTACCATTTCAGGTGCTGACCTGGAAGTAGTTCAGTCTTTCAAATACCTGGGACTGGTTCTGGACAAAAGCTTGTCCTTTGACACATGCTGACTCAATCTCCAAATCCATTGTCCAGAAAATTGGCCTTCTCTGTAGGTTAACCTCTACCTCTCAGCCCCGGCTCGCCTAGCTATAGCCAAGGGTGACATCCAGCAGACCAGACCTGAGTTTGAATCCCACAGCTTCCACTTGCATACTGTGTGACCCTGAGCAAGTCACTTAACCTCCTTGTGCTCCCAGGTCGCTCCTGTAAAAAAGCTTTTAGCTTAGTGTGCTATACCTGGTTAAACAACTAAATAAAAAAAAAAAGGGCATGTTGCTGCCCACCCTCCTATACGGGGCCCAAATTTTACATTTGACCAGAGAATCTACACTGACACAAGCTGAAATCTCTAATGGAGGGTTTTATAAAAGACTATAAAATCAAGACTAAGTGGACCAAAACCAACATAGCTTCGTCACCAGCAGATCCTGCCAGACAGTCCTAGGTCTCTGGACAGGGGTCACTTAGTGGATGTCGTCTTTCTGGACTGTAGTAAGGCTTTTGACACTGTCTCGCATGGTGAATTAATAAAAGTATTGATTAAAACAGGGCTAAATATCAGGATAATATCATGGATCAAATCATGGCTGTATGAGAGAACACAGTAGGTCAGAATCAAGAACTCAACATCAGAAAAAGCAGCAGTAAGGAGCGGAGTACCATGGGTCAGTAATGGGACCCATACTGTTTAATATTTATGTGGCTTCAATGAATTGTAATAATGGTGTCTGGATCACCAAGTATGCTGATGACACCGAAATTGGCACCAAGGTAAATAGCCATATGGATGCTGCAAGATTACAAAACAAACAAAATAATTTAGAGTCCTGGGCCGAGAAACACAAGTTAAGGTTCAGTGTGGATAAATGTGCAGTAATGCACCTGGGTGAAAACAGTCAGTGTGCTAACTATGCACTAGGAGGGAAAATTCTGAAGGTCACGACAGAGGCAAGGCACTGAGTGTAATTATTTCAAAAGATCTTCAATTCAAAAAGCATTGTATGCAGACAGTAGAAAGGGCAAACTCTACACTCTATTGCATTAGAGGACATATCACTAGTCGAGACAAACAAGTCATTATTACACTATTCAGCGCCCTAACTGGGCCACAACTTGAGTACTGCTCTCAGGTCTGGTCACCTAATAATAAATCTGAACTCAGGATTCTTGAAGGGATGCAGAGATGATAAGCTAAGATGGTCCCTGGTTGTCAACATCTAAGTTTTAAGGATAGACTGATGAAACTGGACCTATTCACCTTGGAGTATAGAAGGATAATGGGTGATCTCTACCTGCTATTTAAATCAATAATGAGTGATGACTTATGGAATTGCCTAGGTTTTGAACTTAGAAATCAGACTTACATGACAAGAGCTCATGACTTGCAGTTAAAAGGAGAGACTTGTATGACCAATAAGAGATGCTACAGTCAACGAGTAGTGGGAGTATGGAACAAGCTTCCACTGAACATTATCACTAGTAGCTCTGTGGAAGTATTTAAATCAGTATTGGACATGCATTTTGCAGAAAATAGATCTTTAGGTTATCTTTTTGAGTAAAGGGCAAGCCTCCATATGGACACTAGCTCACTGCTCTCCTGGCTTAGAAAGTACCTATGGTTGCTTGTTTTGCAAGTGGAGCACCTACACGTGAATACCACTGCAATGTCTTAGTTTTGCTGAAGTGGCCTTCCTTTAAGACCAGACTGCATTTCCCACTCCACTGCCTAACCTACAAGCTGCTGAAACCCACTGCTCCCCCTAGCTTCTGCACTCTTCTGCAGTACTGGAATCCTAGCCAGTCTCTGAGATCTGTCTCGGACTTCTTGCAAGACTTATATAGTCTCCAATCGGCCAATGGCAGGAGATCCTTCCCTGTAATAGCCCCCACACTCTGGAACTCCCTAACCCTAGTACAATTCAAGAGACACCTGAAATCCCTTCTCTGGTCCACTTCTCCCTGTCACTGCCACCCCTGATTCCCTATCTACAACTGGACAACAATTACCCACCTCCTTACAATCTATGTCTCGACGATTTTGCTATGCAGTTGTCTATATTTAGACTGACAATCCAAATCTGTATGATTTTGCTATTCTCTTGCCAATATTTAGACTGAAGCTTACAACTGCCCCTCCTAATCTGCTCAGTAACCACCAACCACACCTATAGTAACTGAACACAACAGTTGTCTCATTACCCTAGGCTAACTTTGATCTTGTACTAACTTTAATGTGACTGGTCTTGTAATAGAACTGTAATGTGATAGGTCTTGTTTATAGAACTATATACCATGTACTAATTGTAATGTAATGTTCTTGCATACCATGTCCCAAACCAAAGTGGTTCTGCACCTATATGCATGTACTTCCTATGCTCCTGTGACCCACACCTACAAGGTAACCCTCTCTATATTAATTGTGCTGGTATTAATTGTGCTTCCTATGCTTTGTAATTAATTGTGCTCCCTATGCTCTGTAGTTAACCCTGGGTCACCCCTGAAAAGGGGACTATATTATCTCAGTGGGCTTACCCAGTTACCAAAATGTCAATAAATAATTTCCAGTGGGGTCATGCTTCTACCCATTTCCACAGCTGGGGCAAGTGGAACACTGAGGGTTTAAGTGACTTACTTAAGGTGACACAGTGAGTACTGAACTTGTGATGTTCAATTTTTCTCTGTAACCACTGACTCACACTACTTCTATTGTAGGCTACACTGCCTCATTGTTACCATATTTACTCAATCTGGTTGTTACCATCTCTATATAGGTGTGCTGCTCTTCTTAGCTGTGAGAAGCTGTGATACATTCATCTCTAGGTAATCTAAAAGGATCTTAAACCTTAAGATATTGATCATCGACTAGCCCCAAAGCACTTTCTTTGTAAACAGGCAATAATGTCCATAAACTGTTCTTCATGTCATACCTGTCCTATAGGGAATTCTTGTGTGCTTTATGTTGCCTTTAGGGCTACAATATTGGCGTGCTAGTTCTATCTTCACCTGTTTTTTTTTTTTGACATTCTCCTTTTATTGATTTCCAACTGTTGTTACATCAGTTTAGTAAATATCATCTGAACATGATACAAAATTTCAGTATAGCCCAGACATACACCATCAGGTAAGAACCAGACAAGGAAAAAAATAAAATAACAACAAGAAACACAACAAAACCCCCCCACTGAAGGTGTCACCACTGAAGAAGGAGAGAGGATAAGGCTAACTCAAGTAATTGAGCTATTATAAATATGCTTAATCCGGAGTGCAGTCTGGGTAAAGCCGGACCAAACAATCTAGTGGAGCGAGAGGTTTTGGAATTAGTATATAGGAAATAGAAGAGGGTGTCGGGGAGCTCAGAAAAGGAAAGATTAGTCTTTCTCCCTCAGTTGCTCTAGGAGCCATGGGATCTCAGTCAGTGGATATACAGAGCATATATCTTGCCCCATTTTCTCTGAAAGGCCCCCGGGGAGGATCTAATATTAGCAATCAATTTCTCAATTTTAAAACATTGAGACATTTCTTCCACCCAGTCTAGGTATGAAATCTCGAGGCTATCTGTCCAGTGTCGAAGCACTAATCTCTTAACCGCCATAGAGATAAGAGCCATATGGTATTTCCTTTCCCTAACATTGATACCTGTATAATCCCCTAGAATACAGACCTCTACTGTAAAAAGGTCTTTCAGACCTAATATAGGGTCTAAGCTGTCCTCAATGGCCTTCCAGAGAGGGGCAATCTTACAGCAGTACCAGAAAATGTGAGGACGGTTACCCTGTGCTTTCCCACACCTGAAACATTTTGGGGAGATGGAGTGGTCAAATTTCGATTTCAGCACTGGTGTAATGTACATGTTGTTGACTATAAAGTATTGGATCAACCTGTTCTTATCTAAGGTATTGTACATGTACAAATCCTTCCAGATTTGACCCCATGTGGCGAGGAGCCTGAGGGGATAAGGACCAGGATTTAGAGCCAGTTAGGGGTGGGAAAAATAAGCTTCAGAAGGTAGACGTACAGTTTGGACACTCCATGGGGTTTAACCGCACAGCTTTTAACCTCCGTTAATAACGGCTTAACAGTTGAAGAGGGTACTACTGTTCCAAACTCTTTGTCGACCAGATGCTTTAGTTGGTATATCTTGAAAAGGGCATTGGTGGGGATGTTCAAAACTAACAAAAGGTCAGCTATTGAGCCGTGCCTACCCTGCACATAGAAATCCTCAACTGAAAGCCCTTGTATTTGGGGTAACCACTTAGGAGCTAACGGTTTGGACCCTATTTTAATATTGGGATTACACGTCAATGGCTGACCAGGATCATTAATATATCTGATTTTGGCGGTGGAATAAAGTTGATTAAGTACTCTAACTGTGGCACAACTGGAATCCTTAATCTCTAGGAGAGATGCAAACGACAATAAAAAGACTAGTGGGGTCTATATTGTGCTGTTTGATAAGGTCAAGATCCAGACTCAACCATAGGGGAGTAAGTATCCTCCAATCCCCTAACCATTTCCCTGCTTTGACTAGGTGACTAGACCAGTAATAGAACTCGAAATTAGGCAGTCGAAGGCTCCCCATATCCTTAGGCAGACATAATTTATAGAAAGCTCGCCTTGGAGGTTTATGGTTCCATATAAAGTCGATCAGGGTCGAATGGACCTTTTTAAAAAAGGACTTAGGTAGCCAGGTATCCAGAAGATTCAGGGAGTAGAAGAGATGGGGTAGGACGTTCATTTTAACAATGCTCATCCGGGCACCCACTGATAATGGCAGTTTACCCCATCTTTGCAAATCAGAATTAATTCTATCTAATAGGTCATCTAAATTGAGCTTCTTAACTAGAGTAGGGTCGCGTGCCAGATAAATACCAAGGTATTTTAAATGAGATGGGGTCCACTTCATACCCAGGTGGGAGACAGAGGCCCGGGTAAGATGCATATTATGGGGAAAATCTCAGTCTTTGCCAAGTTGAGCTTGTAATTGGATATTTCCCCAAATTGTGCTGCTATTCCATTACCACCGCAGAATCAGCGAGTTAGCTAGCTGCAGAAGGATGTCATCCATACACGAAATCTTGAAATCTGATGGAAAACAGAACATCCCTGGATCCCTGGAGCAGTTTTCAGGTTAAGCAGGGGTTCCAGATAAAGATTGAAGGCAGGATGAGGGGCAACCACTGTCGGTGCCAGAGAGCAGTTGGATGGAGGGCGAAAGGATCCCGTTGCAATAAATCTTTGCCGTGGGGGACTTATATAATGTTTTCACCCATCGCATGAACCCCTCCGGGAAACCGAACCTGGACATAGTGTACCATAAAAACTCCCAGTTGACTTGGTCGAACGCTTTCTCCGAGTCCAGAGCTACCAGCGCCATAGGAACCTGGGAAGTTTGAGCTGCCCCAAAAACATGAGAAAGCGATCTGATATGGTCTGCCACAGACCTGCCCTGTACAAATCCCACTTGTTCACTGCTCAAGAGTGAGGTCCATACCTGTTTAATCCGGGAAGCCAGAATCTTGGACAAAATTTTAATATCACAATTGAGCAGTGAAATAGGTCTATAGTTGGTCGGGTTCAGAGAGGGCTTTGCCGACTTGGGAATCAGAATAATAATAGCCTCCAGCAAGGATGGGTCCAGTATACCAGCTGATAATATATAATTATACAATTCCAGAAGTATAGGGGCCAAGTCTTGGCAAAAGGCCTTATAAAGTTGGTAGAAACCCATCGGGTCCGGGAGCTTTATCTGATGAAAGACTATGAATAGCCTGTTCCACCTCCCCCTGGGACAAGGGCAAAGAAAGAGAGGTTATTTGATCTTCCGAGAGGTGAGGGAGTACCAGTGGTCCGAAAAATTTTTCTAGATCTGACTGAGAAGAGGGGGATGCCTTGGTGCCATATAAATTCTGGTAGAATTCTTTAAAGATTGCCACAATGTCCCTAGGCTCTGTTTTAACAGATCCGTCTTGATCTTCCAGAGCTGGAATTAATCTAGAGTTCTCTGTTTCTTTAAGCTTCAACGCCAAAAGCCTACTCGGCCTCTCCCCCCTGATCTAAATATTTAGCCTTGGTTCTCAGTAGGGCAAACTCCGTCTTTTCCCGAATTAGTCCTTCATACTCATTTTTAAGTTTGTGCAGTTGTTCTAAGTCACTCAACGATTTGGAAGTGGCCAGAGAATCCTCTGCTGCTTTAATCTGACTTGAAAGGGAAATGAGATTTTGGGACTTGAGTTTCTTTCTTCTGGAGGAGATCTTAATAAGTTCTCCCCCTTAGGAAGCACTTTAGCGAGCACCAAAGGATGTCCATCCTGGCCACTGAGCCCCGGTTGGTGTCCAAATAGTCTCCGATAAGAGATCTAATCTGGATAAGGGAGTGCTCTTCCTTTAATATCTGGGTATTAAGTTTCCAAATCGTATCGCGTTGTGTTAGAGACAGGGGAGAAAACCTGAACCAGACTAACGCGTGATCGGAGATTACTATGGTTCAATACCTGCAGAGGGAACTTTGGTCATAGAGAGGTGGATATTAAAAAGTAGTCTAGCGCGACCAGGAATTATGTAGGGGGAAAAAAGGTGTAACTTTCATTGGAGGGTGAAGGGTCCTCCAGAGATCTACTAGACCCAACATACTGCCCATATTCTCAACGCCAGTTGTGGCAGAAATAGCGGTCTTACTGGTCTGAGAGTTTATCCAGCTCCTGAGTTGGAGCTATATTCAATCTCCTCCTAGGATCAAGGGGTTGGCAAAAGGAACTGAGTTTGTCAATTAGCTGCATGACAAAGCTGACATCCCTCCAACTGGACCATACACTGAGCCTAGGACTATGGGAGAATTATAAAGAGATCCAAGCACCAATATATCTACCTTCTGGATCTCGGTGACCCTAAGTCGGACTAAAGGGTGTTTTTTCTTAATCATAATAGCAACTCCCTAGCCTCCGATGAGTCTCCAGCCACAAAATTTGGGAGAAGCCTCTGACTTTCAGAGTACTACTTTCAGCCACCGTAATGTGGGTTTCTTGTAAGCATAGAATGTCAGCTCCCAATTTAATCAGGATACGGGATCTCTTCTTGACATCTCTAATCCCTCTCACATTCCAACTGATCAATTTAATTGTACCACTAGCCATACTCTAAGATCCAGAATAGTTCCAAACAAGTTAACCCCTGTGGACCCCTCTCACTCCATACAGTGGTGACACCTCCAAACCACCCCCCAACATACCCCCAAATGTCTTTCCTATTAAAGAGGAAAAGACAAGACTAGTAGTACTAAGGGACAGCAAACCTTGATACTAAAACCAAATTGCATACTATGAACAAAGTTGGGTAGCAGGTCCCACGCAGCCACTCCTTCACACATCTGTGGGCAGTACCCCCCACCCCCGACCCCACTATGCATTCAGAACGAACATTACACCAGATTCCAAATATAAACAACCAGAACATCCAGAAAAAAATTAAACATCCCAGCCCCCTTCTCCTCCCCAGGGTACCCCAGATCACCCCTCATAGTACTCATATCCAACAAAACATCAGGATTAAGATTCCAAAACCAAACAACCAGCCCCCCAACTATGAGGAGAGCAGTATCTGTTACAAGAATATGCCTTAGGGGTGCCCAAAAACTCCCTACTAGGTCGCAAGGCATGGCACTAAACTTGTCCTGCCTATAAGCCTTCCCGTCTCCCCCTCCGGTAACCAAAAGGCACTGTCTCTAATTTGAAAAGTACCAAGTCAAGCTCCCCAGCCCAGAAGAAAATACGGTAGGTAACAGTACCTGGGAGTTGAAATGAAAGCCCTTGTCCTCTCGATCCAGCTCAACTAGGGACTGGAAAATTTAGGAGGAAATCGCATGGGGACCAAAAAAAACCCTGACGGACCAAGTTGGTCCGACCGTAGATAGGTCCTCCGGGAACTGCGCCCATACACAGCAGTTCCCCCTAGTGGATCGAGAGGGAAGGACGCGTCGGGACTCAGAAACAGGCCGACTAGGCCTCTCGGCCTCCTACTACTAGGCCCACCACCACGCGGGTCTCGGGAGGCGCACCCCACGAAAAGCAGAGGCAGGCACCCCCAGGAGCACCGGCCACCCATCGAAACTTCAGCAACAATACAGTAAGTGAAAAAACCTCATCAGCCAAGATCTAGAGATTAGGAGACAGGGAAATAGGCTACATAAAATAGCTAATTGCTACAGACTGTTCTCAGTCCAACATTATGTATTCTCCAGACTTTTCGTTCCACAGTCATTTCACAGAGAGTCCCTTAAACAGGTTGGGGAGCAGTTTGGATAGTTCAGCCATCGCCTCCTCAGGGGTATCATAGGGGTACCAGACACCTTCCACCTGAACCATCAGTTTTGCGGGGTAGTTCATGCGAAAAGCTTTCCCAGCCGATCAGCTTGCTCACTACGGGTGGAATGCAGCACGTTTTGTCGGACCTCTCTGGGTAGGTCTTGAGTAATCCTCAATTTAGCTCCGTTCCAGACGGATTCCAGTTGTTTGACTCTGGTGAGAACGTGTTGCGGTCCAGGTAACTCAAGAATTTGATAATTAGGGGTCTGGGGGGCATTCTGAGGAGGCCTGGGTCTGAGAGATCTGTGAGCCCATTCTATATGGTATTGTTGGTGGACAGGCGAGGGACCCACTACTTTATTGAGAAATAGCTGGATGAATTTTATGGTGTCTCCCTTCTTCCAGCTCAGGGCCCCAGGATTAGTACATTGTTCCGTCGACTTAGCCCTCTAGGTCTTGGGTTTTCAATTGGAGCTTTTGAATTTGCTGGGAGCTTGACAATTTCAGGGTCTACTTTCTGTTGCTATCTCTCCACTGATCCTATTCTGGTCTCTGAATCCCCACTCTTCTGAGAGGTCTGCATAATCTTGCCTCATCGACTTGATTTCTTTTGAGATCTCTTGCAGGGTATCTTTAAATGGGAGAGCTCCTCCAGAGCGCTCTTCTGTTAAGGTAGTACCGTTGCAACATTAAGACCTCCACTAGTTGAATATTTGTTGGTTGAAGAGGATTGGATCCAGAGTTTTCGCTTTCTTGAGGCTTTTCTGGTGTTGTGGGTGGGGTGTGCCTGACTCCTGAGGCCTTCATTTCAGCGTCTGTCATCGCGATCTTCTAGCAGGCAATCTACACCCCAATCTGAGCACACTGAAGTCTTCTGATGTAGTTTAGGTGTTTAGACCTCTTTTGGTGATGAATTAATAGCTTTAGGTCGACGAGAATTAAAGTTTGAGAGGGGGAAAAGCGGGAGCTCCAAAGCAAGCAGCCTCTCAGCACCACTGCATCACGTGACTCATCTTCACCTGTGATAGAGTCCCACATATACGATATCATTTAGTAGGGATGACTTATTCTTTTGTGATTATCTCAGTAGTACTGAGTGGTGTAGTCCATGCAATGACTGGCTTAATCACATGCAAAAAAAAAGTCAGGATTCCTTGTTCCCTAGATAATTGAAAAAGGAGAGTTAAACATTTTGTTTTCAGGGACCAGGAAAGGTAAACCATATCCATGTGAGTTGGAAGGCCAGATGCTGAGAGACTCTGGTGGATCCATGGAGCATATTAAGAGGACAGGCGAATCCTCAGGAAATGCCAACAAGGCTAAGGACTCTACAGTAAAATATTCTAAAAACTGAATGATAAACAAGATGGATACCCAAATTAAAAAGGTATATATTATTACCATTTGGGTCAGTAGCTGCTAGCCCTGATGAAGAGGAACAACTCCTCAAAACATTGGCATTGCTTGTTCAGAGCAATACTGGTACCCCTTGGATGATAAACATATATACCTATAAACTTTGGTGAGAGAGTGTTATCTCCAGTTTAGGCATCTTTTACCCAAATGGACCAGAAAGGGCCTGCTATCCCTCCTCATCCAAATAAAAAATCCCAGGAGTTGGAAAATAAGTCATAGAGCAAACCAAAGACTGTGATCAGTTTTTAAACCCTTTTTGGGAAATTACGGGTCTGTTTTGTGTCCTGTTTGTGTTTCAGGTAGGCATGGTTTACTCATGTCTACATTTTGGGATCCTTAGACAAACAAAAACATTTAGAACTGTTAACCCCCTGTAATAGTTACCTGTACTACTACTACTGCTATAGTTTGAATGGTGCCACACTCCTTCCCTTTTAGTTTCTTGGGGAACAGTAAGTCCAATCTTGGGATAAGACTTTACCTAACCTGTACCATGCTGGGTTCTAAAGGTTTGGAAAAGTGAGTCCCTTCTTTGCAAATCTATATTCACTGATCTGTCATTAGATATTTCATCTTCTACTGCTCTCTTCAGTGAGGTCATTCCCTACTAATCCTAGCAGTCACTGCGGCTTTGATAGGAAAAGTTTGTGTTTGATTTGAAATTTTGAAAAGTGACTTTGCTTACGACTATCAAAGAAGGCAGCTGCATGCAATATTAGAATAATGTCAGATGGCTGTAGAGAGTGCCTTGTTCCAAATCTAGGTCAGCCCCTAAGTGACGTCACATTGGTGGTTTCAGCTCTACCTGCAGTGTTTTTGGTTGAATCAGTTCTGTGTCCTATGATTGCAACACACAGACTGACACACACACACAAAGTGTGCATCAAAGGATGATGAATGAGCAGGCAAACTCAACAGCTATAGTACCTGTCACTGTACACCAAGTCAGGATGCATGGGGCAAAGTCCATGTGTCCACTCACTCTGTACCTGGCCTGTACAAATAGGTCTCTCTCTCTGTGTCTATCTGATTTATAAGAAAAAAACAAAACTTATAGAATTACAAAGAGGAACAAAACCATTGAAGCCAGGGATGCTGCCTCGGGAAATGCTTCACAAACAGTTAATATTGGCTGATGTGCTTTTGGAAAATTCTTTTTTGGAGGTTTTCATGGAAGGGCTACAGTTTGCATTTT
Organism: Neoceratodus forsteri; assembly: GCA_016271365.2. NCBI lineage: Eukaryota > Metazoa > Chordata > Ceratodontiformes > Ceratodontidae > Neoceratodus > Neoceratodus forsteri. The sequence goes on along the minus strand of CM028132.1, from coordinate 350,815,220 downwards.
AATGCTTATTCTCTTCCTGCATTCCTAGTGCTTTGCAGTACTTAGAACCCTCTGACAGACAGCCCAGAAAGGAGCTGCTGACAGAAGAGGATTTTGTGGCACACGTCGCTCAGCACTCTTTCAGCTTCAGCGATGAGTAGAAGTTGTTTACCTTTCGTTTTTTTTTTTTTTCACACATCTGCAGCTCTTTGGGAGACTAGTGCAGCACACCACAGCCTTTAATGTGTGGTAACTTTAAGTCCCTTCAAATATGATATCCACATTTGCTTTCTTATGACAGGTTGAGCCTACAGTACAACAGAAGACGTATCTGCGAAAAGATTATGACTTGGCATTAATAGAAGTTAGCTCTAATCTCAATTATTACTTTTTTAATTCAAAACAGCCCACCGGTATTTCTGCCTCCCTTCTGTAGTACTAGTTCTTTGTCTCTGGTGAATAATGACACTTGTAATTATGTAATGCTGGGCAGTTATTGCCACCACTTCATGGATTGTCTTGCCAGTGCTAACCAGGATTCACCACATTTAGAGCCGGCCAGCCTGCACTTGGATAAAAGTTGCCCACTTGCTGAGAAAAATCCAAAACTTTAAATTGCAGTGATTGTTATTAAACATCATTGAAACCATATTGCACTCCCCCAGGTTTATCCCCTTCCTTTTCTTCTCTGATCTGCTCATATAGTGAAGTTATTGTAATCTATTTACTTTTCACCACCATCCATTGGAACTTTCACTTTTGGGATAGAGAGATGCTAACGTCCCTGTTGTTCATTTGGGCAAGGAGCAGTATCTCTAGCTCCCTTGTGAAGCTTCCTTGTAGTGTAAAATGGAAACTTTTTTTGCAATTTTTATTATTTTGATTTTATAAGAAAAAACTTACATATATGATCCACACTAAAAAAAAATTCAATATCGAACTCTGCATACATTACAGTAGGAACTTTTAGTGCTTTTATCCAGGCTGGTGCATTACGAAGGCAAGAAAAAAAACTGTATCTGGATATGCACCTACAGTGGTAGCAATCGTAATCTCCCACTTCACCACAAAAAAGTTTCCCACATTAAGGTACTGCAGTACAGCACTTTCCCCTTACAACAGTATCATTCAGGGTACCACATTAGCTGAAGTGTTACCTTATTGCTAAGGTAAAGGCTAAAGGGATGACATTCAGGCAGTACATAGAGATGCAGATGGCAGAGGACAGGGAAGTGTCCCAGGAAGAGCAGAGGGAAGGTGGTGAGGGGAGCAGAGGCACAGAGAAAAGGACAGCCAAAGGTGTAACTAACGGGGACAAGACCTTTTTCAGATATACAGTATGTAAGTGAAAAGAGGAGAAGGGTAGGGATTATGAGGTTAAGAAGGGCAGTGGGAGACTATGCAGAAGTGGATCATGAAAAATCTGATATCCTAAACAGATACTTCTGTTCAGTCTTCATAGTGGGGGGGGGGTGGACCACATAGAAGCAGCAAGAATAATGGGGGGAAGGAGGTGGACACAAGTCCATTAAAAAAGGAAAGAGTCCTGAAGGATCTGTGAATCAGAAAGTGGATAAGGGTATGGGGTCAGACAGGGTACACCCAAGAATAGTGAGGGAGCTTCAAAAGGTACTGGCTGCACCTCTGACAGCCCTATTCAGCAACTCACTAGAAACAGAAGTAATTCCAGAGGACTGCAGGAGAGCAGATGTACAGTAGTCCCACTTCATGAAAGTGGCACCAGAGAGGAGGCTGGTAACTATAGGTCAGTCAGTCTGACATCAGTGGTGAGGAAGTTAATGGAGACACTACTAAAAGAAATGTCCGTGGAGTATTTTTAATCCAGCGGGTTACAAGACCTGAGGCAGCACTGATTCACATGGAGGGGTGAGGAGGAGGAGGAGGTCATGTCAGACAAATCTGATAGATTTCTTTGACTGGCTGACCAGGGAAATAGATCAGGCTGGAGTGGTGGACATGGCCTACTTTGATTTCAGCAAGTCCTTCAACACGCCACCACGTAGGAGGCTTGTAAGGAAACTGAGCAGTTTGGGCGTGGGATATAAGGCGATGAACTGGGTATGGAACTGGTTGATGGATAGGCGACAGAGAGTGGTGGTAAACAGCACTCTGTCTAATGAGGGGAGAATGACCAGCAGGGTACCTCAGGGCTCAGTACTGGGACCAGCCCTCTTCAGTGTCTTCATAAGTACATTGCAGAACAGCTAGAAGGTAAGCTATTCCTCTTTGCAGATGACACCAACATCTGCAATAGGGTAGTACTTTGGAGAGGGTAGAGAGCACAAGTAGAGACCTGAGAAAACATGAGGAATGATCAAGGGTATGGCAGCTGTGTTTCAATGCAAAAAGTGCAAATGATGCACCTAGAGCACAGAAACCCAGGAGCAATGTATAAAATGTAGAAAGATATTGCCAGCCACTAAACTGGAAAAGGACCTTGTGGACATTATATATTATGACTTTAAGGTGGCAGGGCAGTGCAACAAGGCAGTAGGCAGGTCCAGCAGAATGCTGGGGTGCATAGGGAGGAGAATCACCAGTAGAATGTCTGAGGTGGTATTACCACTGTATCAGTCATTGGTGAGACCCCACCTGGAGTACTGTGTCCAGTTCTGAAAAGCACATCTCAGGAAGGACATAAACTGTATAGATGCTGTCTAGAGGAAGGGAACTTGATGAAAGGAGGGACGGGGGGACATGATAGAAACGTTCAAGTACCTCAAGGGAATCAACAAAGTCCAGGAGGGTAGCATCTTTCAGAAAAAGAGATGTGTAAGAACAAGGGGGCATAATTTAAAGATAGAGGGGGGACGGCTCAGGGGTAATGTGAGGAAATTTTTTTTCACAGAGAGAGAGTGGTGGATACATAGAACAGCCTTCCTGAGGAGGTCGTTGGGTCTAAAACAGTGGGGGAATTCAAACATGCATGGGACAGACACAAGGCAATTATAGTGGGGGGTTGCAGGAAATAGGCTGTTAGTTAACTAGAATCTGCAGCTTATCCAGTAAGTAGGGAAATGGGCAGACTGGGTGGGCCAAGTGGTCCTTATCTGCCATCAAAGTCTATGTTTCTGTGTAACTAAAATGGTGCAGGGGTTGCATCATAAGCCCTATGAGGAGAGACTGAGGGATTTCAGTATGTATACCCTGGAGAAGAGGAGGGAGAGGGGGATGTGACAGAGACCTATAAAATACCTCACAAGGGCAAATAAGGTACAGGAGGGGAGTATTTTTCAGAACAGAAGGTGCGTGAGAATAAGGGGGTGTGCAATAAAGCTGGAGGGGTGTGAGAAAGTACTCCTTCAGTGAAAGAGTGGTGGACATCTGAAACAGTCTTCCAGTGGAGATATTGGGGGTGATGACAGTGGTGGGCTTCAGGCATGCATGCATATGCACAAAGGAATCTTGGTAAGAAAGTGGGGGAAGGGAAATATCGGGAAAACAGCTGGGGTCTACGGTGACAGTATATGAATGGACAAAATGGGAAGGCTGGATGGGCCAGGTAAGCAGTAACACACAACAGGGTGTGGTTTATTCTGGATAAATGCATGCCTAGGGGTGTAGTGAGGCACAAGGCACCGCCGAGTGCCTTACTGCCCCTATAAGTGTGTTTATCCAGAATAAACCACACCTGTCGTGTTATTCAATTGGTCCATCCAGCCTGCCCATTTTGTGTGTTATTGCACTTATAAAATGGGTATACTGTATGTTGAAAAGTACTGTAGCTTTTCTTAAAAAATTAACAAATTATTAAAAGCAGTTCTTGTTTGATGTAAAATAGTCCCTCCGTGTGTCAGTTGGGAGTGCTGGAGAGGCACTTTCACCCTGGATGAATGGATTGAGGCTACTTCATGAAAACTATAAAAATTAAAAGGAATAATGTGGAGTTTAACCTAGTGCATAGGAAAGACAATGGAAAGGGCTTTTATGCTTACATCAACAAACAAAGTCGAACTAATAATCAAATAGGACAAATATTAGCCAATGGTAATGAAATAACTCCAAAGAAATGGCGGAAACCTTCAACAAATATTTTGGATCCGTGTTTGAGGACAAAGATCAGGGCACAAATGTGACAGGGGTAAAACTATGTCCAAATCTTGATCTTATAATTAGTACATCAGAAATAAAAGACATTAAATAAGCTAAAACTGCATAAATCAGCAGGACCGGATTTATTAAACTCAAGGTTTAGCAGAGAGATTAGAGTTCAGATTTCACAACCACTGGAAAAAATATATAATACACCATTTAGTACAGGTGAAGTGCCGGATGACTGGAAACAGGCGACTGTAGTTCCCTTATATTTATTTAGTTTTATTTATTTATTACATTTTGGTGACCCGGTAGGCCCACTGAGCCCTGAAAGTCCCTTTTTCAGGGGTGACCCGGGATAACAATACAAGTTATAAGAATGAACAAGGACATAAGGAACATTTGAGGCATTGTGAGTTACATCATGAGGTGGTTACAGTAAAGAAAAATAGTGGATACAGGCATGGTAAAAGAAAAGCAGTGGATACAGGCATGGCTTACAGGCACGGTAAGAGAAAAGCAGTGAATACAGGCATGGTTATCATCATGACATGTAAGCAATTGGTAGTACTTTGCATATAGTTTATTCAGGGGTTACACTTGGCCTCTGGTGAACAGTCTGTATAAGGCAGGTAGTAGGAAGGTTAAGCTAGGAGACGGGAGTTGGAGAGGAGGGGAGTACCTTAGGAGCTTTAAGTGCAATGACAGTGGCATGCGCTTGAGGTCAGCAGTCTGTATAAGGCAGGTAGTAGGAAGGTTAAGCTAGGAGACGGGAGTTGGAGAGGAGGGGAGTACCTTAGGAGCTTTAAGTGCCATGACAGTGGCATGCGCTTGAGGTCAGCAGATGGGACTTAAGCCTGGTGTGGAAGTTCATGAGTGAGGAGGAGACCTGGACCTGGGGAGGGAGCTTGTTCCATTGGCAGGCTGCTTGGGAGGAAAAGGATCTTCCGCCAGCATTTGTCCTTACCCTAGGGACTTCTAATAGCGTTCTATCTGAGGTCCTTAGATTTCTTGATAACAAGCATTTGTCAATGCCGAATGTTTGCTTGCTGGCATTGGCATTGGTAGTGTAGGAGTTACAGAGCTGCATAATAGGAATGGCAGTGAAGTATTGAACTGAAGCCAACCCCATCACCACCCACGCAGATAGTGACAGGCATTGGGGTGTGCCTTTGGGTCATCAGGCATAACGGCCATGCTATTTCACCACACCCTACCGTGCAGACACCGACAAGTGTCACGGTGTGCCTTGGGTCTTTGGCCCTTATGCGTACCCCATTCCATCAGGAAATATTGTGAGATGGGTGCGGTATAAGAGAATGAGGTGAACTTTGGGGCCGAAGAGTCCAAGGCACACCTCGATGCCTCGCAGTGGCTGCAGGGTGTGGGTGGGGGTGGAATGGTATGAGCATTGCAGGTGACCATCCCAAGTCACAGCTCTGATGCCTGTCATTCTCTACAGGGTGGGGTGTTATGGTCAGGAAACCCCAACGCCTCAGGCATTCGTTGGTATTTTCACTCCAAATTTTCAACATGGGTTTTTTGTGAACCCCACCTCATGAACAGTGGCAATATCAGTTTGTTAGCCGAAAGCTGCTTTTGCACAGCGACTACGGGATTTGTCACCACAGGTGCAAAAACACATTCTGAACAGGATGTGAAAAATGACAGCTGTACTGTTCATGGGAAGGTGTAAAAAATGGCAATGTTGAACATCTGCAGTGAAAATATAAAAAAAACTGATGAAGTCATGAGCGTGCATAGAAACTGTGCAACGTGCACCCATAATGTAATTAGTTTGGGAATTGTTTACAGCAGATTGTCAACACAGGCATTTTGGGACCTCTGGTCATGAACAGTGTCAGTGTGATTTTCTTTATCTGTCCCGAACGATGATTTCCTGCAGCGACCACACATTTCTGTGCTGAAAGTGTGAAAACACATTTCGGCCATGTTGTGAAAAATGAGAGCTGTACTGTTCATAAGGAAGTGTGGAAAAATGCCACTGGTGAAAATCTGGACTGAAAATATTGAAAATATGTGAACTTATGAGAGTGCGTAGGATCTGCGCAACAAACACTCGTAAAACAGTCATTTTGGGGAATTTTTTCACCAAATTTTTTACATAGCCATTTTAACAACTCTGCTCATGAACAGTGTCACTGTGATTTTCTTAATGTGTCCCGAACATTGATTTCACACACCGACTGTGCCATTGTGCACTACATGCGCGGAAACACATTTTGGGTGAGAAGTGAGAAATGACAGCATACTACTCATAAGGAAGTGTGGTCAAATGGCAATGTTGAAAATCTGGAGTGAAAATATTGAAAATTCGTGAACCTATGAGCGTGCGTAGGCACAGTGCAATGCACGCTCGTAAAACAGTCATTTTTAGGAATTTTTTCACCAAATTTTAAACATAGGCTTTTTGAGAGCCAACCTTATGAACACTGGCACTGTCATTTCGTTAATTGGTCTGAAAGGTGATTTCCTGCAGTGACCGCGAAATCACCCTTTGGGCCTGATTAACACCATAACAGTGATAGAATTCACGAGGAGGGGTCCCAAAAACTCCATGTTGAAAATTTGGTGCCAAAATTCCAAAAAATGCCTGAGATATGCAGCAAAGTTGAAAAAACCCTATTCATTACATTATACAGCTTACCAGCATTTCCTCAGTTCGCGGTCGGCTTTGAGGAGTGCAGACGTGTTCCTGGTCCACGAATATCATCGCGCCCGAGCTCGGAGGTGAGTATGGGGTGAGGTGGGGCTGTGGGGAGGCAGGGTGAGCAATGGGTGGGCGGGTGGGAGGGTGAAGACAGCAGCGAGGGAAGGTTTTCTTTCAGGTTTTTTATTTGGACTACATGGGACATTTGCCATGCTGGGGTGGGCTCCCAGTGTGGCAGCTGGGCTGTTGGGGGCAGTGGAGCCGATGGGGGATTGGGCACCCTGTTGGCCATGGGACCTGTTGCCACGCTGGGGTGGGCTCCCAGCGTGGCACGGATAATCTTGGGGAACAGTAGAGCAGAAGGGTTGGGCACCCCCATCGTCCATACAGACTGTGGGGGGACAGTGGAGCTGGCAGGATTGGGCACCCCATCAGCCATACAGTGTGTGTGCATGGAGGGGTGGAGCACATGAGCTGGCAGTAATGGTGCGGCGTGTGTGTGGGGAGGGCGCTGCTCACTCAAGCAGTGCTCTCCCTTTCAACTGTACAGCACTGCATTTTGGATCGTCACACTATGTTTCTTGCACATGTGTGCAAGCAAACATAAAAAGGAAAATAAGGCAGAAACATCTAATTATAGGCTGGTGAGCCTGACAGCTATATCGTGTAAAACAGCAGAAAGCTTCCTTAAGACAAAAATAGAGGAACATCTTAATAAAATAGGCTTTGAGGATAGAAAGCAGCATGGATTCAGGAAGAATTGAGGGTGTACTACTAATCAGCTATGTTTTTATGACCATATTAACAAAAAACTGAATAATACATCTATGGACTTCATTTTTCTTGATTTTCGAAAGACTTTCCACAAAGTTCCACATAACAGCCTACTAGAAAAGATGGAAATAATAGGATTAGACAGTCGATTGATTAAATGGATTAAGAACTGGTTAGATGGAAGAAGACAGAGAGTACAAGTTCTGAGGGAATACGCTGATCCTATCAGAGTGACGAGTGGAGTGCCACAGAGCTCCATGCTGGGGCCGGTGTTGTTTGCACTATATTTAGGTGACTTACACCACAGCATAAACAACATGATAATTAAGTTTGCCAATGATATAAAATTAGGTGGGCCAGTACAAACACCAGAATAACAATCTGAAATGAGAAAAGATTTGGCTAAAATAGAACAATGATCAAGTAAGAACAAGATGCCATTTAGTGTGGAGAAGTCTACTGTGATGCATCTAGGTAGAGAAAGTATAATACAGACATACACAATTAAATGGGAGTGATCTTGAAAAAACACAAGAGAAGGATTGTTGTATTATAGGTGACGATAAGCTTAATTACAAACAACATAGGACAAAAATAATACAGAAGACTACGTGGTTATGAACATCAAAAGACGTTTTATCAATAATACTAAGGGATGTTATTTCTGCTGTATAGAATGTATGTCAGGCCACATGTGGATTATGGGTCTCCACTATGGAGCCCTTATACACAAGAAGGGTACAGCGGAGATGCACTAAAATGATAGGATCTTTCAGGGCATGTAACTATGAGGTTAGACTTCAGAAGTTACAATAAAGAAGAGTCAGAGGAGACCTAATGACCATGTTTAAAATGATGGAACAAGAACTGGTAGAAGAAATGGGGATTGTAATACAGGATAAACCTCTGAGCCTAAGGAGTCATAAGAAGCAAATAAAGGTAGACACAGACAGGAATAACAGTAGACACTTCTCTTTTATAAACAGAACAGGTAGGGGTTTGGAATACACTTCCAAATGACATAGTATTGAGCGATTCACTTGAAAGCTTTAAAAAAGGAGTGGCCAGGCAGTAGCGTATCAAATTCCCAGAGGGCCTGGGTGCAAGGCGATGTTACAGGGCCCCTTCCCAGTTTTGAATAAACATCAAAATTATGATTTGGGACCCTCAAACCTTGTGGGCCCAGGTGCCACTGCACCTCTTGCACCCTTGTATCTATGCCCCTGTGGACAGGTGGTTACAACAACATGGAACAAAATCGACCCACTAATGTGGGGAACGGTAACAATGGGCTGTAAGGCCTTGCTCCATTCTATACCCAGTATAAGCACCCCGTATGACAAAAAGAACTCCACTGACTGAGTCTTGCTGCCAGCCTGAGTGAGGGAAGTAAGACTTTTTTTTTTCCTTTTGCCCACTTTCCACCGTACTTTACTAAAGTGCAACCATGGCAGGTCGATAGGCCGCCAGCAAGACAGAGATTTCCTTGTGGTCTTCCCAGCAGCATGCTTTCTTTGTGGTAGCAGTTTGTTAAAAGTGCCATCGGTCTCAGGATCAGAACCAAGAGCAAAAGACCGCCGGCAATTCCGGTGACAACAGATCGCGCATACACACACACACGAATAGCAATTCCATCTCTCACCTCAGCATTAAATTTAATATTCATGACATTTCTCCCCAAACTAGTGACTTCAGTAAACTAGTTGTGTGTTCTGTAAAAGTGCAATGATCTTGCGGTCTATCAGATGGAAGTGAAGACCGCCCGGCAAGTCAGTAAGGGTACAGGTCCAACATTCCGGTCCAGGAGAGGGAAAAAATGTTGGCTTCTCTGTTGCTACGTATCCTTTGCTTTTTTTTCAGATGTACAGTTTTTTTTTATCAGTGGTTTAATATCAAAGGCGCTGGCAGCTACATTTCTACCTCTGACCTGTCATTACCGAGAGAACAAGATTGCGGTTTTCGGAAGGTGGCACAAGGATATCTTTTGGTGGTGCTTGTCATTTGGGGGGATTTGTTTTTTTCCATGGTATATTCAAAATAAGACATAGCTGGTGAGGGATGCCAGTCAATCAGCTTCCTCTACTGTCTTTACCCATTTTATAAGCAGTCTTAATCTGCCGACAAATTCTATGTTTCTGTGTTATTGTGCTTAGTCAGCACAATAAGGTAACCCTCAATCTAATGTGGTACTTGAATAATACTGTAGTAAGGGTAACACTGTAATGCAGTACCTTTCTGTGGCAAAGCAGAAGATTAGGATGACTACCACAGTACCTTTAAAGGATTGGTAAGTAGATATTCCAGTTTGTATCAAAAAGCTCCAGGCCATGCCATAAAATTTTAAGTCTCTAGGATTATATATAAATGAGCTCTGCCAGCCCGCTGGTGCAGTGGCACAGCATCTGTGTGCAACGCCGACATCCCAGGTTCAGAAATGGACACAGAAAGGCGTAGGGCCAGCCGAGTGAAGAAGGATTGATCGTCCAATAGGTTGCTCTCCTCTGGGGGGAGAGGGGGTGTGTGTGTCTGGCAAAATATTGGCTCCTGGTGGAAGCTGTGTGTCCCATGGCATCCGGCACCCAGAGTTACAGGAGGCAGGACAGACATTGGGGCTTGCTCCACTGACGTCATTGCATGTCCTGCTTCCAGAGGGGAATATTGCAGCATTCAGAAAATCTGATCGTCCCAAGGCATGAAGCCCTCACTCCGCTTCCGCTCCTGTTGCCCTTTCTCATCCACTGGGGGGGTCCCGCTCCCATGGCCCCACCCTGGGGGGGCAAGCCAGGGCTAGCCTAGTATTGTCCGTTGGAAGGGGGGCACCTGCCCGGTGGTGCTGCCTGGGGGGTAGACAAGCCCCAGGCATGGTGGAACGGAGCAGGGGTTGAGTCTTCCGAGAGAGAAACTGGGGATGGGGGGGAGATTGGGCCAAAAATAAATAAATGAACTCTAAAGGCTAACTACAGTCCATATTACAGCCTGCTATATGTTGTCTGAATATAACTAATCCTTCTAAAATAGCTCCTACGTGTTAGAACAACTTTGTATCTAATTGCTAATAAGAGTTTAACAATCTACTGTATAGGAATATAGCAACAACAGCTGTATTTTTTGGTGTGCCCCTAGAAGTACAGACAGCTATTTTCTAGATTATATAACCACTTTTCAAGGCATATTGTACTTGAGACTTACTACTAACACATTTTAAAAGTTAAAACAAGCCAATCAAGATAGTCATTTTGTCAAAGTAGTTCTTTCCCCTACAGTAAGAACAAGACTGCTAATAGGCCAAAATCAGACCCCTTAACATGCAGCCCTATTAAACAATAAAATGCTTTAGTGGTTGTGTCCAAAAAACAACCTGGAAATGTATGGGTAGGTACAAGTCAGAGAAGCCCAGCCATGAGGTTGATACTATTATAAGGACACGCACCTTTTAAAGTTTTCAGTCTCCAAGTCTAGAGGTGTAATGTTTTCTACTCGGTTTGGGCTGACAATTTAAAGATCATCAAGTTAAGCCAAATTAGGTGTCACAGCCCCAATCAGACCTCCCCCCCAAACCCAGTACGTGCTCTCCAATGGGTGTTATGTCCCAGATGCTGTCAGTCATCTTCTCCTTCTGATGTATTGCCTTGGGATCCAAAGTCCTTTACTTTTGCCAACAAGTTCCCTACTTCTTTAGCGTCACCAAAAATAAGCTTTCCCAGAATAGATGACCTTTAACTTTTCTGGAGATTACAAACTGTGGGAAACTCTGAGTTCATGTAGTGAGCTTCTGATATGGTCAAAAGCTTTCCATCTACAGTAGTTTTTGTAGCAAAGCTCGGGTCAGAGAACAAGGAGATTTTATTGCTATCATTTGTAATCACTGGGCCCCTCTTTCTTGCTATGTTAATGATGTGATCATGGTTCTGTATGCCAGATAGAATTGCTACTAGAGACGATATCACTCCCTCTGACCTCTCTAGGGCTCTGTGCAGTATGATCCTATAGGCCTCCAGTATTGTAGGGGTCAGTGAAAGGGGAATGTTCCCCTCCCCCCCCCAGCCAATCGTTTATGAAGCTGGTTTGTTGCATTCCTTCCATTGACTATGACATACCCAGTAGCCTTGGTTTGGCTGATCAGACAGGGTTTTTGATGTTCTCCATCCTGTAGTGGAGAACTTTGTTCTCCTTAATAAGATCAACTATTGCAGTCATTGATTTTCTGGCTACCCAACCACCTTCTTTGCCTTGGACACAGCCAGTGCAGTCTGAACCTCACAGACCCCAAGTCAGCCTTGGAGGTCTACAATCTTTTTTATCAAGGCCAGTGAGGCAGTGGTCCATGACTTTCACTACCTGCAGGACATGATATATGGTTGGATCCGCTGGAACAGACACTCTCGCAGTAGCTGGTGTCATGCTGCCTCCTGCATTCGTGGCCTGCTGCTAACAGCCTCTGCTTCTGAGGTCTGTTTCTTTGAATTTCCCATATTTCTGTGCAAACCGCTTGGATATCCTGACTGTTCAATAAAAGGACTAATAAACTGTCTGAAAAAAATTACAATAATCTTTGTAAGGTGTGATTGTTATTTAGCAATTATGCCTGCATTCCTGGAGAACTGCTGTAAAACATGTTTAGCCATGTTAGTGGTTGGCTCACCCAATATACAATAGTAACTAAGCAATAATTACTGAATAGCCGGTCGTTAATCCCCAGGAAATTACAGGCTGTGATGTCTTGATTGTGATTCTAAGTCTAATCATATTAATAAAATGGGGGGACGGCTTTTTTTGCAGAGTTTGCCAAGGCACGTGCCGCTCATAGCTGTACGAGGAATTTCTAAGGGATTAACACCCAGTACAGCAGTCAGTCAGAGTGTGCATTTGCCTCATGAATAATTAAAACATGCAGACAGGAAAATAATAACAATTTTAAGAAGCTGTCAGGTGTAACTTTTTGTTTCTGAAGTATTTTTTTTTCCTTTTGCTCGTTAGAAAATATTCTACATGATTAATATTGTGCGGGATATGTGGAACAGCTTTTAACCTGGCAGCTGACATATCTATCTCTACCCCTCCCTCAAACTATATTATCAGCATTGTTATCTCACTGGCAGTGACAGCACAGGTGACTGACCTGGCAGCCACCAAGTGGCTGTTCCTAAGCAGCACTGATGTCTGTCGGTGAGGTCACAATGCTGAACATGTAGTGGAGAGAACAGACCATCTGACCAAGAAACTCAACCAAAGGTTAGGTCTATTATATCGTCCAAGCCCTTTCCTCACTTGTGAATCCAAACTCAGGGTTTCCACTGGTACACTTCTTCCAACCTTGCTATATGGGGCCCCTTTACTACAGTCTGTAAGACGCTCTGAAATGCAAAGGCTAAACACACTATCACAGGATAGGATGCTTCGCTGCAGGGGTGCCACCATGGCAGCATCACTGCAAGGTACTATTATCTCTAAAGTGGTCTTCTCTTGAGGGCAGATTATCATATCCCTCACTGTGCTTTGCTTTTAAGCTCCAGCAAAATGGTGCCCCTCCTAGCCTAATTAACACATTAGCTCCCAAAAATAATGGGAGAACACTAAGATCCTCTGGCTGCCAGCTTCTCCAAGTCCCCAGTGTAAAGACTTCTCTAGGACTCCAGTCCTATACGGCCTTCATCCTTTCCATCTGGAATGGTCTCCCTAGCAGGTTCTAGGAATGTACCTCCCTTGCGGGCTTCAAGAAGGGTCTTAAAACCCACCTGTTGGAACTGAGCCTCTGCACCTGCTACCGCTGAGTCGGCCGACTCATTGCTGGCAATCTAACCTCATTGGGACATCAATCTGTGACTGTCTCATGTATAATAGTACTTCTCCTGTTGATGTTGATTGTAATTAACCTGCCACTGTATCCTTGACTGGGTCAATATGTCTGTATTGACTGTTAATTGTGAAATGACATGTATGTATGTTGTTATGTTTATAGAGGTATGTAATTAATTCCAGGTCGCCCCTGAAAAAGGGACTGTTTCAGTCTCAGTGGGCCTACTCGGTCACCAAAATTTAAATAAATAAATGTCAGTTGCCAGGCAGAGTGCTGTCACACACATCACACCTACTAATATCAGGTAAACAATCTTCTGATTAAACAAAGGGAACAGAAAAAATACACCAGATGAAAAAGGTAATGGCTGACTGCTTTAAAAAACTAGTATTAGTTTTAGGCAGTACAATAGCTCTTTAATTAGACTTATAACGTCAAATAATGGACATCCCTAAACAACTATGGACGCTTCTGTGGACCTGGAAGTATCTCTTTATTTAAAACCTAATTCAAATATTTAAAATAGAATAAATGGAAAAAAGGAAATCATGCAAGAGAGGGGAGGATAATCTAAAATGGTATGAAGAAGGTTTGGGTAAAACATATAAGGTATAACCCAACTACTGCTTTGAAAGACTGTTTTAGAAGTTATTAGACTTTTTTAAACTCTCTTGCTACAAAATCCCCTTGACTTGTAGATTAAAACTGCAACTTCATAAACCATTGTAGCTCCACTTAGAAAAAATCAGGCACAGTTATTACAAAATGTATTGGGTGTTACAGTGCTATAAAGAAGCAACCCCTACAAATAAAAAAATAATTATAATCATAAAAAAGGTCACCTCTTCACCAAGTCTGTCTCATGCAATCTCCGCTAACCACTGGGTAATTCTTCTTCTCCCTTAGTGCTCAAATGATTGTGAGAAGGACCCTTTTAACTATTTAAAAAAAATACTGTTACTAAATATTTGCTTAACTGTGATACAATGCCATAAATCATGGTTGACAGGATGGTTGTATATAATAATGCACGGAGAGGTGGTGTGTGTAATGGGGATTGTTTACACATCCAAGTTGTGGGGTAACTGATGAGCCACAAGAGTGAAGCTCCAGTGTTTCATCAAGGTATCCCACACTGAGAGCGTGGAAAAAAAATCTGAGCTACAAACCTCCCTATGGTATATTTTATATAATCGATATGAAAGGAGTTTTGACAGTGGCTATGTGAGACTTGATGAGTGAGATGGCAGGATGTTCAAGACAAAAAAAAACCTGAGAGAGTACTTAAGAACTGTCAAACACACAGCTCAGCTCTTTGTGATTGACAGCGGTGAGTCATGCAGGCTCCATCATACGCCTCCCATTTTACGCTGGTGTGTATAACGGAGTACTTTGGCTTATTCTTTATAGTTATGGTTGTCAATGTTTGGATTTTTTGTCTTTGTTTTGTTTATTGTTGTACAGCGCCTTGAATTTGAAAGGCGCTTTATAAATAAATTTGACTTGACTTGACAACAGCCACAGATTTTTATGCATATTCAAGGGTCACCAGTTATTATATCACATTTATCTTTAAACAAAAGGAGATCCCTCAAAACTTCATTATTCAGGGGGGATGCTAGTGTATGATGTTACATCTCAGTAGACTGTATCCTGTATACAATTAAAATCAATAATTTATACTATATGCCTTTAGCTCCTACACCTGGTTAGTACTTGTCACATAGTCCACTCATTATAGTCCAGTAGTCTTCATTCATGAACAGCTAGTGTGACCTGTTGCAGTTTGTGCAGCTCTCTTGCACGAGGGGCCACCCGTGCTGCACTAAACCTCATCCCATGGGGATGCAGGAGGAAACCCTCATCCTGTCTCCCCAGTGTGAATAGGAAAATAAGCTGCCTCCAGCTGTAATCCACAACCCCCACCCCCACACTACTGTGTTCAACTTACTGAGCGGAATTACAGACAGTCTGTTTTTCAGAACAGTCCAGACAATGAAGGTCTTATTCTCTCCCCTAGCCATGTAGGGTTGTAGATAAAGGTTAGTGTAAATCCAGAATGAGTTTTAGGCTCTAAGAATGAACTTAAAATGCTTCCTTTAAGTCAAATAGGGCAGCATCACTGAGCCCAAAGTCCCTCATGCCCATGTGTTTTTAACCTATTTTTGAAAAATCCCTGGTTTTCTACTATTTCCACATTTTCCCTTGTGGTCTAATGGTTGGTGGGTGCAAAGGGAGGTCCACAGTGAACATAAAGACACTCCCACCCCCACCCCCAACTGCATCCACATCATGTTTGTGGGTTAACAGCCTGTGCAGGCAGACAGATTTGGTCCCTGCACCCTTTTCCTTTGGCAGCCCATGTTGCTTGCACTAGGACAGCTAGACTTCTCATTCTTTAAGTATGAGTTGCTAGAGGAGGGCTGGGTAGTTGCCCATGCTATCTTGCCATGCACCCTTTGAATATTGAGCATCTGGTCCCTATTTGCTGACACCTGGTCAGCCTAGCTAACAAGTACTCAATGGTCCTGGCTGCAAAAAATAAATAAATATTTGACCACAAATATAACTATTGGCAATTATTTATCTGGAAGTTATTGACTGCCACCACAAAACAAAATTGACTGTAGTTTTTTTTTGTCAATAAATGTTTTATTCTTTTGGGATGGGGAAAACAGTACAAAAGAATATAATCAACACATGTATTAATACAACTGCTGAAAGCACACATTGTATACCCATCACAATAAATATTTAGCATGAAGAATGAAAAGTTAATTTT
The DNA here is from genome assembly GCA_016271365.2 of Neoceratodus forsteri. Classification (NCBI taxonomy): domain Eukaryota; kingdom Metazoa; phylum Chordata; order Ceratodontiformes; family Ceratodontidae; genus Neoceratodus; species Neoceratodus forsteri. The sequence goes on along the minus strand of CM028132.1, from coordinate 350,799,161 downwards.
TCAGATTTGCCATGCTGTGCTTATCTACTTCTACCTCTTCAAACATTAAATACTAATGGTATTATATTAATTGTTGATTCAGAATGGACAATACCATTAATGAGCAAGTGGCTTACAGATCCATACTCCAAAACACACTTTAGTAATGAAAGCAGTTAGGTAAGGCATCCATGAGTAGCTGAGCTGGTGTGAAAGTTTTTTTCTGGGCGAGTCACTCAGATCAAGCTCTTGATGACAGCTGAGTCTGCTGCTTTGTCTAGGAAATAAAAAGTGTACATTCTTAACAGGCTCCTGTTATGCACTAGCGCCACTGTCCACCCCACAGTGGGTCAGGGACAGAAAAAGTGTGGAAGATTGTGAGGATGTTTTCCTCTGAATGGTATTAGCTTGTTGACAGGAGTGTAAATGCATATTATATAACTTGTGTCAAGAGCCTCAGACTCTGGATGGGAGCTGCAGTGGGTACCGCCTGACCACCCGTGCTTCAGGGGTCCTCCTCAAACTGTAGCAGTACACTGCAGACCCCCTAATAGCCCTGGTGCACAGTGAATTTGCGTCTTGTGTCTATCACGCTTGTATGCTTTAATAAGTCTTTAAATGGATTCAGTATGAGCTGTCTCACACTTAATGGTCTACACAGTGATGTTTTTTTACATATTGAGCAAACCGGTCACATAAATTATGGTAGTATTCACTCCATGTACAGTAAAGTAATACTGTGTTATAAAAGGGATTGAGCAGACGAGGGAATGTGCACACTTCCAAATCAAAAATCCAATATGTAATTCCACTCTGCACAAACTCTTTCCCGCAGGTCTGATTTTTTAATGTAATTATACTGTATAGGGGTGCTCTGCATTCAATTAGTGTCATTTTCAAGAAGTCTGGTTGCTGTCTATGATGTCATTGCTTACTAGTTCTCATTTCTACAAATCTAAATTGATTGAGCAGTTTGGCCATAATAGAATTTCAGATAGAATTTTGATTTGAAGGAACAAATTCACACTTTACTTCGAGAGCTAGTTCAATATGGCACCACGTGGTCAGGACATTTAATATATGTTATAAATAACATTTATTATGTACTTTTGGATCTATAACAGCATGCCATATTACCAATGGAGGAGTCCTTCGTATCACAGCAGTCTACTGATTGCTTCATGTGTCCGATATTATGCTGTCACCCACACAAGAGATTTTGCTAAGATCTCAAAATGCCACCTAGAAAGTCTCAGGCCCTGTAAATCTCCTAAATCTGTGTATGATGTCATGGTACAGTGTTTTCTTTCAGGCTGTGGTTCATATTTAGATTGTGCCACTTGAAAAGGTAGCTGTCCAGCATGGTGACTTAAGTGTTTGGGGGGAGGGTGACAGCTCTTCGTATGTGCAGTTTCAGAGATTTCCCTTAGAACTCCTACTCCATTGGCTGGTGCAGAGCAGGCCTGTTACAGAGGTGCTGGTTTTGACTTGCCTGGGGGAGAGGAGCCTAGCAGGCATCACTAACTAACAACCAACAAGTGCCATCTCAGGAGTGGGACTTGGTCAGAGAGAAGGCTGCTCACCCATGCTCCTTGCAGCAAAATTGTGGCTTGGTCAGTGAATGCTGTAAGTGAGTTCAGTGTCATGGGAGATCTAGGAGGACAGGAGAACCGCTACTTCAAACTAAAGAACTGTTAAAAATGTTAATGGATACTCTTGGGAAAAATTTTTACTTAACACCTTTTGCTTTGTGTAGTACGGACGATTATTAACATATTGTAGAAATATCATTACAATATATAGCATTGTTATAATGTTGGTAATGTTCAATACCTTTAACATGTTATATATACTATATATCATTTTATAATATTTCAACCTGTGTAACATCTCTTGAGCTGTACTACGTTACATGGAAGCAGATTCAATAAAAAGATTAACTGCAAAAAAAAACAACTAAAGAACTGTGATTCCCAGATCGGATGCCATGGGAGGGGGATTCCAAGGAAAGAGTTTAGTCTTTAGGTTTCACCTTTGAGAAATACAATATAAACTCTGGATACCCCATAGATCCTGATAATGCCTAGCTAGACGCTATTTCAGTTACAATGGGTTAATCAGTGGATTCCATCTGGACATGTTGTTCTGTAGTAACTAACATTTGTGAGTTGATTTACATTTATTTTTTTACAATTTATTTACCAAGGACATTTGTTTGTGGGCTTCTTATTTTTGACAGCTATCCCAGGCTACATCTGCTGTGGGGGAAAATTATAATCTATCCCAGTTCATGTTGCCAGTGCATAAGAATAGATAAGCTAGCTTCAACTTGTTAAATGATTTAACAGTAATAAGATATGGAGGTGGGTTGACAAGCTTATATTGCCACACAAATAATCATTACATTTTGGACATGCATGGAGCCTGGGGAAAAATCCCTGCTTTGGGAATTTGGTCATGTTTGTTGAACAGGATCCAGTTCAGACAGGTTCCCATGTTAGTGTTTTTTTTTTGTCTAGTTATAAAGTGGATTTTGTGTGTGAGGCTGTTCTCTTCTTGGCTGGTTTAGCTACTGCACTAACCTAGTTGACATTAAAGTCCCTGTAGGTAATATTGGCATATAACTCCATAAACCCAAGCTAAACAAGCATTTGTCAATGCCGAATGTTTGCTTGCTGGCATTGGCATTGGTAGTGTAGGAGTCACAGAGCTGCATAATAGGAATGGCAGTGAAGTATTGAACTGAAGCCAACCCCATCACCACCCTGCAGATAGTGACAGGCATTGGGGTGTGCCTTTGGGTCATCAGGCATAACGGCCACGCCATTTCACCACACCCTACCATGCAGACACCGACAAGTGTCATGGTGTACCTTGGGGTCTTTGGCCCTTATGCGCACCCCATTCCATCAGGAAATATTGTGAGATGGGTGCGGTATAGGAGAATGGGGTGAACTTTGGGGCCGAAGAGTCCAAGGCACACCTCGATGCCTCTCAGTGGCTGAAGGGTGTGGGTGGCGGTGGAATGGTATGAGCATTGCAGGTGACAGTCCCAAGTCACAGCCCTGATGCCTGTCATTCTCTACAGGGTGGGGTGTTATGGTCGGAAACCCTAACGCCTCAAGCATTCGTTAGTATTTTCACTCCAAATTTTCAACATGGGTGTTTTGTGACCCCCCACCTCATGAATAGTGGCAATATCAGTTTGTTAGCCGAAAGCTGCTTTTGCACAGTGACTACGGCATTTATCACCACAGGTGCAAAAACACATTCTGAACAGGATATGAAAAATGACAACTGTACTGTTCATGGGGAGGTGTAAAAAATGGCAATGTTGTAAATCTGCAGTGAAATGGTGAAGTCACAAGCATGCGTAGAAACTGTGCAACGTGTACCCATAATGTAATTAGTTTGGGAGTTGTTTACAACAGATTGTCAACACAGGCATTTTGGGACCTCTGGTCATGAACAGTGTTGCTGTGATTTTCTTTATCTGTCCCGAACAATGATTTCCCACAGCGACCACGCATTTCTGTGCTGAAAGTGTGAAAACACATTTTGGCCATGTTGTGAAAAATGACAGCTGTACTGTTCATAAGGAAGTGTGGAAAAATGCCACTGGTGAAAATCTGGACTGAAAATATTACAAATTCATGAACTTACGAGGGTGCGTGGAAACTGCGCAATGCTCACTTGTAACACAGTCATTTTTAGGAATTTTTTTCAACAAATTTTCCAAATAGCCATTTTAAGACCTCTGCTCATGAACAGTGTCACTGTTATTTTCTTAATGTGTCCCATACATTGATTTTGCACACCGATTGCGCCATTGTGCGCTACCTGGGCGTAAACATATTTTGGGCAAGATATGAAAAATGACAGCTGTACCACTCAGAAGGAGGTGTGGTAAAATGGCAATGTTGAAAATCTGGAGTGAAAATATTGAAAATTCGCGAACTTATGAGCGTGCGTAGGAACACCGAAACGCATGCTCGTAAAATAGTCATTTTTGGGAATTTTTTCACCACATTTTTAACATAGCCATTTTAACACCTCTGCTCAAGAACAGTGTCACTGTGATTTTTAATGTGTCCCAAACATTGATTTAGCACACCAACTGCGCCATTTAATAAGCTACATCTTGTGAAACACATTTTGGGTGAGATGTGAAAAATGACAGCTGTACTGCTCATAAGGAAGCGTAGTCAAATGGCAATGTTGAAAATCCGGAGTGAAAATATTGAAAATTCGTGAATCTATGAGCGTGCGTAGGAACAGCGCAACGCACACTCGTAAAACAGTCATTTTTAGGAATTTTTTCACCAAATTTTCAACATAGGCTTTTTGAGAGCCCACTGGCACTGTCATTTTGTTAATCAGTCCTGAAAGGTGATTTCGCGCAGTGACTGCAAAATCACCCTTCGGGTCTGATTAACGCCATGACAATGACAGAATTCATGAGGAGGGGTCCCAAAAACCCCATGTTGAAAATTTGGTGCCAAAATTCAAAAAAATGCCTGAGATATGCAGCAAAGTTGAGAAAACCCTATTCATTACCTTATACAGCTTACTGGCATTTCCTCAGTTCGCGGTCAGCTTTGAAGAGTGCAGACATGTTCCTGGTCCACCGAAGATCGTCGAGCCTAGCTCCGGAGGTAAGTATGGGGTGAGGTGGGGTTGTGGGGAGGCAGGGTGCACAGTGGGTGGGCGTGGGTGGGGGGTGAAGACAGTAGCGAGGGAAGATTTTCTTTCAGGTTTTTATTTGGACTATGCGGGACGTTTGCCACGCTGGGGTGGCTCCCAGCATGGCAGCTGGAAGAGCTGTTGGGGGTCAGTGGAGCCGATGGAGTTGGGAACCCCGTCGGCCATAGGACCTGCCCACCCCAGCGTGGCACCCAGTAGTCTGGGGGGACAGTAGGCGAAGGGGATTGGGCACCCCATCGGCCACCATACAATTTCTTGAGGGGGGACAGTAGAGCTGACAGGGGATTGGGCACCCCTGTCAGCCATACAGTGTGTGCATGGGGGAGGTAGGAGCGCATGAGCATGCAATGTGCGTGCGCGTGTGTGTGTGTGGGGAGGGGGAGCGCTGCTTACTCAAGCGGTGCTCTCCCTTTCAACTGTACACCACTGCATTTTGGATCGTCACACTGTTTCTTGCACATGCATGCAAGCAAACATAAAAAGAACAGGGACAGGCAAGAGAGAGTACAGTGCAGGGTGACCAAGATAATTCAGGGCCAGGAGGGCAGATTCTATGAGGACTGGCTAAGGGCACTAAACATGTATTCACTCTAAACCAGAAAGGGGGGCAGGTGGATATGATTGCAACCTTCAAATTCATTAAATGAATTAACAAGGTGAACTGTGAAGAGCTATTTACCAGGAACAGAGAAACTAAGACATGGGGGTCCTGAGTAGAGGACAACGGGGTGGGGGGAGAGTTTAAAATGGACGTGAAAAAGTATTATTTTATATGAACAGTGGTAGAGCCATGGAATGGTCTGCCAGGAGAGGTGGTGGTTGTCACAGCCATAAACAGCTTGAAACACGGCTGGGATAGCGTCAAGGGTGTAGTAACTGCTCAGCAGGAATAGGGAGGTGGAAACATGGAGAATGAAAGGTGTAATAGTGTAAGTGAAGACCCCACAGAGACAATAGGTCATGGGGTGTAATACAATAATATTGACAGACTAAATTGACCATTGGCCTTTTTCTGCCATCATCTATGTTTCTAAACTTTTTTTTTTCCTATTATCAACCAAGTTATTCATGAGAAAATAAAAATGACATTTCAGCTAGCATTGTTTCCATCCAAGTAAGTACAGAACTGGCAGTATCTATTTGTAATCAATCTGTGTAGATTGGGGGTGGGGGGGAATCTGAAATGGGACCTGCGTTCAGTCAAATATAAATATAGTTTATTGAAACACTTATCCCAGATTCAATAACTTATTCCCCAAAACCAACAGAGAACATATTATGCCGTCACATGGAGTAAAAACACTACGGAGGGGATTTTCCAAAGCAGATCCATCGAAAATCGCACCCTATCTATAGTACAGACTACTTGAGTATACACACACAGGTAGACCAGCAATCCGCTGGTTTACATGTATCTGATGTATGGATCAGCATCAGACATGGATTTTTCCACATTTGTATCAGTTACTGACACAAGGGGTCACAAAGCCCAATTTGCATCATTTATTGATGCAAGGTGCTGCAAAGCATGTTCCTCTGTTGTAAACTACCCGCAGCCTATCACAAAAGCTACAGGCAGCACAGGCACATAACCCCATGATGCAGATAGGGCTAGAATTTGCCCCATAGGGGCTTTAAAAATGTCCCACCCATCTATCCTTTGTCTTTTTGTAGCCTTCTTAGTTATAACATCTTGATGTTGGATGGTTGTTTGAAATGTCATCCTCTCCTTGATTTAAATAGAATACCCTCCAAGATGAAGCGCTGAGTCCCTGGGATCGGCGCACCAGATGCCGAGCTAATGAGCTGTCTGGTCAGTCACAAAATAGCAGCGGTGTCGACCACTTATACAGGAAGCTCAGGATATGCATAAGAGTACCTAACACATGTGGGAGGAAAGCGTAAAGGAGAACAGAATCAAAGTATAGTGGAAAGAAATTCCAGGCCTGTGTGCCATTTAATTTTTATTTTTTGGTTTGGGGGGGGCGGCAGGGGAACAGATGTCAATTTTTGTTACTTGTCTCTCCCAAATTATTGGAGCTGCTGTGCCCACACATCCAGCCTAGAGCTGTCAGCTGACAGGTGTACTTTAGTGGCAAGCAGCCTGCCCTCTCCCGGGAGCCGAGCTGCTGTGCAACTCACCTGGTCCAGTTCCAGGGTGGAAAACTCAAACCACTAGAGCAGCACAATGGATGCTATTTGAATCGTGCTCTGATACAGAGAACTGATTTACAGAGAACTGATCACAGGCTGTGGAGACACCACCTGGAGCTACAAAATGTATTTGATGCTGTTCATCTAGACTTCAGAGAGGCAGTTATCCATGAAAGCACAGTGTGTTCTGTAAAATATGGACAGTTACATTTCAAAGTGGCACCCAGGTCTACCATTTCCTTTCAAAGTCAAATCCAGTTTGTTTTGCTTTCTAGTAAGCACATATAGAGATTTTCAGCTTGTTTTGAACAAAACATCAGAAAGTGGATTATCCTTATAACATTTATTCTCAGTATTCAGTTAGCAGGAATCTGCCAGCAAGAAAATCAAGGGGTTTTCTAATGGTCCTCAATCTGTAAAAGTGGTGGAGATTTGTCTGCCAAACAACATGTTTTTGAATATGCTTGATATAAAATATTTTTTTTATGTATTTTCATGCTCTTCCCTTAGAACCATCGTCTCTCTGATCTACAATGTTCTGAAAACTTTCATGGAGATGAATGGCACACTTTTTGATGAACTGACAGCGTCATACAAGCTGGAAAAGCAGCGGTATGTTAAAAAGTTAATAGCTATCAAAAGCTCAGTGCATGCACAATGTATTATCCCTATACACTCTCCATATGGATATATGTGTCATAGCAATTAACACTGGGAGGGTGGATGCTGGATGATGAACTGAATAATGCTAATTTGGTCTCTGGCTCAATCTCCCAGTATGTCAGACTAAAATTAGATAGATGGTTTCCACACAGTTCCTAGTGCACGGTGTCCCTAATGACAAAACTACTAACTCGTATAAGCCTTTACTATACAAGGCTTGAGATTAAGTTACATTTTCTCTTAGAAGAGTGTGGCCCCTTGTGGTCCTTGCAGATTTACTTTGGTGGAAGAGTGAAAGGATGCCTGCACTGTGCTTACCAACGTATTACATGGCCTGTAGATAAATACAGCTTTTAAACTAGCCATGCGTAGTGCAGTATTGACAATCTGTGATTAAAATGCCCAGGTCTGAATTAGCCTCAGATGTACATTACATAGGAGAGAGCTGTCCTTCTACCGTACTACAGAGGTCACAATGCATCCAAGGAGTAGGGTAGGGAAACCTGCATCATACATTACCAGTCTTCTGCTGATAGATGTGGTTTATAAATCCACCAGAGACAGCCCAGCAAAAGTCAGTCTGTGAAAAAAGCCACTTTCTGGAGTGAGAATGAGATAGTGAATTATCTTTCCACCTGTGAGGTTGAGCAGGACCCGGAGCAATGTGAGGGAAGTCTACTGTGCACTTACCTTCACTGTTCCTGGGCTTAGATTAAAGATATCAATGCTGTCAATCACTCTTCTTCCATGAGCACTAGATTCATTACAGAACACTTCCAATTTACTTGATTCAACTTCCAAAAGCAATCAGTCTCTGTAATGGTTATTATTTGGTTTTAGTAGATCTTTCTACATAGTCCCAAAGGTTAAGGCACACATTTTAGAAACCCCCCCCCAACCCCACCGATGGCCCAATGATAGCATGCCTTGCCTTTAGGCTAACAACTTGAGTTTGCATCCGGATTCTGGTATTTTCACTCAGGCAGCCAGTCTTGGGAATGCCCTGCCGCTTGCAGTGCATTCCAGCAAATGGAGAAGTGGCAGCACACACTGGCACTGTAGCGACCTCTGCTGGTGGGCTCTCCCAGCAGAAGGAATGCTGAATGCATCTGAGGCACATCCCTTAGAGTGCTGTGTGCTATCAGGGGGAACAAAAGATAGAAAACAAAGCCCAACTGCAGGATGATCACCTGACCCACTGAAGGCCACATGCTACCGACCTTAGCCCCTGTCTATCGCCCAGTGATCTGGACCTTGGCGGATGTTGAGCCCTTACAGGTTCCTGCCAGGGAGGACACTTAATGCAGAAGGAGAGGTAGGGGTAAGTCCAAGATAAGGCAGGTGATGTAGTCGGGTGGGTTGTTCAGGACTGCGGCAGGCTGTGGCTGTATAGTGATGGACATAAACCTTAGAAAATACAAGAAGGTGGATGCAGAGCAGTCTGTTTTGAATCACAATTCTCAGCTGTCTAGCTTTAGTGCACATAGACACCTTGCTAAGATTTATGAATACTGTACGTTAAAGCTGGCTTGATGCTCTTTCTCTTCTACCAGCTAAAGATCCTCTTCACTCCATTTAGACTAGTCCCTGTTGTTTGTGGAAACAGACAGGGTTGTTTCTACCTAGTGATTTCAGTATTTGGTTTGCAGCTTAGCTTACTGTCCCATGACCCTTTCATAGGATTAAAGCCACATCAATGCAGGCAGCCATACAGTGGAGTCAGGCATAATCCATGCTTGCTTTTGCCTCTACTGGGGAAAGTCCTATATTTTTTAGCCATGATTAAGTTTAAAAGCTAAAAGTGGTGTTTAAAAATAATTTTACAACAGTAATGGCTTTCACAGGCACTGCCTAGTAGCCCAAGGTTCCAATGCTGAAGCACCATGATGCATGTTGGCATTCAGCAAATGGTGATATGATTGTTCTCAGTTTTGGTACTTCTTCTAACCAGAGTTAGAGTAATGGTGCCTTGGACAGATACCATCTAACAGCTTTTTGACAGTTTGGTTAAGGTTTATTATCCAGCAGTTATACAACAGTTACCTAACAACAGTCCAAGGGAACCGTCTGTGGTTAGGAAGCTCAGCAGTTGTCCCTATAACATACACACCCCACCATACGTGCACCATCTCACCCTTTGTAAATGTCCTTATGCTGTAGGACTAGATCTTGTTCCTCTCTCATGCAGTGAGCTGAAGAAGGAGAAGGAACGTCATGAGCTGTGGCAGAGGCTTGAAGAGCTGCGATTGAAGAAGCTGCAGAGTCTGGAGGAGGCACAGATGAACCAACTCAACCTGCAAAACAGTCAAGATGTTCAGAAAAGTAGTAAAAGCTAGAAATAAGAAGTGCCAAAGTGAAATCGAAGCATACAAAAACCCACTCCGAGGCTCCCAGATGATAATAAAACAAGAAGTGTTACACTTGCCTTTCTTAAAAACATTAGAAATTAAAGTGTGAAATGGAAGGGAGATCTCCTGAGACTGTTCTGAGATATATGTAGCAATAGAAAAATAAACCACCTGAAGAAAATGAAACAAGAGCCCAACTCTGGACACTTTCCAACAGCTTGTTCTGAATTATGTAGAGATTGTATCTCTGTGTGTATTTTATTTATTTTTTTTTATTTTAAAATTTGTGGCTGGCAGAGGCACACTAAGTCAAAGCTCCTTTCCAGGTGTGACCCAAGAGAGGTTTTAGCCCAGGGAGGTTAAATAACTTGCTCAGGGTCACACAGTATGCAAATGGAAGCTGTGGGATTCAAACCCAGGACTGCTGAGTACCCAGGTTCTTAGCTCTGTGCTCTAACCACTAGGCTCCACTGCCTCCCTTCTCTGTTTATTTATTTTACAGTTTGTTTACCCAGGATTGTCCATCTGAGATGCAACCTCATTTCCAGTGCAGTCCGGCTGCTACCTGTTCCCACAGCTGGGTGGACTGGAGTGCTTGGAGGTTAAGTGACTTGCCAAAGGTCACAGAGTGAGGATTTGGCTCTACTTGTGTTTGAACCTGTGATCTCCCAGTTCCCCCAAACTGGTGCTTTAACCACTAGAAAAATTTGCCGCCAGTCACTCCGTTTGGAAACTATCCCCTCCCCCCGAATATGGCAAACCAAAAAATAGACAAAAATTTATTATATTGTTCTGGTCAATCAATTGAATTTGCTCCCCCTCCCCCTGCTCTTAACTAATTTGTACAGAAAACCAGTCTGATATGAGATCGAAGAGCCATGTGCCCCACCAAATTAAAAAAGTTATGTGAAATCGCTCTGTCATGTTTTGCAAAATGAAAACCTTTTTCTAAGTCATTTGCTAGGCCCGCAATCAACAGCTACCTTGTTCACAAAAGTCTGGTATGTCCATTTGCACACAGCACGAGTCCCAGATTACTATGTTTTGAGAGGGAAAAGGCCAAACCCCTTTTCAGTTGTTCTCTGGTTCCAATTGTAAAAGGCATAGAGTTGCAAACAAAGCTAAAACAGTACCCAAAGCTGTTCTTTTGCCTTACCTATTACAGTTTAAAGTTTCTAAAAAATTAAAAATCTGTTTGAATTTTGTCTTTTTATTTTATTTTAAAGGAACACCTAGTTCTATGGGATCGTTATTGTAAACAACACCAATTCCTGCAAATTCAAATGAGCTAGCCAGGGGATGTTACTGTAACATATGTAACGAATAGGTACTGAAATAAAAATATATTGTAATAATTAGTCCAGTTTCTGTTGCTGAAAAATTCTGTAATGCACATGGTAATAAAAGAGATACTTTAATGTCACCTTGTCTGAAATTTTCTTTCATGCAAGACATTAACTTTTTACAGTTTTATTGTTTTTTTTTGTCAGTTTTATCAAATTCATGAGTTAGGGCACTGTTAAAAAATATTCTTATGACTGTACAGGTTCTCCACTGCATCTGTCTGCAATTTGCATACAAATCCTTACCTGCAGCCTTAGTACCATGGAGCCTGGTACTGTCCAGTCTCAGAAGCTAAGCAAGGTCGGGCCTGGGATGCAATCGGAAGGGAGAGCTCCAACGAATACCAGGTGCTGCAGGAAGTGGTGGTGTTAGCTCTGCAAGGGGCACACTCCTGTTGGTTAAAAGTAACTGTACTGATGCCACATTATGGTGTGAGGAGGACACTGTGCTGTTCTGATATGGAGTCTTTCAGATGAGACATAAAGCCAAGGTCTCATGGTCCTGCTCTTATGGATGTTAGAGATTCCATGGCAGTTCTGGAAAAGAGTAAGGAAATTTTCCTGGTGCATGGCCAACTTTTCCCCATTCACTAATCCACCAACAGACTTACCTGGTTTAATATCTATCAGTGCATCCTGTATCCCCGCTCTCTGCTCCCCAGTACAAGGCTGAAAACAGGAAGATACTTCCAGCTCTGAAAGGAAGGAAGGTTAGTTTGTGGGCACACAGCTTTTTTTATTCATTTAGTTACAAGTGGATTTATTTTCCATAATGCTTTTTGTACATCTGCTATTTGTCTAATTGTCTGTTAAAAAAAAACATTAGGAACCACCCAATGCTGGTATGACATGGTTGGCTGGAGTTTGGTCAGTAGATGAGTATCTGGATAGACTAGATGGGCCTTGGGCCTTTTTCTGTCCTCGACATTCTATATTTCTGTGTTTCAGTGGTCCAATACCAAGTGGAGAAGGTGACCTTGCTGATGACCAGACCAGGAACTGGGACCTAAGTCTGTATCATTACATATAAAAAAGCAGAAGCAGTACTGAGCATCTATCTTGGGAACCTTCTGCCTTGGAAAGAGGGGGGGAGACTTAGCACTGCATAGCTGCCTCATGGCAGCCCAGGGGGAGTAAGTCACATGAACAGGAATATGGGACTTCAGGCAGGGGGTGAAATTGTGACAGCGGTATGATGCAGGATGATGAAGCAGTGATATCATTGATCCAGTCCTATGCCAGCTGGTGCCAGTCAGAGTGTGGTGGGTGGACTAGGTCCCAGCCCATTCCTGAATGACAAGAAAGGTCTCCTGTCTTAGGCCATGTCCTAGTGGTGTGGGGTGGGACAAGGCCTAAGACAGGAGACCTTTCTGGTCATTCAGAAATGGTATCCATGTATGTACCTATCTATCTGTCCATCTGTCTACCTATATAGAGTTTTATCAGGAAGGCGCACTATGTGGAGGCTCTTTTCTGGGTGCAAAATATAACAAAATACTCATGCGCATAAAGGAACTGACCAGTGCAGATCCACATTGCCCAGCCGTAACTTAAGGGCTGCAACAAATCTAAAAGGCACTTGCAGAGACCACCTGGATACACCAAAAATGCCTTTATTGCCAAAAGTGCAGATATATAACAAGATGCAACAGTGGTACAGTACCAAAACAAATTGTAACAAAGTGCATACCCCGTACCATAAAGAAGGGGGAGTGACACTGACTTGGGGCATTCTGACAGCATCTTACCGCCTTGTTTGTGGTATGAGCATGCATTTTGTTACAATATTTTTGCTACCCTTGCACTTTTGCCAATAAAGGCAGTTTTGCTATATCCAGTCAGTCCCTGCACGTGTGTTTTCGATTTGTTTGAGTAATTTTTAAGTGCAACCTTGTGGAAGGGGAGCATAGGGGTACAATGAATACAATAAATGGTGCACATAGATCAACCAGTTAACAATATAAATTATAGTGACGTGGTCATGAGACAAGAATAGGGCCATACGAAAACGAGACTACCTTCACATGATAAAAGAATTTGGACTTTTTTTTTTTTACTCGGATCAGGAGTACCATCATCTATACTATCTGTGCAACCCAACCTGTCTACAGTTCCAAAGACCTTTTTTGCAAGAGGAATGCGATGAGCTTGCTCGATTCTTTGAGAATAAGGTGGCCAACATCAGGTCAGAGATCCTTGCAATTCGCTCTATGGGGGATGCCGTTTATCAGTACTTGGTCACCTCACCATGTGTTTCCTGGAGTTCCTTTGACTTGCCAGAGATCGTGGATGTCATGTGGATTGTCCAGAGTCTGCACCCTACATGCTGTAGTTTGGATCTGGGTCCAACCTCCCTGATCATGGGATGTTGTGACATCATTGGCCCGATCCTGGTTCAGATAGTCCAGTGCTCCCTTGATTCAGGTGAGTTCCCAAGCTCCCTGAAGGAGGCGGTGGTAACACCCCTCCTGAAGAAAGCTTCTTTGGACCCTGACTCTCTGGCTAACTGCAGACCAATCTCTAATCTCCCTTTTATAGGGAAGGTTATTGAGAAAGTAGTGGCGGTACAACTGGAGAACCACTTGACCATCCATAACATCTATGAACCTCTCCAGTCCAGTTTTTGGAAGAGGCATAGTACTGAGACTGCACTGGTTTGGGTGCTCAATGATGATCTGATGGTGAGAGATCGGAGTAGCTATACTATTCAGGTGCTCCTTGATCTCTCCTCAGCTTTTGACACTGTGGACCATGGGGTATTGCTTGGGCATCTGAGGTCCGTCTGTGGCTTGACACATACGATTCTCAGATGGTTTACATCTTTTCTCACCGGCAGAACTCAGAGAGTGGTGTCTGGGTTTTTTCCTCAGGCCCATTCTCTCTGTCCTGTGGGGTACCTCAAGGCTCAGTGCTTTCCCTCATGTTGTTTGCAGTGTATATGCTGCCCCTCGGAGACATTGTAAGATGGTATGGGCTGAGGTTTCACTGCTATACTGATGATACCCAGCTCTACCTGTCTTTTGCATCTGACCAGGATAGTGTTCTCTCAGTATTTAACAACTGCCTTGTGGAAATCCAGGACTGGATGAATTCGAGCTGGCTAAAGTTGAATGTGGGAAAGACGGAGGTGATGGTGGTGGAGCCGGGTCACCGGATAGAGGGGCTGAGGACTGGTCAGCCCTTTGGAATTTATCTAGGGGACACCCAGATCCTTACCTCTGATCAGGTGCAGGACCTGGGGGTGGTGCTTGACTATGGGCTGACCTTATGATCTCAGGTGTCAGCAGTCATCAAGTCTTCCTTTTACCATCTTAGGAACATCACCAGGATCAAGCACCTTGTTCCATCTGGAGACCTGCCTACACTTGTCCACGTCTTTGTGACCTTGTGCCTTGATTACTGCAACTCCTTTTACTTGGGGTTTCCTGGGGTTGATATCCACTGCTTGCAGCTAGTGCAGAATGCAGCAGCACATTTGTTGGGGGTTTCTCAAACATCTCATATTACCCCTGTTCTGCGCAGTCTGCACTGGCTGCCGATTCAGTGGTGGATCACCTTTAAGGTTGGTTTACTGACCTATAAAGCCCTACATGGACTTGGCCCTGACTTCTTTAAAGAGCTTCTGATTCCCTATCACTCCAAGTGACCGCTCTGTTCAGCCAGTGAGGGGTTGCTAGAGATCCTGAGGGTGTGTCTGAAGTCATCTGGGGCACGTGCATTCATGTACGCTGCCCCTACCCTCTGGAATTCTCTACCCCATTGGCTATGGGAGTGCATGACAGTGGGAGGCTTTAAGCAAGCATTGAAAACTTATTTATGGTGTTAGGCTTTTGATGGCACTTAATAAATGAACCTTGTTGTATTTTCTTATTTTTATACTGCACTTACTGTTTTATTATCTTTTAATTCTTTTGTAAAGCCCCTTGATATTTGAAAGGTGCTTCTGTGAAATAAAATTATTATTATTATTATTATATACAATCTAAATATACCCTCAGATTGAGTTCAGATCTGGTATTCAGTTCCCATCATCATGTCTATTAGAAATAGACTTTAAACCCATAATCCATTCCTTCTATTTGATCAAATAGTTGTAATTATTGCCTGATGAGTAGGCTGCATACTTTAAGCCTTCATAGAAAAACTCTCTAAAAAAGAATTCCAAATTCCTTTAAACTGCAGGCATTTACCTTCCATATTGTAATAAATTATTTCTAGTTTCGGAGTATCTGTTATAAAGCTGAGCCATTCCTTGAATGTCGCTGCAATGGAGTTTTTCCATCTTTGTAGAATTTTTATTTTTTAATTTTTTGCTACTACCATTGCTAAATTAATTAAAGAAGCTCCTTTTAATCCTTTTATAAATATCAGATTGTATCTCCAGTAAAATTCCACGTGGTTCAATCGGGAACTCAATTCCCTGTGTCTTACAAATCGTATCATGGATTGTTTTCCAGAAGGTAACTAAAAAGGGATAGTCTACAAACATATGCTTTACAGTGCCAAAGTTAACTGAACATCTGGGACAATGTTCAGAAATTGTTGCATTAAATTTGTGTAATCTTGAAGTGGTGTAATGTAATAGATTCTATGTAATAGATTAAACTGTATCTGTTTAAATCGAATAGATTTGGATACCATATGTGGATCTGACATTGCTGTCAACAATTTTTCTGGTAAAACAATTTGGACTTAGGTTTTTTTTTTCACACTCTTTTTCATATGAAGGAATCTTTTTTTCATGAGAATGACACAATCTCATGAAAAAAAGATTCCTTCATATGAAGAAAGAATGTGTACTTTTCCCCATATTTCAACTTTAATAAGCCATAACTCCATCAATATTTGTAGCTAAGGGATAAGCTATATATCAGAAAGAAAGGTCTTAATGGACACTACAATACTAACACACAATACAACCCCCTCCCAAAAAAAGTTAGGGGCCGTATAAACCACAACAATAAAAAATGAAATTACTATAGGATAACATGCAATTTTAACAAGCTGTACTGTAAGTCTGTCAGTCTTTGGAGTTATGGGACAATCTATATATGAAAAAAAAGGGTCACAGTGAGTACCATGACAGTAACAGATAATACCCTCAAAACAATTATGGGGCCATATAAAAAACCATAAGGATTAAAAAATAAAAATACCATAGGATAACACTGCAGCTTTAACAGGCAATAACTCCATCACTCTGTGGAGTTAAAGGAGAATCTATGAACCTGATTTTAAAAAAGCCATTACAGCGATGTAAGTTGCATCACTGTAATGGCTGCTGCAAGCTCCAAGTGCACCAGGGCCCCTGCACCCAATTTTATAAAAAACAGGGTCCCAGTGCCAAACTTCCCTGGGTTTGCCACAAGTCTATTGCTGTGCCAAACAGTTGGCGTACCTGTAGACATGGCTGCAGGGATCCGGCCTGCCCCCCTCACCCGATACAACACTAGATGGTCTGGGATGGTAGGGGGATGAAGAAATATCTTGTGAGGAGAGGCCAGGAGCATAAGGGGCCTGGGAAGTTGCAGTGGGGGTGTAGAGGAGACAGTTGTGTCTGAATGGTCTTGTGTTTGCACCCGTTGGGGTGCGTTTGCAGTTTGGTATTAGGGTCACTTATGCCCAATACTGTACACATGTAGAGGCCCCCCCGATCCTCTGTGTCACCCATGAAATAGCCAGGCATCTGTCCCTAGTAGTCTAGTGGACTCCCCCTCCCTATCCCTGATCTCCAGCTTGAATTAATATATCTCCATAGCTGGTAGCCTAGCAGACCCCCCCACTCCCTAATCACAATCACCCCATATAGTAAGATACTACTGCTCCTGGTGGTCTAGTTGGACCCCACTCCCCTCTTCCCAAATCCAAGTCAGTGACCCGTACAGCCCTCCTGTCACCACTATGGCTGACCTCCTGTCACCACCATGGCTGACCGCCAATTGCACTCATTGAGAGCTCAGTCAGCAGCCAGTCGTGGAGGTGAGAAGAGGGCTGTGCTAGTCACTGGCTGGGATTTGAGATGGGTGAGCCGGGTGGTTGGACACTACCTGACAGGGTGGGGGGCAGGGCTCCACTAGACCATCAGGGGCAGTTATACCTTACTATATCTCAGTTAGGGAGGGGGGTCCACTAGGCCACCAGAGATGAAGATATACTAATTCAAGGGGGAGATCGGGGATAGGAAGGGGGTCCACTAGAACAGATGTCTGGCTATTTCATGGGGGACATCTGGGATCCGGGGGAGTGCTATATATATGTATAGTATCTGGCATATGAGTGACACTAACACTAAACTGCAAATGTACCTCGATGGTTGCAAACACAAAACCATTCAGACACAGCTGTCTCCCCGACACCCCTACTACCACCTTTCGTGCCCCTAGTGCTCCCCTACTTCCCCCGTCAGACCCCATCCCAGTGAGGCAAGCCACTTAGACCACCTCCTGGCTTTTCTAAGTGGTGCCCCTTGCTGCATCCATGGCAGGGCTTAAAAAATCCTCCAGAAGGGGATGTTGCAGCTGTCTTGATGCAAGCCCCCTTGTGACCTGGCACACTTGGTTGTTGGATTCAGTTCTGGTGCAAGGGGGCTTTGACACAGCTGTGTCTGGATTAAACATAGGCTGCGATAGAAAATCACGTTTGACACAAGTTGTGATGCAAGTCACCTCTTGCGTCAAACTCTTTTCATGCAAACCCTTGCATCTTTCTAAGTGCTATGAAAATCAAGCCCTATGTATCAAAAAAAGTGTCAGTGAGTACAACAACACTAAAGAATAATACCTCCCCAAGCAAATTTGAGGCCATTTAAAAAAAATAATAATAAAAAATTTATATTCCCATAGGATAACACCGCATTTTTAACAAGCAATAACTCTGTCACTCTGTGACGTTAAGGGAGAATCTATGTATACAAAAAAAAAAGCTGTCAATGAGTACTACAACACTAACATATAATACCCCAAAAAATATTTAGGAGCCATATAAAAAATATTAAAACTAAACAATGAAAATTCCTATAGGATAACACTAAAACTTTAACAAGCCAGAAGTCTGTCAATAATTGGAGTTAAGGGACAATGTATATATCAGAAAAAGGTGCCAATGACTACTATGACACTAACATGTAATCTCCCCCAAAATATTCATGCGATTCGCACTGTACCCCAAAATTACCTCCAATCCTCACCATGGTGCAAAATCCATAATAAAAGTGTGATCATCATCAAAAATGTACCAAAGGTGTATCTGGTCTCACACTACAACCATAGCAAATGTCACATCAAACCAACAAAAATTCACTGATGTATGAGTAACAAAACAAAAACCACATTTTTGCCCATATACAATGAACTGCTAGCATTTAAGATGTACACTTAATATTTTTTCCTTTGAAATGAGCCTCACAAAATCAATTACAACCAAGCACATACATTGCTTTTCTGGAGGCATGGAAGTGCAGGGCCCTGAGGGCGCTTCATTTCCACAGCCAGATGGATGTGAGCATCTGTGGAGGGATGAAACACCTGATGGACTTCTTCAAGCTGGTCATGAAGGGACCTGTGTGAATGAAGCTATGATTTTGCTATCTTAAAAAGTAAGGAAATTCTTTGCAAAAAACTGTGTTAATGCAGCAGTTAGGGTTCAGATTAAACCAACAAAAGTAGGGAAATGCAATGTTAAGGTTTCCAACCTTAACTCCCCGCCCCCAACAAACCAAGCAGGAAAAAGGAAAAAACATTATGGTTTTCATCCTGACTCTTGCTGAATCAGAGCTGGGGTCTTCCTTGGGGTTCTCAACCCTAACGCTCACCTTATTCCATAACGAAATAAGGTGACAAGTGATATGTTTTCTTCAGGCTGGGCCTATAGGTTGTTGCAACATGTGGGGAGATGCAGCTCTGTATGTTTGAAGGCTATATCACAGTGGAGTGAGCATTAGGGTTCAGAACCCCAAGGAAACCTCACCCCTGATTTGCCAGGAGTCAGAACAGTGAAAACTGTAATGTTTTTTCCTTTTCCTGTTTGGGGGTGGAGGTGGGAAGTTAGGATTGAAAACCCTAGCACCACATTTCCCTACTTTAGTCAGTTTAATCTGAACCCTAACTGATGCATTAACGCAGTTTTTTGCAAAGACTATAAGGACAAATGGCATTCCAAGCAGTTGTACGCAAAAATAAGCAGCAGAGCCAAGCCTTGATATGGTATGACCTGGGGAATGGGAGCAAAAGAAGTCTAACAAAATGCAGAAAGTACGTACATACCAAGTGGGTTAACAATGCAAATATAAAGGGTAGTAAGGGAGAGGGGAGCATTTGGCATGATGAGAGGTATTTTGTGAGTGTGGGGCTGGGAATGAAGGGAAGGGGTGTAGCAGGAGGCCAACTGTGAGAGTGGGCTCAGGGGGGACTGATAGACGCTGTACTCGGCAGCCATTTGAGGAGGCCAGAACTCCATGACTGCAGTCCACCAGTAGTATGGCTGCAGCTAAATATGACTTTCTTAGGGGCCAAGGGGCAATGACGCATAAGCGATCTCAAAGTGGGAATGCCATGAAGCAGGAGTTTGGCATCTGTGCAGTAGGCAGCATGTTCTCAGGAAACCCTGCTGGGTTTAGCCAGGGACCACCTCCAAGGCAGGGGAGGAGGTAGAGGGCAGTGATCTACAGAGAGCCAAAAGGTAAGACATGAGTAGTAGGGTAGAGCATTACGCCCTATCTAGCATAGGCCTACAGGTACAGTAAAGGAGGGGAAGGCTTAAATACCCTTTCTAGGGTAGACCCATAAAGCTGTCTGTCATAACTCTGGACTGGAACTTTCAGTCAGAATATTTTTCCTTCAACTGACAATAAATTAGTTTTAATATTATGGCTCATATTTGTTCTCAGCCTGAGTTTAAAAATGTTCTTTGATATGTATGATGTCTCACATTTGTCACCCAGAAATTGTGTTATAAATATGACATATTTATTACCCAAGCTACACACTACATAAAATATAAGAATGTACCAGGGTCCACATACATACAATGCATGTAGACAACCATTTGGCATTTCAGTACAAGTTATTAGTAATGGGCTGCTAGCAACATTTATTTCATGGTAACTCTATGGTTTATCTCTTGGCAGACATAAAAAGACATTTTAGGCTACAATGTGCAGTATACCCATTGAACTGCATGTAACAATAAATTGACCCCACCTCCCAAAGTCTACTCCCATCACATGCCTTTGAGCTAAAATATTATTAAATAAATACTTAAATTTGTCATCTGACATGAAACATATTTATCTGCAGTCTTTACTGGAAGATGGGAGGTATTTTGTGGGTAAATTCTGGAGCCACAGGTTTAGTTCTGAAGCTGTCTTCCACGAAGCATTATATGTTAGCTGACATTAGTTTTCAGTCCAAATTCAACCTTCCAGGGGTTTTAGGAAACATTCAGAATTCCAGAACCACTTGTTTCTGCTGGAATTTAAAGCAGTGTCCAAAATCCATTTTTTTACCCCTTTGCATAGCACCATCATGAATGCAGTCCAGAGAGAAGAGAAGAGATGCTTCAGTGGCCTTTATCTGTCTGTGTGGCAAAAAGGCATGCTGGAGAAGTGTTTAACCATTTTTAAGTGATACGTCCTGTCAGCTATTCATTATTTCTGACGTGTTTGTATGCTTTTCCAGTAATGGAGGTTTCAGTCCTTTTTATAAAAAGCTTACAGCTCTTGGCGGGACCATTAAGCATATGTTGATTGCAGTTTCACTGACCTTTGGAATATTATAACATAGACGTTTGTGGCATTTGGATGTCTTTCATAAAGTACCAAAAGATTTTACAGTTTTTGTAATGTCCTTCAATCTCAAAGCAGTTTTGTCTTGGTGCAGCAAGCATAGTCTCTGAGTTGGATAAACATTCCATTATCAGTAGGCCTCCTAATGTATGTCTGTTTATCTGAGTGAGCTAGGAATAGTCAGTCACCAATGCAAGCCTGTCTTTCCTTTGTCAAGCATCTGGCATAATTTCCTTTGTATTTGTAAGGTATTTCTTTTTAAGAGATGGTTTTAATGCTTTTCTCCTCACACTGGCATTCTTGTACATGTTAAACTGCTCTTTCTACTGTAATCTGTCCACAATAGCCATTTTGCAGAAATGGCTAGCCCAAGTCCTTTGGCATGTTTGCATAGAAATTTCTCTTGTACTACTTTTGCCAAGGCATGATAAGTCATAATTAAAAATAAATTCAAAGTTTTAGCTCTGATTAATTAATAATTAAGTATTTTGCATCTTATCTTAATTTCCATACAAGTCAGATGCAGTGGTAAGCAGTAGATAGTAGGGAGCTCTGGTAGTTTTGAATAAGAAGGGATCTGCTTCCATCCAAAAAGGTTTTTCCAGCAGAGGGGAGTGGTCTAAGTTCCACATAGAAAAACAGGGAAGTGTATAAGACGGGGCATACAAGGTAATGTATAGGCAAAGGGTGGGGGTGGGGAGACTTGTGAGCTGCAAGGGGTGCAGTGCAGCAATATTCATGGGGGCACTGCAGAAGGCAGGGGTAATTAGTCTAGACTCAGGATCATGATTAAAAACCTTGTGCACAAGCTGTGGGATTGCTCTGAGCAGTGAAACATTCCAGTCAAGCATTTTCCTGCATTTAAACCTTTTTACTGTGTTTGTATTGCATCATGGGGTGGAGGGTCAACTACCAGTCTAGGGCCTGAGCAGGAAGTACATTGGGAACTGTAGTTCCACAGGATCATCCTGTGGAACTACAAAATGCTTATTGTTGCAGACATTTGGTTTTCTGAGGCATTGTACGTCTCTTATTGCACTTTTGTAAGTAGGCTACTATTTTTAGAACATTTTAAGTACTCCAAAGGCTGTTTCAATTAGTGAAATGGTCTTGTGTTCTGGGGCACAACTCCGGGTTACACACTACTTGAGTAACTGCTCCGAGTGAGCAGACATCATTAAAAACCTTGAGCACAAGCTGTAGGACTGCTGTGAGCAGTGAGACTGTCCAGCCAAGTGTTGTCCTGCATTTTAAACCTTTTTACTGAGTTTATGGTGTATTGGGGGTGGAGGAGGGTCAGCTACCAGTCTAGAGCCTGAACAGGAAGTACATTGGGAGTTGTAGTTCCACAAGATCATTCTGCAGAACTACAAAACACTTATTGTTGCAGTCTTTTGGTTTTCTGAGGCATTATAAGCCTCTTATTGCACTTTTATAAGTGGGCTACTATTTTGAGGACATTTTAAGTACTTCTAAGGCTGTTTTGATGTGCAGAATGGTCACATGACCTGGGGTACAATTTCCAGGTTGAACACTACTTGAATGACTGCTCCGAGCGAGTGGGAGTCATTAAAAACCTTGTGCACAAGCTGTGGGACTGCTCTGAACAGCGAGACAGTCCAGACAAGTGTTTTCCTGCATTTTAAACCTTTTTACTGTATTTCTATTGTATCAGGGGTGGAGGAGGGTCAGCTACAGTCTAGAGCCTGAACAGGAAGTACATTTGGAGTTGTAGTTCCACAGGATTGTCCTTCAGAACTACAAAACTCTTATTGTTGCAGACTTTTGGTGTTCTGAGGCATTGTAAGCCTCTTATTACACTTTTATAAGTGGGTTACTATTTTTATTTTAAGTACTGCTAAGGCCGTTTTGACAGCGGAACAGTCATATGACCCGGGGCACACTTCTGGGCTACACACTTTAGTAACTGCTCTGAGCCAGCAGGCTTGCTCAAGTGGGCGACTTGCATGGAGATGCATGCAGAGACGCATGTGTCTGATGGGACTGGTGGAGCTGGAGGTCCTGGTCCTTTTGAAGGTATTTAAATTTTAACTGACCACATTCCTTCCTGTAAGCACAGTTAGTAGCCATCTGGTTAAGTAAGTTATATCAGAGAGAGGTGCCCCTGAATTACATTTAAAAAAAAAAAAATATTGTTCATTAACTAAAATGATAGTCTGCATTCTAACTATGAAAGGTAAAATTGGTATTGGATGCTTGAGTTGTTACATGTTTAAATTGATGGAGAAGTACCCCTTGACTGGAAAAGTCATATGTGACACATGTACTGGCAACAAGGATTTACTGGCAGAAACAAAATTGTTCTATGATAAATTGGATAAACTTGAACAACACCAGGTGTCCATGGCTACAAAAATAAGGGCAATTAACCAACAAGACTCTTCAAATTTGATATAATTTTCCACTCAAATTATTAATTCTCCTACCAATAAGACTGCTTCTATTGTAATCACCCCCACTTTAATTAACACTTCAATCTTGCATACTGACAAAACTAAAATTATTACTTGCCCCACAAATTCAGGAACTATGGACAATCATAAGAAAAAAAGAGGATTGATCCTGAAACAGAGGAGGAGGAGGAATGGGAGAAGGCTAGTGGTAAAATAGTATTCAAAAAGGGCAGGAGAGCTGTGACATTTGAAATTACCACCTTAAATAGCTTTCAACCTTTAACCAATCTAGATCAGGAACTGTTAGAAAATTATCAAGGGGAAGATCATAGGCCTGTGGAAGGCACTTGGAATAATGGGATCAGCACCATGAACAACAATCCTGGGTCCTGTAACTCAATCAATATAGAACCTTTGACCTGTCCTACTAAAACAAACCATGAGGTATATCATATATGTCACCAGTCCAACTTTAGGAAATTATAATCCACAATCAGTAGAAATCAAAGGACCTGAGAACCACCACGTAAATGTTAACCATAACAATCCCACTGTTTAATTAAATACAGCGCATACATTGACATCCCCTCCCCCCACCGGTACATCAGATGTAGTGCAATCACCAAAAAACAATATTTGAATTACAAATGGGCAGAAGCAAGTCAGCACAGGAGGATAACATGGAATGTGATGCAACAACACCATGACAAGTATACGTTCTGGGTGACTTAGTGATCAGATTTACAGACAAATACATCTGTAGGCAGGACAAATTAAATAGAACATGCAGCAGCTTTAGGGGAGCTAAAATCAAAGATATAACTAATATGGTGGACAATATCCTAAATAATGCCAGTGATAGCCCAATTGTAGTAATACATGCAGGTACAAATAACATTAGATCTTCCACATCGGAATAAAAAATGCACTAATGACATTACAAAAAAATTATTGGAAAAAGGTTCAACTGTTTGCTTTTTGGAGATTCTCCCATTCTCAAGAGTCAATAAGAAAACAAATGAAAAAATAAAAGCCGCTAATGAATGGCTATGGAAGTGGACCTTGTAAAACAACATCATGCCTAACCCAATGGGAAGAATTTGAAAACAACTTGGGGTTATGTAGCTGGGATGGACTTCACCTCCATAGATGTGGCAGTGTAATACTGGGGAGGCAATTTGAGACCTATGTTAAACTATGAACGAGGGGGTGTTAGGAGCTTAATTCAAGTAAACATCTACACAAATCAGATAATTCTTATAGATACAAATTTTTACTAATTAATGCAAGGAGTCTAAATCTGAATAAATAAATAAAAATCTGAATTAAAAAAAAAAATTAACTAGAAATTCTCCTAAAAATGGAAGACATAGATGTGGCAGCTGTAACTGTGACCTGGTGGGAGAATAACTATGAATGATCAATGGGTATCCCAAATTAAAATCTCTTTTATAAAAATAAATGTGATAGAAAAGCTGGTGAGGTATGCCTATACATCAAGAGGTCTATCAAATGCAATGAACTCAATCTACATGAAACCAATAACACAAATACTGAAACAATATGGATACAAATGATTGCTACTAATGGGAAAAAATTCACATTCGGAAACTGCCATAGACCACCAAATAGTAATGATAATTACAATGAAGAATTAAGACAGTTATCAGTAGCAGCATCATTATCCAATATTATAGTATTGGGAGACTTCAACTTGGCATGAATTAATTTGGACCATCTAACATGCACAACTAATGCTGAAACACAGTTCCTAAATAATCTGCTCAGCTCAGGGCTGGACCAGTTTGTCTTGAAACCCACCAGGGGAGTAAATATCTTGGATCTTTTAATTACTGATCTACAACCTCATATTGCAGAGATAACTATAAAGGAACCACTCAGTTGAAGCGACCACAATATGGTCTACTTTACCTTAAATGCACCACAATGCAGGTCAATAACAACATAGTAATACGGAATTATAAGAAAGCAAACTACACAAAAATAACTAATTAAACAATGTTAACTGGGAAGGACAAATGTGAGATCTCTCGGTAGAAGAATCCTGGTTATTTATCAAAACAAAAATAAAGGTTTTAGAAGAAACATTTGTACCGGGGAGGAAAAAATACAACCGGAAGGGTAAAATATCACTCTGGTACACCACAAACATGAAAAAATTAAGAAAAAAAACCCTTACAAAACTTTAAAACTAAAACCAACCGACCAGAACAAAAAAAAACTATATAAAGAGGCACTAAAAACAAAACAAGAGATAAAAATCCAGAGGAAAAAGGTAGAATTCAAAATCAAAATATGGGACATAGCAAAGACAACCCAAAATCTCTATTTTCTTATATAAATAATAACAGGTCTGGAGATAATACAGTAGGTCCAATCAAAAAAGGGGGAACTACATACTGTATGAGCCGGAGATGATGCTAGATTAGTTTAATTTATTTCTGTACTGTGTTTAACCAAAAGAGTAATGAAAGAATTGAAAGGACAACTCTTTTATAACACAAATGCAATTCTTCAGGAATTAAATAGATGTACTTAAAAACAAAAAATCCAACTCAGCCCCCAGACCAGATGACATAAATTCTTGTTTTATCAAAGAACTGGCAGGCCCCTTAGGTGTATCTATGACAATACTGTTTAACAGGTCAGTACAGTCTGGTTATGTTCACAAAGACTGGAAGAGAATTATTGTGACACTGATTTTTTTTAAAAAGGGAGTAAAGGTTCTGTGGGCAACTACAGGCCTGTCATTCTGACTTCTGTCCCCTGTAAACTAGGGATACAGGATCCAACACAACATGGGTTCATAAGGGGAAGATCATGTACAACTAACCTAATAACCTTTTATGAACAGGTTAGTTGTAGTTTGGATAAAGGGGTCCCAGTTGATGTCCTTTTCCTCGACTTCTAAAATGTGTCCAACACTGTCCCTCACATCAAAGTGGTTGCTAAACTCAAAAAAATTGGCTTTGGTCATCTGTTAGTAAGATGAATAGAAGACTGGCTTATGGACAGATCTCAGGTAGTGAGAGTCTCTGGGATACTCTCAGATGAAAGACCAGTTACTAGTGGAGTGGCACAGGGATCTGCGCTTCGACCCATTTTATTTAACATCTAAGCAATCTACATCATGGTCTAAATATTAATGTAGGGAAGTTTGTGGATGATACTAAGATCAGCACAGAAGTAGACAAGGAGGAAAAACATCTCTCCTTAGAGAGAGATCTAGATAAAATTGAGAAATGGGAACAGAAAAACAGGATAAGTTTAATACAGAAAAATGTACAGTACTCCACCTGGGCAAACCTAATCCACACAAATCCTATTACCTTGTGAATACTATACTAATGTCAGTTAAGAATGAATGGGACCTTGGAATCATAACAAATAATATTATGCCCTATAATTACTGTAGAATAACAACAAAGAAAGCTAACCATCTTCTGGGATGTATAAAGAAAGGGTTTGTTTCAAGATCAGAACACTATCTATTTCTACTCTATAGATCATACATATGCTCTTATATGGACTGTGACATTAAGATACTTGAAGTAATACAACACAGACTGACAAAAATGACCCCAAGATTAACTGACATGTCATAGTCTGACCGTATTCAGGAACTGAACTTGTTTAGTCTAGAAAAAAAGACGATCAAGGGGAGACATTTTGGGCCAGTTCAGTGGTGCTGAGGGTTGAGGCACTGGATGCCACACCTCACGCCATGCTGGTGACCCAGGTTTGGGAACAAGCTTGGGTCATCGAGGGTCAATAGGGGCAAGAGAGGATTGAGCATCCGGAGGACTGCTCTCCTCTCCTCTCTTGGGGGCGGATGAGTAGTGCTCACTGCAGTATGAGTGGCTCCTGGTGGGAACTAGGGGCATCTTGTGGCGTGCTCTTAAGGGGGATGGGGCATCAGTGGGTGCCTTATGCACAGGTCTGGAGTGCACCCATCATGTGCAGGGTGTCATAGCATGTCTGCACCCCTGGGAGCAACCAGAACAAAGGAAAACCCTGACACCCGAACAGGCAAATGTGGGCCAAGTGGACTGCTTCCAGGCTCACTGCTGGGTCCATCCTGCCTAGTCTCTGTCTCACTCTCTCTCCTCCACTCCCTTGCTGCCCCTCTAGATTATAGATAAAGCACCAAAGGAGTAAAGGCGGTCCCACCTTCGGGGGCTCAGAGCCAGGGGTGGTGTAGTCAGAGGAGTTGGGGGACAGTTCCTGGGAAACAGATGACCAGATCCAGGAGGACCTCAGGCTGGGCAGGACAAGGCAGCTCTGAGAGGCCTCACCAGAGGAAGGTCTAAGGGGCCAGAGCTAAGGAGGATAAAGAAAGTTGAAAAAAAAAGGGAGACATTTGTTATTACTCAACATAGAGTCCCAGAAGTATATATAAAATGTGGTTTTACAGACAACTGTAGAAAAGTGAATTTTAGATCTTACAACCACCAATTGGTCATTCCCAATGTAAATGTTAACAAAAGGGATAATTTTTTTTACAGTAAGAACAACAGAGATCTGGAATCAGCTGCCCCAGTATCTCATCAGGATAGAGGCCTCTTACCTAGTTAAAAGGGAACTGGACAAGTATCTTTTGGATAGCTCAGTCCAGTAAACAATATGCCCACTCAGAATGGGAGACAATCCAGATGGCCTTAGTGCCTTCTTCTGTCTTGGACACCCAGTAATACCCAGTAATGATAGCAGAAGTGTAGCATCTATGGGCAGAACTTAGTGGGCTGATGGGTGCAATGAAGGTCTCATAGTCCTGAACATCACTGCTGCAAAGGGTGGAAAGGACCAGAAAGGCAGGCTGGAATAGAATGGGGGGAAGGAAGAGAATTTTGGGAGTTATGCAATCCTTAGAGGTGGCAGTGAAGAACCACTTCCAGGTCCTTGGGTCTCAGTAAAGGTACAACACTCATTGATGACTAAAAGACACAGGGGTTGGGGCTGATTTTGACAAGATGAAGGGTGGTAGTGAGAAAGATATTACAGATCTAGACAAGGAAGTGCTGGCTTAAATGCAGTGGGGCTGTGGTGATCATGGGACTCATGGAATGCAGCGAGATGGGAAAGGAAGCAAAAGGGGAAAGGCAAGCAGGATAAGGGGCAATATAGTCCAAGAGGCTCAAAGGATGAGTGAGAAGGGAAGGGAAGCAAAGGGGGGAAAGACAAAAATAAGGAAAAAAGGAAAGGGGACAAGATGAGTGAAGGGAGACAAAACAAAGTCTGGACAGTCAGAAAAGAGCAGTGGGGACAAAGCGACATAGGGGAAGGAGAGGTCAAGGCAAGTGAAGGGGGAACGCTAAGCTGAATAAGATTAAAGGGGCAGGGTCTAGAAGGGGGGGATAGGCTAGAGTTTCACAGTTGTGCAGTGGCAGGAGAGGCATCAAATGGGAGAAAGAAGCAGAGTCCTTGTAATTAGAGATTCTGTTGTAAGAGGAGCAGAGTGGCCATGGGGAAGGACTGACCTACACAAAAGGAGTATAGTATGCTTCCCAGATACGACAGCTAAAAAGTCATACCATCATAAATTCACTGGGGGTGGGGGGGCCTAACCCATGTGGTCCAGTACCTGTATACAAATAACCTGGCAAGTAGTAGTGTGGAGGTAGTTCAGGTCAACTCAGGGTACTTTGTGGGGGATGTAGGGGAGGGCAGAAACGGTTGTGTTCTCAAAAGTGCTGCTAGTGCCCAGACCCAGTATGGTTAGGAAGCTAAGAATCTTAGACTTCAACAACTGGCTCAAAGAATGGTGTAGGGAGGAAGGATTTGGCTACATAGGGGACTGGAGAAGTGTCTGGGACAAGAACCCCTGTACTTCTTGGTCAGGCTTCACCTAAGTGGGGGGGCTATGATGCTTGGGGACAAGTTGGGGGAGTTCATAGTAGTGCTGAGTGGAATGTGGAATTCTGCTGGTGAAATTACCATGGAATGATAATTCCACTGATGGAATTTCCATTGGAATTTCGTTGGTTCTTCTGCAGAATTCTGCCTGCTGTGATCCACAGAATAATATTCCATGGAACAGCATTTTTTCCATGGCAGATCATTCCACAGCCATTTCCACAGAAAATATTGAGATCCATAGAATAATATTCTGAGGGAAAGCCTTTTTACCTGTGGAAAATCATTCCACAACCAGTTCCACTGAAAATATTGAGATCCGTGAACTAAAATTCTGCAGAAATGTTACAGAAAAACTCATTCCACATTTTCTGTCGTGGAATTCTGTTTCTGACGAAATTCAGCAGAAGCTGGAATTTGAAAATTCTGCACTACACTAGTTCATAGGGCAAAATTTAAACTAAGTTGGGGGACTACTGTGGGGAGAAGGACCCCAGGTTTTCCAATGAAGGGTGCTGGCAAGCCCCCCATGATATGGACAAATCGGGTAGAAGGGACTCTGGATCTAAGAATGAGGAGGGAGTCAGTAAAGTAGGTTGAGATTAGCAGTAGAGAGGGGAGAGAGGGATATTGGGAAGCAGGAAGAGAAGATCTGGTAGGATGGACATGAAGAAATTCAGGTAAGCGGTTGGGGGAAAAAGGGAAATAATTGGGGGGGAGAAGGGTGAAGTCAGGCAACATGGAGGGTAGGATCAATCAATGCTAGGAGCTTGGGGAACAAGATGAATGATATCCAGGCCTTGGTAGCAGAGAACTGTATGGATCTGGTGTTAATCACTAAGATCTGGGCATCCCCAAACCATGATTAGGTCCTCTCTATCCCAGGGTTCACCATATATTAAAAAGATAGAGCAGGGGGGAAGGGGAGAAGGGGCGATGCTATGATTAAGGAAAGAAATTACGGCCACAAGGGAAGATTTGGAGGAGTGGGCATGGAAACAACCTGGGTTCAGGCCCAAGCAGCGGCAGGGAGGAGTATCAGGATGGAGGGAAATTACAGGCCCTCGAAGCAAAATGAAAGCATGCACCAGACGTTTCGAATGGAAAGGAGGAAGACTTCATTACAGTGGGAGATGTTACAATAATTGTGGGTGTCTTCAACCTACTGAATGTAGATTGAAGCATCTCTAAAGACAGCAAGAGCAGAAGCCAGTTTCTCCTGGATGCACACAGTCCAAGATGGCTTTCCAACCCAGGAGAAGAGTGAGACAGCTAGGGATAGTGCAATATTGGACATGATACAAACTGTGACCAAGTCAGAGGCATCAGCTTTGCTGAGCCCCTGGGAAGCAGATATCACCAGTTGGTGTGGTTTTTGCTCAATATGGGGAAAGAATTCCTGATCACAAATACAGGTTTCTAGTTTTCGAAAGAGCAGACTTTGCCAAAATCAGGAAGCAGTTGGGCAAGCATTTCGCTAAGCTCTGGGAGGGGTGGCAGGGATGTGGAAGAAAAATGGTCCAGAATTAGGGAAGGAACCCAGGAAGTCACCAACTCCTGTCTGAAGCAGACGGGCAAGAAGAGCAAGCACAAGAAACACCTCTGGTTCACAATGGTGGTGATGAGTGCTGTAAGAGAGAAAATGACTTCCTTCAAAAAATACAGGCAGACCCAGTAGGAGGAGGAGGACAGAGTGGACTACCTGGATAAACTAAAAACAGCTAGTAGAGAGGTAAGAAAGGCCAGGTTGGGTGTGGAGTTGGGAATAGTGGAGTGACTCAAGGATAGGGACTACCCTTTTTCTGTACATCCTAGGAAAAACTAGGATGAAGGAAGGTATTGTCCAGCTGAGACAAGGGGCTGAGTGGGTGGAAGACACTAGAGGAAAGGCAGAAGTATTGAATGAATACCTCGGCTCTGTATTGATGATGAACCAATACCACAGGGCAGTGTATGTAAAGGAAGGGAGGGAAGGGGTGTAGATTTGTAAGGAGCCAATCACAGCGGATGGGGTCTTTAAGGCACTTGAGGCCTTTAAGGTAGATAAATCTCTAGGACCAGATGGTATGCACCCATGGGTGCTGAGGGAGTGGGCAGCAGTTCTGGCAACCCACTGTAAACCTGGTTAGCAGCTCCCTAGACAAAGGTATGGTGCCACATGAGTGGAGAACTGCAGACATAGTGCCCTTGCATCACAGTGGGCTAGGGATGAGCCAGGAAACTACAAGCCAGTCAGCTTGGCATCATGAGTTGGTGAAAAACATTCTTAAGGAAAAGTTTTTTGGGTTTTTTGTATTTTTTTTTTTTGAGGCAAACAGGCTCCAAAATGACAGCACGGGTTTGTGGCAGGGAGGTTATACCAAATGAACTTGATCAGTTTCATTTCCTGGGTCACAAAGGCAGTGGCTAAGGAAGGGCATGTGCCTAGATTTCAACAAGACCTTTGACTTAGCCCCCGTAAGAGATTAAGAAGTTAGTAAAACTGGGAGTAAGGTGCAACATGACTAGGTGGGGGTAAATTGGTTAGGAGAAAGAACACCGGTAGTAGTGGTTGGGGGGCACACACTGGGATGAGAGATGTTACCAGTGGGGTACTATGGGGTGGGTGCTTGGATGGGCTGGTGCTATTCAACATGTTCCTACATGACATTGAGACAGCATTAAGGGCTAAATTAGTTGCTGTTCACTGTTGACACTAAGCTATGTGGGAGGGAGTACACAGAGGGGGAGGTCAAGGACCTGAGAGAAGACCTAGAAAGGCTGGAGAGATGGTCTGGAATCTGGCAACTGAGGTTCAGTGCAAAAAGTGCAGAGTCATGCACATGGTGAGAAAGAACCTGGGGTGGAGTACAAGTTGGGTGGAGTGCGAGTCATGATGTCCAAAGAGGAGAAAGACCTGGGACTCCAAATAGTAGCACCCTGAAGCCCTCTAAATAATGCAGTAAGGGCAAACAGGATGCTTGCTTGTATAAATAGAGGGTTCACTAGTAGAAGAAAAGAGGTCACACAACCTCTGTACAGATCAATAGTGCAACCATACTTGGACTATGGCATGCAGTTCTGGAAGTCCTGTTGCAATAATTACATTTAACATTTGAAGGGCAGTACAGAGAAGGGCCACAAAGGTGATTTAGGGGCAGCAGGAATTCATATGAGCAGATGCCAGAGAACCTGTGTACTCAATGGAGGACAGAAGGGAATTGGGGGCATGATAGAAAGACATTTAAGTACCTTAAGCATATTCACTGAGAATGATGTGGGGGGACAGACATCCAGAAATGGTGAAAAGTACTACTAGCTTGGATGTCAGGATTTAGTTGGGCAAGGACTCCATTTTTCCCACTTTCAAAATTGAAGAGTTCCTGCTCCTCCATCAGCTTTCTTCATTGAATACCATGGGAGAGTTCCACCTCCTAGAGAAGTCCTGTCAATGTCCTGCAGATCTAGAGTTGAGAGAGCCCCTTTCTAAACATTTGCACCCCCATGATGGTATTACTGAAGTACATACACAATGTGGTCACTCACTAGATGAAGCTGCTTTTTGAAAAGAAACTGCCATTTAAAACACTTTTCAGTTGTGACCTATACCCACTCCACTGGAGATTAGGGCTTGGGTTTCCTTGATGTACTGGTATCACCTCTGATGAAAGAGGAAAAGCAATAGTCACACTTTCCAAAGCACAATGACTACTGCAGGTACTATTGAGAGTAAATCATCTAAGTGATAAAATATTGGAGGTAGAATCTACCTAATCGGAGTAGGTTTGGTACTACCGCACTTTAAAAAATACCCCCCCCCCCACATACAACCTCAAAACAAGGAAGTAATGTTTCATTGCAAAATATAAAATCCTAATTTTATCATATTAGAATACAATCCAGTTTTACATAGAATCTGATTTTACTATATGAAATCTAGTCACAATTGTTTCTGAATGTGGCTCATAAAGCAGTGCACTCGGTATTGATATTACAGGGAATGTATAGAGACAAAAGCAGGAGCTACAAAGCAATCAAAACATGCACATACTGCAATCATAGGCATTTCCACTCAATCCTTTTGTATTCATTTATTGATAACTGGGCAAGGCAGACTGAGTTGAGGCTTGATTCCAGGTGATACCTGAGGAAAGTGTTTAATGTAGAGAAATGGGAACAAGAAGGTCAATTATGTGTAACTCCTGTGAAAAGTGCCATGGGTCATCAGTTTCCCCTGGATGTCCCCAAGAGATGGATGGAATGGACCTTAGTTTAGCAGCTCACTTCCAGGGGTTTAGTTATTTGATTTTGGCAGAAGTTAAAAACTTCCATTGGTCCAAATTTGAAAGTCATTACAGTTTCCTGGGAGTTGAAATACTAATCAGGTCCTACATTTTGGAAGTCTGTAGTCTAAGACAGATCAATTTTTGGACTTTAATGTAAACATATTCCTAGTAAAATACACAGTCTTTCAGAAAAATCGGCCTTTTCTTTTCCCATTATTGTATTTTCATGGACTATGATTCAATGCACTCACCAACTCTTGGTCCCTTGGTCATAAACACTACTTCTTCTACCCCTCTGGGACACCTGCTGTGCCTAGACTCTCTTCAGGCCTGATCCCTCACCAGACAGCTTGTCCATCTTGGTGGAAATTAGCAAAAAAGGACCCAAGATGCATTGGCCCCATTGACGCAGTACATTTGGTGAGTTTGAGCTGGTGAGAGAGCTGGAGTGTTCTGTAGCTCTGAGGTGAAGGAAGCTGAGCCCAAGTCGCACTCTGAAGCAGCAGCTTGATTTATCCCCCTTGTACATCCCTGGCAACTACCCAGAGGTCTCCTTCAAACTGCTGTTGATGGGGATCACTGACCTGAAGAGGGGAATCCCTGGCATTGATGTCAACACTTAATCAGCTACAGGAGTCACTGCATGAAAGGACCCACCTATATACCCTGCCTCTCAGGATCCATGTCCAGTGCCTCACATCACATCCTGGACCCTCCAATCCAGATTGGAGAACCAGAATAGAGCACCAGTCCCTGCTCTCCTTCATGGTAGAGTGGTGTACTGCCAGCCTGTGCCAGAAATTAGCCTTGTCTGACCTCCATGCCAGAAGACATGGATGCCACTTAATTGTCTTTTTTCCCCCTTTTGTTTGTCAAATATCCCATCCATTATATCTTGGAAGTGTCTACCTTATTTTTGGAAGTCACATTCTTCCAGAATTGTATAAGTGCAGCCCTGAGTTCCTCCAACAGTGCAGCACCCCCTCCCCACATACAGTATTGCAGGTTTAGTGTTGGATATGAGCCCAAGTCCCTGGTGTGAGATGTTTGTCCATGACCCTGTGATCCAAAGGCAAGAGTGCCACCTTCTGAGACATCATTATGCAATTCATATTGTTTTTAACATTTGTCACTGAGAAGGTTTGTAAAATAACTTTTTCAGTTTCCTTTCCTAGTAAACCCAGTTGAGATCTACTGTAGCATCTCATTTATAAGTTGCTTTTTCTAACCAAATGGAAATGAAACTATCAAGTGCTTCTTCAAGGTCAGATTATAACAGGTGTAGGTTAGCTCTGTTATACCAGCCCATATTGGTTAGTAAACACCCATGGTTGTATTTAGAAGTTCTGGGGGTAGATAGAAATGCCTCCAGGAGATGGAAGTGGCAGGGGAAGTCAACCTGGACATTGGAAGAAGACAGAGGAAAATGTGATTAGAAAAGTGCACACTTACCAGCAAAAAATATATATAATACATCTACTGTAGAGGCACTAAGCCAAATCCAGTAAAGAATTAATGCACTCAAACAGTCAAGGGGGACTGAAGGCAAAAGGACAGGGGTGGGGGGAGGGTGCTGTTACTCCTGACAGACCCCATGCCATAGTCAAGTTATGGCACCTCAATTATTTTGATATACAGTGTATGGTGGAGAGTGATTTGTAGGTCTGCGCCCATTTGAAGACCGGAAAGTTTCTCCATGGTGGTCCAATGAAATTGGTGGGAGAGTCTCAGGCAAGCACTGCACAGGCAGTGTTTTTTTCAGTATAATAAATTAATATCTTGGGAAAGCTGTCCTCGAGCAGAGAGGCAGTCAGCAGAGATAGGAGCAGGAAAATGTCACTTTGCTGCTCTCTAAGATCTGAGTGATTGTGCTCCTCACATGGAGTTCCCGATCTATAATTAGCACTGGGGAGAGAAACATAGAATTTGATGGCAGATAAGGACCAATTCACCTACCCATTCTGCCCCTTTTCCCCTACCTACAGTATCACCACAGACCCTACTTAATCTCTAGCCCTCCCCCTTCATTGCCACTGAGATCCCCTTATGCTTATCCCATGTATTCTTGCACTCCGCCCCTGTTTTCACCCCCACCACCTCCACTGGAAGGCTGTTGCCAGAATCCACCACTCTTTTTGTGAAGAAGTACTTTCTCACATCTCTTCTGAATCTACCCCCCTCCAGCTTCGTTGCATGTCCCCTTGTTCTTGAGCTTCTTTTTTTCTGAAATTACTTCCCTCCTTACCTTATTTACCCAAAGAGGTATTTAAAGGTCTCTATTATATCCCCCCTCCCTTCTGTCCTCCAGGGTGTACATATTGAGGTCCCTTAGTCTCGCGTCATAGGATGTTTGGTGCAGATACTGCACCATTTTAGTTGCCCTTCTCTGGACCACCTTCGCTTCTGTCTATGTTCTTCCAGAGATGTCTCCAAACTGGATGCAGTACTCTAGGTGGGGGTCTTACCAGCAAACTATAGAGGGGCAACACCACCTCCATCTTTCTGCTGGTGATACACCTCCCTATGCACTCTAGCATCCTCCTAGCCTGCCCAACTGTCTTGTCACACTGCCTGGATACCTTTAAGTCATCCAATATGATTATTCCCAGGTCTTCTTGGTGGTTGTCAATATTATTCCACCCATTTTGTACTCCCGGGATTATGTGCCCTAAGTGCATTATTTTGCACTTTTTCACATTGAAACCCAGTTTCCAGAACCTTGAGCATTCCTTGAGTTTTCCCAGGTCTCTGCTCATCCTTCCCATCCACCCTTCCCCCTTTCCCAGAGTGTCCTCCTTTTTGCACATTTTGGTATCTGCAAAGAGTCATGCCTTCCCTTCCAGCTCCTCTGCAGTGTCGCATATTAAGACATTAAATAGGAGAGAGAGTGAGAAACCCCACTTTAGCAAAGAAACAAACCAAAAACTAGGGTGGTCCCTAATCACACTTGGTGCCTGGGCTGCAGGGGAGAGACATGGAAGGCAGCATCTATCTTTCAAGCTTACATTCTGGTGCCACTAAGGATGGGGAGAGGAGCGAGCAGGTAGCACCTAACTCCCTGAGGAGGGAAAAACACAACAAAAACATGAAGGCCAATTAGACCCAGTGAAAAGAAAGAAAATGATTTATTGTAACACAGGCACAAGCAGTGC
Organism: Neoceratodus forsteri; assembly: GCA_016271365.2. Classification (NCBI taxonomy): domain Eukaryota; kingdom Metazoa; phylum Chordata; order Ceratodontiformes; family Ceratodontidae; genus Neoceratodus; species Neoceratodus forsteri. The sequence continues at coordinate 350,762,484 of CM028132.1, read as the reverse complement.
TTAAATCTACATGCACACACACACACACTCATACAAAGCCATGTTTGGGAAACTGAGTGTAGTGGGGAGGCAGTATAGGCAGCATCGCACTCAGTTCATACACAAAGGAAACCTGACCGGAGCAAAGGGGAAACAATAGGCAAACAATGGTAATGTGAACTTTGCATTATAGGGATACATTTACGGAACTGTAACATGTGGTGCTGAGTCTGTTTGGAGACTCTTGTTTTGAGTCACTGGTCTAAGGAGTCAGGGAGTGGGTAGACTCCCTATTTAGCATAGTTAGGAGTTGTACAGCAGGACTGCTGAGGTGCCAGTCTTACCTAGCCCAGGAAAGATTGATGGCAGTCAGGTCCCTACTCACACCTCCAGTGGTGTGCATTCTCCCAGTTCAACCCACTGAAAAGAAAGAAAATGTTTTATTCTAACACAAGCAGTTCATAATCCACACACACACACACACACACACACACGCTGTAATGGAAGTCATAAAATAAATAAATGACAGTTTTCTGACAGTTTTAATAGGAGTGTAGTTTCCATGGATCAGTTTACCAGGAGAAAAAGTTGAGACATACTTTAGGACTATCAAGTCAGGGGTGTGTGAAAGCCATATTTCAAAAGTAAAATAGTATTTTAAAGGTCTAAAATGAAAGGTAATAATTTTAGCATTTTCTCAAAGTCAGAAAAGAGGGCTGAGCCAGACAAAACACTAAAACCCAGCATTCTATGGAAACATTTCAAACTGGAGTCTGCCATTCCAAGAATTCCATAAGGCGAGTGGATGACAAGCAAGTTAGCCATAACTGGAGCCCAAAGTGATCCAACGAGCTACTGAGCAGTTGGAGAGCATAGGACATATTATGGTAGCATGTATAGTGTATAAAAAAAGTCACAGCTCTAGCTTAGGTAGCTTGAGGAGGGGAGCTGATCAGACCACACCATACAGAACTAGACCAGACCTATTGTAACCTAAAGGAAAAGGTTAGGGCCCTGAGCAGCCACCCTTGGTTGTAATGCATCAGCTGTATCCAAGCATATTGACAGTAGTGCAGTTCATAAGCCTAGAGACAGGTTAGACCATTGCTTGTCTGTACCCACCTTTCATTTACAGCAGAAGACACAGCAGCCAGTCATATCCCGGAATCAGACCAATCTCCACGGATTGGACCAGAGCTTCAGCTCACCATGACATCACTTTAACTTCTTCAGTTGCTATCAGTCAAAGGTAAAGGTATCACAAAATGCAGTAAGGACTTTCATTCCAAATGGTTTGAAGGAGGGGGAACATGTTTGTATAGGAACCTTTTGTCAGATATAGTGATTCACTGATTTTATGTGTGTAGCATGTTAAGGACATTAAAGTACAAGCTAATATAAGTATATTACAGGGTGTGTTTGTATAGAGGTAATATTGGGTGGGCTGGAGCAGGAGGGATGGGACCTGGTAATCATCCTGGGCCAGATATTCAAAAGGGTTGCGCCATGCGCAATAGGGTTGCACCTGCGCAAGTCCAAACTTGCTCCATTCTGCGATATTCAGCAGGAGGCATTTGCGCCACAGAAAACATGCTGAGCAACAGCGCAATGCAAATGAATACATGCTGAACTGGAGGGAGAGGAACCATGCATAAACTGCACAGCCTGATATTCAGCCGGGCTGTGTAGAGTTGTGCAGCGCAACCCCCAACCTGCGCTACAGGACTTTGAGCCAAAAAAATTAAATGGAGGGCCACCCACGGGTGAGCTGCTGATTGCAGGGTGCAACACAGCAGCTACCACCTGTGGCTGGCCTAACCCAATCCCTGTGCCCCCACGCAGCCCGATCGTGGGCATAGTGTACCCCCACCAGCCCGATCACGGGCATCAATATAGCTCCCCTCCTCCCGTTCATATCCCTGGTAGTCAGTGGACGAAATGCCCGATCGCGGTAGGTATGTATAATAATTCCACCCCCTCCAGTATACATCCCTGATGATCAGTGCCCACCAACTGACTGCCCAGTAGGGCTGCACCCATTGGTGCAGGCAAGAGCCAATGGGAGTGCAGCCCTATACCTTATGACAGTCCAGATTTGTGAATGACATTCACAAATCTGGACTGTCATCTCGTATGCACTGCGCCATTGGCTCTTGCTCTGCACCAACAGTGATGCAGCCCTAAAGATCAGTCAGTCGGAGGTGGCGGGTGGAAGGTGGGATGCTGCCGCCGCCGGGGAGTGGGGTGGTGGGAGCTTCGTGGGTGGGTAGGGTGGGGACACTAGCCACCAGGGCTATGTTCGGGGTGGTTTTATCAAACATACCACCCACGTCGGGCATTTCGGTCCACTGACCACCAGGGATGTAATGGGAGGGGGTGGAGTTATTATACATACCGCCCGCGATCGGGCATTTCGGTCCACTGGACCACCAGGGTTATGTACAGGAGGAGGGTGGGGAGCCACATTGATGCCCGTGATCGGGCTGGTGGGGGGGAGTACACTATGCCCGCGATCGGGCTGCAGGGGGCGTCGGTCCCCGACGGCTGCTGCCTGGCAGGGCACCAGGCGCAAGTCCTAGGGGATCGGTGCACCTACATGCTAATGGCATGCAAATGGGGACATAATCACATGCAAATGGCCCCCCCTGCACCTTGCATGAATTATAGCCCCATTTGCATGTCACCTTTTGAATATCGTGATTTTGCGCATGGCGCAATGGTACTTGCGCCACCGCAAGTTGATGCTCCACTCTGTCAACTTGCGGTGGTACAAGTTCCACTGCACCATGCACAGTGGCTATGGCTGGGGGGTGATATTCAAAGGAGTTGCTCAATAGCGCAACTCCTTTGAATATCGCCCAAGACACACCCCTGCGCAACTATTTTGCGCAGCTCAAGGGCTTGCGCCTATGAATGGTGCAGTTTGAATATCCAGCCCCCTGAGTATAAACTGGGGGTTGCATGTCTAAAGAGAGGGAAATATAATGTGGGCTGCAGTTGGAGGGATTGTGTCTTCCTGTCTCCAACCTTTAGTCCTGGGTTTGAAATTCAACATCCAAGACACTGTGGATCTCTTGGGAAAATTGCAGAACATTATTCGGCAACCTGACTGCAGAAGGGTAACTATGGATGTCACCAACCTTTATATGGCAATACCACACAAATTGGGACTGGAGGCGGTGGAGCACTTCGTTGTGCAGCAGCAGATCAGAGATAGAATGCCTGGAATCTTCTTCCTAAAGGCTCTTGGTTTCATTCTTCACAACAAATATTTTGTGTTTGATTAGAACTTTTACTTGCAGTGCTGCGGCACCGCAATGGGGTGGCTGTCACCCCCTCATATGACAATCTCTACATGGGCCTGTGGGAGAAAAATTTTGTGCTAAATGATAGAATAATTCATTCATTAGGGATGTTGTACTCTGGCTTTGCTTCATTGATGATGTCATTTGCATTTGGAGGGGAAGGGAGAACATCCTGTAGTTCATATAATTTCTAAACACCAATGGAAAAAATTTAAATTCACCTATAGGTTGGAAAACCAGAAAATGTACTTCTGGGATGTTATTCTCTGTTGTACTGGTGGCCTCCCAAAAGGGTTCTGAGGGGTTTAGAAAAGCCACTACTGCCAATACAGCATGCCAACCCTAAATAAAAGTATGCATTTGATCCCCTATGGGCAGCTACCAAGGTTAAAATGTAATTGCTCAGATACTGTTTTTCACAAGCAAGCTGAGGATTTGCTCTCTAGATTCAGAGAAAGATTATGAAGAACAGGTACTCCAGAAAGCCCTTACCAAAGCTAATGCATGTGACAGGAGGGACTTGCTACATCTGAGAATAAAATCCATTCCACATAATGAGAAAGAACAACCAATTTCCTTCATTACAGAGTTTAACCCAGTGGCTGGCATATTGGGTAATTTGATACACAACTTCTTGCCCATCCTGATACAAGATAGCATGGTAAGGGATGTCCTTACTTCAAAATCCGCATTATTTTGGCAGGTCTAGAAACCTCAAGGATATGCTTATGGTGAGTCATTTTACACTGTTAAAACCAAAAGGCATACATTCCAACTGTTTACTCACCAAACTACTAGGATTCTTTACATATGGCTCATGCACAATGTGTAAGCTTGCAAAATCTGGCAAAATGTTTGAAAATGCTGGTACCACAATAACTACTAGGGAATTTATCACATGTGCATCACCATTTGTTGTATATGTAATCTGTTGCTCCTGCCACCTGTGTTATGCTGGGAGGACAAGTAGAAAAGGAGAGAATTCAAGAGCACTTACATGACATACTCAACAAGACAAAGAAAGGGTTTGAACTAGTTCATGGAGCCCAACTGAGAGATTTTAACTTTGTTACTCGAACATGTACCTCCTCTGGTAAGTGGAAGAAACTGACTCGGTCTCCATTTACAGACAATCCATTGGATCATAAAGCTGAACACCCTACAACCTCGGGGGCCTAAATGAGAGGTGGATTTTGCCCCTTTCTGGTAAATCCTAGATTTCTTCCTTTTTAGTTGAACTACAGGATACGTTGAACCCTTTCTTTCTCACCTTATCCCCAGTTCTCTTTCCTCTAGGTGGTTAAGCTGGTTGTTAATATTTGTGCATTGTTTTGGTGCCTCTTTAATTCAGGTTAACTTTTTTATATTGATTGAATTCTATACCACCTTTGAATTCTTTCTCACTCCCCCATGTCCCGCACAGTATAGGTTTAACAAATCAGTTCTATCTTGAAGAGACATAGTGTCAGACTCTCCAGTCATTTAGTTATTTTGGTAATAGCCCCCCTTCATAAAACGGTAAAAAAATGTGATATCGTTTGTGCTTGAATCTTTTTCCTGTTGTATCATATTTTCAGGTCAACAGATTATAATTCTTCTAAGTATAACTTCCATGGTGCTGTTTTGAGTAGCCCATTACTTACACACGTGATTCTACTTCTTCTGTACAAGTGGTACTTTAACTTTTATAAGGGATATTCATCCAAGGTTTGTATGTATGACCGTTGTCATACCCCTTTATTTCTGTTTTCTTTTTTAGCTCACTAATCTATGTGTGTGTCGTAATTTTGTAACAGAAGAAGAGTATATGGTTCATAGCAATTAACAAGACTTTGTCTTTAGATTTAAGTCACTTTGTAATGCATTATGTTAAATGTTTTCTTGTATTGAGTTGTATCAATGTTGTTCTTTGATGCACAGCAGGACCACTTTATGTAGGGGTAATTACTGATTAGATTAGATTTTTACATAATTGATTATCAGCACTATTTATAGGAGACTTCTGCATTATGAGATCATACCCCCAATGAAGACTGATAAGGTCAAAGTGCTGTGGGTTTGTATGGCATCCTCCTGCATGTAATGAGATTTGTGGTTCACCTTCAATATTAAAATATGGGTAAATTCTCCAGTGTTCCTGATTTTCAGGTGCTGGTATCTGTTGCTGTTGTTCCCAGCAAATTGACAGCAGTGCAGTTCATAAGTCTAGGGAAAGGTTTGACATTTGCCTTGTCCATACCCACTTTTCATTTACAGCAGAAAAAGCAGCAGCCAGTTCTATCCAGGTACCAGACCAGTGCCTACGGATGGGTCCAGTGCCCCAACTTACCACAGCATCACTTTAACTTCTTCAGTTGCTATCAATCAGAGGGAAAGATATCACAAAATGCAGTAAGAACGTTTTCCAAGTGTCCCAGGAGAAGTGGGCACTTGCTTGTATAGGAAGCTATTGTCAAATATAGTGATATGTTGAGTTTATATATGTAACATGTTAAGGACATTTGAGTAAAAATGTAAGTATATTACAGGGTGTATGTATACAGATGCAACATTTGGTGGGCTGAATCAGGAGGGATGGGGCCTGGTAGTCATCCTGAGTACAAATGGTGGGCTGCATGTCTTTAGAGAGGGAAATATGGTGTGAGCTGCAGCTGGAGGGATTGGGTCTGGCAGTCACATTCACTGAAGTATATTACAGGCTACAAGGCTGTAGACAGATAATATGGGGAGAACCAGTATACATTGCAGGCTCCATGTCTACAGAAAGGTTGAAGATTGTAAGTGGGTTAGGGTCTTTAACAGAAACACAAGGATTATGGGAGCACAGTAGCATTCCTATAATTTAAGTTTTATGGGTCCAATGTAATCCCGTCCCAAGCATCTTTAATTATAAACCCCCATTCAAAATAGATCTGAGCACTGTACAGAATTAAAACAATGTAGATACACAAAGTATAAAGACATCAAGAATACATGGCATACATAGTACAATGAACCAACTACAATAGTTGCTAAAAACAGATATTAAGAAGACACTTAACCAGTTTAACATCACAAACATTGAAAAGCTTGTGAAAACAACCTGGTTTTCATGGCATATTTAAAACTGGCCAACAAGGTTGCTTGCCTTAAATTTATCAGAAGGGCATTCTATTGTTGAGGGGCCCAAATCTCAAAAGCTCAACCCCCAACTGTTTTAAGACTGAATTTCAGGACAGCAAGCAATTTCAGATTTGCAGAGTGCAGAGCTGCTGTCGGGCAATGTTCCACAAGTAAATCAGAGCGGTAACTTGAGCCACAATTGTGAAGACATTTGTACATAATAAGTGCCTTGGGGTCAGTCCTAAATTTAATTGGTAACTAATGAAAGTATCTCTGTAGCGGAATGATATGTTCACAGAAACCCACCTTTGAAACACATCTTGCTTCTGTGTTATGAACATATTGTAGCTTTTTGAGTTTACAATTTGAAAAACCTGATAACACAGCATCACAGTAGTCAGTTCTGAAGATACAGCAGTAAATGCATTCCCCAGTGTTTTCAAATGAGTCACTTACATATTTCTTAACTTTAAAGAGTCTCCTAAGATGAAAACATGCTACTTGCCTAACGGAGTTTATAAGTGAATCAAAAGCTAGATTTGAATCCAGCATAACCCCTATATTTTTAATAACAGTTTCTTTTTCCAGATTATATCCCAAGTCTGGAAATCCCAGTCAACCTATTTCCAAACAGTTCAAATGATGTGTACCAAAAAGGACTGCTTCGGTATTTTCAAGAGTCAGTTGCAAAAAAATTTCAGCTAGCCACATATTTAACTCACAGAAGCAGGCTTCTGAGTTATCAATAATCTCCTTTGACCAAGTCTTAACAGAGTATAATTGTGTGCCATCAGCATGGATATGAAAATTAAGATTGTACCACTGAATAATACTTGCCAGTGGTAATATGTAAAAAATGGACAAAATAGATCCTAATAAGGATCCTTGTGGTACACCAGATGCCACGTCTTTAGAAGAGGAATTAAATTTCCCATTTGTACAGTAAAAACACAAGAAGACAAATAAGACCTAAACAGCTCACTGCAGCCTCAGACAGCCTCACAGAAAAAAGGTGGTCTAACATTATCTGATGATCGATGGTGTCAAAAGCTGCTGTGAGATCAAGCATAATCAAAAAAACTACTTTCTGTCCTATCACTCGCCATGAGAATATCATTAATAACCTTTATCAAAGCAGTTTCTGTTGAATGATGAGTTCCAAAACCCAACTGAGAGTGTTCCCAACATGCACTTTTAGAAAGGAAATTTACTATTTGCTTCACAACAACTTTTCCAAGGATTTTTGCAATGATATGGAAATTAGACACCGAGCAGTTATTTGCAGGATCATCCAGATTCAAGTTAAATTTTTTGGGCTTAACTATGGCAGATTTCAGAACAGAAGGGATAATGCCAGACACAATAGATTAATTTATTATACACACTGTGCTGTCCATTAAAAACTGGAAGACAATGAATAAACAAACAGGCAGGCAGGGGGTCAACTGCACAGGTAACCTTATTGACTTCAATACAGTGTCATAGGAAACTTTCGATAGACTGTAACCTATTCCCTTTTAGACAAAGGGGAATTGCCCCATTGGTTTACTGTAAATTTGCACAACAGTACATCTTATATTTGAAACCTTATCTAAACATTATTTAGCTAAAGGTTCACATCTGTCCTGAGAAGGTGGGGGACCTAGATTGTCAGTAGCTTGTAATGACAACCTATTTACAACTTGAAAAATAATTTTTCCTTTGCCAGCATTTTCATAAATGAGATTTGAAAAGTAAGTATATTGGCATCTTGCATTCTCTGTTTATATGACAGTGTATGATCTTTAAAAATCTGTCAGTTTCTATTCTGGACTTTCTCCATATCCTGTCCAGACTGCAATTTATTTTCTTAAGCTGGGAAAAGTCTGATGAAAACTGAGTGATTTCGCACATCTACTGGACATACAGAGTTTTTCAGGGGCAAAGGCATCTAATTGCTTAGACAGAGTGTCATTAAAAGCATCCAGAGAGATAGGAGGTGCCATGCTAAGACTCGTAAAGAGATCAAAGTAGAACTTCTTAAATAATCAATTGATCTCAAAGCACAGGACATCAAAGGTTTGTTTTGGAACATTTGAATAAGAATCCATATCAAAACCTAACAAACTGTGGTCTGAAAAAGCCACTTCATAACATCCAGTCTGATTTATTTGTAGACCCCTGGATAAAATTAGATCTAGAGTATGACCTACACAATGAGTCAAACCAATAACATGTTGACAAAAACCACGAAAGTCTAACAGATCAAGAAAATATGCTGCTAGTTTTTTTTCAGCATCATCTATCTATATGAAAGTTAAAATCACCTAGAATTAATGCTTTTTCCACAAAATTGAAGGCATCAAAAACAAAGCCAGAGAATTCTTAAAAAAAAAAAAAAAAAAAAAGGTTGACTTCAGGGGGGTGGTGATGGCATAAACAGTAACAAGTTTCACACCTTTGGAAAGGCTAATTGTCAGACCTTCAAAGGATTTCATAAAATCTGACAATGTATGAGTCTGTCAGAAAGGATCTAGCTAATAAGGCAGTCACCCTCCTTTCCTATTTATTCTTGGTTTGGCTACAAAGTTAAATCCGGGAGGGGGGATGATTCTATCAGTGCTAACATTGTCATTTCACTTTGCCATGTTTCAGTTAGACAAAGAAAGTCTAGTGTGTTGCTGAACAAAGTCAAAAATCAATAAAGATTTAGAAGACAGCAATCTTACCTTCAATAAAGCACCATTTACAGATCCTGTAGTTTCATTATCCTCTAGAGAAGAAACTCTACATAACTGATTCAGGTTTAATAATACCTCTGGTTGAATCCCTTAGTCTTACAGAAACAGAATCATTAATATGTGCATTTATCCTAGTTGGAATGAATGACTCCATGGACTGCCCATTTTGATTTCTCCCTCTTCTTCCCCAGTAAGTCTTCCTTAAAACACCCAGAGACTTACAGTGCTTAAAAATTAAAGGATCAAGTTCAGTTTAAGAGAATTTGACCTATGGGGTTAGGAAGAAGCAGGCTGTTGGTTAAGTAGGATCTGCAGCTTATCCAATAGGTAGGGAAATGAGCAGACTGGGTGGGCCAAGCGGTCCTTATCTGTCGTCAAAGTCTATGTTTCTAATGGACCTTAGAATTATTGCAGAATAAATTAATAATTTTTATCAATATCTTTTATAGCAGGTCACACCTTAGGAACTACAGTCATCAGGCACCCAGACTATATGGAAAACATTTTTGATAGCAGTCTATCTGGGGGCACCCGCGGAGACGTCACCACATCAGTGTCTCCCTGTATAGCCATCAATGGCTCCATGCCCTCCTCCATTCTTTTCCTGTTGTCAACCATCACACTTCGGACTATCACACTTCAGACTCCATGGAGAACCGTCGCATCACTTGACCCCCAATTTTTTCTTGAACTTTCTGCTCTTTATTTCTCACCCCGTTCTTCAATCTTTTTATTCTATAAAGTGATTCCCCCTTTTTCTTTTTGTTTAAGCCTGGATCTGATATTATTTTCTGTCACTGCAGCTGTGGACAGAAGACCTACGATAAAGATTTTCATAAGGCCTTGGGGTCATCGACCAAACTGGTGGTGACCCCCACTGCCGCCCACTACCTCTCACCTACAGTGTGAACCTTGGTGACCCTCTCCACTGGAGTTCCTCAGTTCAGTGGTAGTTCATCATCGGCAGGCCTTTCCCATCTCCTGCCAATGATTCCCACTGCCTCCCTCACCCTATCAGATGGGATTTAGGCAATGCAGCCCATCAATTATCCACTGACATTGGCCCTTCATCACTGTGGTTTCCTTCTTTACCCCCATCAACACACTCACCCCTGCTGAATGCCCCCCACCTCCTCAGAGACCACAGTCATGGGGCAATGCCAGTCTGCTTGTGGCTATCGATGGCCATGCTTCATTGGGCGTCAGACCTCTTCAGTCGACACCTCTGACCATCCTTGCAGCATCGGGGATGAAGGTTCCTCAGTTGGTCCCTCAACCTGCCTTCATCTTATCACTGCTTCAGCCATCCCTCCCAACGCTGGGACCTCAATACCCCCTGTTGCTGCTGCAGGGTGTTCTACCAATGCCAGTGACCATCGACATCCAGGCTCTGTTCTCCTCCATCCTGGACCTTGTGCAGAAGGTTGCCCTGTGTCAGACCCCATTGGCAGCAGGGCCTTCTCAGCCAGCTTCAGTGCCATCACATCAGGCATTGAGACCTGTCCCCTCTTGCTCATTGATGTCCTCAGTGCCCCTCTCTTAGCTAGGGTACAATGATGATCACCCTGACTTATTCCTTTCAGATGAGGAAGATGAGGATGCCAGGGCCAGGACTCCCTCTAGCAACTCCACAGACTCTTCAAGGGGGGGAGGACTCCTCCAAATACATCCCATGGTCTCCCCCTCCGATGGCCCCTCCTACATTGCTGTGATGCAGCAACTGCAGGCTGCCATGGGGTTTAATGCCACAGAGCAGGACATTACCAGGTAGAGCCTGGCTCACTACCTAGGCCTGCCAGATTCACCTCCTCTCATGATCTCTCCTATGATTGATGCATATGAGGAAGCCACTATGGCCACATGGCACAGGCCTAACCTGATCCCCCCCTATGCCCATGAAGGTGGACAAGCTGTATCAGGCCCCCACTGGAAAGTCCTTTTTCATGTGGCCCCCTCGGGTGGAATCTGTGGTTAGCAGCACGGCTCATGATCAGTCCAAAAGACCCCAAACACATCAGCTGTCTCCCTCCGGACAAGGAGTCCAGGAAGCTGGACTTTATGGCCAAGAGGTTATTTGCCTGTTCCACTCTGACTACAAGAATCCTTAATTATGTTGGCCACATGTTCAAGCACCAGAATGACCTCTGGGAAATGGCCAGGTCTGCCACCCAGTCCCTCCCGGAGGGTCCCCAGAAGCAGGAAATGCTCTAGGTCCTCCAGTCTGGTGTTGAAGTGGGCAGGCATCTCTCTTGAGTGCTGCCTGTGATGCCTTAGATGCCTTAGCAAGGGCCTCCACAGTGGGAATTTTCCAGTGGAGTTACTCCTGACTCAGGGTGTCAGGCTTCACTTCTGATGTCCAACAGTCCATCCTGAATGCTCCCTTCAGGGGCTACAAACTCTTTGGGAGAGATGTGCAGGACATTCTCAATGATCTTCAGGCCTCAGGAAGAACCCTATGTTCTGTTAACTCCCTCTACTACACTCAACAGAAAAGTGGACAGAGGGTGCCCTTTTGAGGTGCCAGCCATCATCCTAAGCCTGGCACCAAGCAGCCCAGTAAGTGCAAAGCTGCCTTGGCCCTGCCTACTCACTCCTCCACCACTGGAAATTCCTCAAGAAGTGGCGTAGTGAGCCTGGCTGCATGCTCCATCTCAGCCTAACTCCTTGCCCGACCCGCCATCTGGTTCTCCTGGATGAGTCGCTTCTCCCTCTGCGTGGGTGGGTGGTTGAAAATCACAACAGGTGCCTGGGTGCTGCATCTCATAGAACAAGGACACACTCTAGAGTTTGTAGAGATGCCCCAAGATCTTCCCTCTAGGCCTTCAACTTACCCTCCAGGCCACATACCTGTGTTGCTGGAGGAGGTCCATATGCTGCTGCAAAAAAGGGCCATAGAATCTGTACTTGAGAGTACCCCACATCCACCTTTTATCTTCCCCCCTCCTATATTCCTACCTGCCCTGATGATGCTACTTTGTAGCAGCTGTGTACCTGTTTCTAGATCGAATGAAGGTCATGTTATTGAAATGCTTGTCCAAACCATTGTATTACTTGTGACTCATCCAAATACTGCTATGTAATGTATGACGTGGAATTCAGGTAAATAAGCACCTGCTCAAAGGTGTATCTTTGAAATATTAATAAAGATAAACATCAAGATAAAGAGAGTCAATGGAACCTGGGGTTCTACTCCCACTTCTTCCTGATCCCCAAATTCACCAGGGACTTGAGTCCCATCCTGGACTTACAAAACCTGAACTACTACATCCAGTACAAAAAGTTCAGTATGGTCACCCTCCCAGTCCTGTTGCCTTTGTTTCAGAAAGGAGACTTGGTCTGTTCCCTGGATATGCAGGATACATACCTGCACATCAAGATCTGCCTTTCCCACAGGAAGTACTTCAGGTTCCTGTTTTGGGGTTGGGGGCACTACCAGTTCAGGATCCCTCCCTTTGGCTTGTCTTCGGTGCCATGAGTCTTCACCAAATGCCTAACAGTGGTGGCAATGTCCTTCAGCAGGAAAGGTCTTTACATCTTCCCCTACCTGGACAATTGGTTACTGAAAGCACAGTCCCAGGAGTAGCTGTCTTTGACCGTGGCATGTACTCTGCAATTCTTTTACAATTTGGGGATCACAGTCAACCTCTCCAAGTTGGTGTTGACTCTTGGCCAGTTTCTCCAGTACATAGGAGCTGTACTGGACACAGCCCAGGGTTTTGTCTTCCTGCCTCCAGACAGGGCAGAGTGCCTGACAGCACAGGCCCAGGAACTCTACAACAGCTGCTATGTCACAGCCAGGACATATCTTCAGCTGCTGGGCCTAATGGCAGCAGCATTGCCACAGTTCCTCTGGCATGGTTGCACATGCGCATCCCTCAATGGACTTTGAGGGTACAGTGGGATCAGCAAACCAACAATTTGGAGCAGAAGGTTCTGGTCTCATCGCTGGTAAAGAAGGTTCTCCTGTGGTGGATGGAACCCAGCCATTTGCTCAAGGGGGTTTCTTTTCCCATTCCCTCCCCTCATCAAATCCTCACAATGGATGCCTCAGGGGACAGGCTGGGGCACGCATCTGGGTCCTTACCAGACTCAAGGGACATGGGTTCCATTTCAGATTTCCCTTCATATCAGTGTCCTCAAGATGACAGCTGTCCTGTATGGCCTGCAATTCTTCCAGTTCCACCTGTACCCAAGCCATCTGTTTGTGTAGATGGACAACATAAGTGTGGTGGACTACATCAACAAGCAGGAGGGCACCCACTCTTATGACCGGTGCAGGGAGGTGAAGAGGGTTTGGTACTGTGCTCTGGACTGTGGCCTACAGCTGTTAGCTGTCCATGTTTCAGGTGTCCAAAATGCCTTGGCAGACAGGCTCAGCAGGTCACAGTCTCGAATACATGAGCGGGAACTGCTGACCTTGGTTGTAAAAAAACCTGTTCAACATGTGGGGGTATCCAGAGCTGGACCATTTTGTGTCACCACACAACACAAAACTGCCACTTTTCTGCTCACTCAATCCAGGCGTGGAGTTTTCTGGTGAAACACACTGTCCCTCACTTGGAAATGGAGGTTTCTCTATGCCTCCCCCCCCCTTTCCTCTGATTCAAAGAGTGCTAATCAAGCTCCAGATGAAGGGTGCCACTCTGATTATGGTGGCTCCCTTTTGGCCTCATAAGATTTGGTTTACACTGTTGCAGCAGTTACCAGCAGAGTCTTCAGTGCCCCTTCCCCTGTGCCCAGGCTTGCTGTCACAGGAACAGGGAACCCTTGTACATCCAAACCTTTGGTCCCTTCACCTGCATGCTGGGCATCTGAAGATGTAGCCATTGCCAGGTTTGGTATCTCCACTAAAGTGGCTGACGTCCTGGTAGCCACCAGAAAACCATCCACCAGGGCAACTTATTCCATGAAGTGGAAGTGTTTTGGTTTGTGGCTAGCTTCCCATTGCCTGGACCCCTCCACCTGCCCAGTGAACCAGATTCTATAATACTTACTGTCCTTCCATATCATAACAGTTTAGAGCACTCCCTAACTCCATAAGAGGGATGCTGGAGACCAAAATGATTTCTCACATCACATTTATTGCATACAGATGCAGACACATGTCTGTGCCTAACATGTTTTGAACATCATAGTTGTTTCTCAAAGGTAAACAGAGACACTTCACAGTAACCATAATTTATGCAAGAGCTAGCAACCATGTGATTTATGACCTCACCAAAACTGGTGTAAACTCATTGGATAAAAACATAATTTTTTAATTGATTCAGTTAAAATACATACCTGTGTGTTAAATACAACATCAATAATGCTAAGTTTCAGTACCTATTTACAACAAGCATTTGTCAATGCCGAATGTTTGCTTGCTGGCATTGGCATTGGCAGTGTAGGAGTTACAGAGCTGCATAATAGGAATGGCAGTGAAGTATTGAACTGAAGCCAACCCCATCACCACCCTGCAGATAGTGACAGGCATTGGGGTGTGCCTTTGGGTCATCAGGCATAACAGCCACGCCATTTCACCACACCCTACCCTGCAGACACCGACAAGTATCACGGTGTGCCTTGGGGTCTTTGGCCCTTATACACACCCCATTCCATCAGGAAATATTGTGAGATAGGTGCGGTATAGGAGAATGGGGTGAACTTTGGGGCCGAAGTGTCCAAGGCACACCTCAATGTCTCTCAGTGGCTGCAGGGTATGGGTGGGGGTTGAATAGTATTAGCATTGCAGGTGACAATTCCAAGTCACAGCCCTGATGCCTGTCATTCTCTACAGGGTGGGGTGTTATGGTTGGAAACCCTAACGCCTCATGCATTCGTTGGTATTTTCACTCCAAATATTTAACATGGGTTTTTTGTGACCCCCACCTCATGAACAGTGGCAATATCAGTTTGTTAGCCGAAAGCTGCTTTTGCACAGCGACTACGGCATTTGTCACCACAGGTGCAAAAACACATTCTGAACAGGATGTGAAAAAATGACAGCTGTACTGTTCATGGGGAGGTGTAAAAAAATGGCAATGTTGAAAATCTGCAGTGAAAATATTAAAAAAACTGATGAAGTCACGAGCGTGTGTAGAAACTGTGCAACATGCACCCGTAACGTAATTAGTTTAGGAATTGTTTACAGCAGATTGCCAACACAGGCATTTTGGGACCTCTGGTCATGAACAGTGCCACTGATTTTCTTTATCTGTCCTGAACAATGATTTCCCACAGCGACCACGCATTTCTGTGCTGAAAGTGTGAAAACACATTTCAGCCATGTTGTGAAAAATGACAGCTGTACTGTTCATAAGGAAGTGTGGAAAAATGCCACTGGTGAAAATCTGGACTGAAAATATTACAAATTCATGAACTCACAAGGGTGCATGGAAACTGCGCAATGCTCACTCGGAACAGTCATTTTTAGGAATTTTTTCACCAAATTTTCAAAATAGCCATTTTAAGATCTCTGCTCATGAACAGTGTCACTGTGCTTTTCTTAATGTGTCCCATACATTGATTTCAACACCGACTGCACCATTGTGCTACATAAGGGCGGAAACATGTTTTGGGCGTAGATGTGAAAAATGACAGCTGTACTGCTCATAGGAGGTGTGGCAAAATGGCAATGTTGAAAATCTGGAGTGAAAATATTGAAAATTCGTGAACTTACAGTGTGCATAGGAACAGCATAGCATGCGCTCGTAAAACAATCATTTAGGAATTTTTTCTGGAAATTTTCAACATATAGGCTTTTGAGAGCCACCTTATGAACACTGGCACTGTCATTTCATTAATCAGTCCCAAAAGGTTATTTCATGCAGTGACTGCGAAATCACCCTTTGGGCCCGATTAACGCCATGACTGTGACAGAATTCATGAGGAGGGGTCCCAAAAACCCCATGTTGAAAATTTGGTGCCAAAATTCTAAAAATGCCTGAGATATGCAGCAAAGTTGAAAAAACCCTATTCATTACATTATACAGCTTACCAGCATTTCCTCAGTTCGCGGTCGGCTTTGAAGAGTGCAGACGTGTTCCCGGTCCACCAAAGATCGTCGCACCGGATTCCAGAGGTAAGTATGGGGAGTGTGGGAGGAAGGGTGCACAGTGGGTGGTGCGGGTGGGGACAGAGACAGCGAGGACCATTTTTCTGTTGCAGGGTTTTTTTAACAAAGGAGGAGCGACGTTGGATGTTTGCCGCTGGGGTGGGCTCAGCGTGGCACAAGGATGGCTTGTGGGGGCATGGAGCAGACAGGGATTGGGCACCCGTCAGTGACAGCATCTGTTGCCATGCTGGGGTGGGCTCCCAGCGTGGCACCCTGTACTCTTGGGGGACAGTGGGCCGGCAGAGGATTAGCCACCCCATCGGCTCTACATGTGTATCCACGCTGGGGTGGGCACCGCGTGGCATGTAGCTCTGTTTGAGGCGCAGCACAGCCGACGGGATTGCACACTCGAAGGCTATACAGTGCGGGGGGCGAGCATGCAGCACGTCTTATATGTGTGTGTGTGTAGGGGAGCGCATGAGCAGGCAATATCTTATCGCTGCTCACTGAAGCGTAGCTCCCTCTTTCAACTGTACGCCACTGCATTTTGGATTGCTGTCATAGACAGCTCCAGCAGGCATTGGAGAACTGCGGCCGTGCCTGCAAACACACTGACTGAATAGGAAGAGGGCTGCCACACCTTCGAAAACTCGGATGATGGCACTATGTTTCTTGCACATGCGTACAGGCAAACATAATTAATAATATTTGGACTTATATAAAGTGGCTAGCAAAAGTGCACTCTCAAAACAAAAAGGTAAAATGGACAGACAAAACCCACAAACACCACATATAAGACTCCAGACTAAGGACAAAAGGACTGAGAGAAACATAAAAGGTATAGAGGGAAATGGGTGGGGGTGCACATATAAAACAAGCTCACAGTGACATGAAACTTAATAAAGATGGAGTCTCAAATTAGACTATGCGTTAGGCCACTTGGTCTTTCATATTGTTAGGCTGTTTTCCTATTAATATTCTTTCAGAGCACATGAATCCTAAAAATATTTATGTTGTCCCACACACTGGTGAAGAATCCAATCAGACCTGGGTTGCATCATCCCTCATCACAGCATGGCTACGTCCTGGCTAACGAAACTGGTCCCATTGCATTTCTTTAAAGGCCATGAAAGAGGATGGGGTGGGGTGGGGTTCGTTATAGTAGAAGAAAGAGTTAAGGAAGTATAATCCCTACAACAGTTATCTCCTCCTTTTTAAATAAGGCTTCACATCCAAATGTGTATTTAAACCTGTTTTTGTTCACTTTCAGTGTTAATATCCAAACATTTTCTCGGATTAACATCAGGTTATCAAAATGCCCCCCCCTCCACCTGGTGAATTCCTGCTCACCTTGTCTATGGCAAAGAATTTGAAAGTATGGTGTTCCGACCCACCGCTAACTTTCACATGTATTGCTGTCACGTAAGTTTCATCCTGCCTCTCAATGGCCCTAATGTGTTCTCCCACTCTAATTTTAAAATGACGAGTGGTTTTGCCCACTGATAGCAGATGCTGGCCTAAAGGGAATTGGTGAAACCCCAATAACCTGGAGGGTTACATTATGTTCAGGAAGGACAGGGGGGAGGGAAGGGGAGGAGGGGTAGCAATAATAGTCAAAAACTGCATTGGCATAGGAGGAGTGGAGGAGGTGGAGGGAACTGTGGAGGAGATTTGAGTCACCTTGATAACAAGAGGGGGCAAGAGAGTAAAAATAGGAGTGGTGTGTTTACCACCCACGCTGGCGGAGGAGCTGGAGGAGAGTCTGGTGGCAGATGTGGGGAGACACTGCAGTTTGGGCAGGGGAAGGGTGGTGGTGTTGGAGGACTTAAACGTGCCTGGAATGGACTGGGAGACTATGACATCCTTGGTGGCCAGGGAACAGAGGTTGTTGGATGTCTTTCAAAATGCATTCTTAACTCAGCGGGTGGGGGAACCGACCAGGGAGGCGCTGATACTGGATGTGGTCCTGGCAGACAGTGACCAGATTGGGGGCCTGGAGGTAAGGGATCTGTTGGCGGGGAGCGACCATGCCACAGTCTGGTTCTGCCTGGACCTAAGAGGGGTAGAAGGCTGCACAAAGACGGAGGTAACTGTCTTCAGGGGGGTGGATTTCAAGGAAATGAGAAGGATCCTTAAGAAGCATTTGGATGGGATTGGGCCAGACATGGATGCTGACATTAGGTGGGAAATCATTAGGAGGGGGAGTGCAGGATGCTACCAGCACCTGTACAAGTGTAAGACAAAAATGCGGTAGGGCCCGAAAACCCTGCTGGTGGACCAGGGAGGTTCAGGAGGTGGTGAGGGGAAAGAAGGCAGCTTATAGGCATTTCAAGTGCTCAAGGATTGAAAGGGATCGAGAGGAGTATGAGTTGATGGCCAGAATGGCCACTAGGGTGGTGAGGGTGGCTAAGGCAAGGAAGGAGTAGAACCTGACCAGGGAAATTAGGAGAGGGAACAAGGGGTTCTTTAGACACATTGGGGAAAAACAAAGGGTGAAGGTGCAGATTAGCAGGATTAAAACAGGGGAGGGATGGGCACAAGACCCAGGGGAGCAGGCTGAGGTACTAAATGAGTACTTTGCCTCAGTTTTCACCAAGGAAAATGGGGGGGCTGCATCATACATGGGAAGAGGTGGTGAAACTGAGGAGGGGGTGACCCTTACTGATTGGTGGGTCTGGGGAGGGGGGCCATCACTGGCAGGAGGGGGGAAGGCAAAGCAGGGGGACGAGGTAGTGGAGGTGGAAATCATGGCAGAGAGAGTGAGGGAAGCCCTCAGGACCCTTAAGACAGAGAAAGCACCGGGGCTGGATAAATAACATTCCAGAGTGCTGAAGGAACTGTCGGATGTCCTGGCAAAACCCTTGGCGGAGCTTTTCAGCATCTCTCTGAGGACAGAGTGGGTGCCCCAGGACTGGAAGGTGGCGCATATAGTGCCTATCCACAAGGGGGGGATCAAGGGAGGTGGCAGAGAACTACAGGCCCATCAGCTTGACATTGGTGGTGGGCAAGGTGATGGAGGGCATTGTTGAGGAAATGCTAGGGGGGACCTGGAAAAGTCAGGGTGCCTGACTGATAGGCAGCATGGATTCGTCCCAGGGATATCATGTCAGACAAATCTTGTGGAGTTCTATGACTGGGTGACAAGTGCCTTGGACCTGGGTAGACCGGTGGATGTCCTCTTTCTTGACTTCAGCAAGGTGTTTGACTCTATTCCTCATGGGGGCCTGTTGGATAAGCTTGGAGAAATGGGGGTGGGGAACCAGATGATCAGATGGATAGGAAATTGACTCCAGGACTGGACCCCAAAGGTCATGGTTGTCAGGATAGTCTCATCCCCAAGGAGAGTCATTAGTGGGGTCCCTCAGGGATCGGTCCTTGGGCCCCTCCTGTTCAACGCCTCCATCTCTGACATAAGGACGGGGATCAGGAGTGAGATGAGTCTCTTTGTGGATGACTCAAAACTGGGGGCAGTGGTGGATGGGGAGGGTGGCCCTACAGGGGAACCTGGAGGCTCTGGAAAGGTGGTCTTGAAAGTGGAAGCTGAGGTTCAATGCAGGGAAATGCAAGGTACTGCACCTGGGAGCCATAACCCCGGGCCAAGTGTACACCCTGGGGGGAAATGCTGCAAGTCTCAAAGGCTGAGAGGGACCTGGGGGTGGTGGTGGATGTCAAGATGAACAACTCTGAGACCTGTAGGAGGGCAGCGGCCAAGGCCAACAGGATGCTGGGATGCATCACTAGATGGATCACCTCCAGAAGGAGGAAAGTGATATTCCCTCTGTATAACTGCTTGGTGAGGCCACACCTCAAGTACTGCATGCAGTTTTGGATGCCACACTTAAAGAGGGACATCAAACTCCTGGAGAGGGTCCAGAAGAGGGCAACCAAAATGATCTGGGGCTTGGGGGACAGGACCTACGGGGAGAGGCTTGAAGAGCTACAGTGGCGTGAAAAAGTATTTGCCCCCTTCCTGATTTTCTCTATTATTGCATATTTGTCACACTGGATGTTTTCAGGTCTTTAGACAAAATGTAATATTAGATAAAGGGAACCTGAGTGAACAAATAACACTTGTTTTTTTTTGCTTATTTCATGTATTTAATGAAAAAAGTTAACCAACACCAACTGGCACTGTGTGAAAAAGTAATTGCCCCCTAGTTAAATCAACCCAATTAAAGGGATAATTAGAGTCAGCTGATTGAGCACAGCCAGGCTTGATTACAGCCAGCCCTGCTCAATATAAACCTCACTTATTTTGACCCTTACCATCAGAGTCACGTTGCCAGCACAAAGATTCAACAAGCATGTTATGCCACGATCAAAGGAAGTTCTGAAAAGATCAGAAAAAGTTGTTGCTATCTATCAGTCTGGAAAGGGTTCAAAGCTATTTCTAAGGCTCTGGGACTCCATCGAACCACAGTGAGAGCCATAATCTCCAAATGGAGAACACTTGGAACAGTAGTGAATCTTCCCAGGAGTGGCCTGCCAAAATTACTCCAAGGGCGCAGTGTAAAATCATCCAGGAAGTCTCAAAGGATCCTAAACAACATCCAAAGAACTGCAGGCTCTCTTGCCTCAGCTAAGGTCAGTGTTCATGACTCCACAATCAGAAAGAGACTGGGCAAAATGGGTTTCATGGGAGAGTAGCAAGGTGGAAACCACTGCTAACCAAGAAGAACATAAATGCTCATCTCTCATTTGCCAAGAAGCACCTGGATGATCCACAAGCCTTTTGGGAAAATGTTCTATGACAGATGAGTCAAAGTGGAACTTTTGGACAACATGGATCCATAATGTCTGGTGTAAAGCAAACACAGCATTCCACAGTAAGAACATCATACCAACAGTCAAACATGGTGGTGGTAGTGTGATGGTGTGGGGATGCTTTGCTGCCTCAGGACCTGGACGACTTGCCATAATTGAAGGAACCATGAATTCTGCTCTGTATCAGAAAATTCTTAAGGAGAATGTCCGTCATCCGTCCATCAGCTGAAGCTGAAGCGTGAGTTGGGTCATGCAGCAAGACAATGATCCAAAACACAAAAGCAAGTCCACATCAGAATGGCTGAAAAGAAGTAAAATTAAAGTTTTGGAGTGGCCTAGTCAAAGTCCAGACCTAAACCCAATAGAGATGCTGTGGCAGGACCTGAAATGAGCAGATCATGCTAGAAAACCTACCAGTGTTACTGAATTAAAGCAGTTCTGTGAGGAAGAGTGGGCTAAAATTCCTCCACAGCGATGTGAAAGACTGATATTGAATTATAGGAAGCGTTTGGTTGCAGTCATTGCAGCTAAAGGTGGCGTAACCAGTTATTAAGTGTAAGGGCAATTACTTTTCACACAGTGCCAGTTGGTGTTGGTTAACTTTTTCATTAAATAAATGAAATAAGTAAAAAAAAAACAAGTGTTATTTGTTCACTCAGGTTCCCTTTATCTAATATTACATTTTGTCTAAAGACCTGAAAACATCCAGTGTGACAAATATGCAATAATAGAGAAAATCAGGAAGGGGGCAAATACTTTTTCACACCACTGTAAATATGTACACATTGGAAGAGAGAAGGGACCGGCGGGACATGATAGAGGTCTTCAGGTACATGAAGGGGGTAAATAGGGGAGGAGCAGTCAGGGTGCTCCAAAGGAAGGAGTGGGGTAACTAGAGGGCATGGGTGGAAGCTGGAGGGGGGGAGAAAGGAGGAGGTGCTACTTCACTGAGATGGTGGTGGAGCCATGGAATGCTCTGTCCAGGGTGCTGGTGGAGTTAGAGATGGTGGAGGGGTTCAGGAGGGGGTGGGGCAGTTACAGAGAAGGGGTTCTGGAAGCAAAGTCCTGTGCAGTGAGAATATCTGGGACTGGGAAGGGAGACGCCAGGGAGGGTGAGGGGGGCAGCAAGATCAGCTCCCAGGGTGTGGGCTGACCAAATGAGCAGACACAAAAGACCGTTAGGCCTATTCTGCTGGCATTTTAGTATGTTAGTAACAATTTCTTCTACTATAACACCCCCCCCCTTCATGGTCTTTATAGAAATGCAATGGGACCAGTTTTGTTAGTCGGGACCTAGCCATGCTGTGATGAGGGATGATGCAACCCAGGTCTGATTGTATTCTTCACCAGTCCATGGGACAATATAAATATTTATAGGATTTGTGTGCTCCAAAACAATATTAGTAGGAAAACAGTCTAACAATATGAAAGACCAACTGGCCTAACGTATACTCTAATTTGAGACTCCATCTTTATTAAGTCTCATGTCACTGTGAGTTTGTTTTATATGTGCACTTTCTCCCCCCATTTACCTCTTTACCTTTTATGTTTCTGTCAGTCCTTTTGTCCTTAGTCTGGAGTCTTATGTGTGGTGTTTGTGGGTTTTGTCTGTCCATTTTGCCTTTTTGTTTTGAGATTGCACTTTTGCTCGCCACTTTGTACAAGTCCAAATATTAATTGTAAATAGGTACTGAGACTTAGCATTATTGATGTTATATTTAACACACAGGTGTGTCTTTTAACTGAGTCAATTAAAAATGATGTTTTTAACCAATGGGTTTACACCAGTTTTAGTGAGGTCATAGATCACATGGTTATTAGCTCGAGCATAAATGGTGGTTACTGTGAAGTGTCTCTGTTTACCTTTGAGAAAGAACTACAAGGTTCGGAACATGTTGGGCACAGACTTTCTGCATCTGTATACAATAAGTGTGATGTTAGAAATCATTTTGGTCTCCAGCGTCCCTCTTATGGGGTTGGTGGGTGCTCTAAACTGTTTTGATATGGACTATGCCGTATGTTTATAGAAGCACCACTGTTCCTAGTGTGCACTCTGTAGTTGCAGTGGTACTTACTGTCCTTGTCTGATGCCAGACTGAAATACTCTTCTCTAAAGGTGCACTTGTCTGCCATATCTGCCTTCCATGTGCCCACTGAGGGCCATATGGTGGCCCAGTTGGACGTGGCCCGTACATTTCTGAGAGGTGTCCTGCACTTAAAGCCTCCCATCCATATCCCTGTCCCGGCGTGGGACTTAAATTTTATTTTAGAAAAGTTTACTTTGGCTCTTTTTGAGCTCGATGCAACCTGCAAGCTACGCTTTATGTCGTGGAAAATGTTATTTTTAGTTGCTATTACTTTTGCTTGAAGATTTCTGAGCTACAGGCACTCGTGTGAGCAATCTTATTTTCACAAAAATTGGGTGTCTTTGCACACTAACCCTAAGTTCTTACCAAAGGTGGTGTTTGACTTGGCCCTGAATCAAGCCATTCACCTGCCTATCTATTACCCAGAGCATACCATTCCAGGGGAAGCATTGCTCCATACTTTGGATGTACATAGAATTTTTAGATATTATGTTCTCTGCATGACAGACTGCAAGAAGTCCTCATGGCTGTTTCTTTTGTTCACCCCTGGGAAAGAGGGCGTGCCAGTTTCTAAACAGTATCTGTCCAAATGGTTTGCCAACAGTATTATTTTCTAAGAAGTATGGTAAGGCACTTCCTGGGGCTGTTAAGGGCCACTTGAACAGAGACATGGCCACTTCTGTTGCCTGTTTCCTGTTTCAGAGGGGTTTTTACAGCTGAGATCTGTGCTGCTGCTACCTGGAGTACTGTCCATTCTTTCGCTAGGCACTACAGTCTGGACATCCCCTCTAGAAGTGGGAAAATTTCAGCCTAGCTTTTTTACAGGGCCTTCTTTCCTAGGTCCTTGTTTTCCACAGAAACATAGACTTTGTTGGCAGATAAGGACCACTTGGCCCTCCCAGTCTGCCCATTTCCCTACCTATTGGATAAGCTGCAGATCCTAGTTAACCAACAGCCTACTTCCTCCTACCCCCCACTATAATTGCCTTATGTCTGTCCAATGCATTCTTGAATTCCCTCACTGTTTTTGACTCCACGACCTCCTCAGGAAGACCATTCCATGCGTCCACCACCATCTCTGTGAAAAAATACTTCCCTCCGTTACCCCTGAGTCATCCCCTTCTATCTTCAAACTGTGCCCCTTGTTCTTGCACCTCTCTTTTCTGAAAGATGCTACCCTCTTGGACTTTGTTGATTCCCTTGAGGTACTTGAAAGTTTCTATTATGCCCCCCTCTCCCTCCTTTCCTCGAGGGTATACATATTAAGCTTCTTTAGTCTCTCTTCGTATGGTTGCTGGTGCAGACCCTGCGCCATTTTAGTTGCCCTCTAACCTTGTCAAGTCCCTTCTCATCCTTTCCACCCCTTCGTGTATCAACCCTGTTGCAGGTGTTTGTGTCATCTGCAAAGAGGCATACTTTTCCTTCCAGTCCCCCTTCCATGTCACTTATAAAGACATGGAAGAGGACCAGCCACAATACTGAACCCTGCGGTACCCCGCTAGTAACCCTCCTTTCTTTGGAGTGGACTCCGTTTACTATTACCCTCTGCGTCCTGTTGTCCAGCCAGTATTTTACCCAGGCCACCACCCTGGGATCCACTCCCAAGCTGGCTAACTTGTTTAGTTATCTTTTGTTTGGAACTGTGTCAAATGCCTTGCTAAAGTCTAGATAGGCCATGTCCACAGCCCATCCCTGGTTTACTACTTTGGTCACCCAGTCAAAGAAATCTGTTGGATTCATCTGGCATGACCTTCTCACTGTGAATCCATGCTGCCTTGGGTCCTGTGCCTCACTGGCCTGTAGGTACTCAACATTTCTTTCCTTCAGAAGTGATTCCATCATTTTCCCTACCACCGAGGTCAAACTAACAGGTCTATAGTTTCCTGCCTCTGCCTTGCTCCCACTTTTGGAAGGGGGAATCACATCCACCTTCCTCCAGTCCTCAGGTACCATACCATCCTCCCATGATTTGTTAAAAAGGGTAGTCAGTGGTGTCACTAGTTCTCCTCTTAGTTCTTTTAGAATTCTGGGGTGAATCCTGTCAGGCAGCATTGCCTTGTCTACCTTGAGTTTTAAGAGTTCTTTCAGGACCTGTTCTTCTGTGAATGGACTGATATCAACCCCCTAGCCAGACTGCTTCTATTGTTTGGTTTAGGTATGCCCCCCCACCTCTTCGTTTGTGAATACTGAACAAAAGTATTCTTTCAGTACCTCTGCCTTTTCGCTGTCACCCTCTACTCACCCCCCTCCCCTTTATTTAAGCCTCACTATCCCTCCTTGGTCTTTCTTCGCTCACCAATGTACCTATAAAAGGTTGTATCCCCTTCTTAACTGAGTTGGCTATCTTTTCCTCAGTTTGGGCCTTTGCTATTTCTGACTGCCTTCCCCCGCTTCCTTCTGCTGTAACTGATAGAGTTTCCAGCTGCCAATCTGGGCTGCTCTGCAGTACTGCTTGGAACTCATTCATAGAGTGTGACCTGCTGCAAGAGACATCCTCAAAGAAGATAGAACAGTTACATAAAAACTTACTGTAACAGTAGATCATTGAGAGAATATCTTGCAGCAGGTCATGCCGTCCCTCCCACTTTCCCATTTCATTTAGTCTCCTTTTCCTGTTCTCCCCTCTACAGGATGGTCAACCTTCTCTTTCCCATGCTCCTTCTGGCGGGTCTCTCTGGCTCTCCCTTGGTTCCCTCGGGAGTGTGTCCTTACTGAGAAGGAAGGGATCCAGGTGACAGTATCCGGAGAAACCTCCCACCAAGACTCTTTATCCAGATGAGCAGGTGGTCGATAGCCAAGGCGCAGTGCTTCATGGCCAGATGAAACAGTCCCAACAATTCAACAACCAGAGCTGATCGACATGGCTGTGGTGTAGCTGCTGCAGGGTGCCAGCATCACTAGCTGCATTGAGTGGGAGGTAGCTGATCCTGAAAGAATGGAATGAAGGCACCAGCTGGAATGCACAGAGCAGGAGGCAGAGTGAGGTAGCCTGAACCAAAATCCTAGCATCCAGGTACACTATCAGCTGCAAGACAGCTCTAAACCTACAGGGTACTAAATGCCAAATAAATTAAAATCAATAAAACAGATGCACTAAGCAGAGCATGAAAGCATACAAACAGGCGAGGTTACTAAAAGCTAATACAAAATGGAAAAGTAAGCAAGTTCCCTGTCACAAAAAGGTTCCACAAGGAGGGCAGCTCAGGAGCTCACAACGCTGCTACCACCTCTGGCACCATCTTGCTTTTTAAGTCCATCAAAACACTATAATACTTAGTAACAGCATTTTAGGGTCAGAAAGTACATTGGATCCATTGTGTCTCCCTCTTGCTTCATAAGCAGGTATGAATAAGTATGCTGTGCAAACATATGCTAACTTGGAGGAGTTTCCTACTCAGTACTAATCAGGGCATCCAGTGATTCTGCATGCAGGTACTCTGGCATATCAGCTGAAAGTTGTGGTCACTAAGTTTGAGGGAGACATCAGTCAAATGTTTTTTTTTCCCACTCTGTGGAAAGCTGAGAGGCATATCCTTTAACCACAAAAGTTAGTGTATAGACAATATACAGTACAAACTGGAATTAGGTGCTTGCCCTGTAGTCCAATATTTCACAGGTTCCCACAACTGCAATGCTCCCATGGCCTTCGGAAAGAGTCTTCCAGTCAGCCAATCCAGAATAATATATTAGAATGACTTTGTGAAGGGCACAGTGTTAGCAACAACAATATCAAATTACTCCTGTAAGTGACATCTCTTCTCATGCCACTGAGTAAATTGGACCCATATTGTCAAGTTTCCGGCCAGGAGGCACACTAGAGCATGCGCATGTCACCAACATTTCAGTGTCATTATGCTTTTTTCAAGGTGTATGTTACAGCTCCCTGGCTGGGTTGAAATACTGTAGCGGGCACATGTAATTCATGCAACTCAGAATTAAAATGTTATGATTGCGAATGCACTGAGATGCACAACCGCAATAGCTATTAAGAGCAAAAATGCAGACCCACACAGTGCAAATGCTGCAGTTTTATACTTATAACTATATATTTATTTAAACATTTGTTGACTGGGATAGGCACACTGAGCCAAGGCTCATTTCCAGGTGTGACCCGGGGGTGGGGGGTGTAGGAGTACATACAATGTAGAACAAAACACCATGGATTTACAACCAGAAATCAGTAGCAATTGACAACAAGTTATAGGTCTTTGAGACAAAACTACCTCAGTTACAGCAGTTAGGTCAAAGTTAACAGAGTAAAATGGCAAACTAAATAACATATTCATGACATGTGACTAGAGACACTGGAAGAAACAGTCACTAAAAATAAGTGCACCAGTGTGGGCTGGGACCTGTAAGTGCTGAGGTGTGGGGCCGGATCACCTGGAACAACGGCGGGAGGTGGGGGCAACAGCAAGAGGCGTAATTGTGTCTGGCAAGTGAGGTTAGAATGCACGCTTCTAATGAAGGGGTAAGCTTATTCTGTAGGTTGGAGAGATGATGGAAGTAGGTGGCTTTGCCAGATGATGAGGATGGGTGAGGTATGAGAAAGGATCTTTCGTTTCTATGCCTCAGCACATAAGAGGTGTCCAGGGCTGGGGAGAGACTGTCCGCTAAATAGGAGGGTAGCAAATTAAACCAGAATTTAGCTATGAGGTTGACAGTGTGGATATGGCACTGTGGGACAGTGGGGTAAGATCTAGACGAGAGTATAGGTCGCAATGATGAGTACTAAGGGGTGAGCTGGTAGCAAAGTGGCAAAAAGAGTTTAGGAGAGTATCCAACTTTGTTAGGGTGGTTACTGGGGCAGTGCTGTAGACCACATCAGCATAATCGAAAATGGTGAGGATAATTTTTGTTAAGATTTGACGTCTGGAGGGAAGTGGGAAGGAGTCTCTGTGCCGGCAGAGCATGCCAAGTTTGGGGCGTAGTTTAGAGACGGTTGTATCTATGTGAGGTGAGAATAAGTGGGAGTCAAACCAGACACCCAGGTACTTGTACTTACTGACCTGGAGTAGTGGGTTACCATCAAGGGAGACGATGGGGGAAGGGAGGGGGAGGATCTGCTGATTTTCTGTGCTGTGCCAAAGATCATGGATACGGTTTTGGAAGTATTTAGTTTTAGTTGGTTTTGGCTGAGCCAAAGTTGGATGTTATTGAAGTCAATCTGGAGAGTAGCTTGAACTTCAGTTATTGACAGGCCTGAGGTTAAGAGGATGGTGTTATCAGCATACATGTGTATGCTGGATTTAGAGCAGAAGGAGGGGAGGTAATTTATGAAGAGGGAGAAGAGGATGGGACCAAGGATAGAGACTTGTATAATACCTGCTAAGTCAGGGAGAGGTAGGGATGAGATGACAATGATTCAGACAGATTGTGTCCTGTTGGAGAGGTAGGAAGAGAACCACTGAATGGTGATGGGGCAAGACCAGCAGCTTTGAGTTTTGACAGGAGGAGAGGGTGGGAGATGGAATCAAACACCTTGGCCAGGTCGACGAAAACTGCGGCTGTAAGGAGGTCTTGATCAGAGGCAGTGTGGATATGGTTTGTGACATGCAGGAGAGAGGAGATAGTGAAATGCTGTTTCCAGAAGCCTGACTGATGGGGAGATAGGAGGTTGCTCGTGGTGAGATAATCTGCCAGCCTGGAGTGTACCAGGGAGTCCTGATATTTTGTAAGAGCTGGGAGGAGGGATATCAGCCTATAGTTCCCAGGATTTGTGGGGTCCCCACCTTTATGGAGAGGGATAACTGAAGCTGATTTCCAGGCCTGAGGGACTGTGCCCAAGGTGAAGGAGAGGTTGAGGATATGGGTGAGAGGCTTTATAATAGCTGGTGCAGAGATCTTTAGGAGTTTGGAGTGGATCTCATCTGGGCTGGATTTGGTGGTATTTAATGAGCGTAGGGCTGTGAGGACTTTGTGTTCTGAGATGGGTGAGAGTTCAAAATTGTTGCAACAGGGAGGTGAGGGGCGGACAGTGGCAGTAGGAGTGGGGCTGTGGGGCATGGCGAAGGATGTAAAGAAATTGTTTAGGGAATCAGCAATGCTGATAGGGTCGAATATGGGCTGACCATTTCTCTTGATGGCAGGGGAACTTGGTTGTGATGGGGGGATCTAGTAATGAGTGTACAACATTCCAGAACTTAGATGTATGGGCGTGGGAAGTTGTGACTTGAAAAAGTCAGCTTTTGCTTGCCTTATGGCCTTGGTGTGGGCATTGTGGAGGGTGTTGTAGGCTTGCCTATTTTGTGGGTTTGGGAGGGATTTGAAAGCAGACCATGCTTTATCTCTAGCCTTGCATAAGGCGAGAATGGGGGCAGAGATCCACTTGTGGTGTTTCTTTTTTACTCTTAGCTTTTTCTGGGGGGCATGGGAGTCCCACATGCTTGTGAGGGTGTGCAGGAAGTTGGAGAGGGCAACAACCAGGTTTTGGGCTGCATACACATGGTGCCAATTAGTTTTTCTTAGGTTGGTAAGCAGGGCTTCAGTGTCCAAGGTGCTTAGGGAGCGAGTGTTAATGTACTTTGGAGCAGACTTGGCAAGTGAGTTTTCTGATGCAGTATATTATGCAGTGGTCCTTCAGTGCATTTGCAAGGATGCCAGATGAAGTAACCCTGTGGGGATGCGACGTAAGAATCCAGTCAATTAGTGAATGGTTTTGAGTGGAGGTTATAGAGAGTGGGTTCGTTGAGCAGTTGTGTGAGGTTAAGGGACTCAATTTTGGGAATGTGGGTCATAGAGGAATAGTTTTGTGAGTGGGGGTTATAGCGAGTGGGTTCGGTGGGCAGTTGTGTGAGGTTAAGAAACTCAGTTTTGGGAATGTGGGTCATAGAGGAGGGTGCAAGCCAGTCCAAGTTGAAATCACCTAGCAGAATCAGTTCCCCATTTGATGTTTGGTCATGGAGGGTGGTTATGATGGAGACAAGCGATTCAAGTGCAAGTCGGGGTGAAGCATAGAGCATCCCAATAAACAATGGGGGAGAGGCAGGTAGGGTAAGTTGGGCCAGGAGGACTTCGTGGGAGCCTGGGCAGGATTCTTTAAAGAGGACCAAGCATGAGAGGGGTTGTTTCATATATATGGTGACACCGCCACCTCATTTACCACTGTCCTGCCTGAGCAGAGTGTAGTTAGGGAGAGTAAGGGAGGTGTCTGGAGTCCTTGCAGAGAGCCAGGTTTCAGTCAGGTGGAGGATATCAGGGGAGTGCACGGATAACCAGCAGGTTAGTTGGTCAATTTTAGGCAGGAGGCTTCTGATGTTAATGTGGGCAATGGAGAGGCCTTTATGGGCCCTTGGTGATTGGGGACTGACCTGGGAACCCAGGTTAGGTTCTATATCTCCAGTGAGGAGTAGGATGAGGAAGAGGAGGAGGAATGAATAAGCAATGAGGAGTTTACATCTTCTGGCTAGCAGAATGGCATGAGGGGTGGACCTGGCAGCTCTGAGAAGTGTTGCACAGGTTTTCATCAATGGAAGCAGGATGCTGGGACCAATAAGGTGGGGTGGAAGTAAGAGGAGTTAGAGGGTGTGGGCTCTGAACTGGAGTTACAGAGCTGGACTTTGTGACATGAGAAGCATGAAGAATTGGGGGTTTCAAAAGGAGGGAGGGCCGGGAGGGCTGATGTGAGGAGAGATGACTATTTTTGGTTTTAACTTAGATTGTGGACTTTTAGTGACACTGTAATTTCTTTGCTGTCTTTACTTAGAATTATTTTTGGGCTGTTGAAAATTTAAAATCTTGTTTGGTGTGCTTGTAGTGGTGGTCTGTTCCTTTGCTGTCTTTAATTGCTGCAGGTGTTTGCCCACCCCCCTCCCTCCCCTGCCCCCAACTCTTAATTGTATGCCCTGTTAGATCTGATTGACAGGAGCTAAGCACAGGGAATAGTAGGGGTTGTGGAGTAGGAGAGGCATAAGGGTGAAGAAGCCCGCCCTCAGCACAAGTGTTTCGACTCATTTATTTTATTTATTTATTTATTTATTTTTTAAGGAAAAGTATCTGAGGATCAGTGGCAGGATTTTTAGGACAGTAAATTAATAAAAAGGGAACTAGGAGAGCTTCAGTAACAGACAAGTACTGGAATAGCAGTATAAGTGCAGTATAATGTGGGGAGTGGTGCAATGCAGTGACTGCAGGGCAGCCATATTCAGGCAGACCTTCTGGACACTAAGGTGCTACCCTATCTGCACGCATCTCTCTAGACTGCAAGATGAGGTAGCCAGACTCAGAGCAGAAGTAAACTGGGTCAGGAGTACCATCACCCCTATCCAGAGACCACACAGTCCAATGCCGCTGCCTCAAAGGATGCCGAGAACGAGGAGCACTTGGATGACAGTGGGCTCAGGGAGGGTTAGGGTGGTCAGGCAGAGGCACATCCCAGATCCTATTCCACTCAAGAACTCATATGCCACATTGGCAAATGGGGACAACCAAATAGAGGTACCCAGAGAAGTGGAAGGAAAAGATGTGGAGGTTAGCCAAGGAGGTGACCTCAGTGGGGAAAGCAGTGGACCCCAGAGGAGGAGGAAGTGAATCCTGGTGGGGGACTCTATCATAAGAGAGATCCAGCTAGGAACACAGGAGGGGGAGGACAGGGAGGTGAGGTGCCTACCAGGTGCCACGGCATGGAGGGATGGAAGGAAGATCCTGGGGATCACTGGGAAGACAAGATGGAAGGTGAGCTGGATGTCATTATTCAACTAGGTACTAATGACCTGGCAAATGGGGAGCCAAAGGAACTTCAGGAAGTGTTTAGGAAGTTGGGGAGGGGTCTCAAGCAAGTAGCTACTTCTGTCACCTTCTTGGAAGTACTACCTGCGAGAGGCATGGGAGAGCATAGGGGTGCATGAACCAGGAACTTTAACTCATGGTTGAAGAACTGGTGCTGTGAGGAAGGGTTTGGATCCAATCTGGAGGGGAATCCAAGCACTCAATGATAAGTTTAAATGCTACATTGACAAGTATTTAAACTAGCCAAGGCAGGGTGGCAGGCCAGCAAGGAGGGTACCTAATTGCCCACCCCCCACAGCTAGCAGTGGAACCAGTGAACTGGAGGAGTGAATATCTCTACAAAGCAGTGTGCAAAAGATGGAGATAAGCACCCTAGAGATGGATAGGCAGAAAAGGGGCAAAATTCAACAGAAGGGCAGACAGCAAGGAGAACCAGGGATAAATGACAACCAGGGAAGGGGCTGGAGTAGAAAAGCTAAACAGTCTAGAGAGGTCAAATCATGGAAAGCATGTGTGCCAATGCCTGGAGCCTTAGCAACAAGATGGAGGATCTGGAGGCTGTCATGGTGTAGTCAGACCTGGACATTGTGGCCGTCACAGAAACCTGGTGTAATGATGACCATGACTGGGAGATGGCCATAGCCAGCTACAACATATTCAGAAGAGACAGGGCAGGTAGGAAGGGGGGAGGAGTGGCACCGTATGTGAAAAATGACATAAGGGACACACAGATCTAGGAGGAAAAAAATGGGGGGAGAGATACTGTGGGTTAAGCTGGAAAGGAAAATTGGGCCAGCCATCCACACAGGTGTGGTCTATAGACTACCAGCCCAGGAGGAAGAAACAGATAGGGAGATGATGCCAGCCATCCAAAGGATGGCAGACAAGGGTGAGGTAATGCTGGTTGGAGACCTCAATATTCCAGATGTGGACTGGAGCATCCCAGCAGCAGCATCAAGTAGGAGCAGGTTTATCCTGGACTCCCTTCAGGGTGCCTTCCTCAAGCAACTGGTCATGGAACCAACACAGCAGAAGGCAATGCTGGACCTAGTGCTCACAAACAGGGACAGTGTGATGGGGGGGTAACAGTGGGGGAGCACCTGGGGAACAGTGACCACCAGTCATTGTGGTTTAAAATCACAGAAGGAGCAGAACCAAACCATACAAAAACACGTATCCTGGATTTTACGGAGGCAGACTTTGGGAAAATGGGGAGATGTTTGAAAGAGGCATTAAGGGGAATGGGGCAGGAATCAGGGGTTTAGTAACAGTGGACAGTATTTAAAATGGGGATTACAAGAGCAACAGAATTATGCATTAAGCAGGTTAGCAAGGGGAAAAGGAAGAGAAGGTCATTATGGTTTTCCAAGGAGGTAGCGGAGAAAGTGAAAGCCAAAAAGATTGCATTCAGGCAATACAAAAAGACACAGGCAGAAGGGGATAGGGAGAAGTACCAGGAGAAGCAAAGGGAGGCAGGGAGGTCAGTAAGGGAAGCCAAAGCTCAGACAGAAGAGCACATTGCAAAATCAGTGGGTAGAGGGGACAAAACCTTTTACAGGTACTTACGTGAAAAAAGAAAGGCAAAGGGAGGGATAGTGAGACTGAAGGGGGAGGATGGAGGTCACGTGGAGGATGACAACTGTAAAGCTGACATATTGAACAGGTATTTCTGCTCAGTCTTTACTAAGGAAGAGAAGGGTAATGGGTCTGAAGGGAGTACAAGGGGTGGGAATGGTGCAGAAATGGACACAAGTCCCTTTACATGAGAAAGGGTCCTGAAGGAACTGGAAATAATAAGAGTTGATAAAGTAATGGGGCCAGATGGGGTGCATCCCAGGGTCCTTAAAGAACTAAGAGAGATGGTGGCTAAACCTCTGGCAATCCTGTTTAGCTGATCACTGGAAACAGGGGAGGTACCCAACGACTGGAGGACAGCAGATGTAATCCCCCTTATACAAAAGTGGGAACAGAGAGGAAGCAGAGAACTACAGACCAGTCAGCCTCACCTCAGTAGTGGGGAAGATCATGGAAGCACTACTGAAGGAGAGATTGGTGGAACATCTGGCTGTCAGTGGACTACAGGAGCCAAGGTTTCACCAGGGGCAGGTCATGTCAGACCAACCTCGTTTAATTTTTTGACTGGGTGACTAGGGAGGTGGATCGGGAGGGCAGTGGACATGGCCTATCTGGACTTCAGCAAGGCCTTTGACACGGTGCCACATAGAAGACTATTACACAAACTGGGGAATATGGGTGTGGGCAGGACAGTAGTGTGATGGGTAGGTAACTGGCTGGGTGGCAGGACACAGAGGGTGGTGGTAAATGGCTGTCACTCCACAGAGGGAAGAGTGACCAGTGGGGTACCACAGGGATCACTGCTGGGACCGGTTCTATTCAACATATTCATCAGTGACATTGCACAAGACCTAGAAGGCAGAATTTCCCTGTTTGCTGATGACACAAAGCTCTGTAACAGAGTAGACACACCAGAGGGTGTAGACAGAATTAGAAGGGACCTGCAGAAACTTGAAGAATGGTCAGGGGTTTGGCAGTTGAAATTCAATGCAAAGAAGTGCAAGATAATGCATATGGGGCACTAAAGCCCTGGCGTAATATATCAGTTGGGAGGTGAGGATATAGCATGCACCAAGCAGGAAAGGGATCTTGGTGTTATCATCTCTGATGACCTCAAGGTAGGGAAACAGTGTGACAGGGCAGCAGGTAAGGCAAATATGATGCTGGGTTGCATAGGCAGGGGCATCACCAGCAGGAAAAGAGAGGTCATAATTCCACTATACAAGATACTAGTGAGGCCCCACCTGGAGTACAGTGTACAGTTCTGGAGACCTTACTTACGTAAGGACATAGACAGGGTAGAGAAGGTTCAGAAGAGGACAACAAAGATGGTACATGGATTGCATCACAAGTCCTATGAGGACAGGTTAAAGGAACTGAATATATACTCCCTGGAGGAGAGGAGGGAGAGAGGGGATATGATAGCGACATACAAGTATCTTACAGGGAGGAACAGGGTGCAGGAATACACTATTTTTAAGTGAAAAAGATGTTCCAGGACTATATGGTATGAGATGAAGTTGGAGGGAGGACGATTCAGAGGAAACGTGAGGAAGAATTTCTTCACAGAATGGGTAGTGGACAAGTCGAACACCCTGCCAGAGGAAGTGGTGGGGGCTGAAACAATCATGGGATTTAAGAATGCATGTGATAGAAATAAAGGAATTCTGGAGGTCAGGG
Organism: Neoceratodus forsteri; assembly: GCA_016271365.2. Classification (NCBI taxonomy): domain Eukaryota; kingdom Metazoa; phylum Chordata; order Ceratodontiformes; family Ceratodontidae; genus Neoceratodus; species Neoceratodus forsteri. Next base: position 350,727,509 of record CM028132.1, on the reverse strand, counting down.
TTAAGGGGCAACAGACTTCTAGGAAAACATAAAGTGAACTTACAAGCTCAAATGGGCAGACTGGGTGGGCCGTAGGCCCATATCTGCTGACACTGTCTATGTATCTATGTAGCTATGACGCAAGGAGGAAGTAAAGGGTGGGCTTGTGAATGGTCATTTTGCAATGTAGAAAATCACTGGGGCACTCAATCAGTTTGGTGAGGTAAGGGTGTTGGAGTGTTGCTTTGCACAGTGCAGAAGAGGAGGTACCCAGGTTGGGGAGGGAGAGTGCAAACTGTGAAAGGTTGGATAAAAGATGTCACAGAGGGTTGAAAATGGAACCTCGGAATAGAGGACAGTAAGGACTTATTTGTATGAGAACACCACTTGCCACTTTAAGGAGAGGTTTAAAATAGTGGCAAAGAAGGAGGGGAGAGATTTATGGGTTGTGGGCGGCGTGCTCATGTATTTAAGAGAGGTAGGGGTCGGGGCCAGGGAGGGTGTGAGGGACAAAATACCCTCTAAGGAGAGTAATCAGCAGTTAATCATTAAAACACTGAGAGAATTAGGCTCTCCAGTAAAAATAGCAGTAGTTCAAGTTGAAAACAAGCTCCGAAACCAATAGGAGCTCGGCTTCAGTATGCATCAGCCATTCAGCATGAAGCTGCCTGAGAGCTGGGCTTCCTCAAGTCGAGAGCTGGCATACTTTTGTCCTTGTATATAAACATACTTTCAAACAAGTATGGTAAATTGGCAAGGATAAGTATAAAGTTGCACGTACAGTGCTCCCTCACTTATCTGCTTCCCTTATCCACCACCCTCACTTACTGCCAATGTGAGCTCCTTTCCCGGTTTCCCGTCATTTTAACTCCCCCTTCTGTTATACGCCACCCTATTTTATCTGCCAAATTCTAGGATGTATTGAGATTGGCAGATAAAGAAGGAACATTGTGTGTATTTACACACACATTAGTGAGCTAAGCAGTGACTTTTGTGGTTAAGGGGTTTTGCCTCTCGGTTTTCCATATTGTGGAAAAAACCTACTTGACTATCCAGTAGTGCTGTGTGAACCTCTCAACGTTCGGCCATGCAAACTTCAAACGCTGAACTAGGTAAAGTTTGCCAAAGTTATCTAATTAGTGGACTAGTTCACACTGGTTCAGCTATTAAAAAAGCATTAGAAAATGGGATAGAATGAAGTAACATAATACACTGGGCTGATGAAGCACCCAAAACAGCAAGATGATGCAGTGGGCCACATTGAAGGCTACTGGATCCAAAAACTGTGTCCATTCATTCAGTGCCAAACATGAACAAGGCTAGTAAACAAGAGTACATGGCCAACAATGTTCAAAATAAAACAGTTTGTAAGGCCTATGTATGCCCACAAAATTTCAGTGCAGCATCTCACAGAGTAGGGTACTGGTTCCAAAAATTGTTTCCATTGAGACAGTGCCACACATGGACAAGGCTTCCATTATTTCACAGATAAGTGTTGTAGGCACTGCTTATATTGGCAACATTGCCCCCAGCGTTATTTATTTTTGCCTATGTAGGCCCACCAAAAGTTTACAAACATTGTAATCTGAAGAAGACTAAGTGAAAACAGTAGTACAGAATCCCACTCTGTAGGCCGCTGTTTCCAAAATTTGTGTCAATTGGCACAGTGACACACATGGACACAGCATCCTGTTATGCCATAGATAAGTGTTGCACACACTAGTTTCATGGGTAACATTGCCCCCCAAAAATATTTGTTTGGCCTTTGTAGACCTCTCAATAATTCACAAAACACTAGCCTGAAGAAGACTGAGCGAAGACAACAGTGCAGCATCCCACAGTATGTGTGTGTATAAGCTACTGGTTCCAAAAACTCTGTCCATTAGGACAGTACCACACATGGACAAGGCTTTCCAATATACCATGGTTAAGTCTGCATACACTGGTTTCATGCACAATGTTGCACCCAAAAATATATATTCTTCCTCTGTAGTCCCACGAAAAATTCACAAAACATTACTGTGTGAAGACAAACGTGCAGCATCCCACTGGTTCTAAATATTGTGCCCAATGGGACAGTGTCACACATAGGCAAGGCTTCCCATTGTGCCATGTGACATTGGTTTCATGAGTAACGTTGCTCCCAAAATTATTTAATTGGATATGCCATGTGACATTGATTTCATGAGTAATGTTGCTCCCAAAATTATTTAATTGGATTATGTAGGCCCACTAAAAATACACAAAACATTAATCTGAAGATGACTGATTGAAGACAGCAGTGCAGCATCCATGCGTGTGTGTGTGTGTGTGTGTGTGTGTGTGTGTGTGTGTGTGTGTGTGTGTGTGTGTGTGTAGGCTACTGGTTCTATTGAAAAAATACTAATAGACACAGGCACCCTTTTCATCCACCTCATCATCCTCTCTCTTTAACCCCACTGGAAGTGTGGGATATTCATCATCCATAAACCGTGGCAAATTGCATTTTGGAAAAAGGGGCAGGTTCATTTTTTTAAATGTGAGCATCTCAACATTGTGGGTTGAAAGGCTTTCTCTTGTTCTTGACAATATCATCTACAGCACTGAAAATTCTGAGTACAATATGTACCTGCAGGTGAGCAAATGAGGTGTTCGACAGCTATCTATGTCAAAGTGAGTCAAATGTTTTTTTTTTCCCTGATAACGGTACAATAGAAGCTCATCTTCTGCTAGTGGCACATTCTCATCCAAATAATCCTGAATAATTCTGTTTGCTGGCATCTCAAGCACCACTATGTCAGAGAGGGATTTGCCATGCTTTTTCATCAAGTCATTGTCAGACAATTGTTCCCAGAGCTGTTTGTCAACTATAGATATCTTTTGGGGGGGCCCAGCAACCGCAGCATCACTAGATCTTGGCTGACTTGTAGACATAAATAAGTGATTCCTTTGTTCTTTAGCAATAGCAGTGGAAACACCTTGGGATCTTCCTTCTTCTGTCTCCTCCACAAAATCTCTGCAAGATTACAGAGGATGATGATTGCTTATCTTGTGTTCCTGAAGTCCTGACCGTGTTTTGTGCCATAAATACAGAGACCAGATGGATAAGCCAGGCTTTATAGAACTGCTGATCCTTACTGCATTCTTGTGCATCAAAGAATGTCTCAAATGTATCCTTGAACCGAGGGTCAGAGAAAGTGGTCATGATGTGGTGGTCATCTGTATGCGTTTTTAAATGTGTGTGTCATTCCAGAAATGTGATCTTATCCCTCCTACTAGATGGAGAGCAGTGCTGTCCTCCTTTTCCTCATATTGAGTTTTTATATGAAGAAGTTGTAGGTTAATGAGGGCAATGAGGAGAAGTACCTGGCTCAGACAGCTGCATCAGCAGATCTTACTTCGAGATACAGCTCTTGCATCAGGTAACACCATTAGGACTGAAGCTGGCAGGCATCAGGACCCCACGGAAATCTTCTAGCTAGCAGTCTTCAGCGGGGACCGCCTGCGACGTCGGTCCCACTCCCAACGTCAGACGTAGTACATAAGGAGGCGGTCCCGCCAGATTCCCCAGTTCTTTCCCACCGTCAACTTGCATGTCTCGACCCTTTGGTTCGTTTCTAGTGTGCGACACCTGGTTAAGTTCTTCCTTCGGGAAAAAGTTTGTTTTTTCGGCTCAGTTTCTATCTGATGTCCTCTCCAACTTCCGTTGAAGGCCATCCTTCAAAGTGCGCCTGTGGGAAGCAAATCCCATTCAAAGACCCGCATTCGGCCTGCGTCCGGTGCCTAGGCCCAGACCACGACACCCAGGCCTGTTCCTTCTGCCAGGGATTCAACAGCTGGACCCGGATCCGTCACCAGAAGACCCTTCAGGCTTTCCTGCTCGAGGAGAAGATTAAAGCCATGGACGCAGCCTCCAAGAGGGAATCTTCCGACAAGGCCCGGAGACACCTAGAGAAGCATAGGGAGAGAGTGAGATCCAGGTCCCCGTCTACCGCCTCTGACTCCCGTAGCTCCAGCTCCCAGTCCGACCGCTCCCCCTCCCAGGCCCGCTCTCAGCCTCCCCCTGCAGCGGTGAAGACCTCCTCGGGTTCCTCTTCTCTTTCACAGGCCAAGACCTCCAGACCTTCCTCGGCTTCTACCACCAAGGCCCTGTCGAGGTCAGGGGACCGTCACCACCATCACAAGTACGGTTCCCACCATTTGGAACCCAACGTCAGGTCAGTCTCTTTGCCTCCTACTCCCCAGCGGAAGACCAAAGAACTGACTTCTCTCAAGAGATCGTCGGCCCTGACGCCGGCCCCTCTGACGTTGGCCAAGCACCATCGGCCCCGAGCACCGACGACCGCCAGACACCCATCGCCGGTCAGGCCTTCGCCTCCACGGACGCCGGCCGGGGGACCGACATCCGCATCTACCGAGAAGAGGACCCCCTCGCCTCCCACCGACGGTCAAGAGGTGATCACGGGGGAGGAGCTGACCCAGCCCAAGGACCAGACAGGCGAACCCAGTCCTGTCATACCCCCCAAGGAACCCTCACCAGAACCTGAGGTCCCTGAGGAGCCGACACTGGCCATCGGCCATCGGCGCCCGGTCCATCGTCGGGCCTCAGCATATCCGAGGTCAAGGAGTTGTTTACTTCCTGGTGGGAGACCATAAAAAGGGATGTGGTTCCCACACCTCCTCCTCCTCCTCCTCCTGCTACTCCGCCGGCCCCCGCGCCCCCTACTTCACCCAGGGATGCGGGCCGAGTACCTTCCCCCCAGCAGCCTATGGACCCTCCTAGGGGTAGATCATGAAATAGGAGACCTCCATCCAGATCTTCTTCGGGGTCACCCAGCCCCAAGAGACCCAGAAGACGCCGCCGTTCACCTTCGACGGAGGACACAGGATTGGACTTCTCGGACAGATCCAGATCCCCCTCTCTGATCAACGTCCCTTCTCTGGACCCAGGTGAGCTCCCAAGATCTCCTCTGGATGACCCAGCGTTCTCAGAGATTATGAGGCATATCCATGAGAACATGGGCTGGGACGCAGAGGAGCTAGACCCCGAGAGATTACGCCTTGCCAGATATCTTCGGCAAAAAGATCCTAAGCCTGTGGTGGTGCCACCCTTGGTGGACACTTTCGTGGTCGTCACCAAGGCAGCGTGGAAATGTCCACACTCGCGTCTGGCAATGCCGAAGAAAGCTGACCACCTGTACAAGGCTCCTAGGGAGGACCAGTACTTGGCATCACATCCTCTGGCCGATTCTCTGGTCATTACAGCCTCTCATGACCAGTCCCAGAGGCCACAACATTTGAGCACCCTGCCACCGGACTCAGAGTCCAAACAGCTGGACGCTATGGGCAAGCGCATGTATGCCTCCGCTACTTGCGCCATCAGATCCCTCAACTACTTGACCCACATGGTACAGTTTCAAAACGCCTTGTGGGAGCAAGGACTGGATCTGGCGGAAAAGATGCCAAAAGCTGAGCAGAAGGAGGAGTTGCTACAACTCCTTCATACAGGTTCAGACGTGGGAACCCAGGTGCTGCGAGCCACGTACGATTCCGCGGACTCCTCAGCCAGAGCAGCAACTTCAGGCGTATGCCTCCGGAGACACTCATGTCTCCGTGTTTCCAGATTCACCCCGGACGTTCAGAAAAACATACTGGACGCCTCATTTCATGGAGAAGTTCTTTTTGGTGAGTCCTCGGAGAAAGTCCTCACCAAACTTCAAGATGCCGGGAAGGCGGTACGGTCTGTCCAGGCCATGTACAGACCCAAGCTTAGTTCCTTTCGTAGGAACCAAAGCCATTTTCGAGGTCAGATGCAGAGACAGCAGTCCTGCGCCGGTCCTCAACAGAGGGGCTCCTTCTCCCGCAGAGCCCAGAGGAAGTTGTCAGCGGGCCGAGGACAATGACCAGCTAAGTCGACCCAGCCTGCTGGACCCTCAACCACCACAGCATGACTCCTTCCTGGTCCCCGCCCCTCAGGATCAATGGGACACCAAGGTCGGGGGCCGGATTGCGGACCACCTGCCAGGGTGGCAGTCCATAACCACCGACAGGTGGGTCCTTCAGTTGGTCGAAAGAGGCCACTTTATAGAATTCGTGGACAAGCCACCCACAAGGCCTTCTCTGCTCTCCCGTTACTCGGGTCAGCACAGATCACTGATCAGGCAAGAGGTACTCATGCTCCTGCAAAAGGGAGCGGTGGAGTATGTCCCAGAGAGCCAGAGAGGATCCGGATACTATTCCCACTTCTTTCTGGTTCCGAAGAAAACAGGGGACCTCCATCCAATCCTGGACCTCAGCGACCTCAACATGTCGGTCGCCTACAAACGTTTTTGCATGGTGACCCTCCAAGGACTCATTCCCATGCTGAAAAGGGACACCTTCTTAGCGTTCCTAGACATGCAGGACGCCTATGTGCACATCCCAGTAGCTCAAGCGCACAGGAGGTTCCTGCGCTTCGAGTTTCTCGGCCACCACTTTCAGTTCCGGGCCCTTCCATTCAGACTGTCCTCAGCCCACAGGGTCTTTACCAAGTGTATGGCAGTCGTGGCAGCGTCTCTGAGGATACAGGGCCACTACGTGTTCCCGTACCTGGACGACTGGCTTCTCATGGCCACCTCCAAAGAGGCACTGTTGATGGCTATTCAGAGCACCCAGGACCTGTTCCAGTCTCTGGGGATTCTTATCAACTACGAGAAGTCACTCCAAGTACCGTCCCAGAAGCTGCAGTTCATAGGCGCAGTTCTGGACACCATCCAAGGGAAAGCCTTTCTTCCCAACGAAAGAGCGGAACACATCAGATCCCTCATCAGGGATCTTTCAGCGAAAAAGACCGTCCCCACCAGGTTGGTCCTTCGCTTGCTCAGACACATGGCTGTGGCCATTCCAACCGTCCCTTTGGCAAGGCTCCACATGCGGGTAACTCAGTGGATGCTCAAGATGCAGTGGGACCAAAGGCAAGACCACATGCAGCATCTGGTCAGAATCATGAATGCCGTGATTCAAGACTGGCAATGGTAGCTAGACCCAGGGACACTTTCTGCGGGTGTCCCATTTACCGCACCGTCCCGAGGCAATCCTCTCCACAGACACCTCAGGGCTGGGATGGGGAGCGCACTTGAATGGGGTGAGGTCCCAGGGAACATGGACCCCTCAGGAAGCTCACCTCCACATCAACGTGCTGGAGATGAGGGTGGTCCTTTACGCCCTGCAGGCCTTTCAGTCAGAAATACCGTCAAGTACCCTTCTGCTTCAGACAGACAACACGGTGGTGATGTATTACCTCAACAAACAAGGAGGCGCACACTCTTACCCTCTCTGCAGGGAAGCTATGAGGGTGTGGGATTGGGTAATCTGACACGGCGCGAGCCTGATTGCAGTTCACGTTCCTGGAGTGGACAACACAATCGCGGATGTCCTGAGTTGTTCCCAGGCCAGAGTCCATGAGTGGGAACTTCTTCAGGAGGTAGCAGAGGATCTGTTCCTTCGATGGGGCACTCCAGAGTTGGACTTATTCGCTTCCCCATCCAACGCAAAACTGCACAATTTTTGCTCGCTAGATCCAGGGCCTGGTGTTTTCTGGCGAGACGCGTTGTCCCTCTCCTGGGCGGACAGATTCCTCTCTGTTTTCCCTACCTTCCCATTGATCCAGAGAGTTCTTCTCAAACTGCGCCGGGAGCACGTAACAATGATCCTGGTAGCGTCTTTCTGGCCCAGGCAGATCTGGTTCCCCATGCTGACGCAATTGTCCCAGGACCCTCCAGTTCCGTTGCCTTTCAGCTCCCACCTATTGTCTCAGGAGGAGGGTTCACTAGTCCACCCGGACTTACGCTCACTGAACCTGCATGTTTGGCTCCTAGAGACATAGCCATTATGTGATACGGGGTCTCGTAAGAGGTGGCAGAAGTCCTTTCCACGGCCAGAAAGCCGGCAACGCATGCGACGTACGCCATGAAATGGCGCCGTTTTTGCTTATGGTGGCAGGCACGTGGCCTTTCCCCTTTAGAATGCCCGGTGAATGGGGTGCTGGAATACCTTCTTTCCGTATTCCATTTGGGTCTCACCTACTCCTCCATTAAAGTACACCTCTGCGCGATCTCTGCATATCACGTCCCGGTGGGACAGCGCACAGTGGCACAGCTTGATGCCTCTTGAAACTTTCTGAGAGGGGTGTTACACCTTAGGCCACCCATCAAGGATCCCGTTCCTCCTTGGGACCTACTCTTTGTCCTGGAACAACTCATGCTCCCCCTTTGAACCTGCACGGATTGCGAGCTGCGTTTTCTGTCATGGAAAATGTTATTTTAGTTGCTGTCACGTCAGCAAGAAGGTTCCGAGCTTCACGCTCTCATGTGCAAGAAGCCTTATTTAATTTTCACCAGGACAGAGTGTCTCTGGGGACGAATCAAAATTCCTGCCTAAGGTGGTCTCTGCCCTCACTCTCAACCAGGACATCAATTTGCCTGTGTATTTCCCCAAGTACTCTAATAGAGGAGAGGCGCTGCTTCACACCCTGGACGTTCACCGCTCCTTAAGGTTCTACCTGAATAGAACTAAGCAGCTTCACAAGTCGGACCAACTATTTGTTTCCTTCACTGAGAGGATGCTGGGCCAACCAGTCTCAAAGCAGACCCTTTCTCGCTGGCTTGTCCAGTGTATTTCATTTTGCTACAACAACAAGCATGAGCCCCTCCCAGGTACAGTCCAGGGCCACTTGACAAGTGGGGTGGCTACCTCCTTTGCAGCACTGTGTAATGTCTCCACATCGGCCATTTGTGCTGCAGCTACTTGGAGCTCTGTGCACACATTTATTAGGCACTATAGCTTGGATATTACATCACAGCGGAGAGCCGGTTTCAGCCTGGCCATTCTACAGGGTCTCCTGTCCTAGAGTCTGGACTTGTTCAAGATCTCTCCTAATTTCCTCCTCCCAGAATGCATACAGGGGCTATTGCTTGGGAATCAGTCCTAATGGTGTTACCTGCTGCAAGAGCTGTATCTCGAAGTAAGATAGTATGGTTATGTAAGAACTTACCGTAACAGTAGATCTTCGAGAACAGCTCTTGCAGCAGGTACCTTCCCGCCCACCATTCCCCCTTGGAGGAGGTATGGCCTACCAGGCCTTGGCAGGAGCTTTTGCCTTTTTTCTTCTGATGGCGGATCCTTGGTCTCCCCTTCTGATGTCATCCTGCGGCCAGGAGTCTCCGGCGGGAGAACTGGGGAATCTGGCGGGACCGCCTCCTTATGTACTACGTCTGACGTCGGAGGCGGGACCGACGTCAGAGGCGGTCTCCGCTGAAGACTACTAGCTAGAAGATTTCCATGGGGTCCTGATGCCTGCTGGCTTCAGTCCTAATGGTGTTACCTGCTGCAAGGGCTGTTCTCGAAGATCTACTGTTACGGTAAGTTCTTACGTAACTGTACTTTACCGCCCACGTGGCTTCCTCAGAAGGCTTCTGCACAGTGCAGAGGGTTTTCATCAGGTGCCACTGATTTGGGCTGATGTTTACCTCTCCCTTGCCAATACCATCCTCAATGGCATACTGGTGGATAGCCTTTGGTTGTTCTAGCAGCCATTCCATCATGTAATAGGTGGAATTCCATATAGTAGAATCATTGAAATCTGGTGTCAGAAAAGGACCCTCAGATAAGTTCTTAACTTACGAAATGAACGCCATTGCTAAGTAATTAAGTAATGTAATTAATGAAAGCCTAAAAATAAGATGTTGAGATAGGAAATTTGTATAAAAAACAAAACAGATAAACATAATAAAATCTTGGCAACAGAAAAGACAAAATGGGGGAAAACAAGAACAAACTGTAACACAATGTATGTGGAAAAACAATGTATACTGTTATATATTGATCAATGTGATGTCCTAAATAACTAACAATAAAACTAAGTTTAAAAAAAAAGAAAAAAAGGAAAAGGACCCTCTGGCCCATCGAGTCTGCCCCTTCCTCCCCCTTCCTCATGTCCTATGTTACGGGACCTCCCCTTACCCCCACTTGCCAACCCCTTATGTCTGTCCCATGCCCTCTTGAATCCCTCCACCATTTCTGCCCCCACCACTTCCTCTGGTAGTTTATTCCAGGCCACCACCACTCTCTCTCCCTGAAGTAACGTCCCTCACATTGCCCCTAAATCTTCCTCCCTCCAATCTTAGACTTTGCCTTCTAGTTTTAACCCCTGCCTTCCTCTCAAATAAGCTCCCCTTCCTTACCTTGTTGACCCTCTTCATGAACTTAAACATTTGTATCATGTCCCCCATCTCCCTTATAGTCTCCAGTGGATACAGATTCAGTTCCTTGCACCTCTCCTCATATTGCTTCCCCTGCATACCATGCACCATCTTGGTTCCCCTTTTCTGCACCCTCTCAATCCCATCTATGTCCTTGCATAGGTGTGGTCTCCAGAACTGGACCCTGTACTCCAGGTGTGGCCTCATCATGGCTTTATAAAAAGGCATCTGTACCATCCTCATTTTGCTTGTTATGCCCCTCCCAATGCATGTTAACATTCTATTTGCATTCCCACCACTTTGCTGCATCGATGACCTACCTTAAATTTGCTTGATACTAAGATTCCCAGATCCCTGTCCTGCTCAGTTGGCTTTATTACCCCCAGAGTGTAAGCTGCTTGTGGGTTCTTATATCCCATGTGCATCACTGCACACTTTTTGGCATTGGATTCCAGCTGCCAAGTTTCCGACCACCCTTGCAGAATCTTCAGGTCCTTCCTCATGGCCTCCATCCCTCCAGGGGTATCCACCCTATTGCAGATCTTCATATCATCTGCAAGTAGGTACACCCTCCCCTTCAATGCATCTACTATATCACTGATATAGATATTAAAAAGGAGGGATCCCAGCACTGACCTCTGGGGCACCCCACTCATCACCCCCATCTCCCTGGAAAGTACTCTTCAACCAGTTTTCCACCCACCTAGTTATTTCTGTCCCATCCCTATGCTTTCCAGCTTATTTACCAGTCTTCCATGAGGGATGGAGTTGAAGGCCTTCCTGAAGTCTAAATAGGCCACGTCCACCGCCCCTCCCTGATCAACCACCTTCGTCACCCAATCAAAAAACTCTATTAGGTTCGTCTGACATGACCTCCCACTTGTGAAGCCCTGCTGCGTATTATCCAGTAGTCCACTGTCTGTCAGGTAGTTCACCACTCTTTCCTTTAATAGCACCTCCATTACCTTCCCCATCACTGAAGTGAGGCTGACTGGGTGATAGTTTCCATCTCCTCCCTGCTGCCCCCCTTATGCAGTGGCACAATGTTCGCCTTCTTCCAGTCGCTTAGCATCCATCCTGTATCTAGAGATAAGTTAAACAGTCTCACCAGAGGTGCAGCCAGCTCCTCCCTCAGTTCTCTGAGTACCCTAGGATGCAAGCCATCTGGCCCCATTGCCTTGTCTGCCTTCAACCTTCCTAGTTCTTCTTTTACACTGTCCTCACTGAATGGGCTGGAATCCACTCCTTTGCCATCCCCTCCCCTCTTCTTTAACTCACGTCCTTTCCCCTCCCACCATAAAGACCAAGCAGAAGTAGCTATTCAGCACCTCTGCCTTCTCAAAGTCTCCCTCCACCAGGGCTCCCCCTTCCCCCTCACCCTTACTGTCACCTGCCTTGCCCTCCTCTTTTCCCCCACATACCTAAAAAAAAAGTTTTATCCCCCCTTTTGACTTGCCTAGCAATTCTCTCTTCCATATCCACTTTTGCTCTCCTAATTTTTTGCCCTGCCACCCTCAGCTTCTCTCTATAAATCTCCCTGTCCTCCCTTCTCTGGGTATTCTTATATGTTCTGAAAGCAATCTGTCTATCCCTAATTGCTCCCACCACCTCCCTGGTAAACCAGAGTGGCCTCCTCCTTCTTTTTTTTTTCCTACCCTTTTGATGCAGAGCTCTGTGGCTTTCAGTACCCCTCCCTTAATGCATTTCCATAATTCCTCCACACCCCCTATTAGCTCCTTACCTTCCATTTCCTCCCTGAAAATCCCCCTCATTCTTACAAAGTCTGCTCGCCGGCAGTCCAGAACCTTTGTGTTGGTTCTATTTGCTTCCTTTCCCATTTGTAACTTGAAACTCACTTTACTGTGGTCGGTCATACCAAGGCAGTCTCCCACCTCCACTTCTTCCACATTATCCTTGTTGGTGAGGACTACATCCAGTAAGTTATCCCCCTTAACAGGCTTCCTAATCAGCTGTTGCAGAAAAGCTCCCTGGAGTGCTCCAAGTACCTCCCTGCTCCTGGCAGTGGTTGCCATTGGGATTACCCAGTCCAATCATGTTGACACATTTTGTTTTACATGGAGGAGGGTGGTTCCACTGCTGATTGTTCTGTAATAGCATCTGTGCCTTTACAGAATGGCTAAAATGACCACATACTTTTTGGACAGACCTACACATGTCTGCACAGTGGTGCATTCCTCATCTAGGAATCCCTGAACTGCTAGATTTATATAGTGAGCTAAACATAGAACATCCGTTAAATTTGCATTGTCAACTGCCTTTACAGTGTTCTTTGCATTATCTGATGCTATAAAACCTGGTGGTAGTGAATGTGGTGTCAACCATCATCACACTTATGCTGAAGGAAGCATAACAGGCTTTCACATTATGATTATTATCAAAGTCAGCAATTCATAAAGCTGCCTGGTTACAGATGTAGGAGGGCCCCAGTGGCTTGTGGCTACTGCTGCTACTACTACTACTACTTCTGCTGCTGCTGCTAACACTTAACCCAGAGAAGGAAAAAGAAGAAGGTAAACTGACCCAATGGACAGTCACTGCCATGTAATCAGTAGTCTGACAACTGGTCCACATGTCAGTGGTGATGTGGGCCTCTGGCACAAACGATGCTTTCAGGGCTTGTGATACAATCATGTAGACACTCTGATACAAATCTAGAAGAGCCACTATGGTAAAGTAGGTAACAGAAACATAGATAATGACCATAGAAAAAAAACATCCATCCATCTAGTCTGCCCATAGTTCCCTGTCTGCCCTAGGACCTCTTGCCTGTACAGGGTTTTATCCATCCTGGTCCACCCCCTGCTCTCTTCCCTATTGCTACCAACCTGAGCAACCCCCAAACCCTTCACTTTGTTCCAGCCGTGCTTGAAACCATTTATAGTCTTGGCATCAACCACCTCCTCTGGCAGACTGTTCCATGGCTCCATCACCCTTTCCATAAATAGAACTTCCTTACATCCCTCTTAAACCAGTGACACTGGACACTTGATACCTTGGCGCTGCAAAATACACTAGCAATAGAAACCTGCATTGTTCACAAAGGACAATGGCAGTTAGACAGTGGCTAGCCCTTCCACAATTGCACTTGTTAACTTTTTCACCTAAGGTCTGTTTGCTTTAAATTTCTGGCCCATTTCCAGGAACTTGATCAGTAACAGTTGAGTGCTTCTTTTTCCAGAAGATGATTGCTGGCTCCTACTTTTGCTGCCCTGTGGTGTGGAATTGGCTGGGGATTTGTGGCCTCTCAGAGCTGTGGGAGTCAATTGGCTAGAGAATTTATGAATGGAAGATGGAGTTGCACATTGGCTGCCACTTGAAGGCTTTCTCCCCTCTTCATTTCCACCTGGTCCCTTAATTGTCTCTTCCCCTTGCCCATCATCATCATCATCAGCGTCACTGTCTGCTAGTGCTGCTGCTACTGACGCTATACACTGACATGCCTTCTCATACAGAAATCTGTAGGACTTCAGCATGCCTTTTCATGGTAGATGTTCTCAGCCTTTTTCCTTCCTTACCCCCACTTAGCCCATCCTCCCTTCCAGCCATCTGTGCACCTGTCAGAACATGCCCATCATTAGGGTGCCACAAGGGGAAATTCACTTTCCCCTCCCCAAAATCCACCCCCCTGGAGTTAGAATAATTAGAAAGGGGGAAAAAAGTGGGGATGGCAAAATCGGGACTTGGCGCTGTAATGACCGGGCACGTTCCCAACAGGTACGTTCTGTGGGTGGAACTGCCCATCCTTATATTGAAAGCTCATGCGTCCATGATTCTTTGTCCACTTGAAAGAAATTCCACACCACTGATGTCACTGGTTTGGTTTCTCCTGCGGGCACTCTACTGTTGCCTATGGGGTGGGCATACATAACTTTCTACCACACCTCCTTCCTCCTCTTCTTCCACCAGTTCTTCAGGGTCAGAGAATGGTTCTTCTTCTTCTGTCTCTAGCATTTGTCCTGGCCCACCTATCTTGTCTGTGTCTTTTTCTGCTGTTTTTTTCAGATGCTTGTTGTTTTTCCTCTTATCGTTTTGGGACCTTTCTTTTTTTTTCTCTCCCCCTCACCCATGGGTTTAGAATGAAAAAAGAATGTTGGCTATTATATCAATTATTGTCATTACTTCAATTGATTAAGCCATATTTCATCATCATTACCCCGTCCCTACCTACTTAGGGGTCCAAGATTCTCTAACCTCTATTCTAATCTACTTGTATCCCTTTGTCTAAAGTAACTCAGCTTCTTATTATTTTTACTTATTTTCTTATCACTAGCTAGTTATTAACAAATTCCTTGTTGGATTATGGTATGGAAAGGAGTCCACAATCTTTCAAAAGTTACCTCATCTTGTTCTTTTAGATAGCACAGTCTTTTTAAGTTCATGATATCTATAATAAAATATAGCCACATTTTAAAAGAGGGGGCTGTCGGTCCTTCCATTTTAATAAGATACATTTTTTGCTAGGCACATTGATATTATTATAAAAAATGTTTGATATATGTCTAATTGAGAATTGATTTGATCTATTACAAATAATGTTAATAATGGAGAGAACAGCAATTTGATATTCAATGCTTTCTCTAAACTCATAATTATTTTAGACCTGTAGTTTGAAAGGATAAGACACTGGTGTATTAAATGTATCAAGGTGCCTGTTGTATTTGTACATCTTGGACATCCTTCAATGACAGAATTATTTATTTTGTACAATTTAGATGGAGTATAGTATGTTCTGTGTAGAACATTAAACAAATGTGTTGTAATTTACACGTCTTAATTTTAGCTATAGGTGTAGCTAATATTTCCTCCCATAAACTTTCTGATATTAGTATGCCAAGATCTGATGCCACTTTATTTTTAATGTTTCTAGTTTTTCTGATTCTTGAAAATTATTGATCTCATATATCAGGGCTATCATCTTTTTCTTTTCTTTTTGGAAACTATTTCTTTTCCATAATAGGTATTTTTTTTAATATTACACACCATTAGTTTTTAATATATAGTTTTTTATTTGCAAGTATCTAAAATAGTGATTTTGAGGGATATTGTATTGACTTTGTATTTGGTTAAATGTTTTGAACTTGTTTTCTGTAAACAATTGACCTATTTCATATAAGCCCAGTTTTAACAATCTTTTTTAAATGCTGGTTTCATTTATAGGGAAGGGAATCCATAATTATTATAAATTGGAGTGTGTAAAGTTATTTCTAGTTTTATTTTCATGAGTTTGTGTAACTCATACCAGCTTGACATTGTAATTTGTGTGGCTATATTTCCTTTTTATTATTTTCTTTATTTAAATAGAAACCAAAGAAAAGTAAATTACTTAGGCTTGTGTATTCATACAGTACATAGCTGTTTCCATTTGAGTCATTATTAAATCCTGATTTTGCTCTGTCAACCAGTACAAAGTAGTGGCTGTCTAAGCTACCAAGTACTACTTATAGAAATCTGGTATTGCTATCCACCTTGATCTTTCTGCATAATCAATGTTTCATAAACCACTCTTGGTTTCTTATTTTTCCAAATCAAATTTACCACCATTCTTTTAATAGTTGTAAAGAAAGATTTTGGAATATGTATTGGTAATGCTTGAAATAAATAGAGCAATTTAGGCAATAGTTTCATTTTTATTATATTTTCTTTTCTAATTAATGTTAGAAGTAAAAATTGCCAACTTTTTAGATCAGTTTTTATTTCCTCTGTTGTTATTTCAAAATTAATTTGTAATAAATGTTCAATTTGATTAGGTAGCTTTATTCTTAAATAGTGTATTTTTTTAACTTGTTGACAGGGACATTTGTCAGGGAGATGTAGATTAAATTCTGAATGTAATTTAAGTAGTTCTGTTTTTCATGTAATTGATTTTTATAATGAGGTGCATTGCCATAGTTTTGTGCTATAAAAATATGTTCTGTAATTGAATTGTATGGATCTGTTAGATATAATAATGCATCATCTGTGGAGGTAAGTGAGGTCATGGAGGTGGCAACCAATCTGAAGCATACTTTTTGTGAACTGGACCCAGTGCCGATGCGTTTCTTGATGAGATGCATTGACACCGTTGGCCCGGTGTTTACTCTGATTGTCAGGTGTTCATTATCTGAGGGGGTCTTCCCTGATGCCTTGAAGGAGGCATTGGTGAACGCCTCTTAAAGAAACCATCATTGAACCCAGCGGTCAGGGCAAATTACCAACCTATCTCTAACCTTCCTTTTTTGGAAAAGGTAGTAGAGAAAGTAGTGGCGCTTCAGTTGGAAGAGCATCTCATGACTCATGAGTTGTATGAACCTTTCCATTTGGGGTTTTGGGCTAGGCGTAGCACAGAAATCGTGCTTGTTCAGGTGCTGAATGATGTCTTCAGGGTGAGAGATCGAGGGGATAAGACAGTTCTTGTTGTCCTAGATCTCTCCTCAGTATTTGACACTGTGGACCATTGTGTGCTGCTTGACCACCTTAGGGAGCTCTGTGGACTCACCGGTACTGTCATCAACTGGTTTGAATCCTTTCTTACTAACAGGAGGCAACGGGTTGTGATGGGGAGTTTCTCCTCCACCCCTAGCCTCCTATCTTGCAGAGTTCCTCAGGGATCAGTACTAGCCCCAATGTTGTTCGCAGTGTACATGCTACCCCTGGGAGGGCTTATTACAAAGTATGGCTTAGGTTTTCAGTGCTATGCTGATGATACCCAGCTATACCTTTCCTTTGCCTGAGGAACATCCAGTGCAGTGGACATCTTGAACAGCTGCCTTGCTGAGATTAATGACTAGATGACCTCCAGATGGTTGTGACTGAACCCTGATAAAATGGAAGTATTGGTGGTGGAGTCAAACAGTGTGTGATAGGATGGCCTCTGAATCAGTGACTGGACTTGTTCTGGGATCTGTTTCATTGAAGACCTCCTCTTGAGTGCGTAATCTTGGTGTCATTCTGGATAGGAATTTGACTATGGAGGTGCAAATATCCTCCATGGTCTGCTTCTGTTTTTCCATCTCAGAAACATCATCAGAATAAAGCCCCTTGTTCCTCCTCTGGACCTCCCCACCTTGATACATACCTTAGTTACATCAAGCCTTAACTACTGTAATGTGCTCTACCTCAGTGTCACAGGAGGATCTCTCCACAGACTGCAGCTATTGCAGAACACAGATGCCCAGTTACTTACTGGGCAACAAAAATGTTGCCATATTACACCGGTGTTGCGTGAGCTGCATTGGCTGCTGGTTAGGTGGAGGATCTTTTTCAAGGTGGGTCATCTCACCTAAAAGGCCCTACATGTGCAAGGCCCTGGTTATCTGTTAGACCTTCTTGTACATGCTCTCCCTGTCTGCCCCCTCTGTTTCTTCTGTAGGGGCCCCCTGGCAATTCCTAGGATGAGGTTGAGATCAGCTGGTGACAGAGCTTTTAGTGTTGCCACCCCCATCCTTTGGAATTCGCTGCCCCCTGGAGTTAAGGGGGTCCCTACCTTGGAAGTTTTCAAGGCCCGCCTTAAGGATCTCCTATTTTCCCCAAGCATTTCAGGGCTAAATTATTAATTTCTGATTGATTGTGGTGCTTATATGATGTGTTATTATTCTGCACTTTTTTGTATTTTTAAATGTGTTATGCATCTGTTTGTTACTTTGAATATGTATTTATTTGTTTGTACAGTGCCCAGAGCCTCTGGAATTGGGTGTTTTTAAATAAATTTTGCCTTGCCTTTGCCATCTGCATAAAGGCTGATTTTATGTGTTTTGTTGTTAATAGTCATACCGTTTATGTTCTGATTATTCCTAATCTCTGTTGTGAATGGTTCCATAACCAGGGCAAATATCAAAGGAGACAGGGGGAACCCCTGCCTTGTTTCCCCTATAAAGTTGAAATGGTTCAGACAGTGTATCAGTTGTTTTTATTCTTGCTTGTGGTTTGTTATATATTACTTTAATCCAATTTATAAACTGATTACCAAAATTAATTTTTTGTAATGTTTGTGTAATGAATGACTACTCTATCCAGTTGAATGCTTTTCTGCATTGACTGTTAACAATATTGCATCTTCTGTGTTATGATTTTTTTTCATTACTTTTTTCCTCCTATGGCCCTGGTTGGCTTCTTCACCGGCCACCATCCTCCCGCTCTGATCTCCTCTTGGGCCACCACCTTGTACTCCCCCACAGCTTACCCCACATGGTGGGGAGGTGAGGGAGTCCCCAACTCCCCCACTAGGCATGGATCTGGATCAGGTGGTGCCCATGGAGACAGCACATGCTGGCAGATGGCCATCAAGCTGCATGACCTGGCTGCCACTATTTTCTGTTTTTCTCCCCTTGTGGGAGCATGGCATGCAATGACACCTGCAAAGGGGATCGTGCATGCTCCTGTGCATTCCCACATCAAGTGTCTGCCATGCTCCTGCCCCACATTCTTGTGGCTCCATGCTGTCGAGCCCTAGCCTCTGCTAGGGATCAGGTGTGCACCGGCCGCTGGTCTGCCCCCTCCCCGGAGATGGAGAGCAGTCCGTCAGATGCTCAATCCATCTTCTCCCTGCTGACCCACAGTGGCCTATGCTTGTTCCCGAACACAGGTAGCAGGCATGGCGCAAGGTGTGGTGTCCAGTGCCACCGGGTCAACCTTCAGTGCCACCGGGTCAACCTTCAGTGTTATGATTTAAAATTATATTTAAGGTTCATCTAATATTTTCATTGATCTTTCTGCTTTTAATAAAACCATTTTGGTCTTGTTCTACCAAGGCAGGGTGTGCCCCCTCCAACCTTCCTGCTAATATTGTCATAAAAATTTTATAATCTGCATTTAGCAGAGAAATTGGTCTACAAGAGGCACATATTTTAGGGTCATTACCCTGCTTATAAAACAGCAAAATGATAGACACTTTAAATGTTTGTGGCATATTGTTTACTACGTTTATTTTGTTATATAAATTTGTCAAAACAGGGGCCAGAATGTTTTTTTAATTTTTATATAGCTCTGACTGAAGTCCATCTGAGTCAGGGGCTTTACCCACTGATAAATTATCTATGGCTTTCTCCACTTCTATTTGTAGTATTGGTTTATCCATGAAGTTCTTTACCTCTTGTGTTAATTCTTTTAAGATTTGTTCATCCAAAGATTTTGCTGCCCAGTCTATATTTCCTATATTTTGGGATGTATACAGTGTTTTGTAATAATTTACAAATATTTTATCATTTGGATTATTAATGCTGTTGCCTGATTGGTCTGTGAATATTGAAATATTATTTTGTTCCTGTTCCTTCTTGAGTTGCCAAGCCATGAGCTTAAGTGGTTTGTCTGATGTGATAATATGCCCTTGTTTGTAATAACTGTTTTTCTGCTCTACCTGTAGAAATTTTATTATAGGCTTCCCTTTTTTGTAATAATTTTATAATATTAATTTTATAAATCTGTTGATCAAAATTATGACTATGTATTTGTTTTACATTTTATATGTATTTTTCCAACTGGGTCTTCTGTTTTGTATATTGCTTTTTTCTGACTGTTTATATTTTGTAGTTTGTTCCTCAACCAAACTTTAAATGCATCCCATATTATCATTACTGTTATATCATTTTCTGTATTTTCTTCAAAGAACTATGCTGCTTCATGTTCTATTATCTGATTGATAATGCAGTCTTATAATAATCCAATGTTCATTTTCCATGAATTATTAATCCCTTTATTAGAGTGTACTTCAGTTTGCAAAATACATGGAGAATGATCTGAAATAATAATTCCAGTTAATCCACTTTCTGAATCTGATATTAAAGGAATAATGCATGACAGGGTGTGTGTCATGCTGGGATAACATCACGCCTGGGGTGATTAGGCTCGAGGCCGCAGGCCGAGTGTGATTAATCACCCCAGAAGTGACGTTATCCCAGCACGACACACACCCTGGAGTGCATTATTCCTATTATACAATGGCTTAATTGTAAAACAAAGAAACAAAAAGATAAAAAATATATTAAAAGTAGATTTTTTTGTCATTTTTTTGTAATGGGTAGGATTACATTATGCAAAAATAATGCAGTTCTCTTGTTTAGTCAGTAGGTGGAGTTATCCTGTTTTGGGTCCCGATGTCCTGTTTTTAAAAACTGAAAAACAAGAGATTTTGATGTGTGTGTTTATTGTGTTATTTGTGATGACTGTGGGTGTTTCTTTGTGCCGTTTGTTGTGGGGTGATTGTAGGTGTTATGGCGGGTTTCCAGTTTTGCGATGACAACGGTAGATGGCAAAGCGGAGACCAGGGAAGCTGCTCGTAGGCAGCGGAGTGATGTTTTTTGTAAACTGACATGCGGTCATCAATGTGCTGGCACTAGAGCCGTGATGTTATGCCAGGATAACATCACGGCTCCAGTGCCAGACTGACCAATGGGGATGCAACATTTGTTCTTGCCATTGTATAATGTAAAGTATATGATATAAGATAGAAATCTATTCTTGAGTATGACTGATGTAATGGTCAGAAATAAGAACATTTTTTGTCTGAGGGTTTCTTTCAATCCAGGGGCTTTTAACTTTAATTCTGTTTTAAAATTATTGATAACCCTGATAGATGATTTACAGTTATTTATAATATGTTGTTGATCTCTATTTTTTACTTAATGTCAGATTAAAATCTCCTGCTATAATATAGGGTGCCTTACTCATTGTTATTTGAAGGAAAAATTCTGGATAAAATGATGGATTAATCCTATTTGGTCCATAAATAGTGGCCAAAGTAAAGAAAATATATTCTACAGAGACTTCCATAATTATATATCTGCTGTGGGCATCTGTCTTTACATTTGTAAAAGTTATGTTTTGTTTCTGTTTATGAAAGAATTTTGCCACTCCTCTTGAAATTTGATTGTAAGCTGAATGGGCCCCCGGTCCCCACCTCTTCTAAAACCATTCAGAATCCTTCTTGGTTAAGTGAGTTTCCTGAAACATAATGTAGTTAAATTGTTTTTTATCTGAATAATTTATTACTTTATTTATTTTAGTTCTAGTCCTAAGTCCCTTGACATTCCTCATTGCTATGTTTAATTGATTAGCCATAATACTTTAGTACTTTCATAAACATTGCTATTTGTTCTATCACTGTCTTTCTTCTATTAATGCCTCTTGGACCCCAACCCTTTCCATAAATTGTTTAATTACCCAAATTATAAATAACCCCTCTCCCTTTTTTCCTGCTTACAGGGGAAAATCATATTTCCCCTGACCCTTCCCCTTTAGTAATTGAGATGCCCCTATTGGACATTTACTGGATTTTACTGGATAAAATAGGACAAGAGAAGGCTCAAGGCCCATCTAGATTGTCCTCCCTCAATAGTGGGACATTTGGTTAAATATTATTATTATTATTATTATTATTATTAGGTCAATAACTAGAGATCAAGCCTAGTTTTGAAAATCTCAAAGTTAGCTGAATCTACAACTGTGGGTGGTAAAGAATTCCAAGATTTTGCTGCCCTTATATTGAAAAAGTTATCATATTTTTTGCTATTGGCCCATTCTACTTTTAGTTGATTAGAGTGTAATCTTCCTACAATTCTTTTTTCTGAAAATTCCAATCCACATATATTAAGTAACTTAGGATTGTGAACCAATTTATACGTTAGAAGTAAATCTCCCTTTCTCTTCTTAATGTTAAGGGTAGAGACCAGTTTGTTGTAACCTGGTCTCATAACATATTTTTAATCTTGGAATAGATTTAGTCAATCTTCTTTGTATCTGTTCCAAGCGATTTATGTCATTTTTGTATAAGGACTCAAGGGAGAACCATAATCCAGGTGTGGTCTGACATATGCTCTATATAGTGGGATCAAATTATGTTCTGATTTACTAATGAAAGTTTTTTTAATTTGTCTTATTACAATATTAGCGGATCTAACTGCTTTACTACAATGGTCATCTGATGTCAGTTTATTATTTATTAATATACCCAAGTCTCTTTCACAACTGGATGATTCCAATAACTGGTTATTTAAATAGTAGTTGTGTAATGTATTATTTTTACCAAAATGCAAGATCTTGCATTTATTGATGTTAAATAACATTAAATTTTTTAGCCCATTGTTCAATTGTATACAAGTCTTGTTCTAGAATTTTAAATGTTTCTGTGGTATCAACTCTTTCACCCAGTTTAGTATCATCAGCAAACTTGGATAAGTAATTTTAGATTCTATTACCATATCATGAATGAAAAAGTTGAACAAGATGGCCACAAGCGGAACCCTGTGGAGCTACACTTAACTGCTCCAGATGTTGAAAGAGCTCCATTTATTCTAACTGATTGAGTACGATTATACAGCCATTCAGATATCCAGTTTACTAAACAAAGTGGAATTTTAAAATTATGTAATTTATTTATTAGTAAGGAATGTGATATATGATCAAATGCTTTACTAAAATCTAGTAGCACTACATCAGTAGCTACATTGCTATCCAATAATTTAGCAACATGTTGATAGAATGATATGAGATTTGTTGTACATGAGAAACCGGCTTTGAATCCACACTGAGATAAATCCTGAATGTTCAATTTTTCCAATTCGTTTTCCAACCTATCTTTAATTAATCGTTCCATCATTTTCCCCAAAATAGAGGTTAGACTAATTGGACGATAGTTTTGAACGTCAGATTTTGGCCCTTTTTTATAAATTGGTGTAACCAAAGCAGTACGCCATACTTCAGGTATCTTACAATCCAATAAAGATTTATTAAATAATATTTGTAAAGGAATAATGATTGAATCCAGTGTTTCCAAAAGAAATATAGCATTAATATTGTTCGGTCTGGAACTAGTTGATCTTTTAAATTTGGATAGTGAATTTTTAATTTCTTTTTTATTTATTTATTTATTTATTTATTTAGCTTTTGTTGACCAGGTAAGTGCACTAGACAAATCCTGCCTATTTTCAGGCATGACCCGGGGAGGGGGAAGGGAGTTCAAATAACGGAATACAGGAATCATTACTATTAGTATTGATTACAGAATTTCCTGATTGATTAAAGACTGAACAAAAGTACTTATTGAAGTGATCTGCCATATCTTTGTTTGTATTTATAGTGATTCCATCATTACAGAGTGGTCCTATATTTCTATTATTGACTCTATTTCCATTCATATAAGAAAATAAGGATTTCAGGTTGTTTTTTGAGTGTGCTAATTTAAATTCAAATTTTAATTTTGCAGCTTTTATTGATTTTTTTAATGTTGCCAGAGCAGTTCTGTATTTGTCTCCAAGTAATATGTTAGAATTTGTCTTTAATTTTTTTAATAAATATTCTTTAGTTTTAATTTGTTTTTTAATAGTATTGTTGAATCTTGCATTCCAAATCTTGCAGACCAGTACCGTTTGAGTTCCTTTGTTTCTTTGGGTTGTAATGGCAAATAAGCTTCAAAATAAAGTAGGTAAAGCAGAAAAAGAAATAAATCCAGAAAATAGTAAGATTCCCAAGGGTTATTCAAGGTGAATAATCATCATATCCACTAAGCCCCCCCTATTGTATTGCATCAATTTTGAAAAAAAAGAAAAGAAAAGACGACGTTTGAATTCCTTAATCCTCATAATTCCTCTGATCCTCAGTTCCCTGCCCCTCCCTTCATTTTGGTATACTTGCAATATCAAGTATAAAGTATGTTGAAAAACATGTATCATCTGAAAGCCCCCCCTTTCTTTTCCAATAAATTTCTACCTTTTTCTCTTCCCCTTTCCCTTCTTTCTTTTGCATGAGGGCCTAACTTGTAACCTTCGTGAATGAAAAAATGACAAACAGTATAGAAATATAAAGAAAGAATAAGGTACGTTGAAGATCAGATATCTGAAAGCCCCCCAATTTTTTCCGATAAATTCCTAGTTCCCCACTCTTCTTTTTCCTCTTTTTTTTATCTAAGATTCCTCTTCTTGATTTAAATCTTCTTGGTTTGAATTTGTTGCTTGTGTATTTTCCTCGTGAGTGGGTTGTTGATAGGGATGAGGCCTTGCATGTTTAATAGACATAGGCATATGCGTGTTTTGGCTGTTATTGGCTAAATCAAAAGTTTCTTGCACCTCTTCTGCATCCTCAAAAGTCATCATTTTACCCTTAACCACAAACTTTAATTTTGCTGGATAGGTCATTAAACATCTTATGCCATTGACATACAGCTTCTTTTTCAGTGGGTTAAATAGCTTTATTGTATTGACCGTCTCAGGGGAGAGGTCTGGATAAACATTAAAAAGCACATTACCAAACTTCTTTCCTTGCCTTCTGCAATATTGCCTCTTTTCCTTAATAGTTATGTGGTTTTATAAATATTGTCCTGGGGTAACCTGTATTTGTATTAGTAAATATTGGAATCCCTATATGGGCCCTGTCTAGGCTGATTTTCTGTTCCAGGTATTTTTTCCCATTACTTCTGTAATTAGTCTTTCAAAAAAATGTATAGGGTCCCCTGTGCCTTCCAGTCCCTCTGGAATATTGCATAGTCTTAAATTGCCTCTCTTGGATCAATCCTCCACCTCTACTACTTTTTGAATCAAAAACTGAAGTTGCCTGTCAGCATACGGACAGCACATCACCAGCAAAAATGGAGCAGCTTTATTGCCATGGGCATAATCTAGTGTGGAGAAACAGTTGCCAGGCAAACAGTTGCTGACTAAATGTTGAATCCACTACCAAAACAGCCCTTACCCAGACCCACCACAGTCTGACATTTCTCTCTCACTTTGCCATTGCCATTCAAATGTTTTTTAACAAAGCCTATGCCACATACCCCCTCCTCACCCCCCGCACCACCAGTACTGCATATTTCAAGCCAATTACAGTGTATTAGACAGTTAAGACAATTATATACAATTCTGGGAGCTGAATGAATTTAGGCCCAGCAGGGGGTGGAGGGCCACGATTGGCAGTCTTGACAGGGGGCAAAAGCAAAAAGCTCCTTTGTTATCTGCACTCCCTAAGAATAATCCAGTGCAGTCAGAGTCAGTCCTCTGGACTATTGAATTGAGTGGAGCATAGGTTTAAGCACTGACTGGACCACAAAAAGACTGCCCTGTCAGTCTAGGGGAGTACCACCATATCTATGAACAGGGCTCGAAATCCAGTAAATTATGTCATACAGTAGCCTCTGAAATGTCAAGGAACTATCACTTATCAGCAGGCACATACACTAGCACACTGCTGGCATAAGAGGGACAAAGGGAACAATGTGCATATAATACAGGTGGTCTTGTGGCACACAGACTGGAGAAACGAACTTAGGGATTGAGATGGTACTTTCAAGTAGCAGATACAGGAGAAGTGTTTCAAGTTCCCGATCTTGGTTGTGGTTCACAAAATTCTCTGCATCTTGCAGTCAGTTAAATCTAGGGGAATGACCAGGTTTAGTAATCCGAAGCTTGAATGGGTATAGGTGAGCAATGAGGAAGCCACACTAACTTCAGAGACTGAAATCTGACTCCAGAGGGGTAATAACTACCCTCAGAGAAAAGGTACTCAGTTCTAACTGCTTTACCTTTATGGGCAAACACTATAAACAACTTAAAGGCACAACACTGTCTTCCTCTGATCCCTAATCAGACCACTGCATTATTGGGAGTGAGTCGGCAATTTTTCCGGCTAACATTATGTGTGATGACTATATTTCCGCTACATAATCAGCTTCGCAGCATTTTGTGGTGAGTTATTTAGTCCCCACGGCATTATGTCCACATCATTGTGACACAATGTTTTGTCCAGGGACTAAACATCCGTACATGTGCCTGTCATGTAAAGTTTGTGTCTTAAGTAAGGGCCCATTTGTGTCCTCAATTTTGGAAATTCATTCTTCCAATGCCTGCATTCTCAGAGTGATGCCTTCAAGTTTTCTGCTTAATTCAGTCATGTTGTCTGCAACCCCTCTTAAAATATTATTTATTTCCCCCAAAGATTGTAGCATCTCTGCTCTAAATGCTGTAACTGCATTTAGAATTTCAGCATTGGTCACTTGCATTTCCATTTGTGTGGTATGTGAAGTCGCCTGTGCTTTTTTCTGTCTCTTCATGCTCCACTCTATCCGTAAGCCCCACACTACTACTTTGCAAGTTTTCTGGCTCTTCATTCTCTATCATTCCCATGTGTTGTAAATTATTAGAAAAAAACTCCTCGTTAACTTTATTATTTATGACTTTTTTAATAGCTCCTGTCTTATTTTCAATAGCTTCATTTTGTTTTTGGAGCACTTTTTTAGGAGTCATGTCTATTTGTGAAATTTTCCCAGCATCTACTTGCACCAGAGCTTGCTCATTTTTCCCCTCTGTAGAATAGTTACCAACAATACCCAGTGACATCACTGTATTACTTACCGGGGTTTCAGAGGGGGGAGAGAGAAGTTGAAAATTCACCAACCTAAAGTCAGCTGCTTTAGGGGAAGGGTTTTTCCTGAGTTCTTCAAAGTTTAATCGCTTCTTCTGCTTTTTATCCTATAGTCACTGCTTGGTTAATTCTTTTATGCTATGCTGGAAAAGTTAAGTTCTAACCAGAAAGACACCATTCAAACCCTGATTTCATCCAGGTATTGCTCTAACCTTGGCATAGATGATGCTCTGTCAGTAGCAAAAGATGCATACAGCTGGGTATCGTCAGTGTAGCAGTGAAATTCCATGTTGTAGTGTCTATGATCTCTCCAAGCAGAAGCATGTATACAGCGAAAAAGATGGGTGACAAGACAGAGACTTGAAGAACAATGCAGTCAAGTGCAATTGGATGCGACCAGCAAGAGCTGAGCACTGCTGACTACTCCCTTACACTTAGGAAGGACTGGAAACAGAAACATAGTATTTGATGGCAGATAAGGACCACTTGGTCCACCCAGTCTGCCCTTTTTTCCCTACCTACATTGTTACTGCAGACCATACTTGATCAACCGCTCTTTCTTCCTCCCCCCTTCCTTTCCACTGTGATTCTTTTGTGCCTATCCCATGCATCCTTGAACCCCGCCACTGTCTTCACCCCCACCACCTCTGCTGGAAGATTGTTCCAGGAATCCATCACCCTTTCTGTGAAGCAGTGCTTCCTAACATCTCTCCTGACTCTACCCCCCCAGCGTCATAGCATGTCCCCTTGTTCTTCAGTACCTTTTCTTCTGAAAAATACTTCCCTCCTGTACATTTACCCATGTGAGGTATTTATAGGTCTCTAGCATATCCCCCTCTCCCTCCTCTCTTCCAGGGTGTACATATTGAGGTCCTTTACTCTTTCTTCGCAGGGCCTTTGATGCAGACCTGCACCATTTTAGTTGCCCTCCTCTGGACAGCCTCCACTCTCTCTATATCCTTCCAGAGATATGGTCTTCAGAACTGCACACAGTACTCTAGGTGGGGTCTTACCAGATATCTATACAGAGGTAACACCACTCCCTCTTTCTCTTGGTGATACCCTTCCCTATGCACCCCAGCATCCCACCAGTTCTCCCAACTGCCTTGTTGCACTGCCTTTTTTTTTAATTTTATTTATGACTTTGATAACCGGGTGAGTGCACTGATCCCAGGGACCATGTTCAGGTACGACCTGGGCCATAACACATGGCACAGGGTGACAGTGGAGTACAAGGTAACAGTAATACACATGAAACAGATTTGATACAAGCAACAATAGTAAGCACTATATTCAGGTTTGATGCCTGACCACCTTTAGGTCATTCAATATGATTGCCTCCAAGGTCTCTTTCTTGCTTGGTGGTTGTCAATACCATTGCACGCATTTTGTACTCTCCCTCTGGGTTTCTGTGCCCTAAGTGCATTATTTTGTACTTTTATGCATTGAAATCAAGCTACCATACCCTTGACTACTCCTCTAGTTTTCTCAGGTCTCTGCTCATCCTTTCCACTCCCCTGGAGTGTCCACCCTATTGCAGATTTTGGTGTCATCTGCAAAGAGGCAGACCTTCCATTCCAGCTGCTTTGCAATGTCACTTATAAAAACATTAAACAGAACTGGTCCTAGCACTGACCCTGAGGCACCCTGCTAGTCACTCTCCCTTCCTCGGTGTGAACTCCATTTGCCACCACCTCTGTCACCCATCTGCTAACCAATTTCTTACCCAGTTTACCACCTTTGGACCTACAACTAAGCTACCCAGCTTGCTACTAGTTTCCTCTGTGGAATAGTGTCAACAGCTTTACTGAAATCTAAGTAGACCACATCCACCATTTCACCCATATCTAACTCCTTTGTCACCCAAAGAAATCTATCTGATTTGTCTGACATGACCTCTTCCTTGTCAAACCATGCTTTCTCAGGTCTTGTAACCCACTGGATTCAAGATATTCCACAGTCCTTTCCTTCAGCAATGATTTCATTAATTTTCCCACCACCGATGTCAGACTGACTGGCCTATAATTGCCAGCCTCCTCCCTGCTACCACTTTTGTGTAGTGGGACTACATTCGCCCTCCTCCAGTCCTCTGGAACCACTCCTGTTTCCAATGAGCTGTTAAACAGGACTGTCAGAGGTGCAGCTAATATTTCCTTGAGCTCTCTCAGTATCCTTGGATGCACTCCATCTGGTCCCATTTCTTTGTTCAACATCAGGACTCTCTCTCCTCCAAAAAAAGTTGTGTCCTTCTCCCTCCTTTCAAAGCTTCTGTTACTTTTTTGTGGCCTCTCTCCTTCTCCTTCTCCTTCCTCTGTGAACACAGAATGAAAGTATTTGTTCAGGATGTTTGCTTTTTCCTGGTCCCCCTCTGCAATGTTACCCCCTTCCCTTTTTAACCTTACAATCCCATCCCTGCTCTTCCTCTTTTCACTTATATACCCAAAAATGTCTTGTCCTCTTCTGATACCTCTTGGGTTATTCTGTCTTCACTTTGTGCCTTTGTGTTTCTTACTGCTTTCCCTGCTTCCCTCTGTTTCCCTGATACACCTCTCTATCTTCTCCCCTCTGCATCTCCTTATACCTTCTGAATGCTACCCTTTTTGCCTTTACCTTTTCAGACACCTCTTTCGAGAATCATAGTGGTCTCTTTTTCCTCTTGCTTTTGCTCACTTGTTTGATGCAGAGGTTTGCAGCCTTTACTATGCTCCCTTTTAGCAAAGCCCACTATTTCTCTATTCCTCCCAGGTCATGCCCCCCTCCCCCACCAGGTCATCCCTGAGGCATTCACCCATCTTTATAAAATCTGCCCTCCAGAAGTCCAGGACCCTTGCCCTTGTGTGGCTCAATTCCACAGTCATCCTTATACTGAACTACACTGTACAGTGATCAGTGGTTCCCAGGTGACCTCCCACCTTGATATCTGTAGTACTGTCCCTGTTAGTGAGTACCATGTCCAGTATTGCCCCCTCATGAGTGGGTTCACTAACTAGTTGCCTGTGGAACTCCCCTGCAGAGAATCCAGGATGTCCCTGGGTCTAGCTGATGCCGCTGCTGGGAAGCTCCAATCTGTGTCCAGCAGGTTGAAATCTTCTACCAGCAGCACCTCCCTCTTTTCTGCCATCTTCCCAATGGCTTCCAGCAATACCTTATCTAATTCCTTCTACTACACTGAAGGTCGCTAGATCCCTTCAGTATGAATAGTGGTTCCATTTCCCCATCTCCAGGGTGACCCACAGTACCTCTGCTTCCCCTGTATTCTCTGTATATCTGTTGCTTTTATGCTTTTCCTCACATAAAGCACCACACATCCTCCTTTCCTTCCCACCTGGTCCTTCCTGAACAGAGTATAGCCTGGTATGGCCATGTCTCAGTCATGGTTTTCGGTGCACCATGACTCGGTAATGGCCACAATATCCAGGTCGGCCTCTGCCATGATGGCCTCTAGGTCCAGAATTTTATTTCACAGACTTTAGCAATCGCATTCATGTCCTTCCAGATTTTGTATCCACTCTGCTTGTTGTTCCCCTTTTTTCCTTTTTGCCCTCCCTCCTTCCCCCTCTCTTTTTAATGCTCCCATTCCCTTCACCCTCTACCTCTACTACTCTGCTTCCTTAACTAATGTGCACCCTGGGGGATTCAACTCTCATCAGGTTCTCCTTATTCTCTACTTCAGTCTGGGGGGGGGACATTTCTGTCTCCCTGATTTCTTGCACTACCCCCCTTGGCAACTTTAAATGTGCATCGAAGTAACATTTAAACCAGCCACTGTGGACTGTAGTTCCCCTCCCGGATAGTTGCAGGCCATCACCCCATTGTAAAACAGTGATGAACACACCCACTCAGTCTGTCCAGCAAATCCAAATGTTCCACAGTGTCAAAGGCCAAACAGCCTATCTACTGCCAGAAGTAAAAATACAGTTATAAGTAAGTAATATAGTATTTGTATGACAGCAACACCCCTCTATAAATTTAGCAACATTTTGGGACTGTACAAAACATTATATTTGTAGGCATGCACCCTGCTGCTCTAAACATTGGAAAATCTAGCTAATGCCCCCACTGTGTACCCACTATAGTCATCATCTTCATAATTTAAATCATGCATACTTGTTTGGCACATCTGGTCTCATCCACCACTGCTCAAGCTATGTTAACCTAACCTCTCTCTTTCTCTTTCCTTCCCTCCATTTATGTCCAGGTGCTTCTCTCATTGCTCCTCTTGTCTCTCCAAATTCTGGTTCTCCTCCCTTCCTCCATGTCTATTTTCCTTTCTCCTCACCCTCTCTCCTATCCACCTACAGAACCAACTCCGATCTGCTGACTCTTGATATTTTGCTCTTCTTTGCTGCAAAACTACTGTATAGCAAATTGCCTTCTACTTCTGCATTCCCTTCCACTAGAATAATGGAGCCCCTCAACTTCTCTGCCTATCCTTTCACTGCTCACTCAAACAGCTGCTAACAGCTCACTTTACTCCCTCCTGTTCCTAGTTCCATTCTTGCTACTCATTGCACTTTTTAGGGGCTGCTGGGTTGTGTACCCCTCTCTGGCCTCAGTATCACCCTAGTTATTGTGTACCTTGTTTATCATGTAAGTTATCATTTGGTTTAATTGCTGTTGTTTGTTCTTTAGAGCCTTACTGTTTTCCATTTGCACTAACTTGGATTTGTTTGCACTGTATTTATACTGTTATTTAACTTTCGTCTACATGGTGTATTGTACCAGGTACCCTTGGTGCTATATGCCTTTCCCAGTCACCAATTTTTAAACAAATAAACTAAGACCTTCCAATATGGCCCTCTTGGGTTAAGGCACTAGCCAAGTGGCCCAAGTTAGCTTGAGTTGCACCTGAGCCAAATGGGTCCAACGTGAAGTCCCCAAAGCTTTAATTAATTTGGGGCTTGACTCTAACTTTCAGAGCGCAACCATAAGTGACTTTGAAAATTCAGTTCCTAGTCTGCATCAGTCAGCCCATCATCCCTGTAATCTCTGTGTGCATTCCAGAAGAACACTGGTGCCCACTCCTTAAACAAACACTGCTGTATGTTTCTTTGATCCATGAGCAAGACAGGTACAGTATGTTAACTCATCACCAGCTGCTGTTCCCCTGCCATGCGTGGGAGAGGCTGTCTGATGGCTTTTGGATGATTATTTATTTTTGGCAGTTGCATTAAGCTGTTGTCATGTATCAAAAATCTGTCTGGAATTTCGCTCCAGTTATATTTTAAATAGCAATGGTTGCATGCTTACATTCTTTATACTGTGACTACAGCCTATAAAACAGTATTAGTGTGCACATGCCTAAATTACATTTTACAGTTTTCAACACCCCAGCTTGTCTTCAGGTATCAGCAGTGATTGCTTCATCAGCTAGCCTGGTAAAACAGTGAGAAAGGTTACCATCTGCAGTAAGAGAACCAAAAATATCTATACTGTGTCACGCCATTTGCACCTTCATTTACGCACAGAACTATTTTCCCTACCGCATCACAAAAGAATGTATGTCATTCAGGTGGGGGAAGGCTATATTACTTGTAAAGTTAACTATACAGCAAGTTGGCAAAGGGCATATAGCTCTTGCCATCAGCACTACATTGCTAAAATACAGGTAAAAATGTTAAAAGAAATCTGAAATTTCCCTACTGCATAAGTAATTATGAGCTCTGACCGATGCTGTAAAATATCAAAATTTGAGGGCCTCATTCTGGAACAATAAACAAGAAAAGCTATTTTGCCTTTTCACCCCATCCCATCAATATCAACTCTTTTTCACATCTAGACTGTCAACGTTATTAAATTATCTGAACATATGTACATTTTGCTTTTTACATATGTATACATTGGTTTAGCATAGATATTTAAGAATGGTATGCTAACTGCTGTCCAGCTGTTGAAGTGAAAGTAGAAAATGTGATGGTGCTCCCTCTCATGCTTTTATGTGTCTGGTTTAGATTCCAAGTTGTAGTGCTCAGTTTCATTCTAGTTGACCACGGATGCTGCCATACTTCTTAAAAGGGCACTTAACTATTTTGTAAGTAATAAGGCACAACTGAAGGTTAGGTTGTCATGGGTTTATTACCCTACTGGGGGAGGAGGGTGAACAGCATGAGCCAAAGTTAAGTGTGGTTGTCCCAGAAAAGGAATTATTGAAGGTATAGTAACCCTCTTAATACTGTACTATTATTAAACCATACAAATTACAAAATCATTGTAAAATTCAGAAAAAAAAGGGCCGTCCCAATGGTCAAGTGTAGATGACCTGGGTTTGGGAGTGAAATTTGGTGTGTTACATTGGGGCAGACCAGAGAGACAGCTGCCACCCAGGAGTGTTTCTCAACCGAGGAGGGCTGGTGAAAGGTTCTGTCACCATAGTGACCCTCTGTGGCTGGGCCAGGGAGCTTGTGGAGAGAGAGAGAGAAAACATGGATGAAAATTTAGCCTCCCACCTATGTGATGGCTGGAATTTTCTATCCTGATCAGGGAATAGCCCTGTGAACAGAGTATATGCTTGTGAAAAGACTGACAGCTGGCTGGGAGTAAAATATATATATATATCTATATATAT
This sequence comes from Neoceratodus forsteri, assembly GCA_016271365.2. NCBI lineage: Eukaryota > Metazoa > Chordata > Ceratodontiformes > Ceratodontidae > Neoceratodus > Neoceratodus forsteri. Next base: position 350,694,407 of record CM028132.1, on the reverse strand, counting down.
ATATATTGAAAAAAAAGCATGATGCATTCCACAAGATGGCAACCCATTCAAGGGTGTCCAGCAATTACAGTAACCCTGTAAGAATGCAGTCAGATGATCAGATTGCAGTATTGCTGACATTTTTGTAATCTTGTTTGATAAGGATACAGACATTACAGCCTTATATAAAATCTCTATTTCACAAATCTGAATCTTCTGCATGCCGTGGGTCATGCCCATGTGTATGTATATACAGTAGTTCATTTTGTTTTCCATTGAGAAGTGAAACTGAGATGTGTCTTGTTTACAGTGGAAGGCCTTCCTACTTCCACTCAGTTTTTCAAGTTGGGATGACTAAAGCATGTGAAACTCAAGTGGTTTGCCCAGTGGTGAACCAGTAGTTCAACTGGGATAGAAATTTTGGTCCTGCTGGCTCAAAGTTCTTGGCTGCAAATATTAGACCTCCCAGTTCTTTTGCATACAATACATGACATCATCAAACAAAAGTCCTTGAGAAAGATGAAACAGCTCTAGAACCTAGATGTGAACAAGCAGATCAATGCTGCTGATCTGATTCCCCCAAATGTAGACAAAGGATTTTTATAAGAAATTCAAAGGAAAGGGTATGAATGCAGACATCAGTTCATGGTGATAACACATAATTATAATGTGGAAATAGCATGTATGCTGAGATGTGCATTACATGCATTTTCTTTCTTGTGGGCCTCATAGCAAACTGTCAAGTTGCTCACATAACCACTTGGAACAGCTAATAGAAATACTGTACTACATTTAGAAAGCAGTCTGTTTAAGGCACATGTAGTACATAGAAACATAGGCATAGACTTTGTCAGCAAAAAATGACTGGTTGGCCAATCTAGTCTGCCCCTTTTCATTTCATTTTTATTATGGCTGTGGGCGGAGCCTACAGCCATCTTGATATCTGTAGCTGGAAAACGGAGTATCATGGAACACATGTTTTGGACTTTTCAATGTATCCTTCCATGTCAACTGAAATAAAATACTCCCTTCTTTCTGTTAAGAATGCTGGAGACATAACTCCAAGCTGCTTATCAGATGCCATTAAGAAACTGCAACAGCTTGTTAAATATTGGTTTCCTATTACATTGGAGATTTGTTTACCCCCTTCAGAATGCAACAACTTGCACATTTAAATACTTAGCATTTAAAAAGCTTCTTGCTACTAGTTTCACTTGGGAATGTATTGTCTTTCAAGAAAGATTAATACCTCATAAATGTCATCCCTTTCCCAGCAGATCTATAATTTACACTGTTTTTTTTACCTCTAAAGACACTGTCTGAGCATTGTCTCAGACATATGCCAGGTCTTCAGTGAACTACCCAGAGTGAATATGTAGCAATCAGCAGGCATTTTCTACTTTGCTTTTTGGGAAAAAAATATATTGCGGTACAGCAAACACACAGACACACACACACTTCTCATGGCCACAACATTCAAAATAAATACTGCATTCTAATATGTTATGAAACTATAAAGAAACTGTTTATGCCAGTGAACACTGTGAAGTTCAGTTTAGAGTAGATTCCCTTTAAATATTTCTTATCCTGAATAGATACACACACACACACTGTACACACCATCTTCATGGCCACAACATTCAAAATAAATACTGCATTCTAATATGCTATAAAACAATAAAGAAACGGTTTATGTCCGTGAACACAGTGTGAAATTCAGTTTAGAGTAGATTTCCTTTAAATATTTCTTATCCTATATTTTGTATCCTGAATAGCGTAGGGGAGATGCTACATCTCACTATCATAGGGATTTTCACTTACCATTTTTGCACTGTATTTACTCATTCTGTCCCAGATTAGATACAATATCTTGTTTTCAGTGGGGTCATGATTTTACCATTTTGATAATGTATTTCTTCAGGGTAGCCTAGTCCAGGGCCCCCGTATTCAAAGGAAATGTGTGGCACATCCCAGTAGAAAAGGGAGATGTGCTGTGCAACTCCAACAATGCACTGCAGCATGATATTCAAATGTGTGGGATGTGCCAGCCACAAGAGAATGGGCCAGGGTGCACACAAATAGTATGCCATGCAAGTCGAGGATGCATTCCCATGTATTTGCCATGCTGCGGCATACTCAGTGAGAATGCGCCTTGCACTCCAGAGCAGTGTGACCCACAGTTAGGCCATGAATAGCTGGTCTAACCCGGCCATCCACCCACAGGCAGGCTGTGGAAGTGCACCCAGGTGCACAGCAGCCTGGCAGCTCTGGTGGACTAGAAGTACCCTTTCCCATCCCCAATTAATCCAACTCCATCCCCAAAGAGCTCCATAGTGTATGCCCAGACCCAGTCGCACCAGAGGAAACCATGATCCATATGAATAGCATAGAGGACCCCCACCCACTACCTTGGTACATAGACACCCCTGCTCCCTCATACCCATTCCTGCTGTGGAGACTGGCTCTGCCTTCCACACCCTACCATGGCCTGCCACCGACTGCACTGGACTTGGGCTGGGGACCTGCACTCCAGAATGACCCAAGTGGCTGTGCCATGCATTGGGGCACCACAAAAGCTGTGGATCCACCAGTGTATGCAGCTGTGTGTATGTCCCTGACAAACAGTAAGAGGGAACTGACATATCTCCAATGCATGCCTTGTTGATGTTGTATCTTTCTGTTGTCATACGCTGCTGCATACCCACACACTTCCCTGTTTCCCCTGTGTAACATGCCACCCTCCAGACTGCTGAGGTATCCTGGATGCCATGAGGTGTGGTATCCTGCAATGCCATTTGCAGTGTATGCTTCAGGCTATGAATAGTACGTCCATGGTTCCCCAATTGTACAAACGAATGAGAGGTTGGTCTGTAACATGCCTGTTCCAGGGCCTGTGAGTGGGTACATCATCGGCTGCCACCCGCACTGAGCAGTTCAATGACACCGGGACAATGGATCCTCATGCGAGCTTCTGATGTGTATGGCCGCTGGGCATTATCGCCCACACACAGCTCATGCCTATGTATGACACATTCCAGTGTCCTACTGCCAGTGTTCTGTCACCCGATAATAAGATGCCATTTCTTTTGTGAACTATCCAGGCTAAATATATAGCAATCAGCAGGCATATTCTAGGAAAATGCATTGTAAAAATGTATAAAAGGAAGATCACATTGAAACTGCCTCCATCTCAGCAGATCTGCATTATGCAAATTCATTACAAATAATGGGTAAAAGCATCCCAAAAGCTCTCCGTAGCCATATCAGCTCTGACCAGAATTTGTTTTACACTGGAAAGGCATGTGAGCAAAATGTCCATTTTCACAAGTGTCCAGTTGGAGAAAAGACAGCAGTGGGAATATACAGAAGTACAATAATACATGGGTGGGAAAATGTACAAGAAAAAACAGGAAACACATTGTGGAGGTACACTTGTACATGGGTGAGTATATACTGTACACACAATTACGAAGAATAAACTTTTACAGTAGTACACTACATCAGTGGGGGGGTCGAACTAGGTTGAGGTGTACAAATTTTGTACAGGGAGAACACTAGAATACCAATGTGGAAACAGTAGAATATTGAAAGTGTGAGGAACAAGTGGGACAGGTATTAGACTCAATTAAAACTGGACAAATACAGAGTAAGTGCTCAACTGGCTATAAACATAGCAGCCAGAGGATATCAATATAAAAGGGGGAGATGAGAGAAATAGTGAGGCAAGTAGGAGGTGGGCAGGAGAGTTATTCAGGGGATGGGGCAATACCTTACTACACAAAAGTGTAGAAATAGTAGCACCAGACTAAAAGGGTGAGATGAACAAGGGGAAAGTGATAAGAGAGTGTGTGGGGGGGTGGTAGGTTATAAGAGGGTGGGAGAGTGGCAATTCAGAAACAGTTGCAAGGGGGGCTTGTTGAGTAACTGCTTTTTCAAGTTGATTTTAAAGGAGTTGGTGGACGGGCATACCGTAAGGTTGGACGGTAGGGTGTTGAAGAGTTTGGGGCCCTTGAAAGAGAGTGATCTCTGTCCTAGGGAGGTGTTGCAAAAAGGGACCTTAAAGAGGGTGGAGGAAGCACTCCTGGTGGGGCAAGCCAGATCAGAACTTGGGAAGAGGGAAATGACACTGGGTGGAAGGTGGTTGTTAAGAATTTTGTGCATAAACGTGAGTGTCTTCCAGGAGAACCTGTCTTCAAGGGAGAGACATTTTTGGGATTCATAGAGAGGTACAACTATGCGTGCGACAGGGGAGGCCAGAGATGAATCTGAGAACATTGTTATATGCTGCTTTAAGCTTGGTGAAATGGGTGTTTAGTGCTGGCAAAAAAATGAGAGACCCATAGTCAAATAGGGGGAGAAGTAGGCTGGATGCAAGACAGGTTTAGTCTCGAGGATAAGGAACTGATGGATTCTGCAAAGGAAACCAAGTCTCTGATGAATTTTGTTGATAAGCTGTGTTGTGTGTGGTCCGAAGGAGAGGTGCTCTTTGAGGGTAAGTCCGAGGTATTTAAATTCACAGAGTCATTCGATGGCAATGCCATCATTGTCCAGGAGGGAGAAATCAAAGTTTGAGGGTTTATGAGTTCCCGAGAAAATCATGCATTTTGTTATTTTAGAATTTAATACCATTCCTCAGGAGGAGAACCAGGAGTGGAGACTAGAGAAATCCTTCTGTAGTTTGGAGAGAAGGACAGTGGGGTTGCTGTTGCTACAGTAGGGGGCGTCTGCATAGAGGATGATTTTGGTGTGGGAATATATTGAGGGGCCAGAGACAAATGACTTACCAGATCCCATTCCTCCACCACTGTCCCATACTCAAGGCCAAACTGCTAATACTTGTACATTGTTGACACTACTGAACAACCTATGTATTCCGCTTGGTCTGCTATGCTTCTGTACTGTCACCATAACTGTATTGACGTGGTTCCTGTTGACTGAACTAATGCTCTTATTTGTCTCTCATGTTATGCAATTTTGTTATGTAATTTCCAGGGTCGCCCCTGAAAAAGGGACGTCCGGGGCCCAGTGGGCTTACCCGGTCACCAAAATGTAATAAATAAATAATATTGTTAATGAATAAAGAGAATAGGAGAGGCCCCAGGACTGATCACTGTGGAACCCCATATTTATTAAGGCAGTTTGGGGAGGATTGGCTTTCAATAACAGTTATGTTAAATCTGGAGTGGAGGAAATTCCCAATCCAGTTTACCGAGTTCGCAGAGAATTTCTCATGGGAGAGAGTCTCTAGGAGCAGGTTGTGGTCCACCAAGTCAAAGGCCTTGGTTAAGTCCACAAAAACAGAACCATCAGTCCATCATCCATGGCCTTGAAGATGTCATAGGAGAACCTCATGAGAGTGCTTTCAGTGTTGTGTTTAACCCTGAAACCATGCTAAGCCTCTGCTAGGATTTTGTATTTATTTAGGTTCTCAGAGATTTGTTTGTGGACAATTTTCTTCAAGATCTTGGAAAGAGGGAGTAGGGGGGAGATGGGTCTGTAGTTGCCGATTTCTAGTTTGGAACTATCCTTGTGTAGTGGCCTGATGAAGGTGATTTTCCATGATGCTGGGAAGGTGACAGAGCAGAGCACTAAATTCAGGATGTTGGTGAGGGGGACAGCGATGTCCTTAATAACTAATTTGAGAATGCAGTAGTCTAGGCCATCAGGGCCAATGCTGGGTTTAGGGTTATTTTTGTTAACGAGTGTGACTTTGTCAGAGAGGGAGAGAGCTTTGAAGTAGAAAGTGGAGGCTGTCGTTAACTGTGTTGGGGGGGCATTGATGGGGTTTGGAGGGCTGAGGGAAGAGGGGTCTTGTATTTTTTGGGATCACCGAAAAAGGAGATAAACATGGTCGCCACATGTTTTGGGTCATTAGTTGATTTACCATCTGTCAGGAGGGTTATCTGCTCAGACTTCCTGTCTTTGCCTAGTAGGGAGATAAGCATACCTCAAAGTTGTTTGGAGTTGGTTTTGTTGTAGAGTTGACTATTCCTGAGGTGGTTCACCTTAGCGGTTCAGAGAGTGGACTTACATCTATTGCAAAGGATTTTATACTCCTGGAGGAGTACGGGTGAGTTTGATTTCTTATACTTGGACCAGGCCTTGTCCATACTACGCATGAGGCATAGGAGCTTGGGAGTGACTCATTCATTAGGGTTACCACACACTCAGATCTTTTTATTGGGGATAAGGGCATCACAAATGAAGTTGAACATGTCAGAGAAAGATTTGGTGGTGTAGTCTATGTCCTTAATTTCAGTGGAGAAGGACCAGTCCGCAGATTTGAAAGTGCTAGAGAGTTCCTCCATGTTAGCCTTTTTTAATTGCTTGGTGAGGATGTAATTAGGGGCTGATTAGGGGGCAATGACTGACCATTGAAAGAAAGTTGCACAATTGTCACCGATGGAGTCAGGGAGAACTCCAGAGGCCACTATTTTGGATGGGTTAGAAGCAACTATCCAGTCAATGGTGGTGCTGTTGCCTGTTTTATAGTCTGTTCTCTGGTGGGAGAGGTAATGATCTGTTGCAGGCGACTCATAGCTAGCAAGCAGGTATTTCGTGCCTTCTGATTGACAGCTAGCCCAGTTAAGGTTGAAATCACCTATTATTATCCATTCCCTGTTTTCAGGAAAGGACAATTTGGATGAGAGAAAGGATTCAAAGTCTCCTATGGGGGTGCATGGGGGTAGGTAGACTGAAGAGATATAAAGGAGGAGGTTAATGGACAGTGATTCGAGCATGGCGGTTTCCACCTCCAAGGGGAGTTCCATGAAGAGGAGCTTATCAGAAATATATAAAAGGCAGCCACCTCCTCTCTTTTTAAGCCTGTCTTTTCTTATAAGTGAGTAGCCTTGGAGCGAAAATTCCTGGGAGGAGATTTTCTGGAACAGCCAGGTCTCAGAGAAGGTGACAATGTTGAAATCATTTAGTTTGACCCAGGCTTCAAAGGAGGTTTTTTTTAGCAAGCAAACTCTGAATGTTCAGGTAGGCAATGCTAATATAATTCTTAACCTGGTCCATGTGGAGGGGTTGGGCGGGAACGGGGGTATGGAGTCAGGGTTTGGGTGGATGGAACCGGACAAGAGAAGTAGGAGAAGGATTAAGCGAGATAACCTTCAGTTTACACTGGACCTTTTGCCTGTGCATGTAACCATGCATTTGTGGTGCTTTACCCAGGAGGGGGCAGAAGAGTTAGGAGAGGCAGAAGTGGTGAAGGCAGTGAGACAGAGGAAGTGGGGTAGGTTTCTGATTACTCGAGGTGCACAAAGGTAAGAGGAGGCCTTGGGCACCATTGTGTCAAGGGACCCAAAGTCAAGTGAGGTTGTAATGATGCTGCTGCTATGTGGGTAATCAAGTAAATATGGGTGATTAGGCCGGGGGGGTAAGGGGAGCACAGTGGGTACTTTCAGAGTGAGGAGGAGAATGGGAAGCAAATAGGTGAGTGAGTCCAGGGTAGTCCTATTCTGGCACCTCTGACCCTATTTGGTTACTGGTGTCCCTCCCTCCTTCCTCTACCCAATTTGCCTTTGTGCCTATTCCATGCATACTTGACACTCCCCACAGTATTTGCCCCCACTACCTCCCACTGGCAGGCTTTTCCAGTTATCCACCACCCTTTCCGTGAAGAAGTGTTTCCTCACATCTCTCCTTAACGTCCTCCCTTTAGCTTCCTTTCATGCCCCCGTGTTCTAGTGCCTTCCTTCTCCTGAAAGAATTACCCCACCTGCATCTTGTTCACCCCTGTGAGGTACATGTAGGTCTCAATCATGTCCCCTCTAGCTCTTCTCTCCTCCAGGGAGAACACGTTGAGTTTGGTTACTGTAACCTTTCCTTGTATGGCTTTTCATGCAGCCCTCACACCATTTTGATTGCCCTCCTCAGTACTGCCTCCACCCTGTCAATGTCCTTGCAGAGGTGCAGGCTCCAGAACCGAACACAGTACTCCAGATGGGGCATCATCAGTGAGCAATACAACTGCAGCACCACCTCCCTCCTCTTGCTAGAAGTCCTCCTCCCAGTGCACCCCAGCATCCTACTAGCCTTTCCCACCACCTTTTCACTCTGACCAGCTACTTTGAGGTCATCATTGGACCTCATCTGATTAGATTTTGCTTTCATCTTGGGCAGTGAGAGTGCCTGGACTTCCCCTACTCCTAGGCCATGAGAGGGCTTGGAGGGGTGAATTTTTATCTGTGTTCTGTATCCCGTGAGAGGGGATTGCAGTAGTCTTTCTGGGATTGAAATCATCCAAATAGTGTGGGATAGGGTGGCATTTTATTTGTATTTTTAGTTGGGTGGGTATTGTTTATTTTTATTATTGTTTTCTTGGGGGTCCTTTTTAGGTTGGGTGCCTGAATGTTGTGTACTTTGGTATTGGTTTCAATTGTGAAATGTGTAAGTTTTACCCCCTGGTCATGTGCTAGTCATCCTCCACCCTATGCTCCCTCTGCCCCTCCCCCCCTCCTCCTTTGTTGCTGTCACTTACCAGCGCTGTCGTACGCTGGGCATTGTTCGTAGGAGGGGGTGTGGGGTGGACATTGAAGAACAAATGAACGCACCTCTCGCATTGGTGTGGTTAGGCCTAGAAGATGCCCTGGGGCAAAATGGAGTCTGGAACGGGGTGCTTCATGTCTAGTCTCCATACCCAAGGGCACTGCCTCTTGTGGCAGACAAGTAGCCGAGGCGGCCCTCGAAGTCTGTCCAACTCGAACAGTGTTATGCAATGCCAGAGATATTAAAAATAAGACAGCAATTATTGCAGATCTTGTTGGAACAACTGATCTGGCTTGCATCACTGAGACCTGGTTGGATGAAAATACTGGCCCTATTTTGGATGCTGCAATTCCGGCCAGGTACTCAGTGATACACTGCTTGAGATTGGATCGCGGGGGTGGCGGTCTGTTTTAAGACTGAGTTGGGCCTCATGGGTGTACCAGTTGTGGAAGCCGAATCATTTAAGTGTACCATGGTGGTTGGTGTACGTTGCAGGTTAGCTCTCATCTACCGTCCACCCGGGGAAGAGACGCGATTCCTGCAGGAAGTAGCGGATTTTGTCACCGACATGGCATTGGAGTCACCCAGATTGATAGTACTGGGTGACTTCAATGCCTGGGTCGATGACGAACTCTCGCAGTTTGGACAACACTTTCTCCAGGTTATGACATCTCTGGGCCTTACACAGGTTGTTACCTCTGCCACCCATAAACATGGTCACTCTATTGATTTGGTTTTCCTCCTGGGGATCGAGGCCTCTGACTTGGAGGTGAACCTGTCGGTTGGTCTGATCACTACACCGTGAGGTTCAGCTTTTGCGCCCCCCTTTGAAGGCCTGCCCCTGTGGAGATGGTCAGTTACCGCCCTTTATGGGAAGTGAGCCCTGAAGGTCTAGCGGCGGTGATTGATCTCTCGGAGTTTCCTGTGGCCAGCTTGAGTCCAGAGACTTTAGTCGTGGCCTATAATAAGGCCATTTTTGTAGCCCTGGACTTGATTGCTCCCATCCGTGTTCATCCTCTCCCCCTTCACCCTTGGGGCCCCTTGGTTTGATGGGTCTTTGAGGGAGTTGTGGTGAGTAGGACGTAGGTTAGAGCGGTGTTGGCGGAAATCCGCCCTGGAAGCCGGCCACCTTAGATTAGTTGAGCATTATCAGACTTACCAATCAGCGATCTCCCGTAAGAAGGAAGAATTCCTGTCTGGGGAGATTGCTGTCGCTCAGAACCGACCAGCTCAGCTCTTCCGAACTGTTGACAGGTTGTGCAACCCAACCTATCTGCAGCTCCGAAGACCTTTTTCACAAGTGGAGTGCAATGAACTTGCTTGGCTCTTTGCGGATAAGGTGGCCGACATCAGGTCGGAAATTCTTTTTACTCACTCTATGGGGGCTGCTGATGATCGGTGTTTGGTCACTTCACCTCAAGGCTTCCTGGAGTACCTTTGCCTTGCCCAAGCTCGTGGATGTCATGGAGATTGTCCAAGGTATGCACTCTGCATGCTGTAGTTTGCATCCGGGCCCAACCTCCTTGATTATGGGTTGTTGGGATATGATCGGCCCGGTTCTGGCACAGACAGTCTGGTGCTCCCTGGAATCTGGTGAGTTTCCAAGCTCCTTGAAGAAGACAGCTGTAACCCCCCTCCTAAAGAAAGTTTCTTTGGACCCAGATTCTCTGGCCAACTACAGACTAATCTCAAACCTTCCCTTTATAGGGAAGGTGATTGAGAAAGTAGTGGCAGTACAGCTGGATGACCACCTGACCATCCATAACATCTACAAACCTCTCCAGTCCAATTTCCGAAAGAGGCACAATACTGAGACGGTGCTGGTTCAGGTGCTCAGTGATCTCCTGATGGTGAGAGATTGGAGAAGCCATTCTATCTTGGTGCTTCTTGATCTCTCTTCAGCCTTTGACACTGTAGACCATGGGGTGTTGCTTGGACATCTGAGTTCATCTGTGGACTGACAGGTATGGTCCTCAGGTGGTTTACATCTTTCCTCACTGGCAGGAGTCAGAGAGTGGTGTCTGGGATTTTTTCGTCTGACCCATTCTCCCTGCCATGTGGGGTACCTCAGGGTTCAGTGCTGTCCCCCATGTTGTTTGCAGTGTATATGCTGCCCCTCGGAGACATTGTAAGATGGTATGGGCTGAGATTTCACTGCTATGCTGATGATACCCAGCTCTACCTGTCTTTTGCTCCCGACCAGGCTAGAGCTGTCCTGGTATTTAATAACTGCCTTGCCAAAATCCAGGACTGGATGAACTTGAGCTGGTTAAAGTTGAACGCCGGAAAGACAGAGGTGATGGTAGTGGACCCGGGTCACCAGATAGAAGGGTTGTGGGCTGATCAGCCCTCTGAACTTTTCCTTGGGGGCTCTCAGATCCTATCCTCTGAATGGGTGCGAAACCTGGGGGTAGTACTTGATGACGGGCTGACTATAGGAGCTCAAGTGTCGGCCGTCATCAAGACTTCCTTTTATCTTCTTAGAAATATCTCCAGGATTAAGCACCTGGTTCCATCCAAGAATTTGCCTACATTGGTCCATGCTTTTGTGATCTCACACCTTGATTATTGCAACTTCCTGTACTTAGGGCTTCCTGGGGTTGATATCCGATGCCTGCAGCTCATGCAGAATGCAGCAGCACGATTATTGATGGGGGCGTCTCAAGCTTCCCATGTTACTCCTGTGCTGCACGATCTGCACTGGCTGCCGATTAGGTGGTGGATCACCTTTAAAGTTGGTTTACTGACTTATAAAGCCCTACATGGACTGGGCCCCTACTACTTGAAAGAGCTTCTTGTGCCTTACCGACCAATGCAACAGTTGCGTTCAGCTGACGAAGGGTTGCTGGAGATTCCAAGGGCGTTTTTGAAATCTTCGGGGGCCCGTGCATTTATGCACATGGCCCTGACCCTTTGGAATTCTCTACCCACCAGCTTCGGGAGTGCACAACTGTGGGAGGGTTTAAACAGGTGCTGAAAACCTTTTTATGGTGTCATGCCTTTGGTGGCACCGAATAATTTGGATCCTCTGTTGTTTATTTTATTATTATGTTCATTGTTTTTATCATGGTTGTTTTCATCTTTTTGTAAAGCGCCTTGATGGCCTGAAAGGTGATTTTGCGAAATAAAATTTATTGTTATTATTATTACTATCAGACATGATGACCTTGAGGTCTCTTTCTTGACTGGTGACTATAATTGCCTCTCCCTACATCTTATACAAAGCTCCTGGGTGTCCTCACCCCAGATGAATAAGCTTACCCTTTTTTGGAAATGAAACCCATCTGCCATCCCCTAGATCCTACCCTCTAGTTTCCCCAAATCCCTTTGTATTCTCTCCACCCCTTGCTGAGTGTCCACCCTATTGCAGATTTTTGTATCATCTGCAAAGAGACACACCTTCCCCTCCAGCTCTTCAGCACTTTCACTTATGAAGACCTTGAAGAGAACTGGTCCCAGCTATAATCCCTGTGGCACCCTGCTAGTCACTCTTCCAGCCCCTGAGCATCTACCATTTACTACCACACTTTGCCTCCTACTACATCTTTTAGGAACATCGTAATCATGCCCTTCCCTCCTCATCCTTCTCGTCTCTAGTCTAACATGTATATAATGCATTGTTTATGAGGCATCTTAATTCAATGTCCATTTTTTATTTTAAATGCCACTGGGTGATGAAAGTTCATACACTCTGCCTGGGAAAGAGATAATTCCGGGTGATACAAAAATTAGGAGCTTTCCTGCTGATGTGGGGTTATCAAAAGGTACATTACAATGGTAAGGGGCAACAAACTTCTTGGAAAACATAAACTGAACTTACAAGCTCAAATGGGCAGACTGGGTGGGCCATAGGCCCTTATCTGCCGACACTGTCTATGTATCTATGTATTACTGTAGCATGCTGCAAAAAAATGTAGGAGAAATTCAGTACCTCCCTGTCCAAGATCTGCCAATCAGTAATGCTGACAACACACACCACCTCCTGCTTCTGCCCTCACCAGCCATGTCTTCTTTGAACCAGCAAGTGCTTGCCTAGGAGGCTAAATAGAAATACAGAAAATGTCAGCAGATAAATGCCCATCAGCCCATCCAGTCTGTCCAGGCCTGCCTTGTTATGAGACTGTGCCCTTTCAGTCCTCATTTTTTGTTCCCCCTTAACTGCTCCCAGAAGCACTTTTCCCACATGCCAAACCCACCCTTTTGAACCCCCCTACTTTTTCATTTAGGCACCACTCTTTCCATGCAAAAGTACTTCCTTTCCCATTACTTTCATGGATTTTCCCCTGGTTCCCATGTTGCCACTCACTGCGAACAGTTCACTGCTGTCCACTTTGTTTATCCCGCAAAGATACTTGAATGTCTCAGCCATGTCATCCCTCTTGCTTCTGTCTTCCAGCATTTAGCTAATGAGATCCCCCGAGCACTGCCCATAAAACCTTCCTTCTTTCCCCTGTATCATTTTGGTGGCCCTTCTCTGCACTGTCTCCAGCTTATCCCTGTCCTTTCTCAAGTGTGGACTCCAATATTGCACACAATAGTGTGGACAACACAGAGATCCATACAGAGGCAGTATTACCTCCATCCTTCTGCTATTGATCCCTATCTCGATGTATCCCAGCATCTGATTGACCCTTTCCCCAATCATATTACACTGTGCTGATGCGTGCATGTTCTCCACTATTATTACACACGCATCCAGTGAGGTATAACTTGCTCTTTTAAGGGCAGGTTACCCTCAGAGTCTGCCAGGTGCACTTGTGGTTGGTGTATATTGCCATAGCAACCAGCCAGCATCATCAGCAGGTGCCATAATTAGCTCAGCTCCAGTAAGCAGAGTCGAGCACAGAGTGGAGGCAATGCGGGCAGAGGCCAACAGCATCTGCTGGCATCAGTTGGGGAAAGAGGGAAAGGGGGCCAGGAAGAATACAGGAACTTAGTTGTGCAGTACAAGTGACTGCAGTTGTGAGGTAAGAAGACTAAGAGTTAATTGAATATACTAGCTATTATTTGAAATACTGATACCTCTCAAGTGCAGGAACACCCAGCATTAGTTTGAAATGGATTACAATGTGTTAACACTTGGGGGAGAAATAGGAACAAATTTACCGTAGAAGAAGTGCTGGTATTTGAACAATTTATATGCTACATTTACATGTAGGCAATGCACTGAACTTAAGGAGCTCAAGGTTAAATTGATTAGACTAGAATTAGAGTTGAAATGTATAAAACACCTGCCTGGAACATAGAAAGAAATAGTAGTAACAAAATATGTAGTGCACACAGAGTTACATTAGCATGATTTCAGAGGAAAGAGTAAGAGATCACAAGGAGAATGGGGGGTAGTAGCAAGGAGCAGGTGAATAAGCATACAAAGGGAAGGCTTGCAATGGAATTTGCTATACCAGCAAGCAACCAGTTTGAACCATTATTACAAATGGTAGATTCTGTAATACAGAGAGTCAGATAAACGATTTAATGAAAACAGTGTTGTACCTAGACATAGGGGCTGATTCCCAGATGGAGAGTGCCTCAGTACAAGAAAATCTAAGAGATAATATCACACAGCCTAGTGAGACCATAACGGAAAAAAATAGATAAAGACAAAGAAGGAGTAGGCCATGAAACCCATAGAGAAAGAAGGATATGCATATTAGGGGGCTCAATCATAAGATGTATGGACCTCTATACAACTAAATACAATAAAGAAATGATTACCAGTTGTTGCTTTCCAGGTATGAGGGTTCATGATTTGCCAATGATTATACCAGACTTACTAAAACAGATACCAATCAATAAGATTGACAAACAAACATGAAATTATACAAAAATGACACACACACATATATATATATATATATATATATATAGTCACAGAGACATGGTTTAGGGATGATGATTGGAACACAAACATTCCTGGTCACAATTTGTATCATAAAAACAGAAAAAATAAGAGAGGTGACAGGATAGTGTTTTACATTAATGAAAGGATTAATGCACAAGATATAGCACCACAGGATATTAATCTATAAGATGAAGAGACTTTATGGGTTCGAGTTAAGCTACTAACCAAAAGCATAACATTTGGAGTATATTACAGGTCTCCCAACCTCAGTATGGAAGCGAACAGTGAAATCATAGCTGCAAATGAACAATTTGAAGTGGAAGGGGAATACATTCTCCTGGGAGATTTCAACTTTCCATCAATCAACTGGAATAGGTTAGAAGGAACATTGGCAGTTGAAAACAAATTAATTGACACCATTATCCAAAAAAACTCGGAACAAATAGTGAAAGGCAACACCAGAGGAAATAACACCCATGACTTAGTCTTCACCATAGCACCAGAAAACATAGAAGATTTAACAGCTATAGAACCCCTGTCAGACAGTGACCACAACATGATTGCATTTAATTTAAAGCATCATTGGCAAGCAGTTAAAGGTCTTACAGAATTTAGATGTTATAACAAAGCAGACTATGCAGCAATGAGATATTATCTCAGGAGATGGGACTGGAGAAACGAGCTAAGGAACAAGGAACTGCAGCAGATTTGGGACATCTTAAAATATAAGATAGACTACTGTACTCTAAATTATGTACCAGTTATAAAGAAATATAAAAAGACAGGGTGGATATCACTATGGTTTGGAAAAGATACAAAAATAAAACATGAGAAAAAAGAGGGTGCGGTGATGAGTGGTGCCCCGCAGGGATCAGTCCTGGGCCCATTGTTCTTTCAGATATTTATTGCAGATCTGGATGAAAAAGTAGCTTATACTATTACTAACTACACAGATGACACTAAACTTGGTGGCCCATGCGATGCTGAGCAAGATATCTTTACGTTGCAACATGATATTGATATTATTGCCTCCTGGACAACATTGTGGGGAATGCAATTAAATATGGATAAATGTTGCGTATTACATATGGGTCCAAAGAACAAAAAACACAGGTACATGTTAAATAAAAATATACAGAACAAGCTTGTGGAAAAGGATTTGGGTATATTAATGGATGATAAGTTTGAGTTTAAAAAGTAACGCACAAATACTATATCTAGAGCAAATAGAACTATTAAAACAATAAGAACAAAAAACGTTTTATTACCACTGTACTTATCATACATTAGACCACTCTTGGATTATGGAAGCTAATTGTGGAATCCTTATAAGAAAGGGGAAATAAACAGAATTGAGAAGGTCCAGTGACGGTTTACCAAATCCTTTAAGATAATCAAAGATAAATCGTGTGAAAAACGACTTGAAATTCTTGGACTGTATAGTTTGGAACTGTGTAGAAAGAGAGGGATATGCTACTTTACTATGATTTAATGAATGAACCTGAGCTTATGATAGAATTAAACATACAGTTTAAAACTGATAGATTTGAAGTAAGAGAACATCCACTACAAGTTACAACTGCTAAATACAAATCAAATAAAAGGAAATTCTTTTATACCATAAGATCGACTAACCTTTGGAATAGATTACCTGAAAATGTGATTAGAAGCAATAACAAAGATATATTTAAAAAGAATCTGGATGATTATAGAAACATGGGAAGTAATGTGAATTACTTTACCATGTCCTAACGGAGCTACTATATGGGCCTAGGCCTTTTTTGGCTCCGTAATTCTTAGTGAATCTTAGTGAAAGAAACAAGCATTTGTCAGTGCTGAATGTTTGCTTGTTGGCATTGGCATTGGTAGTGTAGGTGCTACAGAGCTGCATAATAGGAATGGCAGTGAAGTATTGAACTGAAGCCAACCCCATCACCACCCTGCAGATAGTGACAGGCATTGGGGTGTGCCTTTGGGTCATCAGGAATAACGGCCATGCCATTTCACCACACCCTACCCTGCAGACACTGACAAGTGTCATGGTGTGCCTTGGGGTTTTTGGCTCTTATGTTCACCCCATTCCATCAGGAAATATGGTGAGATGGCTGCAGTATAGGGCATTGGGGTGAACTTTGGGGCCAAAGAGTCCAAGACACACCTCGATGCCTCTCACTGGCTCCAGGGTGTGGGTGGGGGTGGAATGGTATGAGCATTACAGGCGACAATCCCAAGTTACACCCCTGATGCCTGTCAGTCTCTAGAGGGTGGGTCATTATGGTCAGAAACCCTAACACCTCAGGCATTCATTGGTATTCGCACTCCAAATGTTCAACATGGTTTTTTTGTGACCCCCACATTATGAACAGTGGCAATATCAGTTCATTAGCCGAAAGCTGATTTTGCACAGTGACTAAGCCATTTGGCACCACAGGTGCATAAACACATTTCGAACAGGATGTGAAAAATGACAGCTGTACTGTTCATGGGGAGGTGTAAAAAATGGCAATGTTGAAAATCTGCAGAGAAAATATAAAAAAAACTGGTGAAGTCAGGAGCATGCTTAGAAACTGTGCAACGCACACCTGTGATGTAATTAGTTTGGGGAATTTTTACAGCAGATTGTCAACACAGGCATTTTGGGACCTCCGCTCATGAACAGTGTCACTGTGATTTTCTTAATCTGTCCCAAACAGTGATTTCCCACAGCGACCACACATTTCTGCGCTGGAAGTGTGAGAACATATTTCAACCATGGTGTGAAAAATGACAGCTATACTGTTCATAAGGCAGTGTGGAAAAATGCCAGTGGTGGAAATCTAGAGCTGAAAATATTACAAATTCATGAACTTACAATTGCGGAAGTAAATACTGATATCTTTAATAACACAGTCATTTATGGACTTTTATCATCAAATTTTAACATAGCCATTTTAAGACTTCTACTCATGAACAGTGTCACTGTGATTTTCTTAATCTGTCCCGAACATTGATTTCACACACCGACTGTGCCATTGTGCACTACATGCACGAAAAAACATTTTGGGCAAGATGTGAAAAATAACAGCTGTACTGCTCATAAGAAGGTGTGGTAAAATAGCAATGTTGAAAATCTGGAGTGAAAATATTAAAAATTCACGCACTTATGAGTGTGCATAGGAACTGCGCAACTTACGCTCATAAATTAGTCATTTTGGGGAATTTTTTCACCAAATTTTCAACATACGGCTTTTGGGGGCCTACCTCATAAACTGTGACTCTGTCATTTTGTAACTTGGTCCCGAAAGGTGGTTCCGTGCGGTGACCATGAAATCACCTTTCAGGGCCAATTAATGCCATGACAGTGGCATAATTCATGAGGAGGGGTCCCAAAAACCCCATGTTGAAAATTTGGCGCCAAAATTCCCAAAAATGCCTGAGATATGCATCAAAGTTGAAAAAACCCTATGTATTCCATTATACAGCTTACCGGCATTTCTTCAGTTCACGGTCAGCTCTGAAGAGTGCAGACATGCTCCCAGTCCACCGAAGATCATCGTGCTGGCCTCTGGAAGTAAGTATGGGCTGAGGTGGGGTTGTGGGGAGACAGGGTGCGCAGAAGGTGGGCGTGGGTGGGGGGTCAAGACAGTCAGTGAGGGACCGTTTTTTCTTACAGGGCATGTTTTTTTAAAAGCCGACATGGGACTTTTGCCATGCTGGGGAAGGCTCCCAGCATGGCAGCTGGAAGGCTATTTGGGGGGCAGTGGATCCGACAGGGGATTGGGCACCCCCATCGGCCATACAGACTGTTGCCACTCTGGGGTGGGCTCCCAGCGTGGCACCTGGAAGTCTGTTGGGGGGGTACAGTGGAGCCTATGGGGATTGGACACCCCTGTTGGCCTTATGGAACTGTTGCTACACTGGGGTGGGCTCCCAGCATGGCACCTGTAACTCTGTTGGGGGGTGGAGCTGATGGGGGATTGGGCACCCCCGTCGGTCATACAGTGTGTGTGGGGGAGGATCACATGAGCACGTTGGAGTGGACTCCCAGTGTGCTACTTCTTATGGGGAGCGGAGCTGTCTATGACAGTGGATTCAGTGCAGTGCCGATGTGTAGGCACTTTGCATACTGCCGATGCAGCAGTATACAAATTGCCTACATGTTACCACCGCTGATTGCAGTAGTTTTTTGCCTTCAACTGTACGCCACTGCATCTGAAGGGCTGTCATAGACAGCTCTGACATTCATTGGCGGTGTGCAGCTGCACCTGCAAAAGGCAGCAGGGCATTGGAAGTGGGGGGAGGCACACCTACGAATTCTCATATGGTGGCACTATGTTTTTGCACATGCATGCAAGCAAACATAAAAACTGTATAGTAGATATAAAAGCAACCCCTCAGAAACTAACAAAAGCAACTACAAGAAACAAGCTAACAAATGCAAAAATGTAATAAGGAAAACCAAGGGCCAGTATGAAGTAAAGCTTGCCTCTAATATTAAAGACAACAGAAAGAAGTTTTATAGTTATATTGGTTTGATATGGGGTAATCAGGGTTGGATAGGTTCTATAAAACTAGGAGACAGGATCGTTAGTGAAGAACAAGAAATTGCTGAGGAATTTAACAACTATTTTTTAAGTATGTATCAACGCAAAGAGAACCTAATAGAGGGGATACAATGTCACAACCAAATCTCACTGATTTTGTAATTACTAAGCAGAAGTCATTAATAGAATAAAAAAATTAAAACCGAACAAATCTGCTGAACCTGATGGAATACACCCCAAATTGCTTATAGAACTGTCAGAAGACCTCACAGGCCCAATTGCAAAACTGTTCTCCATATCAGTCAATAAAGGAAACGCATTAGCTGAATGGAAGGAGGCCACAGTCACTCCCAGTCTCAAAAAAAGGAATAGACAAAAGGTTCAAAATTACCACCCAATAAGTCTAACCTCCATTCTGGGCAAACTGTTGGAAGGCATACTGCAGGACTACATAGCTAACCATATCAAGAAAAAGGACGTGGGGATATAGCACCACATGGCTTCATTCATGGGCACTCGTGCTTGACAACACAGCTACATTACTATGAATTTGTAAGTGCAGCACTTGACAAGGGCCTTCTAGTTGATACTATACAGTAGTAGCCACAGACATTGCCAGCTTTTTCCAGATATTTCACACAATTTCTAAAGAGTTTCTCTCTGCTGCCCCTACTGTGGAAATGGAGAAAGCATGAGATATTTCAGGAAATATTACAGAAATTTCAGGAAATAGCTGGCAGTGTCAGTGGCTGCTACTGTATTCCTTGATTACTCAAAAGCCTTTGACTCTGTATGTCATCAAACTCTAATTTCATTGCTTAGAGAGACAAACAGCTTCATCCAAATGTAGTATCATGGATTGAATCTTGATTAACAGACAGGAGGCAGAAGGTAGGCATTACCGGACATTATTCAGAATGGGGGAAGGTGACTAATGGGGTCTGTGTTGGGACCAACACTGTTTAACATTTTGTTTTATCTATGCAGACTTCCGATAACTCCTGGTTATGTGAGTACACAGATGACAGTAGAATGGGGCAATAGCAAATGATAATTTAGCAATCGCAAACCTTCAAAAAGATCTAGTGCAACTAGAACTAGAGTATGGGCAGATACTCACAAACTGAGATTTAATAAAGTTAAGTGCAAGGTTATACACTTTGGTAAGAACAACCCAAGGAGACATTATGTGCTAAATAAAATAATACTAGAAGAAATAACTAATGAAAAAAGATCTGGGCATTAATATAAACAATGACCTATCTTTTGACACAAACACCAGAAACATGGTAAAAAAATGTGACAGAATACAGGTAAACATACTTAAAAACATAAAAAGTAGGAGTCCCAGAGTGATAATGCCATTATACTTGTCCCTTGTGAGACCTCATTTGGAATACTGCTCAGCCTTCTGTGCTCCACAGAATGTAATGGGATGAAAATTAATAGAAGGGGTTCAAAGAAGGATTATAAAATAGATTAAAACCATAGAACACATGACATATGGAAAAAGGCTTAGGTAATTAGGTTTATACTCATTACATTACAGAAGGTTACGAGGAGATCTGTGTCTAGTATACAGAGCCTTTAACGATGCTCTGTTTTGGGAGAATATAGGCCTACAAAGGAAAATAGCAACTAGATCAGTGAGGTATCACCACCTACAGTTACAAGGGGAACTAACCAACACCACCAAATAAATGAAGTGATTCAACCAAAGAGTGGTCACAGTGTGGAATTCTTTGTCAGAAAGAGTGGTTGTATGTAGCATCATGGAAGCCTTCAAGCATGCATTGGACACGTACATGGGCAATGCAACATGTAGGTATTACCACTAACAATGGTGAGTTATTATAGGTCTATCACCTCTTAACTTGTAGTACACCTATGAACATATCCCTGCATTCTGTTGTGCTCTTCTCTACCACAACAAACATTCTGTATTTTGTTCTTGACCCCATTCCCATTACCTTACACTTCTTTGCATTAAATTTCAGTTGCCACACCCTCAGCCATCTCTCTAGTTTTGCAGATCCTTTTTCATGACCCTTATCCCCTCCTTAGTGCCCACTCTACCACAGATCTAGGCCTTGTCTGTGAAGAAGCATATTTTCCCCCAGACTCACACCCCTGTGTCACAAATACTGTATGTACTCTAGATGGAACCGATCCTAAATCCAATCCCTAGTGTACCCCGCTTATGACTTCCCATACATCTGAGGTCTCTCCATTTTAGACCACCTTCTGAGTCCTTCAACTCAACCGATCTTTTACCCACCTGGCTGTCTTAACATCTACCCTCAGGTGGCTCAGCTTCTTTACCAATGTTCCAGGAAGAAAGTAGGTGAAAGTTTTTCTAAAATCTAGGTACAGGACATCTGCTACCTCATCCATATCTATGGCCCTTGTAACCCAATCAAATAATTCAGTCAGGTTCATCTGGCACAACCTTCCACTGGTAAATTAGTGATGTCAGCTGTTCTACAGGCCACTGGCCTCCAGGAACCCTACAATCCTATTCTTTATTATAGATTCCAGTAGATTCCCTAATGTAGACATCAGACTAACTGGTCTAAAGTTGCCTGTTTATTCTGACATTCATTTTTGTGTAGAGGACCACATTTGCTGTCCTCGCAACCATCCAGTACTTAAAGAGCAATTGAAGAGATCCACTAGTGAGCCAGTCAGGACCCTTCCATATCGACTTTAAGACCCTCAGATGCATCCCTTCTGCCCACTGATTTATTCACATTTATTGCCTGTAAGACCTTCAGCACTGTCCTCTGTGATGGGCTCCATGTTGCTACCTGCTAGTGATCTCTTACTGGCTTTCATGCTACGATCCGGCAGCAGGCCCTTGTCCTCCACCGTGACACTGAACAGAAATAATCATTCAGTAAATGTACCTTACTCTTCACATTCTTCACCCAGGGAGCATTTTATCACCCTCCCCTTAACCCCTCTGCTAGCCTCAACTCTGCCTCCATCTTTGCCTGTCTCACTACCCTGTTTGCCACCCTCATTCTTTCTGGATATGACCCCCTATCTACTTCTGTTAGACCCCAGTGTTAGTCTTATTTTTCCCCCTCACTACTGCTACTGACTTTAAAAAAAAAAAACACTGTGGTTTCTTCCCCTCTTATCCTTCCCTATCATATTGGTGCACAGACCTGTTACCTCCAGTGCTCCCTTTTTACTCAGATCCCTTTTGCTGGCTGCTCTTACCACCACCACCATCATATCCTGTAATATTTTTTCCCCTACAGCTCTATCATCCTCCAGACATTTGCCCTTCTGAAGTCTAGGACCTTAGTCCTGGAGTGTACCCTATCAGCATTCAGCTGGACCTCAATGCACATGGTCTGGCTGCTTGAGAAGAAACTGTAGGTATTTTGGGCACATCAGCTAACCAGACTAAAAGAAAAAATGAAATTGAATGAAACTCACATGATTCTGTGGTCATTGGAATCCAGTGGTTCCCTCTGCTGGACCCCACCACACTGTCCCTATTTGTCTAGACTAAGCCCAGTATAGTATCCCTCTCTAGCGGATTCCATGATCGGCTGGTTCAGAAATGCCTCTTGCATCTTCTCTACTAAGGCCTGGCTGCTTGTGCTCGCTGCTATTTGGAGGCTTCAGTCCACATCCTGCAAATTGAAATCCACAGTATCAACATCTCCCCCAGTCCTGCCATCCTGCTGATCTCTTCTCTTAGTTCATTGTCTGTTTCTTCATTCTGTGTTGGTGATCTGTACACCACTTTGAACCTAATCACC
Organism: Neoceratodus forsteri; assembly: GCA_016271365.2. NCBI lineage: Eukaryota > Metazoa > Chordata > Ceratodontiformes > Ceratodontidae > Neoceratodus > Neoceratodus forsteri. Next base: position 350,671,794 of record CM028132.1, on the reverse strand, counting down.
CACTCTACTGCAGCAATTGCCTTTACCCGTACTGTCTTAGTTCCTTTAACTTGGCCTGCTTCCTGGATTTCTGAGGCTGTGATACCCTCCTTAGAGTACAATGCCATTCCACCTCCCTCCCCTTTTCTCTATCCCTTCTGAACATTGTGTATTCTGGTACCCACAATTCCCACTTATGGTGCAGTGTTGTCCATGTCTCAGTCATAGCCACCATGTCCAATTGTGCATCAGTGATTCTTTTCTGGCGGTCATAGTTTCCTAGCATTAACACACATTACCCTTCATAGCTGCTGCTTCCTCTCTGATGTCTGGTCTCCCACAAATATGTGCCCTTGAAACCTGTTTCTGTACTTCCTCTTGCTCCTGCTGTGCTCCACCACTCCCATCTCCTTCCTCCATACCCCTGTCCTTCTACCTTATGGTGTCCATTTTTCCTTTTTGCCCTGCTATGTCTTTTCCTCCCTCCAACCCCCACCCAACTTGATACCAATTTCTGCACTAGTTGTGAGGGGAAAGGCTCTCCTCATACCCCTCAGTTGCATGGATGTGCTTATCCTCAACTGTGCTGTCTCTTCTTTCACTTAAAGTCTTCTCTAGGTGTTGTGAAAATCTATGCCCCAATAGCCTAGTGGGATTCCTATTGGGTTGTAAGTTATCCCTTCTGAACACCCCCAACCCAACCAAGAGTGGCTCCAATCTCTTAGGAACGGAAGACCCTTTCTCATACACCAACCCTTTAGTCATGCATTAAACTGCTCTATTTTGAGCTGCTCCCTACGATTAAAGCACGACTGTGGTAGAGAAGATCTCTACACCTGCCCTGTCCCAGAATGTAAATGCTGTCTTTCACATCTTCTGGCCAGATCATTTGTGCCTATGTGCACTATCATATCTTGTCTCTCCCATCCTTCCCAGTAAGTTGCAACACTTTCTTTCTGAGGGTATCTGCCATTGCCCCAATAAAAAATGGATCTCCTTCTGGACTTCCAGTGTGGATTCCAACATGTCGCCTGTGCCTCTGATGGTTGAGTCCCCAGTACCGTGGCCAATTTTCATCCTCTTTTGGGGTTTCTGCCCTTCCCAGGCTCATGCTCAATGGCCAAAGCACCCTTCCCAAGAGTGCTGGTCCCTGCACCCTCCTGGTGGGATTCCAGTAGGGTCTTCTTCAACAAGACCTGACAGTTGTTAGTGGTGAGTACACCTTGTACCTCTGGTACCCCTTCTTGTCTCACCCCTACTTCCCTTCTAACTTTAGTCCATTCACATTTATTGGTCTTCTGGGACTTCTGTGGCATGGTGCTTGCAGCCCCCGTTGTTGATCACTGACCCTTGCTCTCAAGTAGAAGATTTCTGCTCTTACAGCCTTGAGTTAAGCTTCCAGCACCTGCACCCTCTTACAACTAGTCATAGACTCAGAGCACCCTCCAGTTCATAAATGCACCACAGCTCCTGCATTCTGCCCACTCCCTCCACTGGTGTCCTACCTGCATGCGTATGTGTTTTGTTATTATAGATATTACTAACCATTTGTGTTAGTTGTGCTTGACCTTCCCCCAGATAGGGATGTAGCTGATTGCTATGTAAACCCTGCATCACAGTGCCCCCAACAACAGTTTACGTAGCCATACCCCAGATAGGGAGGTAGCTGCTTGATATGTAAACCTGCTTCACAGCGACCCCAACATAGCATATGTCCCCCTTTCCCAGATATGGGATTTTGCTGCCTGCTGTTTAGAATCTTACTCTATGGAACTGGCAATCTAAAGTATACATTGTCATGTTCCTCCAGTGGTCTACTCAGCAATGGAATGTTCTTACCTTGCTTGCTGTTCACCCTTCTATATTACCGCCAGGGCCCCCTGTGTCTTGCTGTGAACACCTGCTGCAGAAGCCATTGCTGCGCTTGTACTCTGAATACTGACAAATAGGGATGCTACCACACAGGGACACATAGAAACATAGAACATGATGGCAGATAAGTGCCACTGGGCCCACCCAGACACATGATAGAGCAGATAGCTTAAACATCCACTATCTTGCTTCCTTCTTCCCTGCTGCTGCTTGGTTCACTCCCATAGGTCACGTATTCTCTGACCCTCACTAAGAAGGTTGTATTATTAGAATAATACTGTACTGTTGTCATTTAGCTGAAGCACCAGGCCAAACAATTCTCACCCAGTCCCCAACATGCAGGGCAAGACAGCTTTGTAATATTGAACTGTAAATGTAGCTTATGTAGCTGGTCTCAGTTTTCCCTACAGACTCTATTTCAATATTTCAATAATGCAGTCACATAAAATCTAGCACTCACTGTAGCTAAAAAGATGCAGCCACCCAGGAAACACGCCTTGATGCATTTCGTAACAGATTCTTTTTTTAAAAGATGTCTTTTGAAAAAGGACTTGTTACATAAAACACATCAAGGCATGTTTTCTGAGTGTTGGCACCTCAATAAAGTTGGCACTTTGATTTATATTCCATGAGCTATGTCTTTTTATCAATGATGATTGCTAGATTTCATGTTGCTGTATATCTAATTTATCTTGAAGCACCCCACCCAGTGCGACCTCCTTTCCAGATGTATGAACTATTTCAATAATGTTCATGCCACAATGTACCCTAATTATTTTGTCTTAAAAAAGTAGCCCTTTGCTTCAGTTGTTGTTTCTACTGCTGAAAGACACTGTTGGTCCTCATAAATTTCCAGACTAAAAGCAAAAAAACAACAACAAAAATAAAGGCAACACAATGAAGGCAGAGCATTCTTTTCTCAGAAAGGCTTAAAGTATGCCACATCTGGCAGAGTCTCAGACCAGGCAAAAAAAATTGAGGGATTTTAGGGAGGTCTCACAGGGTATCAAAGGAGGGTCTTTACTTTCATGTTTGTTTCTCTTTACTGTGACTTTAAGAGGGCAGTATGGCCCTCAGTTCCTTTGTCCATTAGTGTCCTGCAGTATCTTGATGTTTTTGTGCTTGCCTTTTGAGTCTTTATTGCTGAATTGGCTTAATAATAAAACAAACACATTCGGCATTATGTAACAAAAAAGGATTTCTGCAGTAGTAGTCCATCTATCCATCAAGGAAAACTTGAGGGATGGTCCAACCAATGGCAACTCGACTTTAATGTAAAGAAATGTAAAGTGATGCATTTGGGCAAAAACAACCCTAGAACAGAATATTGGTTGAACGAGGTGCAACTTAATACCTCATCAGAGGAAAGGGACCCAGGAGTGTTAATTCATGAGTCCCTTAAGGCAACCAATCAGTGTAACTCTGCATGTAGCAAGGCCAACAAAATGTTGGGTGCATCAGCAGAAGCTTTGACAGCAGGAGCAGAAACATTATACTGCCTCTTTACAGATCCCTGGTAAGACCTCATCTGGAGTACTGCATCCAGTTTTGGAGCCCACACCTAAAGAAGGATATCAACAGGCTGGAGACAGTCCAGAGAAGGGAAACAAAGATGATAACAGGACTATGTGACCTGCCATATGAGGAACACCTGAAAGAGCTGAAGTTATTCTCACTGGAGGCCAGATGATGGGGGGACATGATCAAGACATTTAAGTACCTGAAAGGCATTAACAAAGTACCACACTCAGAACTGTTTATTAGGTTCCACAACTCTAATACTAGAGGGCACAACTGGAAATTTAAATAGGGGAGGTTCAGACATGTTGTCAGGAAGTTCTTTTTCTCCAAGAGGGTAGTGGCACTTTGAAATAGTTTACCCAACGAGGTGATGGACGCCAAAACAATAACCTCTTTCAAACTTGGTTGGGACAGGACATACAATGCAACACAGGGTCAAGGATGGAGACTCATCTTGAGTAATAGTTCAGTGCTAGCAGGCATGGCCCAACAGGGGTCCATGCAAACAAATGGGCAGACTAGAAGGACCTTTGGTCTCCTTCTGCCGTCACCTTTCTATGTTTCTGTGTTTCTATGCTTCTATCTTTCTAAAACCAAGATCCATACAGACCTGGCAGTTTTTTGGCACACTTTGAGCCCCGCTCAGAAACATTACTGGGTGCAAAAACCCTTTAAATCATGCACTCTTCTTGTAATTATTGTAATATATAATAGAATGTCCTTAGTTCTTTTAGGTGGAACAGGATTACTAAGGCCATTTTGTGGGGGGGGTGGTTAAGATGTTCATTCCTTAACTAAGCTTTCTCTTGTCCCCTGGGTTGCCCTGCAGCACTCCCAGCTCTCTCACCAACCTATTCATGGATTTACTAGATATCCACCACTTACTTAGGATCACTGTAGTGATGGGTGGGCTGCCATGTCAGTCCTTTATGGGCCTGTGAAGGTGCTGGCACAATGGTGAATCAGGTTTTGTTTCCCCTCCAGCTCCTGGTTTTGTCCTGAGGGTGCCAGTGGGCAATATTGCACACACGTGTCTATGGACATGCAGGCATGCCTGGCATCTGGCAGCTTCCCTGTCTCCATTCTGCGTGCCCCTGCTGTGCTGCCACCTGGTTTCCACTAGGGGCAGTCTAGTAGCAGATGCAGAATGCTCCACCCCAGCTCAATCCTCCCTCACCCTGAGTCTGTTTCTGAACCGGGGTCACTGCTATAGTGAATCATAGCAGAACCACTGAGCTACCAAGCCATCCAGGTCATTAAGATGTTTGAACAACTAGTAAGTTGGCTGGGCTAAGATGACTAGAGGGTGTCCCCCTCTCAGAGAATACTGATGAAGATGGAGAAGGGGAGGTGAAAACTAATTTGGAATCATTTATTTCCTCTTACAACATTTACTATAATCATTATTAAAGTTTTTAATATTATAGTTTACATTACAAGTTCTGTAACGCATAGCCCCCTGTGACTCTGAAGACAGCAAATCCAAATGTCAGTAGTGCTGGTCAGGACAGACTACATTGTCTCAATACTGAGACAATATGTCAGACAGAAGGGTGGGTTGATGTAGAGGATAGTTCACATAAAGTGCCCATCCCGCAGGAGAGAGAAAAGATAGAAGGAAAATAAAATTACATGCAGGCAACACAATAGTGACCCGAGGTGCCCATGCCACAGGTACCAGGCCAGCATTACTGTGTGTCATTAACCCCCTTCCCTCTGTGCCGTAGCTGCTTTGTGGTTTCTACCATATGGAGCCTATGACAAAGCTATCTTCAGAATAAGGCCCTAATGTTTGTGTTTTCACTGCTGTCCAGAGACTGCATTTCTATGCAGGTTGTGAGCTGTGAACTCCCACAGTACTAATAGGCACAAAACACCTTATGTGGAAGATGTTATTTGGTGGGAGGGGAACTGTTGTACACAGCCTGAGGCTAGTTCTCATTTACCCTGCAAGTGGCTAAAAGTTAAAAAAATATGAATACTTTCTACTTGTTACTCATTGCAAAAACCTGCTCTTTTAGTCCAAGTTTCACAAGAAAGGCTTTTTTGTGCAGACTAAGCCACATAGTCTGGGATTGCCTATGAGAACTGCCTACATGTGCTACATTCAGGGGAGTGCCTTGCTCTGTCTCGTATGCCTAGGGTGGGGGTGAAAACACTTGCCAGAACTTTGACCCTGGTAACTTTTCACATGTCTGTCCACTCAAAAGCATTTTTTGTGGCTCATTGTTGTTATTTTCATTTTTAATTTTCTGCATGGAATAACCTTATTCAAGTAAGAAAACCCTTTGTTTTAAGAAGGTCTCATGGGACAAGGACAGCAGCTGCATAAATATTGCAGATGTGCCACACACTGCAAATAATCACGCCTATGACCAGTTGTGAAGGTCATTATCAAAATGTGCATTAATACAAGCCCATGGTTTGTTAACTGTGCATAAATAAGACATGACTGTGGTAGGGTACATTGTAGGGCATATTTTGCATCTTCTGGTAAAAAGTTCCACCAAAGCTATATTTTTTTGTTCTCTTGATCATCTCCCCTACTCTTTTATGAAACTGTGTTTTTAACTGCTACAAATATGGGGAGGGGGTGGTAAGTCACGGACTATTTTTGTACATTAATTTACTTATTTTTGTACAACAATTGCCCCATGAAGTAATTAATAAGCAATTAAGAATTGGCAGTGATGTATGTTATGGTGAAAAATGTGCATGGTTACCTTTTCATTCCATGTTATGGTTCTATGCCATAACGGCAATTGCGGAATATGCATCACCAGAAACGAATTTCGGTGATGCACACTCATGTTGAAGAGCAAGAGGGCACCTGAGATCTACAGGACTACAGGATTTTATTTAATGCAGGGGGCTGCACTCCCTACACCCCCCACTAATGGATTCTCAACTCCAGGGGGGTGCATGTCGAGGTGAAATACTTGGAAAATGAAAAGCCGGCTGCTGGCAAAAAAAACTGCGCCATGCCAGACTTGAGCCCTGCACCTCTCAACCAATCACCCTTCCCACCCCTCTAATGGATCAGCTCGGCAGTTGCCCGCCACACCCCATCCCACATACCTTTCCTGCCCTGCCCCTCCCACACGTGTGCACATGTACTTCCCATTGCCCTACCTCGCCCACCCCAGTGTCCAGTCACCCCCCCCAACCAGGTAGCAGTAAACAGAGGTGCCGTAATTGAGTCTTCGTTTTTGTAGGTGGTCAATTGTGGTTGCCTTGTTCACGGGTTACCCCATGTTATATCACCCCTTTTTCTTCTGTCTTGTAATTTAAGTTTGTGTTACAGTTTTAAACAAAGCACAGATTAATGTTGCCATCATTAAATATGGTTGCTGTAAAGTTATCATCAATAATCTCAGCTGAATTCATGACTAAGATGAGCCAGTATGCAACAGACATGGCTCCCTGCCCTTATGACTCACTGGGACAGCAGGACCAACTCCAGGCCACAAAACGTAAGCTGTAACATGGCGAACATAAAAATGAAATGTGGCAGCCTATAGATAGATTTAAGAACAAAAATAAACAACTGGGATCAACATTAGTGTTTGCCACGGAGGTCACAGTGAAGTACATGGCGAGGCCACACCTGAAGTACTGTGCCCAGTTCTGTAGTCCTCATTTTAGGAAAGATAAGGGCAGACAGGAAACAATGCATTGCAGAGTGACCAAAATAATTCATGGCATACAGGACAGATTCTACAAGGATTGGCTTAGGGCACTGAACAAGTACTCACTGGAGGCCAGAAGGTAGAGGGGTGATGTAAAAGAGACCTTCAAGTTCCTGAAAGGAGTGAACAAGATAAACTGTGAGGAACTGTACAACGGGAATAGAGAATCTAGAAAAGAAGGGCATAACTAGAGAATCTAGAACACAAGTGCATGAATAGAGAATCTAGAAAAGGATGGCATGAATGGAGAATCTAGAAAAGGATGGCATGAATGGAGAATCTAGAAAAGGATGGCATGAATGGAGAATCTAGAACATGAGGGCATGAGTGGAAGCTGGTGGGAGGGAGGGTCAGGAGGGATGTGAAGAAGTGTCATTTTACGGAGAGTTGCTGAGCCGTGGAACAGCCTGCCAGCGGAGGTGGTGGGCACTAAAACTATCAACGGCTTTAAACATGGTGGGGACAGAGTTACAGCTTAACAGCGACCCAGGGGGTAGCAATAAGGCAGGAATCATGGGGTGGGGGTAGCGTGAATAAAAGACCCATGTAAACACTGGGCCTCATGATAGGTTAATAATTATGGGCGGGCTAGATGGACCTAGGGTCTTTTTCTGCCATCATTGTTTACATTTCTATGTATATATAAAGGTTTTTAATATGATCTGCTGCTTTGACTCCCCTGAGTTTCCCTTAATGCTCCTCATTCACACCTGACCTCACTGTGTATACCTCATGACTATGGTCAGCAGTTCATGGATTGCAAAGCAATTAGGATAAGGTGTGTATGAAAGTGCTACATAAACACTCAATGCCTTCCTTTTTTATACTCTTTCCTCTTCATGGTAAGAGGGGGCTCATGTGGGGCCTGGCCCTAGCAAAGTACATGAGGCAGGAATTATTATCCTAATACACTACACATCATAGCTGATTTAAAAAAATGTCTTTGTTATTACATCCACAGTGCTAAAAAAGACATGGGCACAGTGACTGTAAATGATCACCTGTGAAATAGATGAGCCCCACTCACTGGTTTCTCAAGGGCGTATTTTTATGAAGTGCTTGAGGTTCTTGTAAGTAAAATCTAGCACATTAGGATCAACTCACAAGCTCTGTCTAGGACAACTCCAGCTAGTTCTGGACAAGGCTATTGCCAGTGGGGTCAAAGCTTATGCCACCTGAGCTGGAGTCTCAAGTACTGAAATCAAGTCCACAGTTTGTTTTTTTTGTTTGTTTGTTTTTTTTTAACACAAACACCTCTCCTCCAGATGCAGATCTCTAAGTTTGTGCCCAGGGCTTCATAATTCAGCACTCTGACTTTACCCTGGAAATTCGTTATCCTTGGAGCCACCACTGATGTAAGATGTAGAACTAAAACCATTTTCTGAAGGGACTCATGACTGTAATCTTAATACATGATCGTATTTTCTGTTTTGGAGTTCTACTCTACACATAAACAACATTAACGTAATGAGAATGGGATTGATGATGCGAATCCATGACACCCTCGATAGAGAGGTATATCTACATGTTACAGTCATAGAAGGCAATACAGAACCCTATTCCAATGCTTTAATGACACTAACAAACCTATTTCACTGTGGGATTCTTATAGGGGAAATAATAGAACTCCAATGGGAATTTCTCAAAATACTCTTATAGAAACCCCATGGTGTATTTGTTTGCAGATCACATGCCTAACACTGGCTCAGCATTAGGAATCCTGCATCCCAACATGGGAAGACCCAAATTTATTTTATGACTCCTAAAAGATTCATCAGTTGATGAACAATAACAACTACACTGACAATTTAGTATATTCTATAAAGAATCTTTCAGGGCTGCATCTCAAGGCAACACACAACATTGTTCTATTTTTGCTCCCTTAACCTTCCTAACTGGATCCAGGCCTTCCATTGTCACCTCATTACACTGATTAAAAACCCTGAGGCTTACTTCCTGCAGCAAGTCCCCTGCATGGGGAGAGGCAGGTATTTTGTGAACATCTCTTGGAGGTGGGGCTGGTATGAGGCATTATGTACATCTAGGAGGTATTATCTTCTGTAATCCCTCTCCTATCCTTATATGTGCCCCACTATATCTACAGACAGGGAAGGAAGATGTGAACAGGGTAATGGGGACCATTGACTTTACTCGTATTCTGCCTGTGGTTGCTCCCCCTTCCACCACCAGTTGGAAGCTCAATAGCCCACTCCAGATTCAGATGTCCTTATTAGGACTGGGAGACAGAATATCCTACATAATGTGCCATACTGTATGTCTGTCGTGCTCCTCAGCCTGAATAAGGCACTGTACTTGTCAAATAAAACTTCACAACTTAAACACTGCAATACCATGTCTCTGTTTACCCTGGAAATGAGTCCAAGAATAAGTGTCAAGACAGGACTGAAACAGGAATACAGATCTGTCTTCTCTGATGCCCACGGGAAGGGAATTCCACAAAGATGGACCATAATAAATTAAAGTATTGCAGTCTATTTAGAACTTGCCGTGGGGGAAACAGTACATAAACCTTTATTATACAGGCACATGGTGCACTCAGGAGCAGAAGGTGCAGATAACTTGGAACAAGGAATGGGGTTTTCAGTGTGAACAGAGAGTGTAAAAACTAACAGGTAACCAGAATATTTGCTTGTGGTAACCAGTGTAAGATAACTCACAAATCTAACATGGAGCAATACCATGAGTAATGGAATATTTCCTTAACCGGATTCTGTTTAATGATCACAGATGTAAGGAAGCAGTATAGCGTAGTGGTTAAAGGCACTGAGCTGCAAACCTGGAGACCTGGGTTTGAATACCATCAGCCCCACTTGCATACTGTGTGACCCTGAGCAAGTCATTTAACTTCCTTGTGCTCCCAGGTCATACCTGGAAACAAGCTCTGGCTTAGTGTGCCTTTCCTGTTTAAACAATTCCCCCTTCCCCTTGTTCTATATGCACAGCATAGTTTGCCGATAGACCTACCCAGTATACAGGTCTTAAATAGGTAACTAAATAAAGTGGCTTTGTCTATATTGGTGTGTATTTTCCACATAATTGCACCTTTGACAGCTGATCTAAATATGCAAACAAGGCTTAAATGTGTCTTCTGAACTATATAATTTTATTAAACAATCATTAAGATGTACTGAGGAGACAAATAAGACTCTGCACACATTGTTACTTTTTTCTTCTAAATCTAGCAGATGGGAAAATTTAGGTGTAGTACAAGCATTGCCGCGTGTGATTGGAATAAACCAATATTAATTAATTATGAGTCACTAATTATGCTGGTAAATTCTTATTCAAGTAGGCAACCTAGAAATAGGTGGTAGAATTTCTTATAGGCATCACTGTGTAATATTGTCTTGTTGTCTTCATGCAGGAATCCTATAACAATTACTGGGATACAAATCAACATACTAGGGTTGATTTATCCTTCTAGCTGTTCATTGATAGGGAACCATCCCATCCCCCTGTCCTAATATGTCCGTAATTTGTGATTTGATAAGGATGTGCCATGCTCCATGTGGCTGCTTGCTGCCCATCCCTTCAGCTTCCACTTTATCAAGGCTTTCAGCACTGCGCTGACTAGAAAGTGACACCTGCACTACGTTCCGTGACAAAGACACCTGAGCCTTACCTTCTCAGGTCAGGAAGTTTTCACTGGCACATTAATATCTCTTCTTTCAACCCTCTTTAGCAGACAGGAACACAGTGCACGGACACTGGGTTTGCCTAAGAAAATAAGTCTTTTTTTTTTCTGTATCTAATAAAACATTTGTAAATGCTTCCGCTAAAGCAAGGCTGGAAACACAAATACTCAGCCTTTAAAACCAAAAATACCTTAAAGGTTTAAGAGTCATTCAGTCTCCTGGGTGGAAGGAATGAGAGAAGGAACATTCATACAACTGGATTTGTTGAGTTAACCAGGCTTGAAACAATAAACGAAAAGATACTTTGGCAGTCCATAGGAGGGGGTATTCAGTGTTAAGAAGACCACAGCGGTGAAATCTCATTGGATCAGTTTAATTGTGCCCTGGGACCCTGGATTCTGCAATCCAAGGTAAGACTGTATTTTTTTTCCTGTAATATTCTGATGAGATACAGTAACTCCAAGTCCCTCAGTGTGCCTTGTGCTATCAATGTTTGTGAATAGTCTGACTAGTTAAAGTAAATTAGAGGCATTTCTAGATGAGGAAACAGTAGTCCAGAGACCAGTATGTAACTACAGTGATACTGCTGTGAGCTACAAGAGATTGCCCATGCAAGAATGAAGCACATAAGATTCTTTTAAAGGACTGAACTGAGCACCTGAGACTCTTGATCGTACTCCTGCATTTGCAAGACTGAATTTGTCTGGTGTTTATAACTGTAAGCTGGTACACTGCAAATGAGTTCTTGGGGTTAGGCCCCCATTTTGTTGTACAAGAAAGTCACTGGAGTCAAGTCACTGCAAACCTAAGGTATTTCAAGGCTTAAAAAGATGCATTAGGTACTATAGTTGGAGACATTAAAATTGTGTAATTAATCCTTAGACTGCTGACAGCATTATAACATATAGGAAATCTGGAATGATATACTGTATCACTCTGTGACACAGCAAGGGTTAATAGCAACTAAAATGTCTGAGTCTTTTAGCTGTTTCCTGCAAAAATGTATGCACCCTTTACATACCTATTTGTTCTTCATATATATCTTACTAGGGAAAAGGATGAATAAAGGAAGAATATTATTGTAAAACATATCACTTACAGTATACATTTCTGTAAGAAACTAAAGTGTGTATATCCACCACCAATGTAGAGACCCACCTACTGTTTACAGGGCCTCTGAAATCCCAGATTTATCTTTAATTGTTTGTGTTAATCAATAGTCTGTCTATATACTGCTATATTACCAAGTTCTGAAAAAAGGACATTTTGCAAAACTGAAAATAAATTTAAAAACTGATCTACACATACTGCAGCGTGCACACAGTCTGTTTTCTATAAATGAACTTATGCCTTTGCCACTTCACTCTCTCTGTTGTAGAGTAATCTTTTCTATAGAGAACACAAATCTGTAAACATACACAAAGCTTGAAAATGTGAGTAGTTATATATATATTTTTTTTCTTGTCAATGATGACTAGATAATTTCCAAAGCTCTACCTATATTACTTTCTAATTTTACCATTGTTTCCCACTGTTGCTGGTGCATTCCCCAAGTATTGCCGTGGCAAATTCAAAGTTTGGTCATCCAAACTGTGAGTTGACAGGACTGGAAATTCTCAAATAGTTCGCACAAACTGAAATTTCTTCAACTGCTCATGTATCGTCACGCTATTAGCAATCATTCTGTAAGTATGTAAGCAATAGCAAGAGCCCATATCTACCTTTCCCTCAAATCCTTTCACTGCCTCCTGTCTCTGCATGCCTACATCACGAGATGCCTGTAATGTTATGTATGTATATCACTGCTGATGTTCCCACAGGACCACCCTGTAAATATGTCTCAAGGGCCTCTAGTTTGGGAGCAAAACATAAACTAACTAAAATAATTAAATGTATGTACAAAAGGAACATTTTCTCTGTTTTTGATAAATGCCACTAGATTAAATTGCATGAAATATCTGAGTTTCGCTCAGAAACAGTTTGCTGAAAATATATAAAAGTTGGCAACACTTTAAGAGTATGTTGGAAGAGACAATAAACTGAGGTCCTCCCTGCCCGTCTCTGGTGGCTACCAAGTAAGTCAATGATAATATGCTCTTTTCAGAAGCATTAGGAAATATGCCCAGTGTCCTTGATAGTGTGCTCCCTCTTAAGACAAAGCCTACAGTTATTAATGGCTGTACATGGATGCTGTTAAGTGCTCTAATGACTGCCAAATTTGTATTATTGTATCACCATTCTATCCCAACTCTTTGTTCCCCTTGTCCCCCACACCATGGCCCGATTGTCAGCTGCCTGATGGTCCAGTGGCTCCCCCATCCATTTTCATTTATATGATCTGATGAAGTAACTGGGTAGTCCTCCCTCTGCTACCCCTGCTATGTACCATGCCTACTAGTCCAGTAATGTTCTTTGAAGTCCTTGCCATTCTGTGGGATATGGTACTCATTCACAATATTGTTTTCCCATAAGTGCCTTAATTTTATAGGCAGTAACTATGGGAGATGCAGAAGAGTGCAACTGGGTTTGCAAAAGTTGCCATGCCTTTGTGCAGGGATATCACATCTCTTTCTGGAGAGGTGCACAGGCATTTGTGATTGCTTGGAAAGGGGTAGCAGCCCCTGTTAGGCATAGCTTGGCAAGGCTGCAATGTGTGTGATGGCACTAAAGAATCAAAATGGGCTCTTAGTGCCATCATTTACAATTGTGACTCTAACTCACAGTATCTAAATCTTGAGTTAAGAAGCATGTTGAGTCATGATGTACTGTAGAATTTCAATATCCCCTCAAGTCTGCAAAACCTTGAGCATGGGGGGCATTCTGTAGGCCTTTTATGAAAGCTAACAGTTTCTGCCCATGGAGACAATTTCAGTTGTATCATCTAAATTCCAGTGGTTCTATCCACCTTCATAGCATCACCCAAAACATGGCACAGAAGGAAGACGACAACAAAAAAAAAAACAGTCATCTTTGAGTGGCACTAACATTTATGAATCCCATTTTGAGTGTAACGTGTAACTGCAGCAAACAATGCCATAGCTATGCTTCACACGCTAATAGTGGCCTTATTAAATCACTCCCAGAGTGTGAATGAAAAGTGCCAAATAAAACCAAATGATATTCTAGTCTAACTTAAATATTGCTGATCCAGTATAGGGTCTTGTAATATTTTACTTCTGTGTTAATACTGATCATACTTTGTGATCCCATTCCCCGCAACCTTAATTTAAAGAATAAAGGCATGTCTATTTTATTTTTATATAATAAATGTAGTGGGGTGAAAGGGGAAAATGTCAAGACACTGGGGACCAAAGCCCTCTGTATATGCACCAGCCACGTAGAGGGGTTGCTGCAGGGTTAGCTTCTTTACATATGATGCTCTACCAACACTCTTGGCAGGGAGACACCTTCTTCTGAGGGAGAGGGTAATAGTTCAGTTTCCATTCTGGAACTAATCTAAGTTAAGCAGTTTAGGAGAAGGATCCACGCTTACTAACTGGATGGAAGATTGGCTGGGAGGGAGGACTCAGAGAGTAGTGGTCAATGGGAAGCACTCCAGGGAATGAGAGGTGACGAGCGGGGTTCCACAGTGATCAGTGTTGGGACCCATATTGTTTAACGTATATATGGGGGACTTAGCAGAGGGTCTAAATGGGAAGGTGTGTCTGTTTGCAGATGACACGTATGTCTATAACAGAGTGGACACTCCGAGGTGGGGTGGAGAAAATGGGACAGGATCTAGTCAAGCTGAAGGAGTGGGCGGAAAGCTGACAACATCAATTCAATGCAAAAAAGTGTAAAATAATGCACATAGGCCATAATAACCCCAGGGCAACATACTGGCTTGGGGGGATGCACTGCAGGTCACGGAGCAAGAAAAGGACCTGGGAATTTGGATTTCTGATGCTATAAAGGCAAACACTGGAAAAGGCACAACTTTATCCAGGCACTACAAAAAGGCTTGATTAGTGCTTTCAGACAGTATTGTTTTTTAATTCCCTCTAATTGCTTTTTTAGTGATTTAAACAGTGGCATTCAACTTTCATTTTCTATTCCTGCCAGCCACCATTTCATGAGTAGCAGTGAGCTTCCTGAGCTCACTTTATGCTAATATGTTCTACCAACCAATAGCAGAGGTCAAACAGGCATATTAGCATGAAGTGAGTTCTGGAAGCTTACTGCTGCTCATGAGATGGTGACTGCCAGCAACAGAAAGTGGAAGTTGTGGGAAGCTGTTTTAAGTCACTAAAAAAAGTTACTGTCTGATAGCACTAATTGAGAGTTTCTGTAGTGTCTGAGGAAAGCTGTGTCTTTTCCAGTGTTTTCCTTTAAAGGTTAGGAATCAGTGTGATTGAGTGGCAGGCAAAGCAACAAGAATGCTGGCATGCACAGGGAGGGGCTTCACAAGTAGGAAGAGGGAGGTGATCATGCCACTCTACAAAACACTGATCAGATCACAACTGGAGTATGGAGTGCAATTCTGGAGGCCACACTTGCAGGGTGACAAGGATAGGCTGGAGAGGGTCTGGAGAAAGGCAAACAAGATGAACCAGGGGATAAAAGGGAGGCCATACGGGGAGAGGCCAGAGGAGCTTGGTCTGTATACACTGGAGGTGAGAAGGGAAAGGTGAGACATGGTGGAAACCTTCAAATACCTGAAGGGAATAAATAAAGTAAGGGGAGGCAGCCTCTTAAGGCTGAGTGAAAACAAAACCACCAGAGATCATGCATTCAAGCTGGAAGGGGGCAGATTTCATGGGGACGTAAGGGGGTGTTACTTCTCAGAGAGGGTTGTAGGACCATCGAACAGGTTGCCAGAATGGGTTGTGAGGGTGGATACAGTGGATAAATTCCAAAGAGCATGGGACAACTACATTGGGTTAAACAGACGGTGAGAGGAAGGGCAGAGAGGTGGGAGGTAAGGGGGGTGGGCTATTTTTCGGGCAGACTAGATAGGCCACGCGGCCTTTTTCTGCCGGTGGGATTCTATGATTCTATGACAAAAGTTGATACAGTTGCAGCCAAAGACATGACCAGTTATTTCCTGAAATTTCTGTGATATCTCTAGAGAAATTATGTGCATGTCTGCAGTACCACTTTAGGCCATCAGAGAGAATCTTTTTAGATATATTGTGGAATATCTGGAAGTATCTGAAAGTAGCAATGGTTGCAGCTGTATACTGAATCTGAAGAATTGCAAGTGTGTTGATGTGACCCTTTTGCCTGCTGGAACAAACATTTCAGCTCATAAGACTGTGACCAGTGCAAGATGTGGCAGAGGCCACAGCACTTAGTGATAGTGGGCGAGGGTACTGTGGAGCTGCAGTGCATAGCACAGCATCTCTGTGCACACCAGTGCCCTCATTAGGACAACTCTCCCTACCTCTGTTCCTGTGCTGGCACACTGACCTGTGCGCCATTAAAGGGAATGACTTGTGATCCCTTTGTGTATAGCACAAATTGGTATAACACAGAAATGTGCATCATAATACAAGTATGGCAGAATGAAATGAGTATAACAAAAAACAAAATGGGCATAACATATACCACATTGAAACATAGAAATGTAGAATTTGTCGGCAGAACAGGACTGCTTGGCCCACCCAGTCTGCCCATTTTTCCCTACCCTTCAGTATCACCGCAGACTCTGCTTAATCTCCATTTATTTTCTCCTTTGC
Source organism: Neoceratodus forsteri (assembly GCA_016271365.2). Classification (NCBI taxonomy): domain Eukaryota; kingdom Metazoa; phylum Chordata; order Ceratodontiformes; family Ceratodontidae; genus Neoceratodus; species Neoceratodus forsteri. The sequence continues at coordinate 350,655,399 of CM028132.1, read as the reverse complement.
CCCATTGTTTTCCACAAATATTCCCTTATGCCTGTCCCATGCTTTCTTAAACCCCAACACTGTCTTTGCCCCCACAACCTTGGCTGGTAAGCTGTTCCAGGAATTCACCACTTTTTCTGTGAAGAAGTACTTCCTCACATTTCTCCTGAATTTACCCCCCTCCAGCTTACATAGAAACATAGAAGTTGACAGCAGATAAGGACTGCAAGGCCTATCCAGTCTGCTCATTTCTTTTTCTACCTTATGAATGTGCTATCGGCCTTTGCTTTGTCAATGGCCTATCTATTCATACTCATTTGTATTGCTCCCTTATGCCTATCCCATGCCTGTCTGAAGCCCTGCACTGTATTCATATCCATTACTTCCTGAGGTAAGCCATTCCATGCATCCCCCACCCTTTCTGTGAAAAAGAACTTCCTCACATTACCCCTTAATCGGCCTCCCTCTAATCTCATGCTGTGTCCTCTTGTCCTGCTATTTTTCTTATATTGAAACATTAGACTTTTCACCTTGTTAATGCCCTTAAGGTGTTTGAATGTTTCGATCATATCACCTCTCTCCTTCCTTTGCTCTAGGGTATACATATTGAGCTCCATTAATCTGTCCTCATATGTCTTCTGATGCAGTCCCTGCACCATTTTGGTTGCCCTTCTCTGGACTGCCTCAATTTGGTTAATGTCCTTGTGAAGGTGTGGCCTCCAGTACTGCACGCAGTACTCCAGAGGGGGCCTAACCAGTATCTTGTAAAGAGGGATTATTACTTCCCTCTTATGACTTGTGATACCCCTACTAATACACACCAACATCCCCCTAGCCTTACCTACTGCTTTAGTGGTCTGCTTGGATGATTTCAGGTCATCTGTGATAATGATGCCCAAGTCTCTTTCTTCCCTTGTGACTGCCAGCAACTCCTCCCAGCCTATAGGTGGCTTCAGGTTTCTTTTCCCTATGTGCATGATCTTGCACTGCTTTGCATTAAACCCCAGTTGCCACTCTTCTGACCATTTGCCAGTTTATCCAGATCTCTTCTCATTCTGCCCACCCCATCTGGATCATCTACTCTGTTGCAGATCTTGGTATCATCTGCAAACAGACAACTCTTACCCACCAGTCCATCTGCAATGTCACTGATAAAGATATTGAAGAGGACTGGCCCCAGGACTGATCCCTGAGGTACCCCACTTATGACTTGCATCTCTTCTGACTGTATACCGATTACCAGCACTCTCTCTTTTCTGCCTGTCAACCAGTTTGCCACCCAGTTGACCAACATCTGACCCACCCCGAGCCTACCCAGCTTATTAATCAGTCTTCTATGTGGAACAGTATCGAAAGCTTTGCTGAAGTCAAGGAAGGCAACATCAACTGCTCCCCCTTGGTCCACCACTCTGGTTACCCAGTCAAGGAAATCTATGAGATTAGTTTGACAGGACCTTCCTGTTGTAAACCCATGCTGTCTTGGACCCTGTGCTCCTATGGATTCCAGGTGTTGCACTATCCTTTCCTTAAGGAATGCCTCCAAACTCTTGCCCACTACTGAGATAAGACTGACTGGTCTGTAGTTCCCTGCCTCCTCCCTGCTACCACTCTTGTGGAGCGGGATCACATGAGCCTTTCTACAGTCTTCTGGGACCTCTCCTGTGCTCAGAGACTCGCTAAACAGTTCTGATAATGGTTCTGCTAGTTCCACCCTTAGCTCCTTCAGTACCCTGGGATGTACGTCATCAGGTCCCATTGCCTTGTCCACCCTGAGCTTATCGAGCTCTTGTAGGATCCTTTCTTTTGTGAAGGGACTAGTGCACACCTCCCTCCCCCCTGTGTCCATGGTACTGAGCTGTGGGCCCTGCCCTAACTTCTCTTTAGTAAATACTGAGCAGAAGTATCTATTTAGGATAGATGCTTTTACATGGTCCTCCTCCTCACATGCCCCCTTATTCCCTTTGATCTTAGCAATACTCCCTCTGGACTTTCTCCTTTCACTAATGTATCTATAGAAATTCTTGTCACCTTCTTTTACTGTTTGTGCTAATGTTTCCTCGGTTTACATAGAAACATAGAACTTGATGGCAGACAAGGACCGCTTGGCCCACTCAGTCTGCTCATTTCCCTACCTAATGGATAAGCTGCAGATCCTAGTTAATCAGCAGCCTACTTCTTCCTACCCCCAACCCCTAGAATTGCCTTATGACTGTCCCATGCATGCTTGAATTCCACCACTGTTTTTGACTCCACAACCTCCCAGAAGGCCGCCCATGCATCCATAACCTCTCTGTGAAAAATACTTCCTTACATTACCTCTGAGCCCCCCATCTTCAAATTGTGCCCCTTGTTCTTGCACACCTCTTTTTGAAAGATGCTACCCTCTTGGACTTTGTTGATCCCTTGAGGTACTTGAAAGTTTCTATCATGTCCCCTCTCCTCCTTTCCTCGAGGCTATACATATTAAGCTCCTTAAGTCTCTCTTCATGTCTTCCGTGCAGACCCTGCACCATTTTAGTTGCCTCCTCTGGACAGCTTCCTTCCTGTCTATGTCTTTGCGGAGATTGGGTCTCCAGAACTGCACGCAGTACTCCAGATGGGGTCTCACCAACTGTCTGTACAGAGGGATAACAACTTCCTGTTTTTTACTGGTGATGCATCCCTATGCATCCCAGTATCCCCCCAGACCTCCTTACTGCCATCTCACATTGCTTGCCCGCCTTTAGGTCATCTGATATGACTACCCCCAGATCCCTTTCCATTTTTGTTGTTGTTAGTATCTCACCCCCCCATTGTGTACTCTTCCCCTGGGTTTTTGTTTCCCAGGTGCATTACCTTGCACTTCTTAGCATTGAATCTAAGCTGCCATACATCTGACCATTCCTCTAACCTTGCCAAGTCTCTTCTCATCCTTTCCACCTCACCTTGTGCATCAACTCTGTTGCAGATCTTTGTGTCATCTGCAAAGAGACATACTTTCCTTCCAGTCCCTTTGCAATGTCGCTTATAAAGACATTGAAGAGGACCGTCCTATCACTGAACTCCTGGTACCCCACTAGTAACCCTCCTTTCTTCAGAGTGGACTCCATTTACTATTACCCTCTGTGTCCTATTCTCCAGCCAGTTCTTTACCCAGGCTATCATCGTGGGACCCACTCCCTGGCTGGCTAACTTGTATATTAATCTTTTGTGTGGGACTGTGTCAAATGCCTTGCTAAAGTCTAGGTAGGCCATGTCCACAGCCCCTCCCTGATCTACTACTTTGGTCATGCAGTCAAAGAAATCTATTAGATTCATCTGGCATGGCCTTCCTGCTGTGAATCCATGCTGCCTTGGGTCCTGTGTCCCTCTGGCCTCTAGGTACTGACAATTCTTTCCTTCAGAAGTGATTCCATCATTTTCCCTATCACTGAGGTTAAACTAACAGGTCTGTAGTTTACTGCTTCTGCCCTGCTCCCACTTTTGTGAAGGGGAATCACATCTGCCCTCCTCCAGTCCTCAGGTACCACTCCATCCTCCCATGATTTGTTAAAGAGGGTAGTCAGTGGTGTCACTAGTTCTACACTTAGTTCTTTTAGAATTCTGGGATGAATCCCATCAGGCCCCATTGCTTTGTCCACCTTCAGTTTTAAAAGTTCTTTCAGAACCCTTTCTTCTGTAAATGGGCTGGTATCAACTTCTGTATCCAGAGTGTTTCTATTGTTTGTTTTAGGTACCTCCCCCTCTTCATTTGTAAATACTGAGCAAAAATATTTGTTTAGTATCTCTGCCTTTTCACAGTCACCCTCTGCCCACCCCATCCCCTTTATTAAACCTCACTATCCCTCCCTTGGTCTTCCTTCACCCTGATGTACCTATAAAAGGTTTTATCCCCCTTCTTAACTGAGTTGGCTATCTTTTCCTTGGTCCGGCCTTTGCTGTTCTGACTGCCTTCCCATCTTCCTTTTGCTTTAACTGATACAATTCTCTGTCCTGCTCCTTCTGTGAGTCCTTGTACTTCCTGAATGCTTTCTTTTTCTCTTGAACCTTCACTGCCACCTCCTTTGAGAACCATAGTGGTTTCTTACATTGTTTTGTTTTGTTTATTTGCTTCATACAAAGGCTTGTTACCTCTGTGATGGTAGTTTTTATTATTCCCCATTGTTCTTCCACCCCTCCTTCCTGCCCATTTGCTAGTGCATTCCTTAGGCACTCACCCGTTTTGGCAAAGTCAGCCCTCCTAAAGTCCAGCACTTTTGCCTTTGTATAGCATGACTCTATTGCTGTGTTTATTGTGAACCATACTGTTCGATGGTCGCTAGTTCCCAGATGGCTACCCACTTTTACATCTGTTTGGTTTGGATTGGGCCTTTGCCTGCCTTACTGCCTTCCCTGCATCCCTTAAGGAAGTTTGGTATGCCTCCTTATCATCATCCCGCTGCATGCCCTATATTTGCTGAAGGCCAGCCTTCTGGCTCTGACCTTTTCTGCTACTGCTTTTGAGAACCAAAGTGGTTTCCTTCTTCTTTTGCACTTCCTTTTCTGTCTAACACAATGGGATGTTGCTTCAAGTATTGCATCCTTAATGCTTGCCCACTTTGCCTGCACCCCCTCGTCTGTATTTCTTTTTGCCAGGGCTAGCTTAACTCTGTTGGCCATCTTATGAAAATCAGCTCCTCTGAAGTCCCATATTTTTGCCTTGGAATGGGATGATTTAGTTCTAGTGGCCAAATTGAACCATACCATGAGATGGTCACTGCCACCCAGGTGACCTTCTACCCATACCTCTCAACTGTCCCACATTACGAGGAACAGTTCCTCATTTTACTTCACAAAAGCTCCCTGTTTCACATTCTGAGGACTTGTTCCACATTCAATGTCAACATTTTAAAGCAAAAATCCACAGTAAATGATGCAAAAAATGTATTATTCAATTAATAACAGACTTTCTGAACATCAGTGCAACATGTTAACAGTATTCTGAGCTTCTTAGGTAAATATTTGATTAAGTGTTCCACATTTTGCTCATTTGATCCACATTTTGACTGGCAATGTTCCACATTTGTGGGACAAAAGGTTGAGAGGTATGCTTCTACCTGGAGATCTGTGATCCTTTCCCTATTAGTCAGTACTAGATCTAGGATAGCCCTGTCTCTTGTGGGTTGTTGTAGCAGTTGTTTGAGGCCCTCCCCCTGCAGGGAAACCACTATGTGTCTAGTTCTGGCAGATGTTCCTGTTGGTATTGATCAATCTGTATTTGGCATGTTGAAGTCTCCCATTATGAGAACCTCCCCTTTAGCTGTCATGTTTTGTATATCTTCTAACAGTAATGTGTCTGTGTCCTCCCCCTGGTCTGGAGGCCTGTAGAGAACCCCAGTTCATATGGCTGTCCCATTTCCTGTTTCCAGGGTGACCCACAGTTATTCTGGCTCCTTATGTGTATTCTGAATTTCTGCAGCTTTGATATTTTCATTGACATGAAGGGCCACTCCACCCCCCCTTTTTGCACCTCAGTCTCTTCTGAACAGTACATAGCCAGGTACTGAAGTCTCCCAAGTGTGGTTACTGGTAAACCATGTCTCACTAATGGCTGCTATGTCCAGTTTAACCTCTGTCATTATTGTCTGAAGGTCTGGGATCTTGTTTCCCCAGACTGTGAGCATTTGTGTATATGATTTTCCATTGGCTAGATTTCGGTGTGTTAGTTGTTGGGCGAGGTCTGACATTTCCCCTTTGCATCCTATGGGGGCCAGACCTTTTTCCTTACCTGGTGATACAAATGAACAACAAACATGCTGAACTCCTGTTTGACCACTAGCTTAGGGGGGAAGGGTGTTCTTCTCATTCGACTTATTGGGTGCTGCACCCCTCTCCCCATTTGCTAGTTTAAATATTCTGCAAAGACGTCAAACTTCTGCACCAATGCACTGACTCCCACCTTAGTCAGATGCGGTCCATCAAATTTAAAGAACTTTTGCTCCCCAAAGTGTTGCCAGTTCCCTACAAATTTGTGTCCTTTTTCCTGACACCAGCCCTTCAGCCACATGTTTAGCTCCCGTACCTCCCCTTCTCTGACCTTCCGTCCATCTGCCCCCCTCTCCCAGACTGGCAGGATCTCAGAGAAGGAAATGCCAGACAAAATGGATGATAATTTGTCACCCAGCCTGGTCATGTTTTCCTTGGTCTCCACAACTGACCGGCTAGCGAGATTGTTAGTCCCTATGTGTACCAGGACATCAATGTTTTCTCCTGCTTCCTTCAGAATTTTAGTAATGTGGTCAGTGTCTCTCCACGTTGATGTACCTGGGAGACATCTGACCATTAGGTATTAACTCTCCGAATCATGGAGTCTCCTGTGATCAGAAGTTTTTTTGGATTTCCTTTTTGCTTTTTTTGTTTTGTTTCCTGTTTTGGGTGAGTTTTGTTGTGCTAGCTCCTGTACTGCAGTGTCCTGCTCTGCAGTGTCCTGCTCTGCAGTGTCCTCTGCCCCTTTGTTTAATTTCGGAGATAGAGGCAGATACCTGTTTGCAGTTTTTATATGGTTTGTGGGGGTGATATTTTGGAGAGCACCGAGTGATGGGGCACCCAATTTGCCTCTCCTAACCACCTGCCAACCTCCTGGACCAGCTACCCTCTGCTGTCGAGGTGCTTCTGTTGGATGTTGGGGAAATGGCAAGCCGTTCTTATAATATATTTCCTCCTGAATACATAATTTGAGGTGCGTAATTTCTGCCCATTCTGCCTGGAGCTGAGCCCTTAGAGCTCCAATGGCCCAGCATGTAGGACAGTGTCCTAAATCCTGTAAAACTGCCCTTCTGAAAAGTGTCCCACAGTACCTGCAGTTAATAATATCCATTCCAGATAAGTTGCTGGGTTTATTACCTGGTCAGAGTAATTAGAAGGAGGAAAATGAAAGCAAAAGTTTGATTTTGTGTTTTGTTTGTTTGCTTGTGTATAACTTGTTATAGCAAGTTAAATTACTTGTGCCCCTGTAAATGAGGTCACTGTGTGGATGCCCCTCTGATCCACCCCTTCCTGCTTTGCTACAGGAAATGTCACGACTGTGCTACCCCATAAAAGGAGTATAGTGTGGGGTGGTTGGGGATAGGGGTGGGTGGCTGGTCCCTTCCTCTGCCGAAAAAGAAGAACCACGGACGAAAGAAACAAGGAGGTAAGAGCAGAAACAATCAGCAGCAACAAATACAGTAGCCCTGAAAGCGTATCCTAATGATAGATAAAACTGTAAAACCTGTAAAGCACCACCTCTAATAATTTCACAGAAGATATACCTTGTAAGAAACGCTTTGTTACAGAGAAAAATAAAGCAGTAACAGAAGATATACCTTGCAAAAGACAATTTGAATCAGAAGATTACAGCAGTAATCTGTAAGCACATACCTGTAGGCACACCCTGTAATAATGCAGCAGAAGATATACTCAGCAACAACAATTTGAATCAGAGAAAAATAAAGCAATAAAATGTTAGCAATGCCCCCTTATTCTTGAGCACCTTTTTCCCTCCTGTACCTTATTTACCCCGTGAGGTATTTAAAGGTCTCTATCATACCCCCTTCCCGCTTCCAGGGTGTACTCTACATATTGAGCTTGTTTAGTCTCTCCTCATATGGCTTTTGAATAAGGCCCTTCACCATTTTAGTTGCGCTCCATTGGACTGCTTCCATTTTGCCTGTGTCCTTCCAGAGATGAGGTCTTCAGAAATGTACACAGTATTCTAGGTGAGGTATTACTTGCGATCTATACAGAGGCAACACTGCCTCCCTCCTTCCGCCGGTGATACCTCTCCTTATGCACCATGACATCCCACTAGCCCTCCCAACTGCCTTGTCACACTGCCTGGCCACCTTTAGATCATCAAAGATGATTACCCCCAGGACTCTACCCTACTTGGTGGTCATCAATAACACTCCCACCATTGTGTACTCTGCCCCTTGGTTTCTGTGCCCCAAGTACATTATTTTGCCTTTTTTTTTTTTACATTGAATCCCAATTTCCATACGCTTGGCCACTCCTTGAGTTTTCTCAGGTCTCTGCTCATCCCGTCCATCCCTACTTTATGCGTATGATCTGGTCCTGTGTTCTAACTCAAAAAATATATCCAATATCAATATCAATCTCTCTGCATCTTTTCACAATATTAAAACCTGGCTCCACAGACAAAAGCTTGTCCTACGTGTGGGTAAAATTAAAGCAATGTTATTTGGCTCTGCAGCCGGACTTAAGACCAGTCAGAGTCTTCTGAAAATCTCCTGTCTGGACGGTTCCATGCCGGAAATGGTAAGCTCCTTTAAATATCTAGGGATACTACTAGATGGGTCCCTTGACTTTAATCAACATATTCTAGCCACATGCAAATCTGTTAACTCCAAAATTGGGGTGGCTTATAAAACTAGCTATGCTCTAACCCCCTCTGAGAGACTGGCCATCGCCAGATATATCCTACTCCCGTCTCTCACCTATAGTGCAGCAACCTATGTTAATGCATCTAAGGCTTCTCTCCAAAAGTGGGATACTACATACAATAATATCTGCCACTATGCCCCTGGATCCCCTCGGCTAAAACACCACTGTTTACTCTACACCAACTTTTAAGTGCCCCCCCTTCGGTCCACAGGTATCTTGCCCTTGGCTCCATTACTGATAGCATCATGCAATCCAACACCCCATCTCGCTTGCTTCCTTACTACTCTCCCTGTCCTCCTCCTATGGCCTTAGATCAGTTGATCATGCCTTGCTACATATAGCAAGGTGTAAAACCACCAAGGGTGCCTGTGTTTTCTCGCATGATGCCCCAAAATACTGGAATGCACTTCCCCTTGATCTACGGCTCGCACCCACTCATGCCCAATTTAAGAAGAAACATCGTTCCCTTCTCACCATCAGTGCTCAATGCAAATGTTTCAATCCCCCCATGAATATCCTGTCTTTCTACTACCTGTGCCATAGGACTCCCCTTCCCACCTATTAACTAAAACTGTCCCCTCCTTCCTCATTACCTATCTTTGTGGCTGGTATTTATTGCTGCCCAGGCACGCCAACCACAACAGTCACCGACCTTCTGTGCCAGCTCTCATCTCTTGCCCAGTCGGGTGAACTATATGTCATGGGTGACTTTAACCACAACTGGCTAGCACCCACTTTTAACAAAACCCAAACTGAGATAACCGCTCTCAACCTTAGCCAAACCATTACGGAACCCACACGCTCAAACCATAAGTCCAGTAATCACTCCCTCCTAGACTGGGCACTTACATCCCACCCACACCGCTTCGTCAGTTCAGGCCTCCTCTCTGATTCCATTAGTGACCACCACCTAATCTACTTGGTCCGCAAAATTCACAGAGTTAAATCCCCTCCCAAATTTATATTCCAACGGTTATACAAATCCCTCAACCTCTCCCCCCTCCTGGAAGATCTATCTCACTCTAATTGGGTCCCGAGCTCAAGCTGCTCTAACATGGATTCAGCCCTTGCGCACTTTCGGAACACCTTCCTCACCGCCTGGGACAAACACGCCCCCCCTGCGCTGGGCTAGAGTCCGTGGGTCTCACCTACCCTGGATATCCCCTGAGCTGATAGCTTGCCAACAAGCCCGTGACAAGGCCTGGCGAAACTACAAATCCACGCTCCTCCCAGGCAACTATATCACCTACCGCACGCTCCGCAACAAGTACACAAAGGCCATCCGCTTAGCTAAGGTTGAATATTTTAACAACACCCTAAATGCAAATCTTGGGAGACCTTCTAAATTCTGAAAAGTCATTAACTCCTTTTTCTCCCCCCAAACAGCAAGCCCCCCACCTCTCCTCCTCGTCCAAGGGACTCTCCTCTCCTCTCCGACCCCCTGAAGGTAGCCTCCGAGTTTAATTCCTATTTCACTACTTGCACCCTGGCCCTCCTAGATTCCCTACCTCCTGCACCAACCACACCCCCCAGACATCTATCCCCTACCACCTGGTAGGAACCTTTCCTTCAGACACATCTCCCCCAACGAAACCCTAGATGCCCTTCACTCCCTGAACCCCTCCAAAGGCAAATCCCCTGATGGTCTCGATAACAAACTCTGCTTCTATCTGCCCCCACCATCGCTACTCCCCTTGCGGCCCTACTAAATCTTTCTTTCACCTCCGAGTCACTCACCTCCAAATGGAAGCATGCCACTGTCCTACCCCTTCCAAAAGGTGGTGATCCTACCTCCACAACTAACTACCGTCCCGTCTCCCTTCTCCCCGCCCTCGCCAAACTCCAGGAACACCTAGTGCTATCCTAACTCTCCCACTTTCAGAAGCTAACTTCTTCACCCCATTTCAGTCCGGTTTCAGAAAACACCACTCTACCACCTCCTCCCTACTAAGATTCACGGACTCCATTCTCACTGGGATGGATAAAGGGCTAATCACTGCCGCTATTTTCATTGACCTAGCAAAAGCCTTCAACACGGTATCCCATTCTCTCCTACTATCCTGCCTATCTGGGGCTGGGTTAGCAGCGTCCGCCACAAACTGGTTCAGTGCCTACCTACTAAATAGAACCCAATCCACTAAAACAGCTGACCACACCTCCCCCCCTCCCTATCACCACCAGCATTCCCCAAGGCTCAGTTCTTGGCCCCATCCTCTTCTCCATCCTTCTAAATGATCTGCCTAACTCTTGCTCCACTACCGCAATCCACATGTATGCTGATGACACGGTCCTCTTTACCTCCGGCCGGACCCAGGAAAAAGTCACTTCCAAACTTCAAACCGATTTCAACAAAATCCAATACTGGTTCAATACCAACCGACTCTCCCTAAATGCCAAGAAAACTGTCTCTTTGTCTTTCAGCACTAGACAACTTCTATCCAAACTCACCTCCCCTCTGATCTTCCATATCCTAAATAACACCATCCTTGATGAAGTGCTCTCCTTCAGGTATCTAGGGGTTTGGCTTGATCTCCACCTCTCCTTTTCCACACACGCAGATGCCATCATTTCAAAACTGCGCCCAAAACTTGGTGCCCTCTGTAGAAACCGCACTAGTCTCCCGCTACCTGTCAGATGTGAATTAGTCCAGAAAATGATTCTACCCTCCTTCGACTACTGTGATGTCGTCTACAGCTCTGCCTCTAAGACCACCCTAGCCAGATCTGACCCCCTCTTTAATGCTTTCTGCCACTTTGCCCTCAATGCCCCCCCTGCTCACATCACTGCGAGCTCTACCGCTCCCTGGCCCTGCTATCCCTGAGTAACCGGAGCCTAATTCATAGTGTTAAATTCGCTTCCAACTTCTGGCTCAGCTCCCTTCCTCCCTACCTCGTATCCTCCCTATCTTCCCCACCTACCCCCACCCACGCCCTCAGGTCTACTGACGCTGGGCTATTAGTCATCCCTCACCGAAGGACCACCGCAGGCCAGTCGGCCTTCTCTTACCTCTTCCCTAAACTCTGGAACGGCCTGCCGGCCCTGATCCGCCATTCTTCATCCAAACACTCCCTATCCTCTGCCCTCACTAACTTCCTTGCACCAAATTGCAACTGCCCCTGACCTCCCCCCACTGATAGCTTCTCTTCCCCCATCCCCCCTTAGCGCCTGACCAGTGGCTCGGCCTTCGCCTAAATGTCTGAGCATACACTGCCCTTACGCGCTCACACTCTCACTCTTACTCACTGTTATTCACTCTAATATCTCCTTCCTTTCCCCTCCTTCCTAAATAATCTCGCTCTTCAGCCTTACTCACAGCTACTAACCCCTCTCCTTTCCCCCACCGCACCTAAACCACCCCCCTACACACCTAGTGTTTACTAGTCAACTCCTCTTCTACCCCCTATCTTCGGTTTCCAATTCCTACTGTCAACTTGGTGCATCTCGCTTCAGCTCAAGTTCTGTTACTGGCACTTACGTAATCATGTATTGCCCTCGATGTGTACCCATGATATGTATACCCTGTCCTTGATGATCATGTTCTGTACTGTTCTCCTTATGTAACAAGTTCAAATGTAATCCCACCCAACCATGTACATTATCTGTATTGCTCTACTTCTAAATTCAACTTTAGTATGTATACCTGCATCCACTGTAACCCCTCCTCCCAGGTCACATCGTGAGACGAGCATCTTTTTGCTCAGTGTGCCTTTCCTGGTGAAACATTTTCAATAAATAACTCTTCCCCTTATTACTCTTTCCTGATCTAATATGCTCTCTTCCTACCTCTACCTGCACTTGCCTAACTTCCCCCTCATTGTACCTCATCTGCCTATCAATGCTTTCCCTCTTGCTGTATCATTCCCCTACTCCCTTGTGGACCTTGTGTAGTTTCCTGCTGGTAATTGACTACCCACCTTGTAACTGTTGAACTACTTGCATTGTACCGATGACCTCTGAGATGTTTCATTCTAGATTGTTACGATAGCACTTATCTTGTATAGCATGTATCTTATGTGTGTTGACAAGCTTTACGTCTTATATTATTTTTACCTTACCTATTGTATTACACATTGCTCTTTTATTTTGACTTTACTGATTGTATTATGCTTTACTCAGTATTGCCGAGCATTGTCAATGTTCTGTGTTGTACTGATTCCTGTTTTGTATTCTGTACCACTGCTTTGTAACCTCCCAGGTTGTGTCTGAAAATAGTCACTCCCGTGGCTAGTGCACCTAACCCAGTTAACAAAAACAAATAAATAAATAAATAAAATTTTAGCATTGTTTTTTTTTTTCTCAATTCTTTTTCCCTCTGGTCACGGATCCAGGAGCCTCTCTCAGGCATCCAGCCTTTGTCCTGTCCTGCCTGAAGTCCCCCCAACCGAACCTTCCTCTCCTCCATCCCCGCCTTGCAGTTGGCAGCCCCAGCTTAACCCCTCCGGGGTGGGGCCATCCCTCCTACCTTGGGCGGGCTTCAATTTGTAGACTCCAGCTGTGGACCTGGGCCTCTGGGCAGAGGGTCTGTGAAGGCCTGCTGAGTTGGACCCGGTCATGGACATGGGGACTGGTGCCGTCGCCTACCCCTGGAACCCGGGTTTCCTATGTTCTGTTGCACCTGCCCCTATCTCTGCATGTGCACCCCCAATGCTGTGGTGCATGGCAACCCTGCTAGCATCAGGCATGCTATTACGTGCAGCCCCACACTACTGCAGTGCCCCCCAGTCTCCACCAGGGGCCACTGGAGTGCCGAGCTTCCCAATGCCCTCCTCCCTGGGACAGAAGAGCAGCCCAGCAGGTGCTCAATCCAGTCCCTCCCCTGCCAACCCCCAACACCTGAGCTCGCTCCCGAACTGGGGTTGCCCGCGTGGTGCGAGGTGTGGCGTCCAGCGCCTCAACCCTCAGCACCACCGGGCCGGTAATTTTAGCATTGTTGACACATACTGTAGTGGGCCCACCTGTTGCATGGTTATCCTTTTTGAACTGAGATAACCATAGAAGCCCTTTATGTTGTGTTTATTACTTGCTAAGTGGATTTCATAGTTTCTTGTTTTTCCTAGTTTCCCTTTTGAGTAATTTAACCAGTTTCTTATATTTATTGGCATTGTCTAAACTAGGGTAACACACCATCACTTTGTAGGCTTGTTGTTTCTTTTTAGAGATACTTGCCAATTTTTTGTTATCAAGGGAGACTTCTTCCTTTTTTGTTATAACAAGGTTTATAGGCACATGCTGTAGAGTAGATTATTTTCACGGTCCATTTATTTTCACTGTATTCTCTATTTGAGAACATCAATGAATTTAAACAGACCACAATTATAATTAGATAGCCCATTAGTGTAGAGCGCACATTTAACTAAGTGCTGTGTATGCTGACAATGCTAAGGAGCTGTGAAATTACCACCAGTTACCAGCCATTAATTGCAATACTACAGTTGTAAATGACCAGCATTCTCGACTAGTACATATGGGGAGTTTGCTTTAATGATGCCCACTGCCACAGTATAAATTACGTGTCTGTTCACAACATCACCTTCAACTCTGAGTGAACGTACAATGTTTTTAACTGCTCCTCAAGATCCTCTATCACACCTGATAGAGGATCTTGAGGAACAGTTAAAAAAAATTGTCACCCACTGGGTTTTCTTGGCAGAAGGGGAGAGAGTGTTGTAGGATCAGGATTTTTCTTAAGTGCAGTGAGATAGTCCAGCTTGAACTTTTTGACTGTGCTCTCATTCACTACAACACCTGCATTTGCCAAGTGAAATCAGACAGCTCACATAATCCCATGCTCAGAGGCATACTTGCCTAGATGAAAACAAATTTCAGGTGTATAGCTGGCATAAGTGGCTGGGCGGCTTCATTTAGCTGATGGTGGGGCAGAGGCTGCTAACTTTTTCACAACTGAAGCAGCTACATGCTGTTCTATACCAGAGCTACCAGCTAAATCATTGCTGTCAAGGAAGTTCGTCTCTTCTGCTGTGATGATTGAATCCATTTTAAGAGAGACATGCTGCAGTAGTGAGCCATAATTTATCACAGAAAATAACGTAGGTACTAACTGACTGACTGACTGACTAACTATATATAACAGGCCAAGAATGCAGGGAGTGTCAGTCAATCAGATACTGGATTGCCAACTCATTTAATTGCTTGCAGCCAAACAGTGCTTATTGCGCGTGCAGTGGCATCATATTTCACAGTACTGCTGAAGCGCTAATTCAGTTGGTTATGAATATGCAGTAGTGGGAGTGTCTGTGAAATCTGGTGACCGTGAATTCAGCCAGTTCCACAGTATTTATCTTGCAGCTTTAACAGTTTATTTTTAAGTATTTCCCAACTTGTATTGGTATTTGTCTTCCCAGTTTCAGTTTTCCAGTCCCATGTTTCAAGTTCATCTCTCATACCTGTGAAGTCAAGTCTTTTATAACTGTAGAATATTGTTCTTCCCTTGCTAGGCTGGAAACTTTTATTTACAGTTAGGAAAATTACTGAGTGATTGCTGGACAACAATGGATCCATTATCTTATCTTATATATTAAGGATTTTGGTATATTTTGGATTGCAAGGTCCAAAAGTTGTTACCCATTGTTTTGGTTTATTATTTGCCTTGAACTACTTTCCCTAATGATGTCTAGTAAAGAGTTTCCTTGCGAAGTATGTGCTAGTAAGTTATTGTAGTCTATGTCTAGTTGGTTAAAATTTTCTAACATGAGTGTATCCATCTTGCCACTGTAATGGGTGATTTAGTCTAGATACTTTTTGTAGAGATCTCTATTGGTTCCTGGTATATTTGGTGCTTTCCAGTTAGACAATAATATTGTATTTATAGACCCTGTTATTATTGTGTTGTGTGCCCCCCCCCCGTGACTTTTACTACTGATATGTCCCTGTGGGGATAACTGTTTATGACTGCACAATATCTTGAGTTAGCCAGGTTGTCCTTGATTTGTCCTATGTTGTCTTTTTCCAAGGAGTGTATACATTAAGCTGTATAGGGTTCCCATGGTATTGCAATTTATTTATTTATGTTTTTGATAACCAGGTAAGTGAACTGATTCAATGGACCATTTTCAGCCATGACCCGAACCACAGAGTGGTAACAAGAGTCAACAACAAAATACATACCATGGGTAAGATACACTACAGTTCCGATAAGGCAGTGTTAGAAGTACATGAGAATACATGAGAGAGCAACACTACACCATGTGGTCAGGAACTCTAGACAATAGGTTCCGTGAACAAATACAGATAGTACAGTTGGTGATTGTTACAGGAGTACAAGATACCCAACATGCAATAATCTGTTTAACACAAAGTTAGCTAACTAGTATAAAGTGATACAATACAGTACAGAAAAAACATGTGGAACAGACAGACTTCCATTAGCTTGAGAACTAGGGTTGTAGTACTTGGTGGTTGTCAAGGGAGCAGTTACACATAGTCTCAGTGAGAAGCCAGTCCTTCAGGTTTGTTTTGAAAGACAAGTGGAAGGGTGATGAGCAAATGGATGATGGGAGATGGTTCCAGAGGGAGGGGGCTGAGACAGAGAAAGCCTTACTGCCCATCCTTGTCAAGATATGTGGGACTTCCAGAGGGGTGATAGAGGAATCCCTGAGATTTCTAGAGGCTGCTCTTTCAGCCAGGAGTGAAGCATAGGGGGAGTGCAGGTAATTTCTGAGGACGCAGTCAACCAGGCAACCCTTAGCATAGTCAACTCAGTCTTAAGGAGGGAGCCAGCCAAGAGACTGATAGAGCACACAGTGGTGGGTGGTATAAGGAGCTTGGAGGACAAAGCGGCATATGGAATTATATGTGGTGCTAAGGCGGGAGTGAAGAGAAATGGACATGGCAGAGTAAATAGGGGAACAGTAGTCCAGTAGGGGGAGGAAATTACCTTGTGCAATTGCCAGGTGAGCTTCAGAGGACAGGAGATGCTTAAGGCAGTATGCAACACCTAGTTTCTGGTGAATTTTCCTCACTGTGAGATTTGTATGCTCATTGAAGGTAAGAGAGGGATCTAGTGTCATCCCCAGGTATTTAAATGTGGAGACAGTTTCAAGAGGAAAGCCTGCTGGAGTGAACACAGTGAGGGATGTGTTGGATTTGGTGATCTTGGCGATGTATGGTTTGGAGCCAAAGATCATGACTTTCATTTTTCTTTCATTTACAAGTAGTTTGCTAGAAAGGAACCAATTGTGCACAGCACTGTAATTGAGTGTGATGGTGGAGGAGATGGGTTGCAGGGACTTGTTCCTGTGGTATAGAACAAGGTCATCTGAATAAAGTAAAGCATTGTAGTTCAGGCTAGCTGCTGGGAGTGCATTGATGAACATAGAAAACAGCAGCGGGCCAAGGATGGAGCCTTGGGGAACCCCAGTATGAATGGGTAGTGAGGCAGAGGAGTCTTTCCCAATTTGCACGGACTGGGACCTGTTTGAAAGGCAACAGCAGAACCAACCAGCAGTGTTAGGGGAGCAGCCAAAGTGAGACAGCGTATTGTGGAGGAGCTTGTGATCGACTAGGTTGAATGCCTTCAACAAGTCCACAAACACTGCACCTGTTGCCTTGCCTGAATCCATGTTCCTTAGGACATGGTCAGTGAAAAGTGCCAAGGCCTAGGAGGTACTGTGGTGTTTGCGGGAACCATGCTGTAGGGGACATAGGAGATTGTATTTATGTAGGTGTTCTGACAGTAGGTAGTGCACGATTTTTTCTCAAATCTTGCTAAGGTGTGGGAGGAGGGAGATGGGTCTGTAGTTCTCTGGGTCAAGGAGATCACCTGATTTATAAATTGGCATGAAAAGTGCATGTTTCCAGGAGTCAGAAACAGTTGCTGATGTGAGGGCAAGGTTTAATATGTAGGCTAGGGATCTGACAAGAGCTGGGGAGATAATCTTCAGGAAGGAGAGGTATATCCCATTGCTGTCCGGGCTCCCTCTATTAGGGAGTGCCTTCAACAGCTTAGTGGTGACGTTGTGACCAATGGCCCTAAAGTAGAAGGAGGGAGTGGAAGTGGCACTTGTTGAGGAGCTGTGGTAGGCACCATGGGCTCCACTATCATGTCCAGTAGTGGACTGGGGAGGGAGCTTGCTTAGGTACATGCTTAGGTCCGTAAACATAGAGTTAAAGGTATCGGCGATCTTAGTGGGGTCATCAATTGGGCCAGTGGGGGATGCAAGTTGCATAATTTGCTTATTTGATTTGGGATTTATAAGGGAACCAGTAGAGGCCCAGAAGCTGCAGGGATTCCCAAAGGAACTTTTTTGCATGTTAGTGAAATAAGTGTGTTTCAGTGTCTTGACTGCTTTTTTACAAGTGTTACGCAAGTGCCTATAAGCATCCCAGAGTTGTGGTGCAAGTGAGGATTTGCAGGCCCTCCATTTGGACTCCCTAGCTTTCATTAGTGCCAGCAGCTGTTTAGATAGCCATGTGGTGCAGCCCCCCCCGACCCTCCTGGTGGTGATGGAGAAGTGTTTATCTTGTAGCCTCTGAAGAACATTAGTGAGAAAAGTAACTGCGGAGGAGACATTGTTAAGGAGGTAGTAAGCAGACGAATTTATGCTCTTGGCATCATACAGGGCAGGATTAAGGTCTTGGTTGTTAAACTTCCTGGTGGACAGGAGTTTATGAGGTGGATGGTTGGCCTTTGTGGTCAACACAATATAGGCGGGGGAGTGGTCACTCACTCAATCGGCCATTGTGCTTGCCTGGAGAACTAGATCAGCCCAGTTAGTAATAATCCAGTCTAGGGTAGTATGGTTTAGGGAGCGGTGGTTGTACCTGGTAGGTGAGGAAATGACTTGCTCCAGGGTGTAGGACTTCAAGAGCATCGCATAGTCGGGGTCAGGCACTGCTGTCCAGTTGATATTGAGGTCACCAAAAAGGATGGTGTCTCATTGTGGTGAGACAGAAGCAAGGCCCTCTAGGAAGTTAGATAGGCCCTGAACCCGCCCCGGTGGGGGGTTATAGCAGCAGCCTATATGCAGTTTCTTTGATGCCCCAAGGGTTAAGTCAGCCAGGATCCATTCACTTGGAGAGTTAGGGGTAGAGTTATTGATGATGGAGGCAGAGATATGCTCCTGCACATATAGCACAACACCCCTGCCCCTTTTCCTACCTGGCCTGTCCAGGTGGAGCAGTGAGTACCCAAGAAGTTGGTACTAGGCAATGTCATGGTATGATTTTAGCCATGTCTCCAAGAGACCGAGCACATTGGGTTTATATACCGCCACCCATGCCTCCCAATTTGGTGAACTTTGATGGCAAACTGCATATGTTCAAATGTGCAACTCTAAGGCCACCTTGCTTAGCCCGGGTGATGTTAGTATGATTGATCTGAACATTTGTGGGGCCTGGGTTGCATTCCACATCACCCACGAGAAGAGCAAGGAGGAGGAGGGAGAGGAGAGGGCATATGGAAGGGAGTGAGAGTGGGGAGAATGATGGTGAGGGACTGGATAAAAAGGCCAAGCAAGCGGTGTTCATAACTGGTTAGTAGAGCCAGCATTGCCAAGACCATAGGAGTAAGGTCATCCCTAGGACTAAAATATGGGGTAACAGGTAGGGAGTGTGACGAGTGGCTGGAGAAGAGGCATTGCTGTTCAACCACAAGTATTCTTGCACAGTGATCAGTGACGAGCAGTAAACCACTCATGGAGATCAGCACCAGAAATAGCAGATAGAGGTTCATAATGGCCACTTATGAAAATAGGCAAGTTGGATGTGCTGGTGCTTTTCTAAGGTTTAGGCTGGGGTCACTTTAAGAGGTGGACTGCCAACTTAAGAGGTGGGGAAAATAGGGAATGTACACAGTAGGGAAGAGCATTTGAAGAGTGTCGGGGTTGGGGAGGGTGAGTGGGATAAAAAACAGCCCCAAAATACAGTTGTAATCAAATAAAATAGAGCAGAATGCTAGCATATATTAAATTAAGCAAAAGCACTCCGATTTTCAAATAATGGAGCAAAGGTGGGGCTGACTGGCCACTCAGTAATACTCAGCCAATCGGATGTAAAACGCTCCTGTATGAAGGCGGGGAAGCAGCCCCGAGTAATTACCTTGAGGAGCTGGGGGGATCAGACTTCCTCGGCTAGAGCGCATGGCCATGGCCTTCTGCTGAAGTTTTTGGCCATGCTGCCTCCTCGGCAGCAGGGCACCCAGTCAAAGGCAGGCAGGATCAGCATTGAGGAGCTGGGAGGGGATCAGACTTCCTCAGCTAGAGCGCGGCAGCCACGGCCTTCTGCTGAAGTTTTGTCCGTTACCTAATATTTGGCCTTGATATTTGTACATCTTACCTCAAAGGCATACATCTTCATTTTATATAATTTTCATATATGTGTATTATACAAGGATTATTGTTTTGTTCATTAAATCTTACATGCAATGTGATTATTCCCATAATCAATGTTCATGCATTATTAGTTTTGCCATTATTTTTTGTGGACTCTGAACAGTCTCATTTTGAGATACTGTTCATTTTTTGGTATGGTTTATTGGCTTTATATTGCCACCAACTCTCTTTTTTGCAAGTGCATCACCTATATGTAATATAAGGGCCTAAAAGATGCCATCTCTAGCAAATTGGGATTTGTTTCCCATGCAGTTTTTTAAGAGCGCTGTGGAGGGAGCAGTTCCATGTGTGTCTGGACACAGATCTCATATCCACAGATGTTTGCCCAAGTAGCAGCATTCACAGCCTCCAGCCTCCCTACTGCATACACAGACCAGAACACAAAGGAGTTGGGGGTGTATTGGGGCAGAGCAGAGCTGGAAAGTGGAGCAGGGGAATGGGGGAATACAGCAATCCTGGCCCCACAGAGATGCCCAGGATGCCCTCCTGTATTTGGAGAATCCAAAAATCAGAATTATAGGGATACCCCAGCCAACTCCATAATGATTAAAAGTATGAGCTGGGGTATCATATATTAAGGAACTGCACTGCAGGAGCTGGCCGGAGGACTCAGATTTCCCCATGCTATACTGGTGCAAACTGAACTGAAATATTGATAGTCAGGGACGAGTTCTCTGATGTAACAAAGTGTTTGAACCATTAAGGTACTGTTTGTGATCTTAATATATCTTAATATATGATATGGTCTAACAGGACAGATAAGAAGAGTGAATACTGCATTATCTGGGCCTGAAGAAGTGGTGGTCTAGCCACAAAATGCCACCCTTGTTATCTTGGTATGTGATTAAATAAAGACGAAACTATATCATTGGTATGAATTATTTGTGTGAACCCCAATTCATGGTTTTACTTCAGATGAAGCAATCCTCCAATGACTATTATATCCCTTAAAGGGAAAATATGTTAACTGAAAGCAAATATGCTGCCTTCCCACCATGTCAGTTCAAAGGGTTGTGAGTAACTGGCACAGGGCAACATTGGGGGAAGATCCAGGGAGCATGGGGAACAACTGAGGGGAGGGTGAAAATGTGTAACTGCTGCCTCCTCCCTTGTATAATGCTGCTGCCCTCTTTACACCCTTACCAGTGTACAAAACCTCAGTGTAGTGGCATGGATGAAGCTGGGGCTGGCCTCTGCAGGAGGTGCAGTGGGTGCTTTGGATATGCAGTGGTCTCTGCATGTGTGGAACAAGACCTCTACACACATGTAGCCTCCCTATCCCCCCCAATGTGAGAATAGAAGCTCTCTGTGGACTCTCTGGAATGGGCACATCTATCTTAAGTGATTTGATTTGAGCAGCTGGCACTCTTGTACCCTACCCCAACTAGAATTGGTGCGTGTTCCTTTTTACTTCTTTATGCCCCCATCTCCCAGGAGGATACCCCTTGCAGTAAGACTCCTCTCCCAACAGGCAGACACAGAGACCCATGCTAGCATTCATAGGGTGGTGCTGCCACAGGACATTACAGCATTGCAAGCAGCTCATGGGTATCTCAAAGAGGGGTAGCCCTGCAATGGGCAGAATTACAGCAGCTTTAAAAATGGAGTTACCTTTGTGCAGCATGGATTGGCCTTCTATAAGGGGGTGGCTACTATCACATGCCCAATGCAGATAGGCATCATCACTATTAACTGCTGAGTCTATGCTTTATGGGGGTTAGCATAATGGTTAGGACCAAAGCGTGGATGGAAGATATTTACCCTCATCAGTTCTAGTTTTGGTAGCACATGAGAGACTCCCAGCTATATGTAAATGTTGTAAAATGGAAAGTACAAAAAATATGCTACTAAATGTGGCCTTTGCCTGTAAAATTGATAGTTTTTTCTTCCAATTCTAATTAAGCACCTTTGGTGCCAGCAGCGGTTTATCCTATATCTGCCCATGTTGTGGCCTTCCCCTACCTCACTTAGCCTCATTCCCCCCAGGCTTATCTGCTATGGGCTTTTAACTGGCCCGTGGCTTGATCTCCATGGTGAGGCTTCTCCAATGGTGAGGGGAATGACAGAGATCCCTAGTCCTGGCAAGTCATTCAGGGCTTCCTGGAGGCTGGGATGAGAGAGGTGCCACTGCTGGTGTCATGCTGCTTAACTCAAAGGGTTTTTTCTTTGTAGCTTCCCCTAGGGGAGTGGACATGCAATGATGTCAGCACACCACTATGCACACTCCCGCACTTGGTGCATAGGCATCCACCACTCCCCTACGCCTCATCTCGTGGTGCCAGGCTCCCTTACCTCCAGTCGATATAAGAGGTCAGGCAATCACTGGGCACCTCAGCCCTCCTGCCACAGAGGAGGAGGAGAGCAATCCATCAGATGTTTAATACTCTTCCATCTAGACAGCCCTCTGATACCTAAGGCTAGTTCCTGAAACCAGGTCATCAGCATCGGAAGCTATAGTGCTACTGCTGTGCTGGCAAATCAGCATTGTAAAAATTATACTTAAATATACCCTTTAATGAGTTCAGTGAAATGAAAGTGCAAACAACAGGCAACGCTTCCTGCAGGCCTATCAAGGGGATACATATGGGGAAAATTAATAAGTATTCCACAGATGCTCAGGAGCAAACAATGCATCTGAATGGGACAAAACTGTTTGGTCCTGAGACCTACATCACTGTGGACCATATGCGCTAATGTGCCCAGCACACACTAGTAAGGTCCATACTGGGCCATGCAACTACATGGCAGATGGCAGAGATGCATGGCCCCCATCTAGCCCGATGCATGTTCATGCAGGTCAGCACATGGGACAGAACGAGTCCAGACCATGAGCTCCCAATCAGAAGCCCCTACTGACACCAAACTAGATGCCCTGCTCTACAGTAGCAGGGGATCATGGGATATGGCAGCCTGCATATGGACTTCCAGGGCCCCTACAGGCCACCATTCAAGTTTCATTATGCTGCACACAGTGCACCACAGCTGACATTAACCTCCCCAACCCTATGTGGCATGGAGGGGGCTTGGGGTACGTGGCTGCGGGACACCGTACAGCTGCATGGTCTCAAGTTGGGAGTGTGTGCACATGTTATGGCTGCCCTCTGGCTGGCATAATGGAAAGCTCTCCCACCAATGGCACAGCAGAGTATAAGGGACATTGTGCATGCTGCATTCTGCCAGCCCTCCATAGGTACAACCACTCCCCACTGCCTTCTCAGAGCAGTGGCATTGCTGCATTGAATCTAGTGCAGACAACCCTGGACAGAAGTGCACAGCAGGATCATGCAGTTAGTCGATCCACCTATGTCCAGTGGACACCTGGGATGTGCACATCCTGACCTTACTCTCTGTGGATTGTGGCACATAGGTCCAGGATCACATCATGCATAGGGCCCTATATTAGCACATTCCCCTGCAAATGTACATTCCATGCAAATGACCTCTTTGCCCATATAGAATGCAAAGCAATAATCTGCATGTTGTAATGGCCTCATTACCTAGTGAGGCACAAGTGTTTGCTCTGTGGAGTACATGGAAGACTTTTCCTCCTGTTTTGTGTGGTTTACACCCTACCGCCCCACAGGCAGGTGCTGGTGCCATGTGTTGTTCCTCCATTCCTAAGCACTGATTAATAAAGACATGTCACTGGCATCTAGTGGCTCCCCCTATTCATAGACACAGTTAAATAAGACACTTCCCTGGTGTCTAGGATCCCCATTTCTAAGCAGAGTAAAATAAAGATAATTCCCTGGCATCTAGTAGTTCCCCAATTCCTAGACATAGTTAAATTAGTACTCTTACCAGCTCCTCTGTGGTACTACCACCCCCCGTGTGCCTTGCACCCCAGGCCAGTGGCTGGTGCAAGCCTCTGCTTACCTCTATGGCCAGCCGCCATCTCCCCTGAAGTCTGTTATTGATAGACTCTAGTATAGGCATAGTACTGTCTATTGATACAGGACTTGAGGGATGGCCTTCCATACTCATAGAAACTGATTTTGAAGGGCTGTCCCACAAGTCGTGTATCAATAGACTGTACTTGCCTGTACCACAATCTGTCAGTAACAGACTTCTGTGACAGATGGTGGCCGGCCAAGGAGATGAATAGTGGGTTGTGCCAGCCTCCCATCCTGGTGTTGATGGGTGGTGGGTGGGGGCACTTTGGGGGGGTACTGGACAACAGGGAACAGTCCTTATTTAACTGTGCCTGGGAATCGGGGGGACCACAAGAAACTAGAGAAGTATCTTGATATTACACTGTCTCTTCATTTACATGAGGTTGCATAGCACTGTCTACAAGGTGCAGAAGTGTACAATAAGTTTAACTACCACCCAATCATGGAAATTATGCAGCGCACAAATATAGCAAAAATAAATTGGAAAGTGAAAATTTTGAGTTTTACAGTATATTCCTACAGAATGAAAACGTATCTTCATACTAATTCTTTACTTCAGCCTCAATTGCACAGAAACCAGATAGTCCAATAAAACAACCTTTCTCTCAAATTAGAAGATTCATGATGTCACTGCAAGCACAGTTGCTTGAAGTTGAGGGTGCTAAACTTTTTCCATCTTGTATTTATTCAGCTTTCTACTCCAGTGCCCCCCTCTTCTGGCAGCTATCCTCAGCTCCATCATCCACCCCACCCAAGAATTACCTTCAGCTCTTGTACTGCCATGGGTGAGTGGGTGCTTTGGTAAGTGGTGCGGTGCCTGTGGGGTATTGGCATCATCTTCCCACTAGTATCTAGAGGTGTTTCCCCCCATGTTTTCTCCCCATCCATCTAGACCAGTATGCATGTAGACATGTGAACACCTCAGCGCCTGCACCCAGCAAACCAGGTGGCAGCCATGCAGAGGTATGCATTATCTCCCCTCCTGAAGGAGGAGAGCCATCATTTGTTGCTTAGTCCTCCATCCCCAAGCCGGCTCCCAAGTGACCCTGCTCCATTTCTGAACCTGCGTCACTGGTGTGGCAGCAGGTGAGGAACCCAGTGCCTGAGCCCTCTAAACCACTGGGCTGGCTGAGGGTGCTAAATGTGCTATTTGCAGACTATAGTTTCAGAAGAAAAGACAGGGAAACATTGTTTTATTATGACATGTAATAACAAATTCTGGCTAGAGCCAACATGGCTGCAAAATAATGTTATTGATGTTGGTGGTAGGTGTGTGTGGCCAGCACTTTTTGTAGCAGTAGGTAGTCTATGTAGTTACTAAATATTTACACCTGCGCTACAGACTTTTCACAAGGTGCACAATGACAGTAATGAATAGTTTTTACAAATGGCTGCTGGCCAAAGTGGCTCTCGGAGCTCACTGGAGTCCAACATAAGGCAAACACTGGAGGACATCAGACACATTGAGATGACATTAGACTAAAATAGCAAGATGACAGTGCAGAATTAAATATTTATGTATTTGCTTAGTGACATTACATGAATGTAAAATCCATTGCCACTGGCAAATGAGCTGAGTTAGCTGAAGGACATAATAAAAATAAGAAATCTCCATAATATCCTAGAGGTATTTCCGGTCATTTGCTAACGGCATTGGATTTTCAAAGGATGTACTGTGTGCCTTTCAGCAATATAGAAATATCTTTGTCTTTTTGCTCCCTCATCTCTCCTTTTAATCTACTGTCATGTAAATTTCTCTGCTGTCCACTGTCATGGACTCATATGCAATTTGCAGTTACAGCAACACCTCAAAGGGTTGTCTCTTTTTACTTCCTATTTCCTATGCTATCCTATTGCAAGCAGCTGTAAAGTCAACCGACTGATCGCATAAACTGCCATTATCTATACTTCTATCTTTTTATTTGATTATGCCTTTAACAATCTATCGCTATATAGCGTGACAGCATGTTCAGAGTGACAGGTTATGTTTAAATTATAGTATACGTGGGTAGCATTTTTTTTCAGTAGCAGCCAAAGTATGTAATTAGTAAATATTTAAACCTGCGATAATGTAGTTTTCAGAAGGTGCAATATGACACTAATGAATAATCAATAGACATGGGTCTTGGTCAAAGTGCTTCTCTGAGCTCACAGAATTGCAACATGAGCGAACCACTGTAGGACATCAAAGGAATCAAGATGACAGTACAGTAAAAAGTGGGATGGGAGGGTAGAAAGAAATGCTCATATACTTGCTTAGTGCCAACATTATGTCCATTTAAAATCCACTGTCACTGGCAAATGAGTTGAATTAGCAGTAGGGCATAATAAAAATGAGAAATATCCATGACCATAAAAATGAGGTAAGTTATTGCAACAGTAAAAGACACTGGAAAATCATTTAAATCTATGTTCATTTTTTTATTTTTTTTTTAAATATTGTCTTCAGTTTCTTTGGGCATGCAGTCAGATGAGGACAGGAGTGAAAGTGTCATGATCTAAATGTATTTCATTTTTTTTTATTTCATAACTGGGTAAGTAGACTAGACCGGCAGTCTTTTCACAGCATGACCCATGAAAACAGAGTGTAATAACTAAATGATAACAGGGAAAAGGTTGAAACTGTAAAACAGTCACATGATGCATAACAGTTGCAAAAGTGAAACCTGGCTATGAAAAAGTTTCCAATCAATGGAAGGGATGAAATCTCAAGATGCATTTTTCATAGATACTTTAGTTAAAATTTGGAGACTGGGATAGACATGTTCAGGTGAAGCTTGGTTTGAGATGAGGAGGGGCAGTACATATAATATAGAATATATCAAATGAAGTGCAAAATATGTAGAGTTGAGTACATCAAATAAAAGTGCAAAACAAAGCACCATAGGCAAGGAGAACAAAAAAAAAAGGTGTGCAAAAATTAGAAATGTAAAAATTAGTAAAAGTATAATTGTAAATAAGTGGGGCTATACAAAGAATTTTAAACTAAAGAAATATTTTAAAAAACCTGTGTAGGGAGCGCGTGTCAATCTTAAGTTGGAGGAAAGGAATTCATATTATCCTTGTCCCTATCAATACAGTATAGGAGCATCCAGGTCACTAAGTAAACATGCAATGGTGCAGATAGTGGCTTCATGGATGCATGCATATGTCTGAATACATCTGGCCTAGCCTGTGGCACGTGGTTGGCCATACTGGGGCACTATTCAAACAAGAGGGAGGTGAGTAACAGACTGGCTGAACTCTCCTCAGCAGTGACTGACAGATTGAGATGGCAGTCTTGAGCCTCTGTAATAGCAATAAACAAGGGGCATATAGGTGGGTAAGTGAGAGTGTGGATGTGATGGACAATATAAAGATACACAGATAGTATCACTGAATTATATAGCACAAACAAATATTAGCAGCCAGTTGAAATTAATTAATTTGTAACTATGTTGTCTGTCTAGGTATGATTCAGTAAATGTGAACATTGTTATTCAAAACCTGTAACAAAGTCTTAATATAGTGTAAGACACTTTATCAAGATGTGTGTGGAGGAGACTGACAACACTATTCCATTTAATAGAGATGGGGATACCAGATTACTATTGATGGGCTACCAGCTACGCACACATAAGTCCTCAACTTAGTTTCTGTGTGGTGTGACCAAACTGAGCCTAACTATTTCTGCTGTTAATGGGCTGCTGAGCATGCATAATAGCCTTGTGAATAGCTCTGTCAGCCTTCTCCTCATCCATGTTCTCCAATCTGTGATGAAGCCCCGATTCTCCCAACCCCTAGCCGAACACTTTGGTTGCCCCCAATCAAAATGGAGATTCTCCAATGGCCTAAAGGTAAATGCACCAGGCAGGATGGGCATGGCATTATTCTTGATTCTCTGTAGCTGTCTTTTGGTTGAACACCCTCACAATGTTCGGGAGTTGACTGATTGTTGCTTTACATAGCTCTGTAGTTCCATAGCTTTCTCTGCATTTCTGATCCCTGTGTGTTGATCTCTGTAGCTGGTTTGTTGTTGTAAAAAAAACAAAAAGTGAGAGGCCAACTTTACAATAGTTTGCAAGCTTAAAACTACAGTATTGCAGTAAGCTGAAGGACGGTCATTTAAGCCCTCTCTCCATCTTAAATTTACCTTCCAGCTCCAGTGTAAGCTGGTAACCAGTTGCCAGAGTATGCAGAGGTGCAGTTACAGTAAGTCAGCAATCATCTAGATATGGGCACCAAGTGATTTACTGATCCACCCAGAGCTACCAGGAGAGGAGTCACTGAGTGTGTCAGTCAGTAGTGGGGTTAAGTAAGCGGGAGTGGGCAGTAAGCGTGACTGTTGGCAGCCAGATAGAAGGCAGTGGGGCAGCTGTCGGTAGCGGGACTGCCAGCTAGTAGTTTGGCTATGGTACTTCTGAACAGCAGGAGGCCAAGGCCAGCATTTGTTTTGTATTTCTTTTCTGTTTGCTGCACTCAGTAGTTCAAGTTGGGAGCAAGAAAATAGTGTGGTGGGGGCAAGAGACAAAGGAACAGCACTGTGGTGAATGGAAAGGAAATGGAAAGATGTGCTTCAACTCCACTCAGTGAAAGGAGACAGCTGTAGTACATGCAGTATCTGGTCATGTGCTTCCACAGCCACCTTTAGTATGTGATGTAACATCACTACATCAGCATAGCTCTAATAGGTACGTTGCAGGGCTTCACTGTAGCTGTCCTCAAGAAAAGAAGTACTGTATAGCAGCTTAATGTCATGCCCTGTATATTTTATCTGATTGGGTCTAAGGCACTTTTTAGCTCCAGAAAATATTCCTGTGGCTGACATGCAGTTAAGTAAAAGAAAAACTGCCTACTAGAAAGAAGTGAAAAAAAAAACACTGACCACTCACCTCTTTGTGGTCGGCATCTGAAACCAACAGCAAGTGATTGCCCCATACCCCCCCCCATTGCCCCTATCTGCATGGTATATGGGGTTTCCTGAATCTCAGTTAAATAAATAAATGTAAAATAAAGGCAAAGAATCAAAAGTAAACTGTGGACATCTCACTTTTTTGTAGTTTTCATCTGAAACCTCCTGCCCTGGTGCATTCTAGAGCAAGCAACTGTGCAAGTCATTTATAACCTAATAGCACTTAATCACAAAAGGTTATCACCTAAAAGGATATCAGAATATAACAACTTCATTTTTCTTTATTCAATATAATCCAGCAACTCTCAATTGTAATCGCTATCTAACATGCCAGGCCACTTGGTCTCAGATGTCGACTGTAAAGAAGTGAGTAGTTATTAATTTACTTTTACTTCTTTGATTTTATTTTACATTTGTTTATATTATTTATTTGTTTTAACTTGATCACAAGAAAACATTGCTGCAGGACTAGTCTCAGTGCAGGAAGGGGAGAGCTGGGTTATAGAGGTAATCACTTGCTCATGGTTTCTAATGCCAGTTGCAAAGAGGTGAGTGGCTGGCAGTTTATTTTTACTGCTTTCCAGCAAGCAACCTACATAGAAACATAGACCTTAACAGCAGATAAGGACCACTTGGCCCACCCAGTCTGCCCTTTTTTTCCTACCTACATTGTTACAGCAGATCATACTTGATCTACTGCTCTTTCTCCCTCCTCTTTTCCTTTCCACTATGATTCCCTTGTGTCTGTCCCATGTATTCTTGAGTCCTGCCACTATCTTCACCCCCACCACCTCTGCTGGAAGACTGTTCCAGGAATCCACCACTCTTTCTGTGAAGAAGTACAGTACTTCCTAACACCTCTCCTGAATCTACCCCTTCCAGCTTCATTGCATGTCCCCTTGTTCTTGAACACCTTTTCTTCTGAAAAATACTTACCTCCTATACCTTATTTATCCCTGTCAGGTTTTTAAAGATCTCTATCATATCCCCCTCTCCCTTCTGTCTTCCAGTGTGTACATATTGAGTCAGTTTAGTCTTTCCTCATAGAGCTTTTGATGCAGACCCTGTACCATTTTAGTTGCCCTTCTCTGGGCAGCCTCTACTCTGTCTATGTCCTTCCAGAGATGTGATCTCCAGAAATGCGCACAGTACTCTAGGTGGGGTCTTAGCAGAGATCTATACAGGGGTAACACCACCTCCCTCTTTCTGCTGGTGATACCCCACCCAATGCACCCCAGCATCCCACTAGCTCTCCCAACTGCCTCATCACACTGCCTGGCCACCTGTAGGTAATCTGATATGATTACCTCTAGGTCTCTTTCCTGTTTGGTGGTTGTCAGTTTTGTTCTTTACCCCTGGGTTTCTGTGCCCTAAGTGCATTATTTTGCACTTTTTCACATTGAAACCCAGCTGCCATATCCTTGACCACTCCTCTAGGTTTCTCAGGTCTCTGCTCATCCTTTCACTACCCCCTGGGCTGCCCACCCTATCACAGATTTCAATGTCATCCACAAAGAGGCCGACCTTCCCTTCCAGCTCCAGAAGTATGTCCTAAAGGGGCAGCTACTAGAAGAAACAAAGCTGGAACAGGATCTTGGTGTCATGATCTCAAACAATTTAAAGGTAGGAAAGCAATAAGAAAAAGCAACAATAAAGGCAAGCAGCATCCCTGGATATATTGGTAGAGGTATTACCAAGTAGGAAGCGTGATGTAATCCTCCCACTGTACAGGTCCCTGATGAGACCTCACTCAGAGTACTGTGTGCAGTTCTGGAGACCTCACCTAAAAAGGATATAGACTATCTGCAAACCATGCAGAGATGTGCCACCAAAATAGTGCAGCATCTGCACCATGAAACATACAAAGCTAGGCTCAGCCAGCTAAATTTATTCTCCCTCGAGCAGAGGAGGAACAGAGGAGACATGATTGAGACATTTAAAATTGTTGAAGGGATCAGCACAGTACAGACCAGGAACCTCTTCTGGGAAAACAGGGCTGCACGTACTGGGGGACACAACATGCACCTGTTGGGGGTAAATTCAAAACAAATGTTAGGAAGTACTTTTTCATGGAGAGGGTGGTGGACCCATAGAACAGCCTGCTATCAGAGGTAGTGGAAGCCAAGACGGTCAGTGAACTCAGACAGGCATGGGATAGACAGTATAGTCACCGTAGCAAGACAAATTGATAGTGGGGGGTAGAAAACCTGGGCAGACTGGATGGACCACACAGCCTCCTTCAGCAGGCAAATTCTTATGTTCTTATGTTCTCCTCTGCAATGTCACTTGTATGTATGTATGTTTGTTCATTTTTATTTGTTCAATCATAAAAAGATCATTACAAAAATTTATACAAAGAACACTAACACATAAATAAATAGACAATACATTTTAAAAATAAATTACAGAAATATTTGTGCAAAGCAGCAAATAAAACCGACCCGAACTCTATCTCTGAATGGTGCTGATTATTTGTTTCCTTATTTTCTGTATATTACATAAATAAAGAGCAGTATTTCTAATGGTATACCCATCTTCTGTAGTAAAAGGAATCCTTATTATTATCTCATTCAAATAATCTGTAAGGGAGACAAGAATCGGCCCCAACCATCTCTGTCTAGATGCCCTATACCACTGGCATTTTAAGACAACATGTTCTAAATCTTCCTTCTCGTTAGTACCACAAAAGTAATGAGGATTCGTGATCATAGATCTTATTAAACCTACAGTCAAGCTCATTAGACAAGAAAAAAACTATCTGGAATCTTGCATTTCAGGATGTTCCAAATATTCCAAATAATACCGACAATAATGGTGACAA
This sequence comes from Neoceratodus forsteri, assembly GCA_016271365.2. Taxonomy (NCBI): domain Eukaryota; kingdom Metazoa; phylum Chordata; order Ceratodontiformes; family Ceratodontidae; genus Neoceratodus; species Neoceratodus forsteri. The sequence continues at coordinate 350,624,067 of CM028132.1, read as the reverse complement.
TCATTTTGAGTATACCAAATTGCAAATTTAGAATTTTGCTTGTAGTGTGTATCATAGATCCTATATTTCTGTATAATCAGCTGCTTAAGAAACAATCCATAGCTTCTGGAGATGCTGATATATTGAGTAGTCAATGCATACAAATTCAGATGATCAACTGAATTTAATATCTTTTTAACCCAGGACAGCCAACTAGATTTTTTGCAGTCCAGAATTTCCCATTTCATTTTTTCCAACAAACATTTTTTTTGCATAACGATGATCTGGTAACAAATTAAGCCTAATCTAGAAATTAATTACATGAGATTCAGCTAAAGCAATAAGGCTAGAGAGACCCAATTCAGCTCTAACAAACTGAGTGGGAGTTGTTCTAGGGAAACCAATAACTCTTTTAAGCACTCTTATTGTTGGTTTTTCTAATTTAACAATATATTTGTGATCCCATAACTCACAACCATAAAGGACTCAGGAATTGTATTTTGCTTCTAAAGTTCTCAAAAGAGGAATGAGTGAATTGCCACCATGTATATAATTAAACCTGCTCAGAGCTTCACTATGCTTATTCCATTTAAAAGAAGATGATACCACAATTCCCAGGTACTGGTATTCATTCACAAGTTCCAACCTTTTGGACTTTATAAACCATTTATATTTGCATGTGGTGCCTCCCAATGCCATTGCCTTTGATTTGGTCAAATTTATTTTCAGAAAATTCTGGTCTGCAAACTTAGCCAGCTCATTTAACTTTAACTGGAGTCCCCTAGGAGACAGTGATAACAATAACAGATAGTCCACATAAGCAAGAATTCCACATGAGTCTCTTCCAATTTTGTGAGAATCAGTTTTTGAATTATTTATGTTTACTAAGAAGTTGTTTATGTTGATTGAGAAATGTGAGGGAGCAAGGATATAGCCCTGTCTCACACCACAATTGGTATAGAAATGCTCAGTTAAGCCCCCCACCACTATTTCTGACCTGAGCCCACGTATCAGTATATAATAGTTTAATAGCACTTATGAACACAGGATCAATTCCATCACTTCTCATCATATACCATAACAGTTCTCTATCTAAGGTGTTAAAAGCTGAGGTGAAGTCAATAAATGCCATATATAACTTCTGACTTCTCAAATTAACATATTTTTCTTGTAAGTGTTAGAGTATATACAACTTATTAAGTGTTGAAAATGACTCAAGAAAACCAGCTTATCCCTGAAATGAATCACCCAATTCTTGTATTTTCAAAGTCAGATGGTTAAGTAAAATTTTAGAAAGTATTTTTTCCATAATATCAATTAGGCTTATAGGATGATAATGTGCCAGATCTCCCTATTACCTTTCTTGAAAATGGGTACAATCACTGAGCCCCTCCATGAGTCCAGTATATGATTAATAGTTAAGCAGGTATTATAGAAATCTACCAGCAACTCAACCCATTTAGAGTTCAACTGTTTGTAAACTTTACAGAGAATTAGATCAGGGCCTGCAGCCTTATTATTTTTTAAACCATCAATTGCTTCACTCACTTCCATTTTAGAAATAGTAAGCTTTGACATCACTTTTTGATCAAATGATGGTACAAGCTTGTGTGAATCTTGAAATAGGATCTGTGCATAGTAATTACACCAATCCCTATCACCAACAGCACTCTCAATGCAATTGATAGCCTGCTTACATCCATAGGCTATCAATTGCCAGAAGGTTCTATCGTCTCTATCTCTAATTGCCTGGTTTATTAATTGCCATTGATGTAAATAATGTTTATTTTTATCAGTTAATAATTTCCTATATAAATATATATCTAATCTTAGTTAAGCTAAGTTATCAGGAGTAGGTGATATCTTGTACTTCCTCAACTGTACACTCACTAAATGCTTTTGAGTAAAACATTCATTACCAAACCAACTTTTCTGGACTATGTAACTATTATTATTAAACATTTCAGTGTAGATATCCTGTTGAATCCTACCCAAAATTTCAAGCATATGTTTAATTTTAACTTCAAAATCTGTGGTAATTGTTTTGTTATATTTATCGAACAATAATTCCAAATTGGGACAAAAATCTAAGTCCAACATACCAGTCCAAATTAGTCTTTTCCTACCGCAAACCTCTATATTAGTCTTGTTAATTATTTGCCGGGTTAAAAAAAATTATTACTAGTTAATTTGATATTAGCAATCAAACAAACAGGATAGTGATCACTCTCAGTTCTGTCACTGATTTTTAAAATCCGCCAGAAATTCAAAGGACCTCTCCAGAATGCTAAAACTATGACTGATTCAGTTACAGCATAATGAAATGTAGATTCTCCATTAGCATCACCACAGAGCCTACTATTTAGTGGGAATATACCATTTGTGTTAAGCAATTCAATCAACCTTTTTCCATTGCTGTTAATGACCAAGTCTTTAGAGCTCCTGGGAAATTTAACAGCTTCAGGATAAATAAAGCCTAATATCGTGTTATCAGCTAACACATCACAATTACTAATTCTTGAATTAAAGTCACCAATCAGTAAAAATTGGTCATCTGGAGAGTCTTCAGCAATTTTAGTAATCTGACCCTCCAATTTATACCACACTTTTTTATCGAAGAATTTTGAAGTCTTAGGTGGAACATAAGTGTTACATATAATTATTGAAAAACCAACACCTGATAATCTAATAGTTTCAAAATACCTGTTTAGCTCTGTTTGAGAGCAATGTGCAAAAACATTGAATATAAATAATCAAACCCCAGGCACTTCTTCCCTATTTTAACATTCTACTCCCTGGATAATGAAAAATTTGAAATCCATCCAATTTAATATCATCATCTAATGCATGTCATGTTTCTTGTAGGCAAATCACAGAAAAAACAGATATTCAACAAATTCTGTGTCCACTAATTTAGCCCTAAGCCCAGCAATAGTCCATGATATAACATTTAGGTAATTAAGTGAGTCATTTAGAATCTGGCTGTTATGTGTACTAGTAGATGAGTCAAGGATGGGGGTTGTGATTTTTAAGTTTTGTCAATCCACCAAATCTGCTAATGTCTCAAATCTGTTGTCAAGTTTAATATCAGTCCAGCTACTATGCTTAAAGACCTGTGGCATTAAATTATTCCTGGCAGGCTGAGTCTGGACTTTAGCAACCTGTTTAGTTTTGACCAATACAGGTTCATCAGAGATTACTGAAGAGACAACAGCGTGGATTCCGAAACTGTCAAGAAATGCTGACTTCGCCAGGATATTTTCACTGACTTCCTTATTATAACATAACACATCTACCTGACACTCTTGATATAAACTAGGATGTCTAAAGACATCCAAGATTCCATTTCTTCCCAGTCTGATCCCAATAATGTTGGAAAAAAATTACAAAGTGATAATCTTAGCTTATCTCTAGTTTCTTTATACATTCATTTCAAACCAAATAGTGTGAGTGAGACAGGGCTGTATCCAGCATTCCCTATATTCGTAGGTATGACACATTCATCCACTAGCTCAAAGTTCAGGTTACCAATGGATAACCCCTCTACTTTTCTCCAAATATAATATAGTACTCTTTTGTGGTAACTGAAAACCTTGATCACCATCAACAATTCAACAAGGGATGAATCTCTGGTGAGGAAAAAAATCCTCATCCTCCGCAGAGAGACCTACAGTATCTCTAAAAATAGACAAAAACCTGATTCTTCCAAAGTTCCTCTGCCCCATTTTCTTCCACATTCAGACCCAGAATTCTAATATAACTCTTACAGTCAGGTATACTCAAAGATCTAACATTGCTAACATCATTAATAACCTTGTTCTCATTTGAAACGTCCTGACATTTATTCATTACATCTGTTACTTCATCATCCTGCTGACCAATTTTCTCATTTCCCAATACATTAATTAGGATAGAGCCAGCAGAAAGTCCCTCTCTGATATCAATTGGTTCAGAACACTCAATAATATCTGCATCAGGTAGGTTATTTTCATCTATAAATGACATTTCCTTAGGGGGAACCCTTTCCTTTTTGGTTCTACATTTCCTATTTCTCTTATTATTATTACTTGAAGGACTACTGGCATCATTATTATTTAACTTTTTCCTTAGTGTGCTGTGTTGCTGTTTTCTTGGTTTTCTTATTGATCTTCATTTCCCTTTACCTTTATTCTTTTTAACGTTATCTCTAATCTTTATTCCAACTTGAAAATCCTTGTTTATTAATCTACCTTCACTAGTTGTCAGAAGATCTTGATTATTAGCCCTGACTGTTGATGAATCAAAGCTACTAGCAATCGCAGGACTACCTGGGTCTTCAGCGTGAATCATAGATACAGAAACATGATATCTTAGTGAGAAATTATTATTTAGTGTGCTAGTTAAATTCTCCAATTTAGCTCCATTGATTGCTATATATGTTTTCAGATTGTCCAACTCTTCCCTCACGATTACAAATTGCTCCATCAGGATTAAGTTGGCTGCATGTTGATTCTTCATTATGTCAGTTAGGTCCTGACTAAGTGCTGTAGAATAATACATCATTGAGGTCTTTAAGCACTCGCCATTGGAATTTCCAGGAGTGACTGAATCAATCACCCAGGGTATGTGATTATTCTGTGAAACTATCTCCACATTTGGAGTACCCTTAGGGTTAAAATCTGCACTTAATGTTTTTAAACCCAGTATCGTGTATTGCAGATCTGTCATTTTTTCACCTAAGTTGGAGTTGGGAACAGTTTTGTCCCCCACAGAGATGTTGTTAATGACAGAACTGACTGTAGAAAAACTGTCAGGGATCTGAGGGCTTACATTCGAATTCACTTTGACTCCAGAGGACAACCAGTTATTTAACACAAACTCAGAGGGAGCTAATGGAGATCTTACAGAGGCTCCTTCCAAAGGGAAGTCTAATACCTGTCGTTTAGTATTTTGTAGGGTCAGTAGGCCTGTCCCCTTTTCATCTGGAGATACTTCAACAAAGAGAGAAATCCAATGATCCAAACAGTCTTTAACATAATTTGAATCATCTAACTTTAAACTCGCTAGACCCATCGAGGGAGTATTAACTATTTTGACACTATTTTCAAAATCAACAGGAGTCAAAGATGCCAAACCCTGTAGCACATGAGAGTCTGCCACATCTAAAACCCCATTCTGCAGTCTCCCTAAACAATCCTCGTTAACCTCAGAACACCTAGTTGATTTGGCTACACAATGTGCCAGGATACTTGTTTGCTTGGTCTGTATAACATGGTTTGTCTCCTTATTTGGCATAAATCATGTTCTGGAACCAGTCTGTGCAGACTGTAACAATAAAGGATTTAAAGAATCCAAATATTTATTAACACAGAGTTCAGAAAATTCTGTTTCTATTTCTTTACTATTCTCAGAAGCACCTCTCCCTTTCTTTTTTTGGGGGGAATTTTTAGAACTGGGTTTTGAAAAATTATCCAGCTTCTCAAAGTTATAGCCAGACTTGGAACCATTAAGAGAATTACTACCATTATTATTGTTATTACTGTGTTTATCTGACCTGCTCATTTTGCTTTTGTTTTTACATTTATTTTTTGGATTCCTTTTACTCCTTTTACTCCCTTTGAAAGATGATGAAGGAGAAAAAGGAGCAGCATCTGAATTTAAATTCCCTAAGCAACCTCTCACATCGCCTATGCATTGTGCTCTTGTAACCACCATATTTCACAAAGTTTCACAACAGTGTGTGTGTGTGTGTATATATATATATATATATATATATATATATATATATATACACACGTGTATAAATAAGTGTAAGAATGTGAGTATCGCAGTCAAAATCAACAACAAAATGTTGTTGACTAGCACAAGCTCAGAAGTGTTATGACCACCAAAATTAGTCAGCCAAAATACAAAAGATGCAATATTTCATACATTAACATTCACATATAAAAAGATATACTCAAAAAGGTGAGACAATTGCACTCTAGTTTATACTCTAACTATGCTCTATACTGCTTCTATATTATATCTATATAAGTATATAAGTATATGCGTATGTTGCATCCAAATCATCCAAATCATCTCCAGGAAGTCCCAACAGTTCCAAATATAAACAGCAGAGAGTGTCCTTTGTGCAAATTTTATCAGTGTCCTTTCATAGTCCCCCTTTTTTATTAACTCTCCATGCCAAATATAATTTCTATTTGGAAGCTCCTCTGTCCACTTTGACCACTTCACCACCACTATGGCCTCTGTAGCAGCTAAGAGCTTTAAAAAGGAACTGGGTACTCTGTAATAAAGATATACAATGTAAGAGAGCAATATAATCTTAATACAATCTAAAAAAAATAAATAAAAGCAAACACAGTACACACTGTACACACTAAGCGCAGTTATTTCAACCACCTAAGAATGTAATATATTGACACCTTAACACACTTTCACACCTGACATATAAAAATATCTGAAGAGTAAATTTAACAGATCTTATGTAAAGCAGCTCCGTTTTAGTTAAAACTTACTCAGCCATCATTGATCCAGCAAGAGTCAGAGTATAAATTAACTTCACAAATACAAGTCTCACAGCCAGAGCCAGAGAAAGGGAAACTGTACAGTCTGCAAGTAAAATTCAATTTTTATATTGATCCACGCTATAAAAAAAGAGGAAAAAAAAGAAAATTTTTCAGACTCAGTGCACAGACGATAATTCTCTATGACAACCAACACAAACAAAAACAAGCTCTAATACATTATACACCACTTGCAGTTTAAAAAAATATATCTTTAAAGAATTGCACTTAAAAGTAGGAACCAAGAGCATAGTGCAGCCAAGCCCTGTCAATGCTGCTCACCCTATGTTAAAATCACCACAACTGCTGTCTTACACATTCACACATGCACCTTATATCCTCAAAAGACACATGGGTTAAACTATCAATCCCTTGCTTCCTATTGTGAGTGGCGCAAAAAGGAAAAGTAAAATAAAATAAAAGTAAGATACCAAAAAAAAGAAAAATCACAGACAAGAAAAACTTTGCACTACACCCTAAATCCCACACACATCATTACCTCAGCATGGAATGTTTTCAAAATTTAAAGGTCCGTCCAAGCATCCCTTCCCCCTACAAATCTATTTAAAACAAGAAAAACACAGCGTTGAACCTTAGGTTAAGATCTCCGAGGGAATTAAAACATATATATAAAACATATATTGTCCCACAGGTTAAACAGTGAGAATGAAGCAGTTCCCTGTCTTCAGTCCCCTACTAAATCTTTCTAAACTTCACTGTTCTTCTCAATATCTTCTCAGCAGCAGCCTTCCTGAATCAGAATAAGTTGTAATTGTAATGAAATCAGAAACACAAGCAAACAAAATTGCTGAGCTGAGCAGTCTGGTCCAGTAGTTTTCAAATAAATCCCAAAAAAGTGTTAATAAAATATTAAAAGTCAAAAGTCAATTCAACATCCGATACATAGAAGCAAAACTCGGACGTGAGATTGAATGAGCGAGAGCGGACTTTTCACAAAAACTCCGTCTTCCACTCACCGCTCATCATTCACCATTCACTGCTTCTCGAGTTCTTCAGTTTTCACAGAACAGTTCAACCAAGAATGGAGCAGCGCCACAGGCTTCAGGCCTTTCCGAAGGACCCCCTCTCTCTCCATAATCCAGCCACCACCAAGTGCATTCCTCCTGCAGGGAGACAAGGAACAACATGAGGCCACACACTAACCAAGGAGACACAAGAAATTCTGGTGAGATGTACAGCTATAAAAACGGTGGCATACCTTTTGTAAAATAAATATAGGCATACAGCACACTCTGTTTTGGGGCTCCTTCACAGCACCCACAGCATTCATTCTCCTCTCATTGTTAGTCTTGGTAGTGAAAAAATATTTCCTCCTAGCAGTTAATACTCATGCTCCCTAGCAATGTGGTGGTAAATGCAGTTCACTCTGAGGAAGGGAGAGTGACCAGTGGAGTACTTCAGGAATCAGTGTTGGGATCAGTTCTCGTTAATGTTTTTATAAGCAATGTCACTTATAAAAACATTAACAAGAACTGGTCCCAACACTGATCCCTGAAGTACTCCACTGGTCACTCTCCCTTCCTCAGAGTGAACTCCATTTACCACCACCACCCTCTGTAACCTATCCCTTAACCAATTTCTTAGCCAGTTTACCACCTTCGACCCACTCCTATGCTACCCGGCTTGCTACTAGTCTCCTATGTGGAACAGTGTTGAAAGCCATACTGAAATGTAAGTAGGCCACATTCACTGCTCCACTCTGCTCTAACTCCTTTGTCACCCAGTCAAAGAAATCTATCAGATCTGTTTGACATGACCTCCCCCCTAGAAAAGCTTTTCTTTTACTGAAGTGCTTAACTATTACTCAGTGCTGTTTCGGGAGTTATTTTAAAATTAAGGAGTATTAATGGGTATAAAATAATTCAGACAGTTCTGGATCCAGTGCAGGTATGGGAGAGAGGGAGTACAGTGGCAGTAGCTTGCTCATGATTTCAGACACTGACTGTAAAGAGGTGAACCAGTAGTTTATTTTCACTGCTTTTTGGCAGGCATCTTTCTTTTTACTGAGTGTGGTTGCTGGGGTTATTTTAGGATTAAGGGGCTTAGATTGTTGCTGGCAGCATCAGTCAGAGAGCATCAGTTGGGTCAGAATATTATTATACCATTTCCCTAAACTGTAGAACTCCCTTCCCCCATCTGTCACACCTCCTCCCCTTTTGACATCTCTTTTCTTCTACAAGACTTCTGTTTTTCTACTTGCAACTGCCCTTAACCACATTCACTTCCCTTCATGTATACAGAATATGGTGATTATTCAATGAATGTCATCAGACTAGCTACCTTATTTTGCTGTCCCTGAATACAGTATGTACCTCTGAAGATAACTGTTAACATGTGTAAAGTACTTACAAACTATATGCTCTATTTGTATTAATGTACTACTGCTACGTGTATTACTGTATGTTACTTTACTTATATCTGATGTTCCCCTTCCCCTTCCCCCAGAATGCACCCAGAAATGAGCAAGTGCTGTTCAGTGTGCCTTTCCTGGTGAAACTTTTCAATAAATAATTAAAACTTATTGCACCAAATATCCACTGTAGTTGTCCTCATCAAGAGGAGTATATAGCAGCTTAATGTCATGCCCAGTTTACTTCATGCAATTGGGCCTAAGGCATTACTTAGCTTCAGAAAATATTTATGTGGGACAGTCAGAGGGCGCTGTGCTGAAGATGGCTGCTTGATTCTTCATCTCCCTGGATTCACCAAATATCATCATCCATCCTACAGATTCCAGACTTCCTACCTTCACCAACATCTGAGATCTTACTATATGTACATAGCAGAACAGCTCTGGTACAGTATTTTTATTGCCTCATAATTACTGAACGAGTTATCTACAGCTTTTCAGTTTCTCTATTAAGGCCTACAATAATGGCATACCAATCTCCACATAACAGTTCTTTTAATAGAGTGGAGGCAATGTTCCAGCAACTAATAAGTGAAATCAATGTATTAAAAATTGCATCTCAACAAAATATTAATAATATGCAGGCACTTGATCAAAAAATCAGCGCTACTGATGTTAAAGCATCTCAACATGAAGATTCCATTAACACATTACAGGCTACCATCAGGGAGCAGGACAGAGTTATTAGGAACCTTCAGGACAAAATAGATGATATTGAAAATAGAAACAGACGTAACAACCTTAGATTTCTCGGATTTCCTGAAGGTGTTGAACTAGGAGATACCAGTGCTCTTCTAACTCATGTACTTCCTTCTTTGCTTAAATTACCAGCTGGCCAAGACCTAACCATCGAGAGATCTCACCGCATTATAAATCCAAGGCCTGGACCGACCAGAAACCCAGGCCCATCTTTGCCAGATTTCAAACCACGACATACTGAACTGAGTCTTCAAAAGCGAGGCAATTAGGTGCACTTACTTGGCAAGAAAAACAGTATCCTAATTTTCAGAGACTATTTTAAAGAATTATCTAACAAACGAAAAGCTTACAACCCCATTAAAACGATCCTTCATCAGCGTGAATTAAGTTTGCACTGCTACCCTGCAACAATGTGTCTTTTTTTGAATGATTCTACCAGAGATTTCAGTACCCCAGAATCTCTCTGAATTTCTGAATTGGACACAGCCCACACTTACATTGCCTTGCGATAATGCAGCTCATTCCTGCTCCAGCACAAGCACTTCGCAATTACAATGTCTTGCCCTTCCTGCTGAAACTGTCCTTCAGGTCCCTGAGAAATCTGCAGCCATCATATCTGCCACTGTAGCTCCTGCCAGAAGCTCCACACGCATACAAGAGAAAAAAAAGCATCTGGTTCTTCTCTGACTAATAATACCTGCTGTTTAAATAAAATTTCCACCTCTCCAGCTTCCCATGTGGAACGTCACATCAGTTTTTCTACTCCTCTTACCTTGTCTAACAAATTCTCCCCACTCCAAGAAGATCTGCACTCATCTACGGAGGATCTGAGACAGACTGTATCTGACACATTTACTCAAGACCCGAAGAAGCTCTCAATGGGTAATAACTCTCCCGATTCTTCCTGGGCTGATCTTGTGTCCAGCTGTCCCTTTAAATCATCTGAACCACCCAAAAAGAAAAGGAGAAGAAAATCGAAGAGCAAGGCTACCTGAGGCTTTTTCCCACTAAAAAAAAAAAAAAATTTGTAATAAATACTATGGCCCATAATTAGATGTGGTATAGCAGTTTCTCACCAGAATCCCTCCTCTTCACACCACCTCACTCGATTCCTTTGGTACATGTACTGCAAAGCGCAGTCTCTATCGCACCCAACAGGTTTGGAGCACTTAAATGCAGTAAATCGTTATCGCTGCTGAGAAGCCTGTATCTGTCTGTGGGAGGTGAGCCAATTGACACTGGAGGTATTTAATCCATGTGGGAGTTACTCTCAATGTATTGATTGGAAAAAAAAAATAAGAGAAAGAATAAATATTACAATGTTTGTAAAATCTCTTCTAATTAATCCTTGTGTGGTGCCAGACATTAGTATATATGATTGCTATTTACATTCTAATTTTTCATAAGCTTTAGCGCCACCATGTGGTCAGGTGCATACATCCATATATAGAGTTCTGTATTTCATATCAGTGTGCCCTTAACCCCTACTATTATAGCATTTTTCCCACATAAATCCTATCATTTGGAATGTGGAGGATGATTAGACAAATACTCTAAAATCATTTACTTATTTAATATTTATTTTGCATCACTTCTGGTATGTAGTGCATCAGGTACATTCCCATTATATATCACAGATTTTGCACCAAAGTATGCTTCCAATTGTATTTCTATATATTGAGTTTTTCCGCCTTTTCGCATTATTCTTCATCCCATTTTCTTCCAAATCATTGGAACTTATAAAATGATTCCACAATACACTGATGCACTATGAACCTATAGTATATACTGCATTCCCTAACCTAGCTTATATGGATTAATACACATCGGACATCCTTTTATCTGGCTCACACTGATCCAGCATTATCTGCCATCATGTTGGTATACTTTATTTAATATTGGACTTATTGCTAGGTCCAAGCTAATTCATTATGTTTGGAATTTAACACTATTACATAATTATCCTTTTTTATTTGGTAGAATGATGTTTTGTTTTTTTCCAGGGTAATGCTTTAATTACCTCAGCACAAATCTCAATTACACTTCTTTAATATACTGTTATATAAAGTTTAGTATCTTAAGATTATAGGGTAAACCGTATCTTGAGATTCACTAATTACTCTACACGCCTAGTAGTATAGAGTGAGAGTCCTGGTATATTTACCGACTCTTATTGCTCTGCATTTCATAAAAGTTTCAAATTAATATTCTTGTTACTGAGTTTATACTAACGTTTGTTGGTTCTAATGTTTAATTACTTGATATTCCTATCTCTATACTCTCCCTCTGTGAGACAAAATGAATACAAATACTCAATCATCTCGAACCCATACAAGTTAAGGGCCCTGCATACATTCGTTATTATATATATTTACCTTCGAATCTGTGACATCCTCCAAATTAATGGTATTGAGTCCTCATTCCTATTTGTAACTAGTTACCTTATATCCTAGTACCATGAGTGATCTAATCTTCATTCATGGAATGTCAAGGGACTCAACTCACCTTGTAAACATAAGCAAGTACTTACCTATCTTAAAAGCATAAAACACATATTGCTTTCTTACAAGAAACTAAACTTTTATCAGAGGATGTCGACAGACTTAAAAGGGACTAGGTTGGTCAAGTATATGCGTCATCTTCTCCATCCAAAAAACATGGGGTTGCTATCTTAATACATAAATCTCTTAATTGGCCCCCCAAAAAAATCATTAGAGACCTGGATGGTAGGTGGATTATAACCCTATTAAACACCACAACAGGTCCGCTTATGTTTGTGAATGTATATGCACCCAACTTTGATTCACCCATTTTCTTCCATAATCTATCCCAACAAATTATGATTAATAATAAAAATAATTCATCTATTCTTATTGGTGATGACTTTAACTTAGCACTACAAGTATATTTAGACAGAAGTAACTCATCACATGATGCCCCTCCCGTAGTAGTAATGCTTTATCAATGCTTATGAAGGATTTAGGTCTCTCTGACATTTGGAGACTACATCATCTCAGACAACGAGATTACACCTTTTATTCCTCTTTACATAAATCATATAGTAGGATTGATTATTGGTTCTCTTCTCCACTCATTACTGAAAAAATTATTGATACATCGATTCTCCCTATTGTTATATCTGATCATTCCCCTATCAGTTTGCATTTACTCTGGGGTCCACCTTCTTCTAAATCCCCATCTTGGCGTTTAGACCCACTTTACTCAGAGACCCTGAATTCACTCCTTGGATTAAAACCAGATTCAAGATTTTCTTTCTATTAACGATACTCCAGATATGTCTCAAGGTACTATCTGGGAAGCATTAAAAGCCACTATTACAGGTAAAATTATTAGTTATGCAGCTATAGAAAGAAATTAAGAGAACAACAATTAGCTAATTTAGAAAGATCCCTTAAAGAAAAGAAACCAATACTATAAATTAAATAAACCCAATCATAATTCACAGCTTCATCTGAAATTCTACAATTAAAATTAAAATTAACGAGTTGATATCCAGGAAAGCTGAACTTGCCCTTTTAGGATTAAACACGGTTATTGGGAACAAGGGGATAAATCAGTGAAAGTTGCTCTCTTACCAGCTAAAAACTCAACAGATGCAGAGACACAGCAGGTCTAAAAGATCCATCAGGTCAGACACACACAGACAACCTTTCAATCAATCGATTATGCAATCCTTTTACCATCAACTGTACTGCAACCTAATACTACAAATCCCAACCTAATACAACATTTTCTGGAAAAATTGAATCTACCCCACCTATCCCCTCAGGACAAAGCTATGCTTGATAAACCAATCACTTTACAGGAAATCCAAACTGCTTTATCATCATTAAAAAACGCTAAAGCACCTGGCAGTGATAGGTTCCCTACTGATTTTTATAAAACCCTATTTGACACTCTTTGTCCTGTATTAGTCAATGTATTCCAAGAAGCAACTTAATAAAGAAACTCCCATGCACAATGACCCAAGCCATTATAACAGTCTTACCAAAAAAAGACAAAGACCCTTTTCTTCCTTCAAACTATAGACCGATCTCACTTCTTAATACTGATGGAAAAATCTTTGCCAAATTATTAACTCTCCGCTTAGAATCTTTAATGACTAAACTCATCCATACCTCTCAATCAGGATTTATCAAAAATAGAAACAATTCCGATCATCTTTGCTCATTACTCAATTTAATTCACAAAGCAAAAACTCTTAAAACCCCTGTAGCTGCAATAGCCATTGACTTTGAGAAAGCATTTGACTCTCTCAATTGGGAATATCTATATCAGGTGCTATCTCATTTTGGCTTTACAAATAATTTTTGTGCTTGGATTCAATTATTGTATACCTCCCCTTCAGCTCAAGTTCTCACGAACTCTATTTTGTCCCCCTCCTTTTTCTTAGCAAGAGGCACCAGACAAGGATGCCCCTCATCGCCTTCATTGTTTATACTTGCCATGGAACCTCTTTCTGCGTCCCTACGACAATCCGGTACAATTAAAGGCATTACTATTGGTAACTCTCACTATACTTCACTCTCATATGCAGATGATCTCCTTATTTTACTTGAAAACCTCGAAAGTTCTGGGAAACCTTTAGTTAAACTACTGAATGACTTCACCTCCCACTCCGGACTAGCTCTAAACCTTAACAAATCCAAAGCGCTACCATTGAATACCCTTTGTAGTCCACTCATGAACAACTCATTAGGCTTTCATTGGGCCCCCCAAGGTATATCTTATCTTGGCATTTGGATCACCCCGACATTGAATAAATTATGGGATGCTAATCTTTCCCCTCTGTTAACCAGTATCCAAACAACACTTGATAGATGGAAGCTACTTAAACTTTCTTTTAATGGTAAAATTTCTGCCATTAAAATGTCTATAACTCCTAAAATATTATACCTATTTTCCAATATCCCTTTGATATGTCCCTCTAGTTTTCTTACCAAAATAGACAAAATTATCGGCAGCTTCATTTGGGAAGGCAAAATACCTAGATTTAGTCGTAATAAACTTAGATCCCATTGGTCAAAAGGTGGCTTTGGCCTTCCTTGGTTCCAAGCCTACTTATGGGCTTTCCGTACATCTCAAACAATTAAATGGTTTAACAAACCCAACATCCAGTCTCCTTTATGGGCCAATATGGAAACATCCTTATGTCCTGGTAATGTGGTGACTTCTTTCCTTTATAACACCCTTACCTCTTCTTTAAAGTCTCACCGCACATAGCTGCTTCTATATTCTATTGGAAAATCATTCCAAGCATATTAAATCTAACCCCAAACCCTTAGCTTACACCCCCATCTGGGTAACACCATATATCTCTTGATAATCACCCATTTTTTGTCGTACCTGGAAAAATAAGGGTATTTTCTTTTTGCAGGATATACTTGAACCCAAGTCATTAAAGTTAAAATCTTACACCGACCTACAAGGCATATGGAATCTTCCACATCAGGATTTTTGGAAATATCTACAGCTTCGCAACTCTTACCTCATACCCTTCTCTATCAATTCTCTGTATGATAAGCACATTTCTAAATGGATAAAAACAACATCCAATTTAAATAGCACTGTTTACAAAGATATTTGTGATATCCTTCCTGACTACTCTGTCAATGCTAAAAACAGATGGAGTACTTTGCTACAATATAATATCACCAATGTACAATGGTCCAGATGTTGGGTCTCCTGTCACAAATCTTTTAATAATAAATGCAGTTCCCTCATTCAAACCAAGATCCTTCATTTGTGGTACAGAACTCTTGTATTACAAAAAATGGGTTTATTGAATAATAACAATTGCTGGTGCTGCAATTCCCCCAATGGGGATTTATTGCATATCTTATGGCATTGTCCCTCTCATACAAAAGATTTGGAACTGTACTCACAGATTTGCAATGAAAGTAGTAGGTCAACCTTTTACACTGGACCCTAAACATTGCATTCTTGGTATTTTTAATCACTGTTCTTATAAAATTTCATATTCGCAGAGCAGATGGTTAAATATACTCTTCCTTCAAGTTAAACACACAATCCTCATGCATTGGAGATCCAATATAATCCCTACCCTTCCCGGTATCATTAACCAGCTATTGCAATATGCCTTTCTGGACCGTATGACATATATCTTGTCTGACCGACTCATGTTATATAACAATTGTTGCAGGGCTTTTTTAATTTTTTGGAATCAACTAAATCTTCCAACACCAATGTATGGACTTAATATATGGATTTTCCCTTTACTGATACATCATTGTAGTCTCACTTTTTTTCCCCTTTTTTATAGTTTCACTTTCTCTCTTCTTAACTTTCTTATATATCTTTTCTTTCCTATACTCTGTTCTCAATCATTCTTTATTACTCCACAATCCTTTTACGAATGTACTTTTTTCCCTTTTGCAGCATCATATATAATTATGTAACATTTTAATATAAACCGTATCTAATCATAATATCCGCTTTAAGTTCACTACAAACGTCAAGTATATGCTAATTACATGACCTGTATTGTTTACTATATTTTAAGCCAAAAGCTCTTTGTATTATTGTAGCGATGTTCTTATTATATGCTGCCTCAATTTCTTTAAAAAAAAAAATCCTCACATTGTACTGTACAGTAAGAGATTTGTCTGTATATCTTATGAAAAATTAATAAAAAAGTTTAACTGTAAAAAGAAAATATTTCTGTGGCTGCATGCCCTTCAGTAAAAGAAAAACTGCCTACTGGAAAGAAGTGAAAGTAAATCACCGATGTCTCATCTCTTTGTGGTCAGTGTCTGAAACCATGAGTGAGTGAGTGACTACCCCGTAACAACTTTTTCACTCTTATTTGCATTGGGTCTGGGATTGCCCGAATCTCAGTTAAATAAATGTAAAATAAAGGCAAAATATGGAAAGTAAACTGCTGACCTCTCACTTCTTTGTATTCTGCATCTGAAACCTCCTGCCCTGGTGCATTATAGGGCGACTGACTGCACAAATAATTTATAACCTAATAGCACTTAACCACAAAACAATATCACCTAAAAGGATATCAGAATATACCAACTGCATTTTTCTTTATCCTGTAACACTGCAACTTTCAATTATAATCGCTGTCTAATGTGTCAGACCACTTGGTCTCAGACGCTGACCGCA
Source organism: Neoceratodus forsteri (assembly GCA_016271365.2). NCBI lineage: Eukaryota > Metazoa > Chordata > Ceratodontiformes > Ceratodontidae > Neoceratodus > Neoceratodus forsteri. The sequence goes on along the minus strand of CM028132.1, from coordinate 350,607,255 downwards.
AAGAAATGAGCAGTCGTCAATTTACTTTTGCTTCTTTGCCTTTATTTCATTTTACATTTATTTATTAGATCACAAGAAAACATCAATGCAGGGCCAGTCCCAGTGCAGGTAGGGGAGAGAGGGGGTACAGGGGAAATCACTTGCTCATGGCTTCTGACACCAACCGCAAAGAAGTGAGCGGCTGGCAGTTTACTGTTACTTCTTTCTGGCAGGCAGCTTTTCTTTTACTGAAGTGCATATCTTTTACTCAGTGCAGCAGGGGTGGCTGCCAGCAGCTGTATAGAAGGCAGCTGTCAGTAGCAGGAGTGCAAGCTAGCAGTTTGGCCATGGTATATCAGAAGAGTGGGAAGCTGAGGCTGGCGGAGAAGACAGGCAGATAGGCTGAGAACCAACAGTGGGTATGGAGTGATTAGAAACAGAAATAATCTCCGTTGACAATCTAATATCCACTAGTCTGCTTGCTGTCCCCAGTCAGTGTTTCTTTTGTATTTCTTTTCTGTTCGCTGTACTCAGGAGCAACAGGATAGTGTGTGGGGGGGGAGACAAAGGAATAGCACTGTCATGAATAAAGAAGACATGGAGAGATGTGCTTCAACTCCACTTGGTGAAAGGAGACAGCTGTAGTGCATTCGGTATTCAGTCACGTGCTTCTAGAGCCACCTTCTCCATGTGATGTAATAGCCCCACATCAGCATAGCTCTCAATATGCAGCCATAAAAAGGCAGGATTAGACTGTAAATACTAACAATTTTTGTACAATTGTGATGTTCTAGCATGCTATGGGAGCCAAATTTACATAAACTCTATTCATTGTAAGCTGCAATTACAATGTGCACTGAGGGCTGACCTAGTTCCTTCTTTAGAACTGACTAGCATATTGTTGTTCTGTCTTGGGTTTTACAGGATATCCAAAGGAGTAGCTAAAGGGGACAAAACCTTTTTCAGCTACATAAGCGAAAAGAGGAAGACAAGAGGAGAGATTGTGAGGTCAAGAAAGGCAGGGGGAGACTGTGCAGAGGAGGATCAGGAAAAAGTAGATTTCCTAAAGAGATACTTCTGCTCAGTCTTCACAGTGGCTGGACATGGGGACAGACCACACAGAAGCAACAGGAACATTGGGGAGAGGGAGGTGGACACAAGTCCATTCACAAAGGAAAGAGTCCTGAAAGGACTTGCAAATCTGAAAGTAGATAGGCTATGGGGCAGGACAGAGTACACCCAAGGGTGTTGGAGGAGCTGAGGGAGGTACTGACTGCACCTCTGACAGCCCTATTAAACAACCCACTGGAAACAGAATTGGTTCCAAGGGACTGGAGGAGGACATATGTAGTCCTGCTTCATTAAAGTGGCAACAGGGAGGAGGCTGGCAACAATAGGCTGGCCAGTCTAACGTCAGTGGTGGGAATGTTAATGAAGACACTATTAAAAAAGCATTTGTCAATGCTGAATGTTGATTACGCTGGTCCATTGAGCTCGCTCACTGCCACTGTGTCACTTGCTTGTTCTATTTCTCCCAGTGCTGCAGGCTGCTCTTTTGTACTGGGCTCCTGCCTGCATTGGCATGTTTTTCTGCCCACAAAGAAATATGCAGCTGTCCCGACAGAACTCTGTTGAGGTGGGTCACTCTCCCGCTCTCACTCGCTCATTCTGTTTCTGCTGGTGCTGCAGGCTGCCCTTTTGTACTGGGCTGCTGTCTCTGTTGGTGGCTTTTTCTGCCCACAAAGAAATCTGCAGCAGACCTGACACAGGTCCGTTGAGCTAGCTCACTTCCCCTCTCTCACTCTCTCGTTCTGTTTCTGCTGGCGCTGCAGGCTGACCTTTTGTACTGGGCCCCTGCCTGCGTTGACACCTATTTCTGCCCACAAAGAAATCCACAGCAGTCACAATAGAGCTCCATTGAGCTCGCTCATTCCCCCTCTCTTACTCACTCATTGTGTTTCTCCCGGCACTGCAGGCTGCCCTTTTATACTGGGCTTCTGTCTGCATTGGCACCTTTTTCTGCCCACAAAGAAATCCACAGCTGTCCTGGCAGAGCTCCGTCGAGGTCGCTCATCCGGCTGTCTCACTCACTCACTCTGTTTCTCCTGGTGCTGCAGGCTGCCATTTTGTAGTGGGTTCCTGCCTCTGCTTGTGCCTTTTTCTGCCCACAAAGAAATCTGCAGCAGTCCCAACAGATCTCTGTTGAGCTTGCTCACTCCCACTCTCTCACTTGCTCGTTCTATTTCTGTTGGCGCTGCAGGCTGCCCTTTTGTAGTGGGCTCCTGCCTGCATTGCCGCCTTCTTCTCGCCACAAAGAAATCTGCAGCAGTCACGATAGAGCTCCGCTGAGCTCACTCACTCACTCCCCCTCTTTCACTCGTTCATTCTGTTTCTCCCATTGCTGCAGGCTGCCCCTTTGTACTGGGCCCTGCGTGCATTGCTGCCTTTTTCTGCCCACAAAGAAATCTGCAGCAGTCCCAACAGAGCTCGGTTGAGCTCACTCACTCCCCCTTCCTCACTCGCTCATTCTGTGTCTCCCACTGCTGCAGGCTGCCCTTTTGTACTGGGTTCCTGCTTGCACTGGCAGCTTTTTCTACCCACAAAGACATCTGCAGCAGTCCCAACACAGCTCCATTGAGGTCGTTCACTCCTCCTCTCTCACTTGCTCATTCTGTTTCTGCCGGTGCTGCAGGCTGGCCTTTTTTACTGGGCTCCTGCCTCTGTTGGCATCTTTTTCTGCCCACAAAGAAATCTGCAGCAGTCCCGACAGAGCTCCGTTGGCCTCACTCACTCCCTCTGTCTCACTCGCTCGTTCCATTTCTGCCTGCGCTGCAGGCTGCCCTTCTGTACTGGGCTCCTGCCTGTGTTGCCTCCCTTTTCTGCTCACAAAGAAATCTGCAACAGTCATGATAGAGCTCTGTTGAGCTCGCTTACTCCCCCTCTTTCAGCCGCTCATTCTGTTACTCCCACTACTGCAGGCTGCCCTTTTGTACTGGGCCCCTGCGTGCATTGCTGCATTTTTCTGCCCACAAAGAAATCCGCAGCAGTCCCAACAGAGCTCCATTGAGCTCACTCACTCCTCCTCCCTCACTTACTCGTTCGGTGTCTCCTGGCGCTGCAGGCTGCCCTTTTGAACTGGGCTCCTGCCTGCGTTGGCACCTTTTCCTGCCCACAAAAAATCTGCAGCAGTCCCGACAGAGTTCAGTTGAGCTCGGTTAGATCCCCCAGTCGCTCAATCCTAATCTGTCCCAAACACTGATTTCCGACAGCGACTGCGGTATTCTGCACCAGAAGCGCTGAAGCACATTTCAGCCAGGATGTAAACAATTACAGCTGTACTGTTCATATGGAGGTGTGAACAAATGCTGGTGTTGAAAATCTGGTGTGAAAATATTACTAATTTGTGAACTTACAAGGGTGCGTGGCAACTGCACAACACACACTCATAACACTGCCATTTTATGGAGTTTCATCACAAAATTTTCAACATAGGCATTTTAGGACCTCTGCTCATGAACAGTGTCAGTGTGATTTTCTTAATGTGTTCCGAACACTGATTTCCCACAGCGACCATACTATTGTGCGCCAGAAGAGCGAAAACACATTTCAGCCAGGATGTGAAAAATGACAGCTACGCTGTTCATAGGAGGTGTGGAAAATGGCAATGTTGAAAATCTGAGGAAAATATTGCAAAGTTGCGACGGTACAAGCGTGCATGGAAACTGTGCAATGCACATTCATAACACACTCATTTTATGGACTTTCATCACCAAATTTTCAACATAGGCATTTTAGGACCTCTGCTAATGAACAGTGTCACTGTCATTTTCATAATGTGTCCCGAACACAGATTTCCCACAGCGACCATGCTATTCTGCACGGAACTGCGAAAACACATTTTGGCCAGGATTGAAAAATGACAGCTGTACTGTTCATAAGGAAGTGCGGAAGAATGGCAATGTTGAAAATCTGGAGTGGAACTATTATTAATTTACGAAGTTACGAGCATGCGTGCAAACTACGCAACACACGCTCATAACACAGTCATTTTATGGAGTATCATCACCAAATTTTCAACACAGGCATTTTAGGACCTCTGCTCATGAACAGTGTCACTGTCATTTTCTTAATTTGTCCCAAACACTGATTTTCCACAGCAACTGCGCTATTTTGCGCTGGAAGTGTGGAAACACATTTCGGCCAGGATGTGAAAAATGACAGCTGTACTGTTCATAAGGAGGTCTGAAAAAATGGCAATGTTGAAAGTCTGGCATGAAAATATTGCAAATTCACAAAGTTACGAGCGTGCATAGCAACTGCACAACGCACGCTCGTCATTTTTTTAATTTCTCCCACCAAATTTGCAACATAGGCTTTTTTGAGAGCCCACCTATGAGAGCTGGCACTGTCATTTCATTAATCGGTCCCAAAAGGGGATTCCACACAGTGACTGCGAAATCACCTTTTGTGGCTGAATAATGCCATGACAGTGTCAGAATTCATGAGGAGGTGTCCCAAAAACACCATGTTGAAAATTTGGTGCCAAAATTCCAAATAATGCCTGAGATATGCATCAAAGTTGAAAAAACTTATTTATTCCACTATACAGCTCACCGGCATTTCCTCAGTTCGCGATCGGCTTTCAAGAGTGCAGACGTGTTTCTGGTCCACCGAAGATGGTTGCACCAGACTCTGGAGGTAAGTTTGGGTTGAGGGGGAGTGTGGGGAGGCAGGGTGCACAGTGGGTGGGCGTGGGTTGTGGGAGGAGGACAGGGAGACCACCGAGGGACCGTTTCCTTTTTCCACAGGGAAAAAAACAAAATATTGTGGGACTGTTTTTGTTTTTACAGGGGCATGTGGCATGCTGGGGTAGGCTCCCAGTGTGCCAATGGAGTCTTTTTTTGGGAGGGCAGCTGCAGCCAAAGGGGGATTGGGCACCCCCATCGGCACACAACAAAAGGGGGGGTACATTATGCCGACTGGGATTGGGCACCCTGTCGGCGCACAACAAAATTGGGGGGGTTACATAGTGCTGGCAGGGAGTGGGCTCCCCAGTTGGCAACATCAACCTTGGGTCACTGAAGCTGATGGTGATTGGGGCCTCCATCGGCAAACAAACACGGTGAGGGGGGCACATGCTGCCGAGGGGGATTGGGCACCCCCTCTGCAGAGGGAGCTTAATATTGTTTGTGAACATGGTAGCAAGCAGATGCCATGTTCATAAACAGTATCACTGTAACAAGGTTCCGCCCAGCAATGACAGGTCGCTCCCTCATTGCAGTGGAATGGCTTACTCTGCAATGACGCGGCAGTCCCTGGCGGCTGAAACCTTACAAGGTTGTGGCATGCTGGCTGAACTAGTGTCAGCAGTAGCATGCCATGGCATTGGGGAATGCGGGCCAAGCCTTTAAAGACTGTGGGGGCATTGGCCACAACAGTGCCACGTCTCTACTACCTGCTTCTGGAAAGCTGCTGCAATATGTTTCTTGTGCATGCACGCAATCAACATAAAAAAGACTTGTGGAATATATTGAATCTGATAGGGCACAAGACCTGAGGCAGCATGGATTCACAGTGGGGGCATATCAGATGAACCTGATCAATTTCTTCGACTGAGTGACCAGGGACATAGATCATGGTGGTGTGGTGGACATGGCCTACTTAGACTCCAGCAAAGCCTTTGACACTGTACCACATGGGAAACTTATAAGGAAAGTGGGCAGTGTGGGGGTGGGAGCCAAGGGTAAACTGGGTACAGAATTGATTGATGGATAGGCGATAGAGGGTGGTGATAAATGGCACTTGCTCTGATGAGGGGGAAGTGACCAGCAGGATACCTCAGGGCTCAGTGCTGTGACTAGTATTCTTCAATGTCTTCATAAGCAACATTGCAGAAGAACTGTAAGGGAAGGTATGCCTCTTTGCAAATGACACCAACATCTTCAATAGGCTAGATACCCTAGAAGAGGTGAAGAGGCTGAGTAGAGATATGAGAAAACTCAAGGAGTGTTTGAGGGTATGGTAACTGGGTTTTGGTACGAAAAAGTGCAAAATCATCCACCTTGGGCACAGAAGCCCAGAAGCTGTGTGTAAAATGGGATGAGAAGCATTGACGCTCACTAAGCAGGAAAGGGACCTTGGGGTTATCATATCTGATGACCTCAAGTGTTCACTAAAGAACACAATAAACCTTTGCCTGAAAGTGGCATTAAAGCAGCTGTTATAGGGAACCTAAGAATGGAAACTCTGAAAATAACCACACACAGAGTCAAAGAGGCCCTCATGCATCTAAAGGCTGATAAGGCACGAGGGCTTGATGGGTTACATCCAAGGGTGCTTAGGGAACTTGCAGATGAACTGGTGGACCCCTTAGCACATTTGTTCAGCTGCTCACTTCTGTTGGGAGTGGTGCTGGAAGATTGGAGAAGAGCGGAGGTGTTGTCTCTCCACAAGGGGAGAATAAAGAGGAAGCTGGCAACTACAGGCCAGTCAGCCTCACATTGGTCATGGGGAAATTAATGGAAACCTTACTTAAGCAGGACATAGTGGAATATCTGGAAAAGAACAATCTCCAGGATGTTAGACAGCATGGATTTATGGTGGGCAGGTCATGTCAGATGAATCTTATTGCATTGTTTGACTGGGTAGCTAGAGAACTAGATAGGGGCACCCAGTGGGTCTCCTCCACTTTGATTTCAGCAAAGCTTTCAACTCGGTGCCACACAATTGCCTGCTGAAAATTTGAGGACCCAGGCATTGCTGAAAGCATAGTCAGATGGGTGAGGAACTGGCTTGGAGACAGGAAACAGAGGGTGGTAGTAAATTAGGTGAGGTCAAGCGAGGGCAAAGTCACTAGTGGTGTACCCCAGGGCTCGGTCTTGGGTCTATTTCTGTTTAATATGTTTATCAGCAACATAGGAGTAGGGAGTCAGGGTAATCTGGAACTCTTCACAGACCACACAAAACTGGATGGTTGAGTCAACAGCATGGAGGTGATAAGGGAACTTCTGAAGGACTTACAAAGACTAGAAAGATGGTGTAATGTCTGGCAGCTGAAGTTCAATGCTAAAAAGTGCAAGGTGTTGCATCTGGACAAAGGAAACCCAAAGATGGAGTACTGGAAAGGACCTTGGGGATATCATATGTGATACCCTTAAGCAATCTAGCCAATGCAACAAAGCTTACAGCAAAGATAACAGAATGATGGGGTGCATAGAGAGCCGCTTCGATTGCCGGAATAGGGAGGTGGTCCTCCCACTATACAGGTCCCTGGTGAGGCCCCACCTGGAGTACTGCATCCAGTTTTGGAGTCCTCACCTAAAAATGGATAAGGAAAGCTGGAAATTGTGCAGAGAAGAGCGACTAAAATGATACAGGGCCTCCAAGGGCTCTCGTACGAGGAATGCCTGGAGGAGCTCAACGTATTCTAGCTGGAAACAAGAAGGGAAAGGGGGGATATTATTGAGATGTTCAAGTTCTTGAGAGGCATGAATAAGGTGCCATACACTGAACTTTTCCAGAAGGTCACCAGATTGACCACCAGGGGACACGAATGGAAGCTACACAGTGGGAGCTTCAGAAGAGATCTAAGAAAACATTACATCACATAGAGAGTGGTGGAAACCTAGAATGGCCTTCTGATGGTGGTAGTAAATACAAGGACCATAGCTGCTTTCAAACAGGGGTGGGATAGAGTAAGGGCTCAAGAGCGAATGGGTGGATCAGGAAAAAGTATAATTCAGAATGTGGGGCTAGATCCCGGGACCTACAATAGGTCTTGGAAACTCTGGGGCAGACTAGATGGACCCAGGGTCTCCTTCTGCCAAAGCTTTCTATGTTTCCATATTTCAAGCAGGCGGGCAGTGTGACAAGGCAGTAGGTAGGGCCAGCGGGATGCTGGGGTACATAGGGAGGGGAATCACTAACAGAAGGAGAGAGGTGGTGTTCCTATTGCATTGATTATTGGCAAGACCCCACCAGGAGTACTGTGTCCAATTCTGGAGACCACATCTGAGGAAGGACATAGACAGGGTAGAGGCTGTCCACAGGAATGCAACTAACATGGCACAGAAGCAGCATCATAAGACATATGACAAGAAACTGAAGGATCTTAATATGTACACCCTGGAAGAGAAAGAAGGAATGGGGGACATAATAGAAACCTGTAAGTAACTCACATGGTTGAACAAGGTTACAAGAGGTGAGCATTTTTCAGAACGGAAGCTGCATAAGAACAAGGAGACATGCAATGAAGCTGATGAAGCTGGAAAGGAGGCATTTAGAAGGGGTGTGAGGAAGTACTTCTTTACTGAAAGAGTGGTGGTTGCCTGGAATAGTCTACCAGTGGAAGTGGTGGAGGCATAAAATAAACAGTGGCAAGGTTCAAGCAGGTATGGAATGAATCTTGGTAGGAAAGTGGGAGAGGGAGCCGGAGATCAAGCAGGATCTGCAGTGACAGTATACAGGGACAAACTAGTCAAATTGGGTGTGCCAAGCTGTCCTTATCTGCCGACAAATTCTATTCTACTCTAAGATTAAAAATGTAGGCATTTGTAATGCTAGAGTTTAATAAAATAAAATAAAAAAATAAAAATAAAATAAAAATGTTTACATGTTACAAATATGCTTCTAATGAGCCTATTAACACTATACTAAGTAGTTGTTTTGTCCTGGTTTAAGCCGTAAAAAATTACATATACCCCCAATGCCAGGTACTGTATCATGGCTAGTATATGTAGATCACCATGACAAGATATATAACCAAATAGGAAATGGCCCAGCTAAAGTGGTACAGTACTATAGTCTGCTGATCATGCTATTATGTATATCGCACCACAAACAGCTCATGTATCTTAGAGATAACACTAGTCTTGAAAAAACTGCACAAAGTGTACCTGTAATGAAAATAGGTACTGTACCTTAGCATTATGTGCTTGGGCACCTAAATTGTGACTTTAAAAGACATTAAGTGCAGTACATTGTACTCTCATGGATGCATGCAGGTTGTCATTCCAGTATGAATAAATAACATCTTGAGATGGGATAGCCATCACAGAGAAATAGGTGGAAAGTAAAACTACAATCAATGGGCCCTATACATGATTGAGATATGGCGCTATGCATCACAATATGGGGTGTTCAGGGCCAAGTTATGTTCATCCCAGGTGTCCTTAGGACACTCACAGATGCACTAACAGCTCTCACCCACCATATGACACTTCCAGGCCCTGGATGCGCTTGTACATGTGCATCTCTGTGGCTGGGGGCAGGGAGGGGGCATGTCAGGGGCTGCGCAGGCAGAACGCAACAGGCACTAAGGCAGTTGTGTTTTGCCAGCCCAGTGTTGGAGGGGTCCACTACACCAGACAGAGGGCTGCCATAACCAGTGCGCATCCCATGACAAAAGTACTGAGGCCCTGTCTGGGATCTGCAGCCACAGACCCCAACCCTCCTTCATGCCACAGAAGGCTGGGGTGAGGATGCTGATCATAGCACGTTTTGTTTTACTTAAATTAAAAACTCCACTCTTAGAGGTTATAACAGTTCATACACAGACTGCCCTACCCCACGATCTGCTGCTCCTGCACAGGCCAGGGGATCCACTCCACTACCAGCCAGGGCTTCAAATTGGATACCCAGTGCCCAGCCTGAGTCCACTTCCCTAACTGGCCTCTCTCCTTGCATGGAGCTACACACCTGTGCTTCAAACCATTCAGGGTTTGTGCATCTCTGTTCCACATGATGTTTGGGGCTTGGTGAATGGTCATAATTGTGCAATCTGGTACGTGCCTCTTTTGGTGCATGCCAGGCCAGACAGTGCAGAGAGCCAATATGTACACTTTAATGTCACAGTGATAACAACAGCAATTAATATAGACATAATGTAGGATTTAGTTCACATGCTAATAACATACAGATAAAGACTTTGATCTCTCTGCTGCAGTATACATTCATGCTAAATGGCCTCTGGGCTTTTAGCTGAGTGATACAATAATGTTCACAATTGGTATGGGGTATTTTCTATGTTGCTGTAATACAGATGTCATGAAGTTGTTGGTGAATTGACTATTGAAATGTTTAGTTATTGTTGTTTCCAGTTTCTTTGAAACTGTGTATCAATGGCTGTTAAATCAGGTCCTGGGTGAGTTTCTTGTGTTGCCAACATATTGTAAACATTGGATTGGCAACTGATTAGCTAAATCACCTAAGTACAACAGTTAATGTTGTTTATGATCCTTAGCAAGCTTCTTGGAGTGGCTTTCAAAGATGTCATATTCTTGGAGCTACTAGCAAAAGAAACATCTTTAAGATTTGCATTAAAAACAGGCAGGTTGCTTTGGTATGATAGCAAGGAAAGTTCATGCCCTGAGCTTGGGACAGCAGGAGCAGAAGCTGGCAGGAGGACAGAGGAGCATCCCTGAGGATGCGATTCTCCCAGGTTTCGGGTTAAGTGATGTGCTTATCATTTTTCTGGAGGGTAATTTCTTTCTGTTTTTTGGCAATCAGGTTTTGTCATTTTATCAACACACAATACATACAGTACAGTAGACATTATGCAGTATGTATTGGTCAGTATATATGTTGAAATAGTTATTCATAGTGGTTCACCACATGACAGTGACACCTCTGACACAAGTATTGAAAAAGAGCACACTGACAGTGGTGGGGCTGGGGGTGGTAATGATAATGACCAAGACACTGATGCAGATTGCATGCCTCTAACGGGTCACATGGTTCACTCAAGTGAAGGTTAGGAAAAGGAGCAATCATATGAGAGAGAATGGTCAATGTGATAGGGGATAGCAGACAACAACAGAAAAAGAGAGGCACAAGTGCTGCGAATGAAAAGGGAGATGGCAAAAAAGAAGGCCAAGCAAGTCTAACATTTTTCCAAAACATATATAGTAATTTAATAATTTATGGTTGAAAGGGACTCTAGATTCATCATGTATGCCCCCTGGTTCTCACACCTGGAAATGAGTTTCAGCTTAGTGTGCCTATCCTTTGTCACCACATTTTATAAATAACCAGGAATGAATAAGCATACTGTGCAGATATATACTAATTTAAAGAGGCTTCCTACCCACTCTATTACTCAAGGTGCCCTGTGATTTCCTTGGTAAACAGAAATCTGTCCAGGCTTACTTTGAAGGCCAGTACTGTCGCATGTCAACTGTCTCCACTGGTCAGCTGCTCCATAAGTCACCACCCACCTGGAGAAGAAGTGCCTTCTAACATTACCCCTGAATTTACTACCCCTGATCTTTAGGTTGTGTCCTCACATTCTGATGGAGGATACCAGATCAAACATCTCTGTCTGATCTTGTCAGTCGATGTCCCTGAGTATGTGGAAAAGTGAGATCATGTCCCCTTTCAGCTTCCATTACTCCAAGGTGAACATGTAAACCTCCACCAGCTACTCCCCATAGCTTTTATCCATCATACTCCTGATAATTTTGGTGGCCCTGCAGTGCATCCTCATGACTGCCTCAATTTTCTATGTATTGAGGAGTCCAGAACTGCATGCAGCACTCCAGGTGGAGCCAAACCAAGGCCTTGTAAAGTGTCAGGATTTAATCTCCTGCTCTGCTGGCCACACTGCTTGACGCATCCCATCATAATGCCAGACTTCTTGACAACAACAGCCTTGAACTGCTTGCCGTGCTTTAGCTCCTTGTTTATTATGACCCCAGGCCATTTCTGTCCTCCAGTGCTGCGAAAAGAGCCCCCCAGAGTGTCTAGATACTACCTCTGTTATTCCTCCCCAAGTGTAGCACCTTGCACTTGGCTTCATATAAGCTGAGACTCTATAAGTCTAAACAATCATGCAGCTTGTTCATAACCTCCTGAAGTGTGTCCTCCTCCTCATGAGACCCCACCACTTTTGCTATGTTAGTGTCATCAGCAAACTGAAGCAGCATGATGGAACTCCCAGTTTCTAGATCACTGGTGAAAATGCTGAACAGCAATGGGCCCCATATCCAACCCCTGAGGGACTCTACTGAGTACCCCTCTACACTCTAAGTAGTAGCTGTCCACCACAACCCTCTGCTTCCTGTTCCCAAGACAATTAGCAATCTACCTTGTGTCTCATGTATATCATATTGGTGCACTTTGCACAAAAGCTTGTCATATGCAAAAATGTCAAAGCCCTTGCAGAAGTCCAGCTACAGGTAGGCTATGTCTATGACCCTGTTCCTGTCCACTTCCCTGGTTACCCTTTCCAAGGAGGTGATCAGGTTGGTTTGGCAGGATCTTAACCTACCAAAGCCATGCTGAGAGGGGGCCAGAATCTTGGCCTCAACCAATTGCTCCATTATTTTGTCCTTGATAATGGCTTCCAGGATCTTGACCAGCACTGATGTCAGACTTTAGTTGGCCAGGTCTCATGTTGCACCAGTCTTGAAGATATGGACTACATCAGCCAATTCTGAGTCCTCTGGCATCACGCCAGCCCCAACAAATTCCTGAAAGATTACTGAAAGTGGCCTACCAATTGCTCCTCTAGTTTCACTATGACCCAAGGATACACCCCGTCCAACCCCTGGGATTTCCCTTGCTTTATCTTTGTAAGTTAGTCAGCTACCAGGATGGGTGTGCTGTTCCCATATCAGGGCTACTACTCATTCTATGGCCCCTCCCAAGGAGCACCTTACCTCGCTTGGGGTCCCTGTGGTGAAACTGAAGCAAAGTAGTTATTCAGCACTCAGCCATAGCCTCTGGCTCTGTAACCAGTTCTTTGTCCACTTCTTTCTTTTCAGAGGCCCAGTGTCCTCCTTCACCTTCCTTCTTCCATTTATATACACTGGAAGAAGCCCTTAGCACTGACTGTCCTGTCCTGTCCTGCACTGCTATCCTGGCTTCCAGTCACTCCTTGGCTTTTTTAATTCTCTCCTGGATGCCATTCCCTTTGGTAACATGTACAGTTCCATGAAAGACCACCACCACATGTCCTCAGAACTTGTACTCCCTATGTTATTCATGCCAACATGGGTGATGATGGTCTGCTCCTCTCCTGAGCTATGTTGCTTAACCCTGAAGAGCACTTGTTAGTCCCCTCCCACTCACTTTGTCTTTCTCTCTCATTATATGTCCTTCTTTCTCTGTTTCCCTCTTTCTCTCTCTCACTCTCTGTGTCTTTTTCTCTTTATTTCTCTTTCTTGCTCCCTTTCATTGTGTCTCCCTCACTATTTCTCTTTCTCTCTCTTTTTTCTGTCTGTCTCTCTATCTCTCTCTCTTTCTTTATCTCTCTATTTTTCTCTCTTTCAGCACTGGTGGTGGCTGTGGCAGTGTTAACACAGAGACTTGGGCATCATCATCATCACTGATGACCTGAAATCATCCAAGCAAACCACTGAAGCAGTAGGTAAGGCTAGAGGGATGTTGGGGTGTATTAGTAGAGGTATCACAAGTCAGAAGAGGGAGGTAGTAATCCCTCTTTACAAGACACTGGTTAGGTCCCATCTGGAGTACTATGTGCAGTACTGGAGGCCACACCTTCACAAGGACATTAACCAAACTGAGGCAGTCCAGAGAAGGGCAACCAAAATGGTGCAGGGACTGCATCAAAAAACATATGAGGACAGATTAACAGAGCTCAATATGTATACCCTAGAGCAAAGGAGTGAGAGAGGTGATATGATCGAAACAGTCAAACACCATAAGGACATTAACAATGCGAAAGAGTCTAATATGTTTCAATACAAGAAAAATAGCAGGACAAGAGGACACAGCATGAGATTAGAGGGAGGCCGATTAAGGAGTAACGTGAGGAAGTTCTTTTTCACAGAAATGGTGGTGGATGCATGGAACGGTCTACCTCAGGAAGTGGTGGCTATGAATACAGTGCAGGGCTTCAAACAGGCATGGGACAGGCATAAGGGAGCAATACAGATGAGTATGAATAGATAAGCCATTGACAGAGCAAAGATCAATGGCACATTTATAAGGTAGAAAAAGAAATGAGCAGATTGGATGGGCCTTGCGGTCCTTATCTGCCATCAACTTTTATGTTTCTATGTTTCTGTCTGATCACTTCTCTCACCACCGCCACCACGTGGCTTATCTGCCAACAGAACCATTTTTTATATTTAAATAAAAAAAAAACACACTGAATGCCTCAGCATTACTATAGCACAAGCAGTGGCTCATTCTGAGCCAGCTCAAACTTTTATCTCTTAGGCCAGAGTCCCCATTGCCTAAGAGACCAAAGGACATCTCTATGGCTGGTCAGAGCACACTGACACTCAAGCATTCCAGATGGAGCTGCCGCACAAGGGTAGCCAAACAGTGTGCAGGGCCTAGGAATTGCAGTTGTCCCTAGCAAGCATGCTCAGGAGGCAGCAACTTATTTATTTATTTTATTTAAGAAAAGCAACAGGCATAAATGGATGGCCCTGAACATAGGCACAACAACTGCTTCCCCTCTCCCCCACAGGGATGCTGGGGGAAGGAAATGAAACAAGCTCAGATGGGGCTAGAAGAACCAGGTAGATGCAGCTGAATCACAACACATGGGGTACTTCAATAGTTTTTGAATTTCATTTTTGGGAGCGGTAGCCCCTATATAGTGCAGTAGTTGCATGGTATTTATACATCCGTGGGTATCTTTTGGATGTGCCTATCCTGGCCCTATATGCCATGTATCATAATTCACTGGGCCATAATCCTGTGTGCATAGGGCTCATAGACACTATTCATATACACTAACTTCTATGGATTTTGACCAAAGGGAACATGCTTCGTATTGCCTACTCTCTCCAGCCTCCTGAGTCCAGGGCCATATACTGTACATCTTTGAGTGGTCCTTGATCCGATTACTCCCTCCTTTAGGTCCAAGTTAAACATGGATCTTCCGCTGCATTATGGCTGTCCTTGCAGGCTTAAGAAGCAAGTTCAGTACTTGATCCAAGGTCCTTTTGAAGCTGTTCCCCCTACCTCTGAACAGCAATGTTAATATTTCCATGGGCATACTGTCCAACATCAGCTTCAGCCATTGACCCCTATCCAAGTCCGTATGGCTGACCTATATATTGAGAATACACTTATTTGGTTATAACTATTAAATATGGAGTACCCAGGGCAGAAATGAGTAGGAACTATCTTCCGCCCTCTCCGCTGCCAGGGTCATGGTGATAGTGGCAAGTTCTGTTGTGATACCGTAGCATCATTAATCACTTCTAATTTAGGGCAGGACCAGAAGATATGAAACTATGTACCAAACTTACCTTACTATCTGCCATACGTAGTGACGTTGTCTGTGAAATGTATGGAAAACTGCAGCTGGACAGAACAGTCTCTTTAAGCAATAAGGCACAACAGGGTGTGGGTTATTATGGATTTACCCACGCCTTGTGTGGTGTGTCACGAGGCGCAGCTGAGTGACTTAACCACACAAGAAGTGGGTAAATCACCCAATAACTCACATCCTAGAGTGCCTTATTGTGATTATACAATGGACCCATGTGTAAAATAAATTTAAAATGTGTTTAATTATGATTTTTATAAATGCCATTTCTCAGTCATGGGTTATGCAGGATTTACCCACGGTCATGTGACATGTTTTGACCAATAAGGTTACAGGATTTTCATACACCATTGTATAATTAGAAATTTATACTGAGTTTCTTTGAATCTGTTGCAAAGAAATAAGCCCCTGTGTCCCTTCCATATCTCTGCCCAGGTCTTCTCCTCAAGCTCAGATCCCAAATCTCTCTCCCCGGTTCTGCCTGCACTTAACCATTGGGTCTGTTCTATCTCATGCCAGTGAGGGATAAAGTTTTGTGATAATTCCCTGGGGTGGTAAATATCTATAGATCATCTGCCCTTTCAAGTCGTCTGGGGCCACCATGCCCTGCGCGTCTCTGTTCTCCTTTTCCAGATATCTGTGTGCCTGCATATATCAAAACATATGGTGTGTTGGCAGACCAGTCATTCAGGAGATCCTATTTAAATGCAAAGGTAACAAGAACTTTAAGAGCAATCAAGTGGAGTGTGTGCAAATTGCCTGGTATTAAGAAACCGTCTGTAACCTATTGTTTGAGGCAGAGAAATTGTGCAAAGAGAACCAGTTTCAAAAAGGTGTTAACTGGGAGGTGGAGCTCGCTTTCTTCACAGTCAGACACTACATGAGCCAGTGGCAAATGGCCATGAGGCAAATAGAGTTAGAGTGAAAGTGGGTCAGGGGGGTAACTACTGTTTCTAACTGTGCTTTGCCAGGAAGGATGGAAGCACACTTGGAGCATTGCCTGGGCTACAGGTTGTACATCATCCTGCCAATTGGAGTGGGGGGTACTTGTGCAGTCATTGCAAGCTGGTCGCTGCTCTGGTGATGCATATTGCAATTCAGCTGTGTCATGGTGGCACAGGAAACAGTAATGGTAGGTGGGGAGACTTGGGGTAAGGTAGGCAAGCTTGCATTCAGGACACTGAGATGGAAGTACACCTTACGCACTGCCAGAAATATGCAATCTTTACCTCCCTGTCAATGGAGGACAGAGGGAATAGATCTGTGGCCTCTCTAGGGTGGCTGAAGCTCTTAGAGTGTACATTGCTATGCTTGAGTGGCAAAGGGAAGGCAACATGGGCACAGGGAGGTGAGTAGGCAGCTAAGGAGGATGCAGAGAGGAGGCTAGGGTCTCAGGCACTAGGCCTGGGAGTTGGCAGGGACAGGTAGAGGAGGGTGGCTAGAATTGTACTCTCTAGTGGAAGGGAGAGATCAGAGTGGAATGCGGAATAAATCAGAGTGGAGAAAGGATGCAGAAAGCATCATAAGGAAGCACTGTAACCTGTGAACACTAGTAACAGGTAGCATCTAACTGACAAATTGAGAGGGATCAACAGGCAACTGAGCTGGTGGGGGCAGCCCAGGTATTGGGACACCTAGCCTGTCAAACAGGAGGAAGGAAAAGGCTGGGGAGGAGCAGAAAGGTACTAGTCACTGGAGACTCCATTGTCAGGTTAGTGAGTGAGGAGGAAGTGGCATTGCTGGACCAGGACAGTAGCTTGGGCACGGTAGTTTGCCTGCTTGAATCATGGGTTTAGCAAGTGCTACCCAGAGCTAGCAACACAGCTTGGGAGAGGAACAGACTGCCATCACTCATATTGACATGAATGACTTAGGGAGTACAAGTTCCAAGGCCATGTGGTGGTAGTCATTCGTGGAACTGCACATGTTCCTGAAGGGAAAAGTATCCAGACTAGAATTAAGAAAGACAAGGAGTGACTGGAAGCCAGGATAGCAACATTTTATTTAGTTTTTGTTGACCAGGAAAGGTGGACTAGACAATTTTGCCTATTTTCAGCCTCATCCTGGGCGTGGGGAATACAGATGGATGCCAACTGACATTGAACCAGATTAAGCTGTTGGCGGTATTTTTAGTGAATGGGGGAAATTTGGCCAGGACACCAGGTAAATTTCCCTGCTCTTTTCGAGAAGTGCCATGGGATCATTAACATCCACCTGAACTACCACCAGAACAGGTAGATAGGACCTCGGTTTGACATCTCATCCAAAAGAAGGCACCTCAGGAGTGCAGCACCCCCCTCATGCTGCACCACAGTGTCAGTATTGGGATTTAACTCAAGTACCTGGGGTGGGGATAGAACTCATAGCCTTCTGATCTTCTAGCTTCAGAGGTGAGTGTTCAACCTGCTGAGCCACTGACACTATATAGGGCAGATAGTACAAAGGCCTTCTTCCAGTATATAAATGGAAGGAAGAAGATGAAGGAGAACACTGGGCTTGTGAAAAGAAGAGAATGGGTAAATAACTGGTTACAGAGCCAGAGGCTGTGGCTGAGATGATGAATACATGCTTTACTTCAGTGTTTGCCACAAGGACCCCAGGGGAGGGAAGGTGTTCCTTGGGAGGGGCCATAGCATCAGGAGTAGCCCTGATACAGCCTGTGAACAGCACACCCATACTGGTAGCTGACTAGCTTACAAAGACCAAGCAATGGAAGTCCCAAGGGGTGGGCAGGATACACCTTTAGGTAATAGTGAAACTAGGGGAACAATTCGTGGGCCACTTGCAGCAATCTTTCAGGAGCCTGCCAGGGCAGGTGTGGTGCCAGAGGACTGGAAAGTGACCATTGCGGTTACCATCTTCAAGAAGAGTGTAAGGACAAACCCTGGCAGGTATAGGCCAATCAGCCTGACATCAGTGCTGGACAAGCTCTTGGATGCAGTTATCAAGAACAGAATAACTGAGTCCATGAATCTCAGGATTTGCTTGTTGAGGAGCCAGTCATGCCATACAAACCTGATCACCTTCTTTGAGAAGGGTAACCATGGAGAGGGTCAGGGGCCGCGCTGTGGGCATAGTCTGTATAGACTTCAGCAAGGCCATTGACACTGTTATGCATTACAAGCTTCTGGGCAAAGTACACCAGTGTGGTATACATTAAGCATACTTAAGGTCTATTGCTAACTTGCCTGAGGGCAGGAAGCAGAGGTCTGTTGTGGATAGGCACTACTTTGAGTGACAAAGAGAGGTGCCCTTCAGGGATCGGTGCTGGGACTACCGCTGTTCAACATTCTCATCATTGATCTGGAAGCTGAGGTCCCTTGGAGGCTGTTTAAGTGTGTGGAGGATAACTCTAAACTGATCAGGGTGGATGGCAGACCCCTTGAGGATAGGGACAAATTTCAGAAGGATCTGAGCAAGCTGGGTGACTGTTCAGATTCCTACCATTTCAGAGTCAATGTAGCCAAATACAAGATGATACATGTAGGGAGGAAAAACAGAGGTAGGACCAGCAGATGGTGTGGGGCTCCTCCTGCTGTGGTGTAGGAAGAAAATTATCCAGCTGTGATAACAGACATGGGAATGAAGCATGACAAGCAGTGTGCTGCCCCTGTTAAGAGAACTGGCAGAATGCTGAGGTGCATCACAAAGGGTGGCCAGCAAGGCAGGGGAAGTTATCCTTCATCTTTACAAATCCCTGGTCAAGCCACTTCTGCTGTATTTTGTGCAGTTCTGGGCTCCTCACTACAAAGAGGAATTTGTAGCAGTTGAGAGGGTGCAACACAGGGCTACAAAAATGATTAGGGGTATGAAAGACAAAAGTCATGAGCAAAGGCTGGTAGCCCCTAACATGTTCACCCTTGAGAAAAGGAAGATGCGAGGGAACAGGATCTCATATTTTTTCCATCCTCAGGGGTATCAACAAGCTCAAACAGATGAATTTTGATCTGGTGTCCTCCAGCAGGGCACAGGGCATGCCCTGCTGCAGCTCGATGTAGTAAATTCGGGGTAACATTAGGATACACTTTTCGCAGAGAGTGGTGACCTATTTAAGAGCTTACTAGTGGAAACAGGAGACATGGAAATAGTGCAGGTATTCACAGTAACAACATTTCTGTATACCAAGGTGATCACTGGATGCCCTGGGCAATAGAGTTGGTAGGGAACCCCATCAGTTTAGTACATGTGTGCACAGCATACTTATTCATATCTGATTACAAAGCAGGAGAGAGACATGGTTTACCTTCAGTCCCTCACAATCATCTGTTACTGAGTATGTTGCGATCTTAAAATGTTAAATAGGTGCAGATGGCTGTACAGAACTGCACAGCACACCAGTGTTTTGCTGCCAATCATATTTGAACCCTATAAATTAAAGGGACGCCATCAACCCCCTTAGGCTTCAAATTGTTCCTAGTTTAAAAAACATGTTTTGTGATAGCTCACATCCTGTACACTTTGCTGATGTAGCTGGTAGTTTAATTCAGATTCCTTTTTTCTTTTCAAATTGAAAAACAGACTGCCCACCGTACTGTTGTTACCACACACAAATAAATGTATTTGTTTACATTCTTTGAACAACTTTCACAGCATCTTCCCTGGATTTGGAAACACCCCCAACACAGTCTAGGTACTCAAGATGCAGTGGGAAGAGAGGAGAATGTTGTATCATGAGTGGCTGCACTGTTTGGTGGTTTTCCTAATGTTCAAGAAGTATGCAATAATAGTAGTAGACCAAGGAGTCTAAACAAAACAAGGTTGGGTATAAAATACACCATTAGCATGCAGACAAAACAACCAACATCAGTGAATTTTAGCGAAGGTAAGCAATCGTAAAATGTGGGTTTTCAACTAGAAATAATATGATGTAAAAAGGATTGACATTGTCCCTTTAACAATGCTATAGCAGTTTTGTAGCTACAAATCTGCCCGTCTTTTCCATTATGTTGACTGAGGGATTTCATGAGTTCATGGGCATTCTGCAATAACCGTACGTAACACCTTCTGACACTTTTCACCTATGTTGCTATGTCATGATTGTACAAGACTGTGGGCTTCTTGCAAGTCCATCCATATCACCAGTGACATTTGGGCCATTGGCCAGGTCCTGTACCACAAGGCAGTGAAAACACATTGAGTGTCATTTAGCAATTCCTTGGTTCCACATAATCAGGCCTTTAAAGAGCAGCACCATCTCCAGTAGAACTTTTTTTTTTTTTATTTATTCTTTTGCCCCTACCTCGGTCGTCGATCTCAGCCCTGGTCACGGCGTCCCTTAAGCCTCCACCACCCATATTGCCTGTGCTTTGCCTGTTGCCCCTGGCTTACCCCCCCAGAGGGCAGGGTCACAGCACCGCTGGGCACCAGTGCCATGCTGCTAGTGACTGGTTGGGAGAGCTGGCTGGGTGGCTAATTAGAGGCCGAGGGACAGGGCGTCATGGAGATGGCCAGACAGAGTGTTTTCTTCCCCCTTGTAAGCTGGGGCTAGAACATGCAATGACATCCTGTGTCTGTCCCACCCCAGAGTTCCTTGTATACAATGGCTGCTGTGGCAGTCCTGGCCTCTGCCAGGGGTCCCTCATGCACTGATGACATCCTGCACCCTCCTCCCCGGGGAAGGGTAGCAGTCGTGAGACGCTCAATCCTTCTCCCCTGGCCAGCCCTCCAATGACCCGAGTCCATTCCTGAACCCGGGTCACTGGTGTCGCAAGCAGAAATCCAACCACTGCACCGGCGAGCTGACCCTCCAGTAGAACTTTTAGAAATATAATATTTAACTTCCACTTCAATTTCTTTATTCTTTAAAAGCGCAACTCAAAATATCTAAGCGCTTGTGCAAAAGATAAAAGATGCAGCATAAAAACAACATATTACAGTATAAAACAGTATAAAACAAAGAACAACAGAATTCATTAACAGTTTATCATCCAAATTCCTGAAAGGCGAGACTGAATAAATAGGTTTTCAGGGATGACTTAAAGCTCTCCACAGTCGGGCACTCCCTTACCAAATGAGGTAGAGAATTCCACAGTACTGGGGCCACAAATGAAAATGCCCTGGCACCTGATGTCTTCAGTCAAACTCTGGGAATCTCCAGCAATCCCTCATCAGCGGAGCAAAGTGGGTGGAGGGGGCGATAAGGACACAGGAGTTCTTACAGGTAGCGTGGACCCTGTCCATGTAGGGCATTATAGGTCAGTAAACCGACCTTGAAGGTAACTTGCCACTGAACAGGCAGCCAGTGCAGGCTGCGGAGAAGAGATGTGACATGGCAAGATCGAGGTAAGCCAGTCAACAACCTGGCTGCCACATTCTGCCCCAGCTGCAAGCATCGAATGTCAACCCCCAGAAGCCCTAGGTATATGGAGTTGCAGTAATCAAGAGTCAATTCATTTTATATTTCTCATTAGTTCTGGACTTTTCCTCCCATTATTTTATTACTAGGGTCATTTGCTTGAAAACATGATCTTTGCTCCTGAAATGTTCATCTACTCCTATTACTTATACCTTACCTGAGGTCTTAATGCACTGCTTGTGACATGTAGAATAATGCATGGTGAGGTGTGAATAACAATAATTTTATACACATCCAAGGTGAGCGATGCTATATAAACCCTGAGGGTGAAAAAAAAAATTTGAGTTTTGCACACCTCTCCATGCTTTGTTTTATGTAATGGCTGGCATCTGTTTTTGTACCCTTAGGATTTGATTTTATTATTAATTTTTATTGTCACTTCGGATTTTGTCTGGATGCTAGATAGTGCAGCTGTGCACACTGTCCTTAGTCATGGGGACCCTCAATCTTTGTTTCATTTAATTTATAACATGTTCTGTTCTTTTTAACATTTAGTTTTTGTTTTCCTTTATTTAAATGGGTCCCAGTAGCTGGTTGGGTCAGTGGAGAGCCTTGCCTTGCACCAAAGGCACTTGCAGTTGGGCTAAAGTGTGAGTTTCCAGAGCCACAAAGGGCACTTTTACCTTTTTTTTTAATTTTTGTGGACCAGAACTGGGAAATCAGGCATCATCTTTTTGACAATCTGGAAACTAATCTTCTACTTTGGTAGTGTGGTCAGTGCCCAGTGCCCAGTACTGAGGTGAGAAAAGTGTTGTTTCATTTAAGTTGTCAGCCCAAGATTGTTGCATGCATGCCTACTGTGAGGAAAACCCAGCACATGTTCCCTGTTATAACCTGTGGGTTATAATGACCTATCATAACTGGGTTTACCTGTGGAAAAAACTGACACTAGTTATTAAATCACAATTACTCTCATGGCACGTGATGTTAAAATAGAGGATTATCACTTTAAGGCAAAAATAACCTGTAAGGGCCGATAACCTCTAAGAGATAAAGATACTGTTTTCATGCAAATTTTCTCAGTAATAAATAATTGTAAGGAGAAACCTGTTGTAGCACCACTATAGTTAGGATTGAGCAGGGCTTTCTATGTTAAACCTCAAACTTTGTTCTTTAAGGCAGTAGTGCGGGGTAAATGGTACCTTTATTTTTTACTCCTTGTTGCCGGTCTAAGTCTTTGATTCACTGCTCTGTGTTTTTTTTCTTCTGCAATGCCTATTTTCACTTTGAAAAGTACACTTTTTATTTCTGTGTTTTGTTTATCCCTCTGTCATGATTAGCTGCCATTTTCTGTGTCGCAAACCCTAGTGAAATGCATTCTGGGTAGCGTGGCGTCACCCCATGTCCCTCCTCTTCCATTTGCATGGTTTCAGAAAAGGGCATCATTGAGCAACCAACATGAAAATGATACAAAACGCAAACACCGACATTGACATAAAAAAAGCATACCAAAACCACGGAGGATATCTTCTACTGGTTGACACCACTAAGGATTTGGTGGCATGCAGTTTAATGAGCGGGAGCATGCAACCCCAGAGAGAATGAAAGTAACCAGTGAAGGGATCCTTTTTCATATGTTTTTTTTTTTGCTCATACTAAAAAGGATGCCTGCATACGAAAAAAGATTTTGGACTTAGTTTTCTTTTTATTCTTTTTTCGTATGAAGGGATCCTTTTTGATATGTTTTTTTTTTCCTTCCTACAAAAAGGTATGCCCTTATACAAAAAAAAAAGATTTCGTCCCCTCCCCCCAATTCTTTTTTAGTATGAAGGAATTGTTTTTCATATGATTTATGCCATTATATTGAAAACGATTTTGGACTTAGTTTCTTTTCCAGTTCTTTTTTCATATTAATGGATCCTTTTTTGTATGATGTTTTTCATTCCCATGAAAAAGGATGTCCTTATATGAAAGAAGGTTTTGGACTTAGTTTTTTTGCCGATTATTTTTTCATATGAAGGAATCCTTTTTCATATGGCTTTTTCATTCATGCGGAAAGGATCCCTTCATAGAAAACAATAATTTTGTTTTAGTTTGTTTCCCATATTTCAACTTCAGCAAGCCATAACTCCCTCAATATTTGCAGTTCAGGAATAAGCTATATATCAAGACAAAGGTATTAATGAGTACTACAACACTAACACATAATATTCCCACAACAATTGAGGGGGCATATAAAAAACACAAAAATTAAAACATCAAATTTCCCATAGCACAACATTGGCAGTCTAACAAGCCATACAGACAAGCCAATAAATTGCTTTTTAGCAGAAATGGAAGTGCAGGACCCTGTGGGCCCTGTGTTTTCACACCAACATTGATGTATGCATCTATGGAGGGACTGAAGCACTGGGCCCTTCACAGGCAAATAGATATCTTCATGGAATGAGGATATGATTATGACATCTCAAAAAGTAAGGAATTTTGTTACAAAAATCTTTGTTAATGCACCTGTTAGGGTCTAAGTGATGTAAGTAGGGAAATGTGGTGTTGAGGTTCTCAACCCCAACACTCCACCCCCACCCTGCAGGCACCAACAGGAAAAACCATTACAGTTTCACCTCTCCAGAGTCTTTGCAAATCAGGTGTGGGGAGTACCTTGGGGTTGTCAGCCCTAATGCTCACCCTATTCCATCAGTAAATAAGCTGAGATATGTAGGGTATATGAAAATAAGGTGAGTGTTTGGGTTGACAACCCCAAGGTACACCCCACGCCTGATTTAGAAAGACTCAGGAGAGTTGAAAACATAATGTTTTTTCCTGTTGCTTCCTGAAGGGTGGGGACCCTAACGCTCCATTTTCCTATTTTTGTCACTTTAACCCTAACTGGTGCAATAAGGATGTGTTTTGTTTTGCAATGGATATAAGATATATAGAATACAAGCTGAAATGCAACTGAATACTGAGTTTTTCAAAATTTTACTTGAGTTGTCAGCATCTCTTTAAAATATTTTAGAGATTGCAAAAAAAGGTCACTTGAGTTATTTATCAAAGTGTTCACTCCTGGCTAAATGAACTTTGGAATTTTTGTAAATTTCACATCCTGTACAACTGCTTGTGCTTGTCTGTTTACAACTAAGAGATAGCACTGTGTTTGTGTTAGACAGATTTAGGAGGAAGTTAAGACTAAAGATGTAGTTCTGTGTGCATAGTTTTGTTGACATAAGAATAATAACATAATAAAATTTTGGGAGAATGAACAACTGTATTTGGTGATGAGGTTGGCCAAAGTCAAAAGATGAATCATAACACATTTTGGCAAGAAGTGAGATTTGAGCTTTGATTAAGCTAGAGAGAGTTTATTAAATTATGAAGAAAGATTACAGCCATTTCTGGAAGCAATTAGATTGACAATTGACACAAACGAGTCATTTTCTTTTCAGTGGTTAGAGCAGAAGGATTTGCCTTGCTTAGAGATCATTTTATCTTCAAAGAAATGGGACAAGACTGGAATTTTTGAGTTTCTCACAACTCTGAGATTATTATCTGCCAAAGACTAAAGCCACATTTATACAGCCTCTTGGCTTACTTCTTGTCCTGCTGCTGCTCCTGTTTTGCAGTGACCTTCCAGAGAGATCATGTGCATGTTTACACAGCTCCTCTCAGCGCCAATGCAAGACAAGCTAGTGAGGAGCCATGACTTGGGGGGATCTCCTCTGCTGGTTGACGTCGGCGGTGACAAGCACAGTGCAATGTGCGGACTGCTGGCATCACTTACTGTGTTACTATGCCGATCAGACTAAACTTGAATAACTGTTGAGTGCCTTTATTTGCTCTTAGCTCTTTGCGATCACAACACACTACCAGCATGATCCCTGTAGCTACATACAGCATCACATATTAAATAATCATATTTCAGCCACCCCTCTTGCTGTTGAAGTGGTAGCTCTACTTGCTTCTGGCTGGGAGTGGTGGGGGTTGTGTTTTGAGATGGGGCCCCAGCAGTACTTTTGTACACTGCCCAGGTACTGTCTGGCTGCATCTTTTTGAAAAGTGCTGTAGTCAAAATGCACTGTACTATACTTTAAGTGTACAGTTTATATATGTATATTTGTTGTTTAATTTATGCTGTTTATATGTACTTTTTTCAAATATATATTACATAACATGCTAGCAGTGCGGGTGGGGCATGGGCTTAGTCTACTTGAAAACTGCAAACTTAGTTTAGTGTAGTTTATCTGTCTTTTTTTTGTCCACTAGTGCAGTGATGTTTGCAGCATAGTTAGGAAGTGTCCTGTGCCTGTGTGTGTGTGTGTGTGTGTGTGTGTGTGTGCATGTGCCTGTAAAGTACTGGCAAAGGGCCTGAGGCTGTGTGACCTAAATTGTTGCTTGTTCACACATGCTGTGCTGGTGTGGGGGCTATTAGTGGGCATTGGAGGTGTGTGTGTGTGCCTGTGTGTGTGTCTGTGTGTGTGTGTGTGTGTGTGTGTGTAGTTGTGGCACATGGTGAGGGAGCATGTGGCATTGGTCAATCCAAGTCTCAAAGCCCTGTGGCCCTGTGCCACCACTCTACAAACACACATAACAATGTCTGTTGATGTCCCCCTCACCCACATGCAGCCAGTGTAAACACACTACAACCAATGATACATTGCCCCTTGTCCTGCACCAGTACTCCACAAGCACACACACACACACTGCCACAGAAAGCTTTCCTGACCCTGAAGACCAATTGGTCAAAAAAACATACACAGACACACCCACAAACACACGAAGTTTGCATGCAGTCAGTTTGCATCCACAAAAAAGTATGATCCCATGAACTGGGAGAATGGTACATTCACATGCTGCATGAGGGTAGGGTGCATTAGTGGTGTGTGCGTGTGTGTGTATGTGAAACTAATGGCTGCTACCCCCCTCAACATCCAGACAGCATTAGCAACCATGCACTGACCAACACCACAAGCCATACTCAAGATGCCTGTGCTTCACAAGTGATCAAGTCCATCTCCCAAAGGTGCATGACCACACAAACGCAGACATCAAAAAGGGCCATCAGTGTCCATTGATGATTGTGTGTGTGAGGAGTCATGTTGCAAGCCCAGCAACCATGTGGCACTGGATGATCCAAATCCCACATCCCATGTAACTCCACAAACACACACACACACACACCCTCAGCAATAGACATTCAGCCCCCTCGCTGTGTAGTTAGGCATGCTGGGGGAGGGTCATCAGTGTCCACTGTTGTGTGTTTGTTTGTGGAGTGGTAGCCCACAGCCAGGGGCTGTGTGATTCAGATCAGCCAATGCCACACATCCCCTGGCCCTGTGACACCACTCCACATACACACACGCATGCACACACACACACACACCAATGGACACTGATGTCCCCCCCAAACAGTATGCATAACTATGCAGTGATCAATTCTGCAAAGTCCTGGCCACTGTGTCAATACCCCACAAGCATCCACACAATGATGGATACTGATGGCACCCTCACACCACCCATAGGAGGGTGTGATTGAGAACCACCATGTCTGACAGATGTGTGCTTTTGCATTGGACTGGTGCCCACCAAACTGGACATTGTTCTTGTGGCTGGTGGTCATGCCAGGTGGTGGCACTGTGGCAGTTTTATGTGTATAGATGTGCCCTAGCTATAGCCACCAGTTAAACACCACAGCATGGCACCATGTGGAAATTGCACATGTGCCAGATGATGTTGCGCACTTTTGAGCTGCTGTTTTGAACTGTGCATTAATTGTAATATCACCTAAAGAACAATGCTGATCTCATTGTTTTCACCATGTATTTAAGGATGAATTCTGAAACATCACAGCTGCAACTGGGGCTAGGAGGAGACCTGATCCTTGATTGCGATTTGAGGAGAGGAACAGATGCAACTGGTGCGAAACAGACAATGCAAAACATTTACATCTATAAAGAGATTGTGTAGAAGTTACATGAGAAAGGTTTTGAATGGATGAAGACACAGTGCAGAACACATATCAAGGGACTCAAAACACGCTATGTTCATTAATGGGAAAATATTAACCAGAGTGGATAAGTTTGGATGCAGTGTCTGTACAATGCCAAGCTAGATGCTTTTCTTGGCTCTCAAATATCAACACAGCTGACTGTGGTGCTCAGCTGTGGTGATGGCCTAGTGGAACCACACAAGGCCATTGAATAAAGGGAGTATGAGGAGTCAGATGAAGAACCGGATGGTTCTGTGTTGCCAGCGCACAATGGTCATGAGGGATCACAAACACAAAGCTCATCCAATGAGAGGACCAGCACATCAGCATAGGAGGCATCACTGAATGGAAGGACCAGTACATCAACTTTGCAGGCATCATTAACTGAGAAGCCCAGCACATTGACATCAACAGCAATTGTTCCAAGAGTGCATGACACCCCTGTTAGAAACATTGAAACATAGAAGTTGTCAGCAGATGGGGACTGTATGATCCATCAAGTCTCCGCTTAGCTTCCTACCCCCCCACTTAGCTGCCTGCTTGTGTATCCCACAGTGTCTGTCCCATGCCCACTTGAATTCCCCCACTGTCTTGGCTCCCACCACCCCCCCCTCCAGTAGGCTATTCCATGGTTCCACAACATGTTCTGTGAAGAAGAATTTCCTCATATTGCTTCTAAACTTTCCTCCCTTAAGTCGAATGTTATGCCCTCTAGTCCTGCTGTAGTCCTTTACCTGAAAGAGGTCCTGCAAGTGCACCTTGTTGTTGCCTTTAAGGTGTTTGAATGTTTCTATCATGTCCCCCCCAATTCTTGCATTCTTCTAGGGAGTATAATTTGAGGTCATCAAGTCTTGCCTTGTACGGTTTCTGATGCAAGCCCTGCACCATCTTTGTTGCTCTTCTCTGTACCATCTCCAGCCTATCTATGTCCTTCTTGAGGTATGGCCTCCAGAGCTGGGCACAGTACTCCAGGTGAGGCCTGACCAGGGACCAATGCAGGGGCATGATTACTTCATGCCTTCTGCTCATGATGCCCCTCCCTATGCATCCCAGGATACCACTAGCCTTTAATACTGCCTTTTCACATTGTCTACTGACTTTGAGGTCATCTGATATGATCACCCCTACTGTAGGTCTCACTTCTGCCTGGTATCCACCTGCTGCTTCCATCCCATTGAGTACAGTTTCCTTGGGTTACGCTTTCCCAGGCTCATGATCTTGCATTTTTTGGCATTGAATTTCAATTGCCAGGTCTTGGACCACTCCTCCAGTTTTCAGAGATCAGCTTCCATGCTTTGCTGTCCCTCTGTTTTGTCTACCCTGTTGCCGATTTTGGTGTCATCTGCAAACAGGCACACCTTTCCCTCCAGTTCATCTGCAATGTCACTGATGAATATGTTGAAGAAGATCAGCCCCAAAACTGATCCCTGCAGGACCCTGCTAGTCACCCTCCCCTCCACAGACAGAGTGCCATCTATTAATACTCTCTGAGTTCTCCAATGTAACAAGTTTCTGACCCAGTTTGTAACCTTGGGCCCAATTCCAGTTGTTTGGCTAGTCTCCTGTGTGGAATGGAGTCAAAAGCTTTGCTGAAGTCCAGGTAAACCACATCCACTGCCCCACCCTGATCCACTGTTTTGGTGACCCAATTGAAAAAAATCAACCAGATTTGTCTGGCAGGACCTCCTTGCCATGAAACCATATTGATTTGTGTCGAGCTGACCAGTTTGCTCCAAAAAAGCTATGATTGTTTCCTTCAGCAGGGACTCCAACAGTTTTCCCATGACTGACGTTAGACTAACCGGCTGGTGTTTACCTGGCTGTTCCTTGCTTCCACTCTTGTGGCGTGGTACTACTGTTACACTCTTCCTATCCTCCAGCACCTCCCCGCTCCTTAATGATTTGTTGAAGAGCACTGCTAAGGGGCTGCCAGTTCCCTCCCTAGTTCTTTCAGTATTCTTGGGTGTATCCCATCTGGCCCCATAGCTTTCTCTACCTTTAACTTGTCTATTTCCTCCAGGACCCTTTCCTCTGTGAAGGGACCCATGTCTATTCCTTCAATTGGACACTTCTTTATGCCTGTTGTTGGTCTGTTACCGTCTGCTTCCTGTGCGAAGACTTGAGCAGAAGTACTTATTGAGTGCCTCTGCCTTCTCTCCATCTTGCTCTGTGGTTTGTCTGTCTTTTTTTGTGATTCTAACAATGTCTCTTTGGTCTTCCTTTTTTCACGTATGCACCTGTAGAATATTTTGTTACCATTTTTTATTTACTCAGCTATCCTAATCTCTGTTTGAACCTTTGCATTTCTTATCACTTCCCCTGTCTCTTTCAGTTTCTGTTTATATTCAGTTTTGTCTGCCTCATTCCCCGACTCCTTGTACTTTTTGAAGGCTATGCACTTTTCTCTCACCATGGTTGCCACCTCCTTGGAAAATTATAGTGAGTTTTTCCTTCTTTTGTTCTTACTAACCTGACGGGCACACTGTGATGTGACCATGGTTATTGCATCCTTCAGTCTTGTCCAATATTCCTCAGCGTTCCCTTCTGTTGAGTTACTAAGGTTGTCTCTTAGGCAGGCTTTCATGTTTGTGAAGTCTGCCCTCCTGAAGTCAAGGACCTTCAGTTTGGAGTGTGTGGAGTCTACAGTCCTTTTTACCCTGAACGATACCTGTTATGATCACTGTTGCCCAGGTGGTTCCCTTCTTCGATACCCATAACCCTATCACTATTTGTGAATATCAGATCTAGAACCACATTACCCCTTGTGGGTGATGTCACTAGTTGACTTAGGCCTGCTTCCTCTAGTGTGACTAGGAATTCCCTGCTCTTCTCTGATGTCGCTGTGTGGTTATTCCAATCTATGTCCGGCAGATTGAAATCCTCTACCAGCACCATGTCCCCTTTGCCTTACATCTGGAGGATGGTTTCCAGGATTTCCTTATCCCTGGCTCCCTCCTGATTTGGGGTTCTGTAAATTATTCCTACCCGAATGGGTTTCCGGCTTCTGGCTCCTATTGTGATCCATAGATCCTCTGTTTCCCCTAGTGCCTGCTGCATTTCTGTAGCATTGATGATATCCTTAACATAAATAGCTACCCCACTCCATTTTTCCCAGTCCTATATCTCCTAAACAAGTTGAACCCCACGATAGTCATCTCCCAACCATGATTATTTGTGAACCATGTTTCAGTCACAGCCACCCAGTCTAGTCCTGCCTCAGCTATTGTGGCAGTGAGGTCAGTCATCTTGTTAGCCAGACTGCGTGCATTGAGGCATACTGCTGACCACTCTTGCTGTGTTGCTTTGCTTGTCATGCCTCCCTTATCTTATTGTTCATCCCTTTGTAGTTTTCCCTGTTTATGGTTCCTCCCTTTCCATTGTGATGGTCAATGTCAGAGCTGGAAATGGTTTTATGTTCCTGGCTATCTGCTTTTGCTGTCTTGGAGTGTGTTGATTTGGTGCTAGCTGGAGGGGGAGAGACAGCAGGCTCTATTTGCGCTTCTCCTAGAGCTACTGTCATCTCCCCTCCCGCTAGTTTAAATGTCCTATGTGGACATCAGATTTCTGGCTCAATGCTCTGACTCCCTCTTTAGTCAGGTGAAGGCCATCGAATTTGAAGAACTCCCTTTTCCAGAAGTTGCCCCAGTTTCTGATGAAGTGGTGCCCCTTTGTGTAGCACCAGTCCTTAAGGCATGCATTCAGCTCACTTATCTCTTTCTCTCTGATTTTCTGCCTGTTCTTCCCCTTTTCCCAAGCAGAGAATGCAATGCTGGATGAAAATGAAACCAATTTCTCACTGAGCTGCGTAATGTGCTCCTTAACCTCCTCGACTGACCGGCTAACAAGGTCATTGGTTCCTAGGAGGACCAATGTTTGAACTCTCTTCTTCCTTTTTAACTATGTTGACTATTTGGTCAGTGTCCCTCCAAGTGGATGTTCCTGGGAGACATCTGACCTGCATGTTTGTTTTGCCTCAGGTGGGAGTCCACACCGCAAATCATGGAGTCCCCTGTGATTATGATTTTTTTCCTGTTGAGGTTTTGTTTATGTCATTGTTTTGCTATCCTGTTGCATTTACCATTCCTTTGGCCCGAGACATCCTCTGTCTTTACGGATGGTATGGATGCAAGAGGTGTGTACCTGTTTGCTGTGTTTAGAGTGCTTTGTGGGTTTGGGAGAGTTGTCCAAGCTCTGCTCCCTTTTCCTGCAACCAGTTGCTATCCCCCCGTTCACATGTAAAAGCGGTGTGCTGATTTAGCCCTATCATCCATGACCTAAGAATTGCTAAAATATCTACAAAAGTCTGACGAGCCACTTCTGCAGGTGGAAGCATGCCAAATGTAATATTTGGAATGTATGGCAAGACAATAGATATCATGTGACCACATATGTGATGCCCAACAGCCTCCATACTCAATGCCTGCAACTTTCATGTCCTTAATACACTGGTATGGATTCCCTAGCCAGCACAGGAATGATACTCACTATTCTGCAAATGTTGAGCATGAGAATGTTTACTTACAGTCCTTTTTGAATCTATAAACTGAATGGCGGCATTGTGGATGGCTTGTGAGTAATGTTAAGACTCACATTATTGAATACTGTGGTTCACAACTCACTGTGGTGCATGTTGGGAGACTGATTAACATGTGTGTTATTTTTTTCTCTCTTCTTCTAATGGTGGTGGGTGTCAGGAGGAAAATTTCAAATGAAGTGCAATAAAAAGTGACTAGTGCAATAAATAGTTTATTTTTGGTTCATGAATGTACTGCATATTTTCACTAATGTTTTTTAGGTAGCAGGTACTACAAAGTGTGATGTGTGTGTCATGCAGTGTTTGGCAACATGTGTGTAGCATGTGTGCCAGTGTTAAGTATTCTTTTTGTTTATTGACTTGTCTCAATATGCAATACCAAAGGCAAAGTGCGAGTTAGGGTTTCTTTTATAAATGTGTTGGTTATTTATGTAATGTATCCTTTGTGCATGTTTCTAGTGATGGTGAATGATTGAAGACTGTGGGTAGCCTAGTGTCGTATGTGGGAACCTTGTAGTAAAGTGCAATATGGCTCAAAAACAAAAAACACAATTTAAAA
Organism: Neoceratodus forsteri; assembly: GCA_016271365.2. Taxonomy (NCBI): domain Eukaryota; kingdom Metazoa; phylum Chordata; order Ceratodontiformes; family Ceratodontidae; genus Neoceratodus; species Neoceratodus forsteri. Next base: position 350,574,658 of record CM028132.1, on the reverse strand, counting down.
TTTCAATCCACTGTTTATTTCAGAAATGCATTCACAGTAATTTACTGCTAATAGGTAGCAAATTAAAAACTGGAAACAAGTACAACATCGTCTGATGAATTATTGTGCCATAATAAAGTTACATACAGTTTCTATCAATTTTGACTGCCTTTTTGGGGGAGGGTGATTTCCTTTCATAACTGTGCCTTAACTCTTGGCTGTGGTTGCAAAATTGCCCTGCTGTTCCTGCATGTTATAATATTGTCTGGTGGGGTGGTACATGACTGGATCTTGATGTCTCAGTCCATTATAAGATGCACCTACTGCTCATGTGGTGTACTCATTGGTGCATCCAGTTAGGTATATCATGGCCATACTTTGCACCAACAGTATGCAATGCAGGGCAAAAAGGTATTGTCCACTGCTAACATAACTACGGTGCTGTGTGTCCATGGTACACAGTGACTTTCTGCTATGTGCATTGCTAGCCAAACAACAGCAGTAGCAGGGCCCAAAGAATGTGATTTGGATGGACTGTCCACAAGCAGATATGATAGAAACATTCAAATACATAAAGGGAATCAATACAGCCCAGACAGGAAACCTATTCCAGGATACCAAAACAACATGTACAAGTGGGCACAATCTGTGCCTAGTGGGAGGCAGATTTAGAACCAACATAAGGAAATAATTTTTCACAGAGAGGGTGATAGAACCATGGAACAGCCTGCCCTCAGAGGTGGTAGCATTGAAGACAGTATGAGAATTCAGACTAGCATGGGACAGGCAATGCAAGCACCTGAAGGGGTAATAAAACAGGGAGGGGTAGAAATTTCTGGGCAGATTAGATGGATCATGTGGTCCCCATATGCCGGCTACTTCTTATCTACTTAGAGTAGGTTCACATAACATTGACCTGCCATTCCTTCAAGACCAGCACATTTGGGTTTAACATTTGGTTGAAGTTTGTCTGGTCCACATTCCATCTCAGGTGAGAGCATGGGTCACATTAGTATCACCAGACCTCAGACATATCATTGTATGGTTTTGGTATGTTCTTGGTCCAGCGGCCCATGTAACCCATACCCACATTGAGCACTTCATATTGGCAACTTGCTTGTGAGGTGGATGTATGCCTTTCTCTAATGGTCCATGCACCAGCTCATGGATTGAACAATGTCTCACCGTGCCCAATACAGGGTCAACCCACCAGAGCAGTGGTAGAGCTGCTGTTTATGACACCAATGACTCAGGCTCAGAAGCAAGCCTGGAGCATCAGAGGGTCCTCCAAGAGGAGAAGGATGAGCATCTGATGGGCTGCTCTTCTCCATGGAGGGAGGGATTCTTAGCCTGGAGAAAGTCTGATCTGTAGCATTGGCTGGGGGATTGGTGAACCAGGGATTGATGTAGTGTGGGGATTGTCAGACCAGCACACATCAGCACTGTTAGATTAGACTAGATAAGGTAAGAAAATAATAATAATGATGATGTAACTTATACCAGAGGTATATACCAGACACAAACACAGATGTTGCTGATGTTTACTGAGGAGGACCCAGGCGATGGCCCAGAAATGGCAAAATGCAACACCACTGGACAAGTGGTAGATACTAGCCCCTTCACAGAGACTGAAGTATTGGAGGCACTAGATAAACTGCAAGTTGACAAGGCCATGGGGCCAGATGAAATGCACCCAGGATCTTAAAAGAACTGAGATTAGAGTTGGCTGCCCCACTGGCTAAACTGTTCACCAAATCCTTAAAGAGTGGGGAGGTACCCGAAGATTGGAAAAGGGCAATCGTAGTCCCACTCCACAAATCAGGCAGCATAGAGGACTCTGGAAATTACAGGCTGGTAAGCCTCACATCCATAGTGGGGAAGTTAATGGAGACACTACTCAAATAGAGGATCATGGCATTCCTGGAGGCTAACGGCCATCAGGACCCCAAGCAGCATGGTTTCACAGCAGGTAGGTCATGCCAGACAAATCAGATTGGGTTTTTTGACTGTGTTATAAAGGTTATAGATGATGGTGGGGTGGTAGATGTGGTCTGCTTAGACTTTAGCAAGGCCTTCGACTAGGTTCCACACAGAAGGCTGGTAAACAAGCTAGACCATACAGGAGTTGGATCAGAAATAGTTAGATGGGTTAAAAACTGGTTACAGGGCAGAACCCAGAAAGTGCAAGTAAATTGAGCACTGTCATCAGAAGGTAGGTAACCAGTGATGTGCCCCAGGGTTCTGTGCTGGGGCCCCTGCTCTTCAATATTTTCATATCAGACATAACTAAGAAGCTACAGGGAATAGTATGTCTGTTCACAGAGGACACCAAAATATGTAACAGGGTTGACAGCCAGTAGGGAGTGGACAAGATGGAAGCTGACCTCAAGAAACTGGAAGAATGGTCTGGAGCATGACAGTTGAGATTCAACACCAACAAGTGCAAAGTCATGCACATAGGAAAAAGAAATCCAAATAAGGCATATTTCCTTGGAGGGAAAAGGCTAGCTGCCTCCACCCAAGAGTGTGATTTGGGAATCTTTATCTCAGACAGCTTGAAGGTAGGTAAGCAGTGCGAGAAGGCAGCATTAAAGGCCAGTGGTATGCTTGGATGCATTGGGAGGGGAATCACAAGCAGGAAGAGGGAAGCAATCCTGTCACTGTGCAGATCACTGGTTAGACCTCACCTGGAGTACAGGGTCCCGTTCTGCAGGCCCACCTCAAAAAGGACATTGACTGAGTGGAGACAGTGCAGAGAAGGGCAACAAAAATAATTCAGGGACTGCACAAGCTGTCCTAAGGGGATAGACTGAAGGAATTGAACATGTATTCCCTGGAACAGAGAAGAGATAGGTGTGACATGATTTGAAATATTCAAGTACATAAAAAGCATAAACCAGGTGCAGATAGACAATCTCTTCCACTTTAAGAAGGGCAGCAGAACAAGGGGACATGATCTAAGGCTGCAAGGAGGGCAGTTCTCCACCAACACCAGGAAGTTTTCTTCACAGAAAGAGTGGTGGATGCCTGGAATAGCCATACGAGTGTCATCAGTAGACATTGCAATAAAAAAAAAATGGCTAAGGGAAATGAAGAGTACAGGAAGGGCTCCATGAAAAATTGATCGAATTTTCTTATTTGAAGTAAATGTTTTAGTTCATTCTGATACAAATCAGACAATAAAGTCCCTACTTGATTAGTTCAACATAGATACCACATCTAGCAACAACTCATGAAATTAGTTATGTTGTGCAGTTTATGTGGTTACCAGGGTCACTGTAAAGCCACAGCGATATACTATACTGGTTGATCATTTGGGATCCATGCTTGTTCAGTGCTGGAATAAATGTTACCATGTTATGTATTTGTCCTTTTTGCAGGGCAGGATGAGCAACTTATCTACCACCGTATAACTCTATAAACAGTTTCAGGGACAGCCAGAGTTTGGTTGGACATGAGCAAAGAATACTGAAGTTGCAGACTTTATGTAGTGAAGGACACTACATATGTTTTATGGAGTAAGACCCCTACATAAGTTTTACAGAGTAAGGACCATACACATGCTTCGTGCACCGCCAACATTAATTGCATTCAATACATCAAGGGCCATCTGGTACATTTTGTGTCCTACATTAGAATCTCTGACCATTGCCAGGCTTCTTTTTTATCCAACATGAACCCCTTAACAACCACATCCAATATTAACTTTCCTCTCATTTAAAAAACTGTGACTGCTAGAAGTCAGCAAAACAAATATTTTTCCTGATCCCCTTAATTACCGTGCTTAACAACAGCAGATCTTAAATTGGTACTATCCCTCCATATAAATATATATAAAACAACAAAATGTAATGTTTAAGTTAGTTAATACAATAGAACAGTTGATTAGTGTTTATATATATATATATATATATATATATGTTTAACATTATATTGCACATGAATGATGATTTATGTGTATTGCTCAAGCATTTAATGAAATGAAAGTGGCTTTAATTTACAAAGGCAATGGGAGAACATTTCCCCTCAGTAAAATGAATGGATACAATGATACAATATACCCTCCCCCCCATTCCCCTTCTGACAAGTCAAGCAAAACACGATGTTCATCGGTAAACAGCTGAGGTGAAATCACTGTATCACAAAATGGTAGCTTCACTAAGCGCCAGTAAACAAACATTTTTCCTGATCTATTTACTATTCTTTACTGATTATAACCAACCTTAATATCACCAACCTCAATATACTAAAAACTGTGATTTAACAAATGCATACTACATTGTGAATGTATTATGCAGAGCAGTTATTTGTGGGGTAAGGTGATCACATATGGAAAAGCTTAATGAATATTAAGGTTGTGGCAACTTTATAACATAATAGAATTATAATGTATTGAAATAACAGGTTGTGTGTACTGTTTCATCCAATTCACAAAATGATAAAGGTGATCTGAATAAGTAAATGAACTTACACAATTCCCCTTTATCCCTTCTCACACCCCCCACACACACACACTTTCCCAGGTTTGGCAAAAAAATTATGATACTATGTTCATTAGTACACAGTCACAGTGAATTAAAGTGATGATTATGTATCATATCACAACGCGATGCAGGGAAAAACAGTCACAGAGAAACACACAGAACATGCAAACACACACACAAATTATAGTTGTAAGTTCTCTACCAAAGTTGTGTACCAGTCCTGTGGTTCTATACAAATACATTTCTAGCCGGCACAATGACTGTCACATGCTTTCTGTCCAATGCATCGTTCAATGCCCACGTTTCTGCTTCAGCAGACAAACTATATAGTGAGTCATTGGTGTACTGTGCTATTTACAGATTAAATGAAAGGCAATCCCTGCATACAGCTAACTGTGAGTGACAGTTGCCAGCTAAAAGATTTAGCATTATTGTAAAATGCATGTATTGTACTAAACCAACTACACATCAATGCCTCTCAACGTCTTTGCTATTTACTACTGGCACACCATTTTGCTTCTGTTATTGATCTCAATAATGTGGTCAAAACTGCATGTAGAGGGGCATGATGGGTTATGACCACCATGACCAGGACGGACAGGCTTCAGTGGTTATGAATTTCAACTGGACATGTTTACACCTCCTCCGCTGCCTTCAGGTACCCTACAGAAGTGTCAGGTACTTGCCAGATGCTGTGTAGGTGTTACTGAAACTCTTGCGTCTGGTACAGTTGGCACCTTTTTATTACATAGCATTTCTTTTCTAAGTCACGTACAACTGAATGATAGAATGTGATGAGGACAGACTGAATGGAGCAGGTGCTCCTGGGGAACAGCTGACCAACCGGCATGATCAGTACAGGAGATATATTATTTTTAACCATGATGAATTTTGGACACGAAATATAAAGTTCTATTCATCATTATGTTTCCCTTGTTACCAGTGCTTCACTCTCTCAGTATGTGCCAAGGGAAGTTGTTTACTATAAAAACCATGGCTGGATACCAAAAAAAATAGCATTTCTATACAATGTGCTACATGCACACTGAGGCATTCAACAACCCCCCCTCCCAAACTTGTGTACAAAGGACTGCCATGTACCTGGGTACATATGAATTGGTGTACCACTGCATGATATGACATTGGATAGTGTAGCAAGGTGTAAATCAGAAATTGCTAGTAATGTCACCCAAATAAAGGCAAGAGTGTGTCAACATTGTCATTGTTAGGCCACAGTAACTTGTGTGAATGTGTGTTTATGTACCGTTCAAAGGTGTATCATTAAATCATGGCATCCTCAGTTCATACAACTCTCTCTCTCTCTCTCTCTCATATTCTATGGCACTTTCTTTCACTCTTTGTTTCTGTATCTCTCTCTGCATTGCTCTCTCTCTCTCTCTCTCTATTTAATTAATATGGGATAAAAATGCCTTCCATCTTGAACCTTTTTAAATGAACTATGAGCAGAAAAAAAAGTTAAATACATTCTGACATGAAATGATAACTGGGGACTACATATGAGACCTTTTAGTACTATATCTGCTAAAGTCAATGTTCATACCTGTCCACTCCCATTGCATAAATGTAACTGGTGTGTAGTAAGAAAAAAAACTGTTCCTTCAAAATGCGATCACAAGTCTAATTTCTGTAAGCATTATTCCAAGACCTCAGTGCCTGGATGATGCAGCCCCAGTTTACAATACATCAGACAAGGTCATGCACACCACATAGTTTCAACCAGTTTGAATTTGAACTTAAAACTCGGGTTCTGCAGTAAGGGGGTGAATTCTAATATATTGCCTTTCATGGATTGTGGACTGTAACATTCAATACATATAGTAAAATCTTAGTATGTTTATAATGATAATTAAATGGGAGTCGATGCATTTGATTTAAAATGAATGTAGCTCAAATATTGCCAGCTCTGAAAATTACAGTGCTTTTAGCCCTTATTGAGTGCAACAGCCCACACTGAGGTTCAAATAAACTGAAGTGTCAGTTTTCCAACAGCAGTTGGGCTCCTGGTTTATCTTTAGATTACTGCGAGAGTGTATGTAGGGGAGGAGAAAAAACTAAACTGGCTATCCCTCAAGAACAAAGACAACATATCAACAAGCACTACAGTGTTGAACTATTCATGTGAACTGCATGTTGAGCTCCTGGTTTGTCCATAGATTAGCAGAGTATATGAGGGGGATGGTGGAAAGACTAAACTGGATCACACAGGAGGAACAAAGAAGACAAATCAACAAGAAAAGTGGTGGCTTAGAGACTGGGTGGGGGTGGGGTTAAGGAGCTGCTGAATGCTTTAGAGTGCTGCCTGTGCTCTTCATCAAGTCCAGCAGTAATGCACTATATTCATTGATTGTTAAAGTCCACAACCTTTGAAAGGCAAGACATTCTATGGGACTGTTATACTGTACGTGTGACAGCCCACACTGTCTTTCAAATAAGTATCAGTTTTCCAAGAGCAATTGACTCCTGGTGTATCCATTGATTGGAAGGAGAGTGTATGTCACGGAGGGTAGAAAGACTAAAGTGGCAATCACACAGGAGGAATGAAGAAAACAAACCAACAAGAAATTGAACTTTTTTTTTAACTTTATTTCTTGCTCTATTGGCCATGGGCATCTCTCAGAGGTGCCCACTTGATCTGGAACTCTACTCCCCACAGAGACTCTCCTCCCATGGTCCCTCCCACCAAGACTTCCCAGCCCCCAGATCACCCCCTGGGGGAGGGCCTGCCTCACCTACCAGATGGCTGTTTTGGAAATTAGAGGGTCCGTCCTGTGTGGGTGGTGCCCGGGACCATTGGAGGAAGGGTCCGGCATTGGACATGTGGGTCCAGTTCCCTGGGGCCCTCGTTACCTCCCTGTGGAGCGCAGACATGCAATGATGTCATGGCACCTATGAGCTGATGTCCGCTGATGATCCTCCCTTTGTTTTGGTGCCATTTGTCCTTGCGGCCCACGATTTCCACCAAGGGCCGCTAAGACCTGAGACCCAGATCCTTCCCCAGGGAAGGGAGAGCAGTCATCCGGATGCTCAATCTCTTCCTCCCCTGCCGATGGAGGTTTACAGACTGAGTGTGGGGTTGGGGTTAAGGAGCTGCTGGTTTGCAGATTAGTCCCCCCACAAAAAAAATTACTGCTTTAGAGTCTGTCACAGAGTGTGATAGAAAGTCTGTGATGTAATTCAGGAACTGCATAATTTGCTAATAATTTGATGGATGAAATGTACCCATTTGTAGTATCTTCAGCAAACGAATATGTTGTCAAAGTGATTATTCTCTTACTTTTTTTGTTTTGTTTTAAATTTCATAGAATCAATGTGCTACTGATTAGAACAGTCAGAAAACTGGAGAATGAGTAAGGCGCACTTGACATAGGGGTGTGTGTGTGTGTGTGTGTGTGTGTGTGTGTGTGTGTGTGTGTGTGCTGGATGGGCTGGTTTGGTTTTACAAAAGTGATAAGATCAACTTTATTACATTCAAACAATTATCTATGATGGGCAACAATTATCCTGGGACAGCTTCATGCAGGACCAACAAACAGTGTCAGTGGTTTAAAGGCGACATGAATCAAAACTCTAAATTGTTTCTATAAAATTAATTCAATCGTATTTCTTCCAGTATATTAGTTAAACAGATGGGCCCACATGACAGGATAATATTCTCCCCCATCATTCATTTCAACATCAGAATGCATAAAAATTTGCAATTCTACACAATGTAGAGAAAATTAATACAAAAATAAGTCACCTGTAATGCAGAGGGAAGGCAGGAAAGGAACGGAAGGTGTACACTACCACTGTGAAATACAATTAATAAGAAATCCAGAATAAAGGTAGCAAAATAAATAATAAAAAACACCTAAAATACCCTGATTCAGCATTTCCTGAGCTAGACTAATTTAAGAAAGGTAAATTCAAATACAATATGAGTATTTAACAAATAGGGTTGTAAGAGACAGTGCTCCAAAATTGATACGTTATCTGGCTAGAAAATGTTAATAGCTAGAAAAATCTAAATAAATCTGTCATATTAACTCACACAAGTGATTACGTAAATATGATTACTATATACAGCCCGGGAAGATTTGATATGAATTTGCATTTTATAGAGAATAATGGATAGGCAAGTGTGTGTTATGGATTTTTTTGCACACCCGTGGTGTGTGATGACCCATAAACCTCATGAGTGAACTCGAGAGGTTTATGAAGTCATCATACATCAAGCATGTGTACAAAAAATCCACAAACACACACTTGGCTAGTCTTTATTTTTTATAATTACTGGTGCAGGGAGTGAATGACAATGTTAAGCAGTCCTGTCATACTGTCAGACACACATACTCACTCTCGCTCTCTCTCTCTCTCTCACTCACTCCCTGTCCAGTAAGGACTTTTTGGTTTTCTTTTTTTTTCTTTGCAAAATAAAAAGGCTACTTTTGAACCTCGTTTTAACATGGTACTGTTGAACTGCGGTAACATCATGATGGGTCAGACTGATGCTCTGACCAAAGCCTAACTGCAGGATCAACCAGATATATGTTTTACCTTATAAAGGCAGGATCAACTAGGTAAATGTTGTACAAGTTACTGGCGACTGAAGCGCAAATGTTCAATGTGGCTCCTTGGTAGTGAGGAAATGGAGCCTCTATGTTTCTTGAAGTGTTAATTCCACCTACATACAGTGTGTGAACCAATGAGGATATGTGACATAGATGACAAGAGTACTCAGCCACAGTTCCTGACTCCTAAAGCCACGTCTGAAGCATGCAGACAGCAGGATCTACCAGATAGAATTATTTATCTTAGAGATCACGTGATGCAGAGCACCTAGTAGCAGCACTAATCTGGAGCTCCCACTTTCCACCTTCTGCTAACGTTTTTAAACTACTCCATCAGGGAAATTGATTTTTAAAATCTGAATTTTCAAGCTTTTCTGCCTTCAGTGATTGTATAATTGCTCAAATTTGCATCCCATTTGGCTCCCTGGCTGCGACGGATGCTGAAATGAGGCAGGCCCCAATCAGGCACACGCCACCCACTACTCCGGAAAAAATGCCTAAAAAGCAAAGGGCTCAGGTATTGGCCACAGCTAAATCAAATCCCTCTACCTCTGCAGTGATTCCTCTGACAGAGGATCGCTTTTTCCAGGAGTTCATGCCCTTTAGAGAGACGCTGACGGCTATATCCACTGAGCTCAAAACCATCAGAGAGGACCTGACCACACTCACTAGGAGAGTCAGAGACTTGGAGACCCATTCAGCATCCTTAGAGACCTGGAGAGGGAAAATGGAGCCTGAAATTACACAACTTCGTCAACAAATAAGTAAACTGCAACTCAAAACCGAAGACCTCGAGGGGAGAAGCAGGAGAAATAACATACTGATTATTGGTTTACCAGAGGTGGAGGAAGGCTCCAACATCATCACCTTCTTACAGAAGTTCCTCCAGAATATCATGGGCCCATCTCCACTTGGCTCATCCTACCAAATAGAACAAGCCCATAGATCACTCAAGCCATGGCCTCAGCCAGGAGCACCCCCAGACCAATCATTCTGAAATTCCTAAGTTTTGTGGAAAAACAGCATGTCCTTTCAAAAGTAAAGGAGCTACAGTCAATCACCTGGGGCAGCTCTAAACTCCAAATCATGCAGGATTTACCTTTTGAGACCTGACAAGAAAGATTAGCCTTCCATCCTATAGTCAGCAAGCTGATAGCAGCAGGCATTCCCTTCAGAATGATGTATCCAGCAAAATTACAAGTCTCCATCACAGGATCCTGGGTATCCTTTGACACCCCAGCTCAAGCAACAACTGACCTTACTACTAAGCTGCCCAACCTCTTCAAAACTGGTTGACTAATCGAAGAATAAATGCTGGTTATTAAGGGTTCTAGGAGATTTATCTCCTGACTGTTACAGTTAACAGTTTGTATTTCTTGTATACCTTATATTTGTAAGTGATTTCTCTCCTCCATGTTAGTCTTGGGGGTCCTCGGGTAGGCTCCGCTATGTACGGGTAGGCCAGTTTTCCTGACACAGTAGTCTCAAGCCCTCTCGGGTAATAGGGGTAGGAACCATAGTTTCAGCATCGGTTTCAGAGCTACACATTTGCGTTGGGACATCTTCTAGTCCAATCACTATTTCCCTCCCCCTATCATTTCCCCTGCTTCACGCTACCATCGGAAAGCAGATGCTCTAACCGTAATCCCCTGTGATAATTAGTTGGTATCCGTGGCAAGAATCGATTCGTTTTAGTTGGGTAACCCGGGAAGACTTCTGGCAGGGGAAGATGAAGGCAGATACAAGGCTGTACTCCAGGGATACCCAGGGGTGAGTTCCACAATTTGTCAATATTTACTCACTCTCAGAGGCCTTGGTTGTTCAACCTGATACCCAAAAGAGAATGACCAAGATAGTGACAGAACAATGCATGCACTGGATCTGATCCACAGATTTTCTAATGGCTCCATTCCCTAATATTAGGGATCTCCAAATTATTCATCTCCCTACAGGATCATGGCCTCAGCCTATTTATATTTTACTGGGCAGAGCAAACAATAGTAGTTGGTGGTGTTATGGTGGTGGTGGGTGATTAGGGGGAGCTCCTAGATGATGCTGGCTCAGGGTAGATATAGCATACTAGTTCATGGGGGGGAGACTTTATGCTCTTACTTCACGTGTATCTGGTTGGGATATGGTACCAGTTAACACAGCTGCCAGGCTCAAGATGCAGTGCTTCAACAACTACCATATTTCACATGTCTGATTACTTCACTGAGCGGAGTCTAATCAGTGGGGATTGGCCTCCTGTGTTGTCCAGTACATTGTTAGGATTAATAATAGAAACCGAGCAGGGGCCTCTTGTATATAGTTGTTGGGGAAAGAAAGGGAGAGGGGGAAGGGGGGAAGCTTCTGAAACATTGGTGTGCATCTCTATTGCCAAGCCTTATAGTTGTTTATATGCTGATGTAGCTAATAAGTATACTACTTTCCCCAAGCATTGTTATAGTTATTTTTCGAGTGAGAGCTCCTTTGGATTCTAATTCAGATATTTGGGGATGGGGGAGGGGGAGGGCTGGAGTGTGCCATTTAGGAGGTGGTTACTTTCAGGTTATTTTTGTGTGATTATTCCTCTTTTATGATGACAATGGATAATAAACCACTAAAAATTGTTACATGGAATATTAGGGGAGCTAGAGAAATAATGAAGAAATATCAGGTTCTCAAGCATTGCAACCTACTTAATGCCGACATAATTCTACTTCAAGAAATGCATTTGTTAGCAAATGAAGCAATTTGGCTGTGACAACAAGGTATCTCTCAAATATTTGCAGCAGGGGAGTCATCCTCAAGTAGGAGGGTGGCTATTTTAATTAAAAGGCACCTGACATTCCAGGCAGAAACAAAGATTATAGATCCCAACGGCAGGTTTGTGCTAGTCAAAGGGGATTTTAACAACACTAAAGTAGTTTTAGGATCCAGTGGGAAGGGACCCAAAATTCTTTATGTATTTAGCCAATAAAGTGGCTACCCTCCTGCCCTTCCCCCTGATTTTGGGAACATACCACCGACTCAGGACCTGGATAGATCATATTTACCATTAAAGCCCCCTTCTCCATCCCAAAAAGCTTTAGCTGACTTTTCCGATCTTCTCGGATTATGTGATCCTTGGCAGCTCCTTAATCCCTCTCATCATCTTTTCTCTTTCTTCTCCAATGTACATCAATCCTGGTCTAGGCTAGACTACATACTAATTAGTCTTCCTCTTTTAAATGGCCTCTGCCAGGCTGGTCTTGAGCCTTTAGTGATCTCTGATCACGCAGTGGGGTGGCTAGTGTTATCCCCAGATCCAGATTTGAAAAAAGACATATCCTGGAGATTGAACACACAGCTGCTTAAAGAAAATACTATTACTTCCCATATAAAAACACTTATCCCCACATTCATGGAGCTCAATAGAAATTCCACACAAAGGGAGGACCTGATATGGTGCACTCTTAAGTGCTATCTCCATGGTGAATTCATTAAGTTAGCATCTAGAAGAAAACAACACAGGGCGGCTAAAGCCATATCTCTTTTATCTCAAATTAGAGAGGCTGAAAATTCTTAATCATCTACTACCCCCTCTGTCACTTTGGAGAAATTATTAACATTAAGAAATGAATATGCTGATTTATTAAGAGAAAAAGCTGAATTCGCTATCCTAAAAACAAAATCCAGACATGCAGAACAAGGGGAAAAAGCAGGGAGACTATTAGCCCTCCGATTATGCAAAATAGAAAGCTCTAGATTAAACCCTTCCATACTTGCCGCAGATGGTTCCACCAAAACCAAACCCCAGGACATAGCTCAGGTCTTTTAGTCTTTCTATTGCTCATTTTATAATAAAAGCCCCTCCTCAGCTTCATCTCAAATGATAGAGGCCTACCTGGACTCTCTGGATCTTTCCTGTCTATTGACCCAACATCAAACCATACTGTCATCTCCAATCACGCTCGAGGAAATAGGAGAGGCAATTAATGGTTTATCCCTAGACAAAACACCAGGACCTGATGGATTTCCCTCAAATTTTTATAAGACCTTTTCTAAGGAACTCGCTCCTCTTCTCCTTAATCTATACAATTATATGTTTAAAGCAGATAGTCTTGATCCCACATTACTGGAAGCTACAATAATTCTCCTAATTTAACCTGACAAACCCTATACAGACCCAGACAGCTATCGGTCAACATCACTTTTAAATTGTGATATTAAAATCTTAACAAAAATCATTTCACTTCGGCTTAAAAACATCTGGTCCTACTTGCTGAGTGCAGAGCAAGTTGGTTTTGTGCAAGGTCGCTCTGCAGTGGATCATCTCAGAACACTCTCCCACATCTTTCAGGTAGCACAATCATCTCAGTCCCCTATGGCACTAATCTTGCTAGATGCCAAAAAGGCCTTTGACAGGGTGGACTGGGTATTTCTCTGGGCTACATTAAGGAAGATGGGGTTCCCCTCCTCTTTTATACAGTGGATTCAAACTGTCTACTCTTCACCTTCAGCTAAAATCTATTGTAATGGTGTCTTCTCCTTCAGAATCTCTCTACATACTGGTACTAGACAAGGTTGTCCTCTCTCACCTTTCCTTTTCAACCTCTATCTGGAACCTATCCTTCATAACCTCAAAAGTTCACCCCAAGTTAAAGGTTTCTCAATTCTTCATCAGCCCCTAACTCTTTCAGTTTATGCCAACAACATCCTTCTCCACTTAGACCATCCGGTGTCATCCCTTAAACATGCTCTATGTATTATCACACAGTTCATTCATTTATCTAATTAAAAAACTTAATTTCTCGAAAACAGAAATCTTCCCTTTGAATGGCCTTATCCATAAAGCAGAGTTCAGTCACTTCAGAATGAAATGGTCACCCCACTCAATTAAATACCTGGGTATATTCCTAACCAACAACTCTATGTTATTTAAAAAGTTGAACCTTGTTGACTTGGTGGCTACAATCCAACAGAACCTTCAACGATGGGTCGCCCTACCCCTTTCTTTATGGGGTCGTATAAATATCATTAAAATGAATGTTCTCCCTCAACTCTTCTATCCCTTAAATATGCTGAACATCTGGCTTTCACTATCTTTCTTTCACCACATTCACTCTATTATTTCTAGCTTTATCTGGTTGGGCAAACACCCCAGGAGGTAATTTCTTAAACTTAGTCTCCCCAAAGATTTGGGTGGTCTTCATCTCCCTATCTTCCTATTGTATTATTGGGTTAGCCATCTATCCAGAATGGGAAAATGGTTCTCCATCATAGATTGTATACACTCCCCCATCTGGCTTCAACTTGAAGACCGACTTCTGAGATCTTTTGACTTCCTCTTCTCTACCATTTTCTATTTATCGAGATCAACACTTCCAGTTCCACTACTCAACTCTGTTATTAGCACTTCTCTTAGAGTCCTGTCTCAATGCTGGGCCTATCTCAAGATTCCCCTTAAGCAGGATTCTGGTCAATCCCTATTTCACAATCCTAACATTAAGATAAACAGTGCATGTCCACCACCCAACTGGCTTCCTCAACTACAGGGTGTACTAGTGGAGAATCTTTACTCTCAGGACTCACTTCTCACATCTCCAGAAATTCTGACTAAATTTAATATCCCTCAGAGATTCATTTTTAAGATCTTCCAGTTAAGGCATCTACTTGGCTTTTCTTTTAATTATGTCTCTAAGCCATCCCAAGCTAGACCCATTCTGGTCCGGCTACAAGATTATGCAACTAAACCCCAAAATGTCTCGGCAATATATAACTTTCTTCTATCATATACCTTCCCTCAACCTCTTGAGGGATCCAAAGTATGGAACTCCTTGCTACCAGACATCTCCCCTAACTGGGCTCTAATCTGGAAAGAAATGTATAAATATCACACCCAGGATAAACTTAGACTCACCCAATATCATATTGTAAACAATATGTACTATACCCCTGTTATACTTGCCAAATTGGGCAAACTTCCCAACTCCACTTGCACCAGATGTGGTAAAGCAGAAGGGAATCTGGTGCATATATTCTGGCAGTGTGAAAGGGTGGCTCCCCTCTGGCAAATAATCAAAACTCAATCAAGAATCTCTTGATTACTGCAATCTAAGTGCTTTTTCTGACTGCCCTCTTCTCTGTCTCCTCCTTTTCAGCCGGTCCTGCCCTCGAGCACCCAGTGACCGTAGGGGCTCCGAGGACCTCCAGCGAGGCGGGCGGTGACGTAAGCTGAAAGGGAACCAGAAGGCCAGGAGGACAGCCAGAAAGATGCGGAAAGCCATGAAAATATTTGCCCACCCCTCCCCTTGGGTTTCTTTTATACACTCCTTCCCACCTAAACTCCACTCTCCGCCCATAACTAATTCCGAGCCAATACCATGCACCCTCCTCACACCACCATTAGTATTTTAACCCTTACCTATCCTCCACCATGCTGCTGTTACTCCTAATGCTGCTCTGCCCTCACCTCCCTCACATCCTGAGAAGGAGACCGAAACAGCCCATGCCCTGGTGCCCAAAGCGACTACTCAAGCTGGCCCCCCTCTTTTTTCCAAAGTGGATGTCTTCAATTTCCTCAAGTGTACACCACGTCTACATAATAATCCTTGGGGTATCCCACAAAAAGGCTCATATCCAGTTCCATATTTCATAAGCCCCCAACTCCACTCTTGGCAGTACAGAGCCCCCCATGCCTGTCCATTAAGCTGATATTATTTGGCAATCTATCTAACCATGCAGCAGACTCAAGACCCTCTAAACATTGGACCCCAATCAAGAAGAGAAAATCCTCTGGCTATTCCTTCCCTCTATCACTTGAAGCCCTCATTAAATTAATTCTCTTCCTGCTGATCTGTGCTGGCACTGTTGAAACCAATCCTGGACCCACAGAAAGCTCTATCTCCCCAGCCGACTTGACCTCCATAAAAGGCCTGAATTTTCTTCATAGCAAAGTCTGCAGCCTCCTAAAAAAGTTCTCATTAATACAGGCCTGGGTTGCATACACCTTACCTGACTTTCTGGTAATCTCCGAAACATGGCTCAAATCTGCAACAAATGACAGAGAAACAAATCTTTCCAACTATCAGCTCTTCAGATCTGATCGTCCATCCAGGGGCGGTGGAGTGGCCATTTATGTTAAAGCAAATATCTCTGCATCCAGCCTCAATATTACATCACAGCCAAAGGAATTCGAATGCTTATCCCTTAAAATATCTCTTCCCAATATGTCAGCTTTTCAATTGATTGGTTGCTATAGGCCCCCCTCAGCAGGCCTAAAACTCCTATCACACCTGGACACTATAATTAAATTAGGCCCAGAAGACACCATCATTTTAGGCGACCTGAATTTAAATTGGCTAGCCAATGCATCCGCACCCCTAGTATCCTTTTGTGACACTCATGGCTTCACTCAATTAATTAAAGAACCAACAAGGATTAACCCAAAAAACCAAAATAACAGCACACTTCTGGACATTATGCTGGTCAATAAGCCTCACCTGTATTCTCATGCTGGAGTGCTATTTAGTGACATAAGCGATCATTGTCCCATAGCTGGTATTAAATCTTCATTCAAGCCATCCAACCCAGTAAACTTTCTCCCAAGAAGGTCTAAAAAGAACCTTAATATCACAGGATACCTCCATGATTTGTGTCACACCACGCGCTGGCAAGATTTCTATCTCACAGCTTCAGTAGAGATAGCTCTACAAGTCTTAAACGACATTATCACTAGTGCCCTCAACATACATGCACCTCTCTCCAGTGTCAGAACCAAGCTCAAAACCTGTCGATGGTTCTCTGCTGACCTTAAATCCGCATTGCTTGCTAGAGACAAGCTCTGGAAAAGGGCAAGAAAGACCAAAGACCCAAATGATTGGCTTCAATTCAGAAAAGCCAGAAACTCCTGCACAAAAAAGTGAGAAATGCCAAGGCTGCCTTCTATACAGCAGAACTGGATGCCTCCTACCATAACCCTGCCAGATTCTGGGGACCATAAAGGGATCCTAGGACAAGATTCTACCCTGTCTTACCACCCAAAGTGCACCTAAACAATGTGGATATCACTAACAAGCAAGAAATCTTGAATGCCTTCAACAACCATTTCACTATGCTGCCTAGCATTCGACTCCTCTCCAGCAAATCTATTGGGTCACAATTAAACTTCCAGACTACTGAGGCACATAAGGCCACTTCACTTTTCCTTTAAGCCTATACTTTTAAAACAAGTAGAAGACCTACTACTCCATTTGGATACAACTAAAAGCGTGAGGTGCAGACTCTCTGGACCCCTATTTTCTAAAAATTGCTCTGCACTTAGCAGCCCCCTAACTCACCTTTTCAATTTGTCACTAGCCACTGGATCTATTCCTGCAATTTGGAAAACAGCTCAAGTGTTTCCTCTACTCAAGGCAGGTGACCCCATGGACCTCAATAACTATAGGCCCATATCCATCTTACCAGTATTGTCCAAAATGCTTGAAAACTAGTGAACAGCCAATTAAGTGCCTATCTTGACACCAATAATCTGCTTAATCCAGCTCAATCTGGTTTTAGATCCATGCACAGCACCATCTCTGCCTTAGCAAAAGTCACTAATGATTGGCAGACTGATTTAGACAAAAAGAATAACATCTGTGCTGTATTTCTGGATTTAAGTAAAGCCTTTGATACTGTGGACCATGAACTACTAATCTCCTCTCTACACTCCATAGGCCTCAACTCAGTCTCTCTTCAATGGTTCAGATGCTACCTCTCTGGTAGACTACAGCATGTAAAAAATGAAGGTGACCTGTCTACCTCAAAACCACTCCTAAGAGGCGTACCACAAGGTTCCATCCTGGGCCCTATCCTCTTTGCCATTTATATCAATAATATTGATTCCAACCTCACCAAATCTAATATTCACCTTTTTGCAGATGATACTGTCCTTTATGTCAGTAGTCCTACACCATCAAAAGCCTGTGAACTTTTACAATCTGAGTTCTCTCTGCTGCAGCACAAACTACTAGAAAAGAAACTCCTACTGAATGCCAAGAAAAGCAAAGCCATGTTCTTCTCCTCCAAGAGCTTCTCCTCCACTCTCACCAAACACCCTTCCCCAATTATCTACCATCCTTGGTGAAAGTCTGGACTATGTGGATAAATTTAAATATCTTGGGGTTTGGATTGACAATAAACTTGACTACACTAGCCACATTGAAGAACTCCTGAAGAAGCTCAGGCAGAGACTTGGCCTATTCTACAGAATAAAACATAACCTAACCAGAGATTCTAAACAAAGATTAATCCTGGCTTCATTCCTATCCCTCATTTATTATGCTGATTTCCTGTATAGTCACTGCTCCCATTCCCACTTAAACAAGCTGGATACCTTGTATCATAGAGCTCTTAGATTCATTACAAACCTTCCTTTCAGCACCCACCATTGCTCTGTCTATACTGCAGTCGGCTGGACATCCCTACATCATAGAAGAAACAAAAATGCAGCTCTATGGATCTACAAAGCTCTAACAAACAAATTACCATCCTACATTTCAGATTATTTTACCAAGGTCATATCCAGGCCATATGACCTAAGGAACAACAAACTCATCATGCTGAAGATACCTATTACCTGTACCCAGCATGGGAGGACAGCAATCAGCTACTCTCTAGCACTTATTTGGAACTCTCTTCAAAAGACCCTGAAGTTGAATACACTCATTCCATTAACATCCTTCAAAAGCTATACACTAGTCTCTTGAGCCATGCAACTGTTTTCACAAGGCCTAGTCCTACCACAACCCACTTTTTCTCACACACCTTTTTTCCTCACACTTCAACCCTTAATTTGTTTTTGTAGCCTTCACCCACTTAACTCATACCTGACCTTATTCTCAGAATCCCACCTCCTCGCTTTAATCTTTCATTACTGTCTTATTTTGCTCCTTTTTATTATAACCCAGTTTCTTTGGCTCATTGCCTTGTATATATGTGAATGCTCTTGCTTTTTGTTCATTTATAATGTCCTTGTTTTTGTATTCGACCTTTATCTTGTATTTGTGTAAAAAATTGTACCTTTATATTGTTATGACCAATCAGGTCCATCTTGTAAATGAGCTATGCTCAATGATGCTCGCCTGAATAAATAAAGATTTTGATTGATTGATTGATTGATTGAAATAATACAATCTAAGTTAGACCCACTACTAGGGTTAGAAGACCTTTTCACAATTGAAATATGTCTTTTGGGTATGTTCTCCAACATCATGGTTAAAGAACGTAGATTCCACATGGCAATAATCTCAATAGTGGTAAAAAAAAAACTTGTGCTCAAGCACTGGATGGATCAGCTGGTTATAACATATTCTGAGTGGCTGAATGATTTAACTATAAGTTTCAGAACTGAACGTTTGATTGCTAGCTCTCGTAACAATTTATCTTTTGACAGAAAGTGGGGCAAATTATATGCTTTATATTTACGTTAAAGTTACTTAAGGCCTAGTTCAATAGCCCCCAAGGTTGTAACCATAGTAGTGGTATCCCAACTTTATAACTCTACAGGCACACTCCAGGGGTAGGGGAGGGGGGAGGGGAAGGTGGGGGGATTGGGGTATAGGGCTTTATGTATAGGTTCTCCCATTGATGTTTAGTATCATGTACTATTCCTGATACTGTTTGTATGACTTTTCTTCCTTTTTTCTATATTAAAACTAATAAAGATTGTTGAATTTAAAAAAAAAAGAAAGAATTATTTATCTTATAAAGGCAGGATCAACCAGATGAATACTTAAAAATATTAATAAATTACCTGCATTTGGAGTGTGAGGCAAAGATCAGTGTGGGACCTCCGTAATGGAAACATGGGAAAACCATGTTCATTGAGGTATTTGGCCTGCTCACACATCATGTAACATCCAGTGAGGTGGCACACTACAAACAAGTTTCACTAAATGCCATAATAACCCATTCTACAGGTTATTACGGTGTTTGAAACATGGCTCTAGTCTGTGTCATAAAGGGGGTCACCAGTAATTATTATGTGCATTAAATTCATTCTTCGGGACTGAAATGGAGATTAGTAGTACTGTAGATGTTTTCTTCCCACACTAAATGTGAGCGTGAACACCTTCCTGCCTATTAAAGTACAGTTTTGAAATTGCAGTATCCGATGTAATTTGATGCATTATGAACGAGTCTTGCTCATCAAAATATTGTCTTAAACAACATACTGGTTACTAGATTTATTAATTTTTTGCTGTTTACAGCTGGCATGATTAAAAAATGGAGTGCATACTGTAGATCTCATGGTGTGATATACCCACAGTACATCTTCATGAAGCCGACCGGTGAACATCAAACAGCCAACAGCATGTTGTATGCACACTTTGTTATATGCATTTGTGTTCTGTCTGTGATTGAGACATAAGCTTGTATCCATTAGTTTTCTATTATATTATTTTATTCATTTCAGATGGTTACACTGTATGCTACCAATTATCAAATATTGACAATTATATACAAGTCTGCCATTTCTATCCTACCCAACATACCTACACTCGATCAGTACCAAGGGCTGATTCATAGACGTGTCACTCTAATTCAGATAGTTTTATCAAATAAACAATGTATATTTTTTGAAAAAACTTTTTTTAGAAAGGACCAGATATACAGTTTATCTGCATACAAATTCAGCACTTCTCTTTGTTTTTTCCTTTTTAGTTAGTCAATTTCTCCCAGGTCCCCACCAGTTGGCAATCCTCTCAGGCACCCACCGAGCCCCGCACCCAACATTAGGCAGCTGTCCCCATCTTCCCCCATGGTTTCCCCACCATAGCAGGGCGGTGAGGAGCCCCTAACTTAACTCACCTTGACTAGGATCCAGACTCCGGGGAAGTGCCATTTGAGTTGGGGCCTGCGGAGGGTGACTGTTCATTCAGTTTAACCTGGGACCTCTTTTTCCTAGTTTTCTGATTGTTCCCACAGGTGGAGTGTGCAGTGTCAGCAATGGCTGAGCTGTGCACACTTCCGCCCACAACACGCCAACTGAGTGCTCCACCCCCCTTGCTTGCATACAGGCACTGTGGCACACTGACACCTAGCCTCTGGTCATCTGTATCTGCTTTGCTGTCAATGCATTTTTCCTTTTTGTGTGTGTGGGGTAATTTTGGTCATTTCTATTTACTACAGCAGTTGTATTTTACACTGGTAGTGAATACCTTCCTCCTCCTCCTCCTCCCTCCCCCACCACCACATTACAGGTGCCTTGTTCTTGAACTTATTTTCTCTTCTTTTTGTAATACTGCAATGTTCTATACATTGTGATGTTAAAAGTAATGATGGGATGGAGGGGGATCCTATCCTGTCAAGGGGGCCCATCTGTTTAACTAATGTATTGGGAGAAATAAGATTGAATTGTTGTTGTTTTTTTTTGTTTGTTTTGTTTTTTCTATTTTGCAGTCTGAATATGGATTTAAGGGTTGACGTGCAGGGGCTCTGTATCCCAGTCAGCTTATCAAATTTGCCACAATAAAGTGTTTTCTAGCACTGGAATATTGTGTGCAGTCTTGGTTGCTTTGAGTGATTTTTCTTTTTTGATGACAGAACCGCATCAATTGCATGTCTGCATTTCATTGTATCAACTGAGATGCATGGGGACATACCAGCAGTCCAATGTACAGTGTACCATTGATTTTGTTCTTAAATAAAAAAACAACTTTAAAGCAAATCTAGCTACTGAAACACTGAGTTCTGTATTAAAAAATGCATTGTATTTGATAGTGTTTCAGTACTGCAGCTTTTATGTTTTTACCAATAATAATTAGAATTTGCATTTGCTTTTGTTGCATTGTCCCTGAATAAAAAAGGTTGCTCAAGTCCCATAGGATGTTTACTCTTCTCACTCCAGTTTAGTTCTTTTTCATTTTACCCCCCCCCCAAAAAAAAAAATTCAAATAGAAATGGCAGCAACAGTACATTTTTGTTTGTATTTCTGGTCTGGTGCTTGACTATGTTTAATAAAAAAAAAACATGATTGACACCAGTATGTGTCATCCTGAATCGTGTCCCTTTGCACTCTCTATGTACTCGATGTGAGCGTCACTATTTTCTGACTAAATTAAATTTTGTCACTACTAAAGGAATGATGTTTCTGTCCCCACCCCATCTCCCATCCCCACACTCTGAAAAAAGAGTAATTAGTGGGTCCATAATAAAGCAGAAATTGTGACTCACATTTACATATTTTTGATTAAAACTAACTGATCTTATTTCCTAGTCCCTTGCACTGCCTTCTCAGCACATAAGAGCCTCAGCTGGATTTGTGGACCCCATTCAAGGGGTCTCTTTTCTTCTCCCCTCGGCCATTCTGTGGGAGGTGGGTTATTCCATGGGATAGTTAAGCAGGGCTCTCTGGGTTCCAGATTAAGTGACAGGGCTGTGGTAGTGTACAGGCTGAGGTGATGGAAGAATACTAATTTAAATTTTTTTAAAATGTGTTTACCCAGGATATCCCAGTTGTGATGCAGTATCGCATCTCCAGTGGGATCTTGCTTCCAGGAATGATGGTCTAGGATGCAATACACTGGGAGGGGAGACTCAGTAATACCAGAGACTGGGGCATATTTATTTTCTTATCATAGGGGCTCATACTGGGAGTGGGGAAGCAATAATACTAGGAAGAGGGGTATAATTATTTTCTTATTATAGAAGGTCACATCGGAAGGGTGGACTCAATAATAGCAGGGATGGGGGCATATTTATTTCCTTATAATAGTGGATTACATAGGGATAGGAGACTCAATAAAACCAGCAACCTGAGCATATTGATTTTCTATAACAGGGACTTAAATCAGGATTGGCGAGGCTAGCCACCATACAGTTAAAGAGAGGTTTCAGGTTAAATGAGACAGCCTGCAACAGAAATGATAACCTTTCAGCACACTGTTGGTATTGATGAATTCAGCAAAACTGTAAAGGTCTGATGTCTCTTTTTTTAATGCAAGGAATGGAGTATGGAAAGGAATTCTCCAAGGCTTTTATTTTTGAGTGTATCAAGCTTGAAAAGATGTAATGAAAAGCTCAGGTTTTAAAATGTGCACACAATTCTCTGATTGCAATGTGAAAGATGGTTCTCCCTTTAGATCTTAGAAACACAGGCTATAAAGCCCAAATGCTCAGCTCTGTATTGAATTATGTCTCTGAGTTTAATATGAGCTACACTTCCATGGTTACCTGTTGTAATGATAGATGACTCTTGTACAGTTATAAGAGATAATGTGCATGACTTGTACAAAAAGAAGCTGCTTACTTGTAAGTATGAGATGTGTGTACCTGTACCTTATAAAATCGAATAAATATTACAGTTAAAAAAATCTCATGGAGATCGATTCCCCGAGTTTCCAAGTTTAATAAGTGTTTTGATATGAGATAGTGTACATCTTGATTTAAGTTTTTATTTTCTGGGCCATGGGAGGGTGTTCATTAATAGTGGATTACCATACAGTGAGCTTGGCAGATGTTGCAAAGCCAATCATTTGATAATTTCATTTTTTTTGTATTTGTTCCTAATTCATAGTATGCAGCACAGTAATTCACAGGAATACAGTGACCAAAATGAAACCACGACTTCAGTCAGCATGCTCGTGCCTGGTTAAAAAAAAAAAAACCTAGACCAGAAACATGCAGTTCAGACATAAAAACACACACACACACACAAAAAAAAATCATATTCAGAATTTATTCATTTATTTACACAACACTGAGAGAATACAAGCATGGCTAGGTCAACCTGGACCCTAATTTAGCTGGCACAAGTAAACAAATCCCTTTAAAATGCAAATACACCTACTAACCTAAGGACTGAAAATGAGTTTTCTGATGCCATCTGCAGGTTAATTGGGGAGGGGGGAATCAATTATACTACAGGCACACTGTTTTGCTGTGATGGCTCATGGTAGTCATCTCATGGATGCGTGAGGAGGTGCAGTTAACAAAATGCCTTACCGGCACATTCCTCACTGGGGTAATAAGGTACCGTCTCTCTACCACGCACATGAGCTGGTATCAAGCGGCATACCTCGGTACCATTAAACTTTTCAAAAACAACCACTGTAGGTACAATTCAGCTTACATTCCATATATATTAGATAGATCTCTCCTCCCCGTTACTTATTACTGAGAAATTTGCATGGGAATATGCTCCATATCTCTTTGTGTCCATCTGCCTCTTTAGCTCACTCCCTACTTCATGTCATAGTCCTCTGCTGTGCCATCATAATCTGTTGCCATGGAAGTAATTGTGATGTCACAAGTAGAGCATTATGACCTCCGGTAGGAAGAAAACATCAGGAATAAATGAACTCTTCAGAAGCAAAGATCCCATTTTCATGCAAATGGCCTCAGTAAGACATAATGGGGAGGAGAAATACAGAATATGAAATACAAGCTGAACTGTGTCTAAATATTATGTTTTGTTAAAGTTGTCCTAAGGGTGTCAGCTGCTCTTTAAAGAGAGAGGCTGCACAGCAAGTATAGATCACAAAGAATAAAAGTTATGTGGCATGATTTCAGGTGTGAACATGTCTGGTTACACTTAACCTTTATCAGTTACATCTTATATATAACCCTTAAGTGTTGCGTCTTGCTCCTGCAACTCCTGTATCTGCTTATTACATTTAGAACAATGAACATTGCTTTTATATCTAACCACAGAAGCTGTGGGAGGGTACCTATAATGCCTGGGAGGCTGATTTGATAGTAAAACTCACCCAGCAAGACTGGCTTGGGATTTGGCAGAGACAACACCGTATTTCAGCATTGTACTCTTGGAGGGAGTTTGGCTGGAAAGTGGTGTCCAGATTTTTTTATACTCCACAGGTCATGACTAAGTTTACCCCTTTGTGGGACTCCTCCTGTTGCAGAGGTTGTGACAGTGAAGTAGTCACACACACCCACATTTGTTGGTGGTGTCCAGCTCTATCCTCCTTTTGGGGAACAATAAGAAAAAGACTTCAAGACTTGTTTCCTGAACTGGGTGATCTTACTCCAGAGTTGACCATTTTGCTGCACTTCCTGAAACAGTTCAAATAAAAACCAAAAGTATATCTTATAAGTATTCTTATGGCCATGGCAAAAAAGGCAATCACAAGGAACTGGCTGAAGCAGAGTCCACCCTCCATTACTGTGTGGGAGGACCTGGTCTATGATATTTATAAAATGGAATACCTGACAGCAAAAATTCAAGGGAGATCTTATACTCTAATGAATAACTGGAACATATGTTTCTTTTATATGGCCTCCCACCAATCAGACCAGGTTCTTTAAAAGGGGGTTGGATGGAACAGGGTAGTGGCTAGGGCACAGCCACCTATTAACTGGATAATAATTAAATGGGTGGGTTTTCCAGGTAGCAAAGAAATCCTGGGGAGATATATTAGATGGTTCTCCCTTTAGATCTTAGAAACACAGGCTATAAAGCCCAAATGTTCAGCTCTATATTGAATTATGTCTCTGAGTTTAATATGAGCTACACTTCCATGGTTACCTGTTGTAATGATAGATGACTCTTGTACAGTTATAAGAGATAATGTGCATGACTTGTACGAAAAGAAGCTGCTTACTTGTAAGTATGAGATGTGTGTACCTGTACCTTATAAAATCGAATAAATATTACAGTTAAAAAAAATAGAATGATGAACCTCAGTACCAGCTTTCACTTCACACTGGCACTTACACAGGCTCTGAGACAACTCAGCCTGCCCAAATTTTAGTGTTACATTCACTTTAGACAATAAGCCATTCAAGACTATTTCTATTTTCTAATCTGTTGTATTTTATTCTTTAAAGCAGAATCTTTTACAGTGTTATCTGTACTCCCCATTTTCAGTCTACCGGAGGTGTCTATGGACAAAGTCTCCCTCAGTGCCCTGCTCTCAGGTTGCAACCCTAAGTATACAGAGATCTGATGCACTTAAATTTGTGTCTGCTTGCTGGTTCCTGTTTGTGTGCCAAGATGTTAGATAAGACAATATAATAATAATGATGTAACTTATACCAGAGGTACAGACAGACACAAATACAAATGTTCACCATAGCATTTTTCTTTACTGAGACCACTATGCTGTAAGTGCACAGATACCAAGCACAAGATACATTAGCCTTAGTATTATAGCATGTCTAGCCACCTAAGCTAATACAGTCATAAGGAGAAAGTTTGTACTTATGATTGGGCTACCCAGCAGGGAACAGGTGACATCATCACACCAGGGTCTGGATAGCAAAAGTCCTTTAAACCCCCCTGTTTATATAGAGTGGTTGTTTATTACAAAATTGGATCGTGCCCACCTTCAGCAGGATGTTTCTCATGAGAACATGCACTGTCTCAGCAATATTTTATCTACCTTATCTTATACATAATAGGAAATACACAAACACAGATGGTCTTATTTCATAAAGTACTGATATCTTGCTCACAAAAAGGCATTCTTTTTCAAGGTATATCATTTCTCATAACTTTATAGCTGTGCTGCACAGAACAATCCTTTTTTATAAACATAATATTTTGCTTATCTACAAGTCCAGTACTAAACAATGCTGAATAGTCTGTCAAGCTAACAAGTTATTTAAAGGCATTATACTCCACCATGGCCAATACCACAATTTTTCGTATTTTAAAGTTCACTACCTAACTATTTCTGAGTTAACCCTTTATATTCCAACAAGCACATTGGATGTGGGAGCACATCCTGCAAGCCTGCACTTCCTGCAAACCTGGATGTCATTCCACATTTGATCCATCAGGGGAAACCTTGACAAATACTCATGTTAATCAGTACAGTAATGTCAGGGAGGTCCTCCTCAATACTCAATCGAATGACACGTGGAAAGACTTGCTGAGGTCACAGGTAGAATATGGTCTTTCCACCTCTGTCTGTGCAGGAACCCCACTGCATAGGGCAAGCTACAGACCATTAACCCTAGAGTACATAGGACTGGGAGGATGCCAGGTGGGGATGGAAGATGGTGCTGTACAGGGGCAGATAAGAGATACATCCACATCAACCAGAAGAGACAAAAACAGAAGTACATCCAGAAAAAATGCCACATACACTGGAGCAACCTCACCCCAAAACTACAGGATGCTGATCCACCAAGGACATCTACAGTGTTGCTTGAAGTTGGGTGAAGCTGTGATGGGGCATGGGTCAATCTGTCCATAGAGAGATTAGTGGGGACTGAGTAAGCAGTGGATGCCACAGAAGTTGGAGACAGCATACCATGCAGTTTTTGGTGTGGTGCACAGATTAGCACAGCCTGAGATACAGTACATTGCATGGGTTACATTTAGCAAGAGCACACAGGAACTCCATTCCACCACTCTTAATAAAGTGCATGACAGTTTACCCACTTCTGTCTTATTTCTACATTGACTACTACAGGAGAGTTCCACCACCTAATAATATTGATGTGAGAGTTCCCCCACCTACACATTTCCAATTTAACTACTGAGTACATGGCATAAGTATGGTAATCAGGATGCCCCTTATGGAACATTGTTCAGTTGGTGTTAGGGACATCTATCATTAGATGTTCTGAGGAAGTCCATAAGAGCCCGTCGTATTGGTCTAGCAGTGTCTGGCAGCGGTGCTCACTCAGCATCCTCCATGGCAATTGCACTGGATTGTGGTAAATCAGCAGTGTCATCCTACATCCCTTCCACCTGAAACAAATCACCATGGAATTCACAAAGGTTGTGAAGAATGCAGCAAGTGAGCGCTACACAGGGAATAAATCTAATGTTGGTGTCTATACATTTCAACAGGCATCTCAAGTGTCCTTTTAAACATCCAAATTCATTTTCAACCACCATGGGTGCTCAGGACAAATTGTAATTAAATGCTTGCTGCTCCACTGTGAGATGACCATTGTCTAGGAAAGGCTTCATCTGCCACATCATTAAAGGGTATGTGGATTGCCAAGTATGTGTATAGGTGCATCCACAACATTTATTTTTTGAGTTCAATCCAGAAAGAGTGCACTCTGTGTGACCTTTACATACAATCAGCTGTTTGTCAAAATACATACATCATGCACTTTGCCTAACCATCCAATGCAGGTGTCCCAAAAACAATACTGGTGGTCCAACACAGCCTGCATCACAACTGAGTACCAACCTTTCCTGTTGTAATGATCACTGAGATCCCTTGAGGGGGCCAAAATAGGAATGTGTGTTCCATAAATTGCAACAGCTGTTTGTGGGAATCAAATTTATCTTCAAAGCCTTCCAGAATTGCCTGCAGATGTGGCCCTGACAGGTACATAGTAAGACCACTGAATAACTTTGTGATGGCTCTACAGACATTGTGTACTACTAGACAAACCACAGATCTGGAGATATCAAGCAAGGGGTCAATGGTGTGATAATCATTGTGTGTCCCTAGTTGCCACAGCATGATACCCAGATGGATATCTGTGGGTATAGCTTGCCACATGTTAGTATTTGTATATATGACCAGTGGTTTAGTGTTATGCATGATTAAATAAAAGATTACTCTGCTCATCCTGAAGTTCTCGATACACTGAAGGCCACTGAAAGTGGAAGTCACTGCTTTCCAAAAAACTGATGTCTGAACATGAGTCCAAATTCACCTTAATGATGCTAGACTGCATGCAACCTAAAGCTACATTATGAGCATAACAATTTTTCTTCAACATAGATAATGTTGCATTCTGTCCATGCTCTCTTCCACCTCTAACTGATGTCACTGAGTGCAGTTTGTGCGGTGTTGGAAAAACAGTGTTCAGAGATCCTGCTCCATTGCACTACAACCTTGAACGAGACAGTGAATTAAATATCATTGTTACCATTTGTAAAAGAGTCAAACCCTGGTGTGTAGATGATAAAATTACAGCATTTACATGCATTCCAGTTCTGCTAAGAAAGGAAGTGGATAAAACAACAAGCAACATCCCTGAATTTTAGAGAAGGTAAACAATCACATAATATGGGTTTTCAACTAGAAATAATATGATAAAAAAAAGGTTGACACTGTTCCATTAAGTCATATTCATGTATGATCTGTCACAAGGTAGGACACCAGGCCCAAGCCTGAGAATAAATGAGATCCCACCAGTTAGCCATAGATCAATGTATACATGTCACTGCTTCAAGGAACCTGTGGAACTATATGCTCAGTCACATCTACACACCAGGATTTGCTGTCTTGCAGTACTGAATAACCAAGTGAAAAACAAATTGACTGCATTCTATTGGGACTGGTGATACAGAACATTTTAAGCTATATAATGTGATGGTAGAAATTTATATTGTAAAATCAGAATGGAAATGGTAATGGGCCCAGCTATGTCAATTATTTCTGAAAAAATGCACACACATACAATTGGAAAGTGAAGCTGCTGCCAGTAAGTTAGCTGTGTGTTAAAAGCTTATACCGATCAAGTATTGCCATTGCTAGGGAGAATTCTTGTTACTGTGACATGGAATGATTGATACATTTAGCATTGCTCATCACAAAGAGAGTGGCCCTGCACTTATGGGTCATCATTAGGTTCAAAAGTGAATGCTAGATCGGGTTAATGTACATAACGTAACTGATGAAGTATAATCTCTGTGTTCAAAATATAATTCTGTGTTTACAGCAGACATGAGGTTGATAATAGGCACTTAAGCATTCACAGTTCCATTTCTGACCTCCCTTTATTATTTCATCTATGGGTAATTTTGATGCATTTTCAAAAACCTAACTAAAAGACTTTTTTTTTTAAATGAAAGGTATTAAAATTACATTTCTCTGGAAAACAGTGTCAAATTATTGCAAGGCTTGGTCTGTACCATCTGCATTATGGAAAGCTGTAAATCAGTAAATGAAAACATTGAAACAAGAGGGTATCATTTTTTCCAGTGGCTTGCATTAAATGGCAACAGTCATTGTATGTGTATGTGTATGCAAAATCAACAGTGGGGTCAAGGTTTCTGTGTATTACAAGTCACAATAAATACTTTGCCGGATGTAGACCAGGGCTGTATTCCAAGACCACTGGATTTGTTTTCTATGCTTGCTGGAGGAAAAAAATCAATAAGCTGGACTTACATGGAGCTGGCACAGTGGTAGTGATACTGCTTGTAACGCTGACAACCTGGATTCAGAAGTGAGCATGGAGCATTTCAGCATCAGCCAGGGGAGGAGATTTGAGCATCTGAGGAACAGCTCACCTCCATGGTGGGTGGGCTTAGGGACCCAGAGATAGGGTGCCTCCTGGGAGTGGTTGTGGGGCGGTGAGCCTGGGGACCTAACAGAGGCTGGGAATCATGAAACATGGCAGATGTCAGCGTGCATCACATATGGGAGCATGTGTGATGCTCTATGACATTATTGCATGTCTGCACCCACTGGGGGAAAATGTAAAGTGGATAAGCCACTGGCTGGGCAGGTTACATTGCTCCATGCCACCACACCCATTGCTGGATCCTATCTGCCTGGTTTGTGGCACACCAGTGGCTACACCTCCCTAGCCTTCACTTGTGCATGCCTGCATGCCTATGCTACCAGATGAGTATACTGGAGTCACCATGGAGTAGAAACAAGCCTCATGGGCAAGCTGAGGGTGCACTCCCAGCAAGTGAGTTGTGGGTGGACCAAGGGGACCAGGAAGGGGTCAGGAAAATCTTGGTGGGGCAGCATCAGGTTCTGGAGTCAGTCAAAAGAGGGTCTAGCCAGTAGAGGGTGCAAGGATAAAAACAGTGGAAAAGAAAAAAAAAGCTGGACTTACATGCAGGAAGAAAGATATGGATTGAAGTGGTCTACGGACCACCAGGGCAGAAGGAGGAGAGTAATAGAGAACTAGAGGAAGAAATTAGCAGAGTGGCAGCAAAAGGGGAACTAGTGTTTATGGGTGACCTGAACCTACCAGATATTGACTGGGAAATCCAAGCAGTAAAAAGCACCAGAAATTAGTCATTGCTGGGCACAGTGCAGGACTGCTTATTAGTTCAGTGGGTCAGGAAACCTACTAGACTGGGTGCCATTCTTGATTTGGTGCTTCTCAATATAGAGGTGGTGGAAGGTGTAGTGGTGAGGGAACCACTGGGGTCCAGAGACCACAATACCATGTGGTTTAAACTGGTTGTTGGTAATTGCAGACTATCTTCAAATGCTTTAGTCTTGGACCTCAGAAGGGTAGATTTCAGTAACACAAGGGTAAGTGTCAGGGAAAAACAAGAGCAAATAGAGGAGGTCTAGGGGTAGAAGAAAAATAGGCAGCAATTAAGGAGGCTGTTTTGGAGCTGACTGCCTCTTGCATCAGGAAAGTTACTAAATGAAACAAATATAAAAGACAAAATTTGGTTTTAAAGGAAATAGTGGAGGCACTGAGGGTTAAAAGGATGGCATTCAAAGGATAAAAGGAAAACAAGAGGGAGGAGGAATGGGAGGACAAGCTCAAGGAAGTAAAGGGAGTGGTCCAGAGGGCAAAAGCAGACACACAGCTGTGCATTGCCGAGGATGTCAGAAGTGGGAAAGGAATTCTTTAAGTACAATTGGGGAAAATAAGATAAAAGGTGAATTTGTTAAACTTTCAGAAAGGGAGGGCAGTGGGGGGTTTGAGCAGAAGGCTAATGTTTTAGACAATTAACTCTGCATGGTATTCATGGTGGAAGATGAAGGGCCCCTAGCAGCAAGTGGTCTTAATGTTTCCACAAGGTGGGTGCAGGAAATAGGGAAGGCCATGGTCATGGTGGACAGGATAAAGAAGGGGCTTGCAGCCCTTAAGGTAGAGAGGCTCCAGGCTGGATGACTTATACCCCTGGCTGAGTGGTATCACATAATAACTGTGACCCAAAATGAGCAACTACAAAAATAGCGACTCATTTTGGGCGCTATTATCCTGGGCTACCCTGCAGAATAGAGAGGGTACAGGACAGCAACTATGGGAAAGGGCAAATGGAAAGGGGAATAGCGAGGGGAAAGGGAAGGGGAGGGACAGGGAAGGGGATGTCAGGGACTGGCATACCTGCTGCTGCTGAGCTAGCCATGTGATGTGGCAGAGTGGGTGGCTAGCTCTAGCACAGCAGGTACTGGATTCAGGAGCAGGTTACATTTTGCCACAGCTGTGAGCTGCGGCACTTAATTTTTGCTGACATCTGGAGTTCCCCCTTCCCGACATGCACCCCCCTGGAGTTGAGAATCCTAATTCAGGTGGTGTGGGAGGTCAAAGCCACTTTTTTAATATCCAGATGTTGGGTTGCTTTAAAGTGTATATCGCCGATTTGCTTCTCGGCGATATACACGCACCATAATAGTGATCACTGTTTTGCGATCGCTATTATGACATGGAACTGGCTGAACTGTTTAGCTGCTTATTGGAGACTGGTCCCACGGGACTGGTCTGCAGATATAGTTCCACTCCATAAGGTAGAACAGGGAAGACTAGTGAAATTACAAACCAGTCAGTCATCTCCATTGTTGGTATGCTGATGAAGACCCTGGTTAGTGAAAGCCTAGTAGCCTGCCTAAAGTTAAATGGCCAGCACAAGTGTGTGGCCATGTCAGTCCAACCTAATAATATTTCTTGACTGGGTCACAAAGCAGGCATGAAACATTGTATGTACGGTAAGGTATTTTCTTGGAAATGAGCTATGCTCAACGGAGTTCACGTTATCCTTATTCCTGATTTTATGAATAAAAATTACTACTACTACTACTACTACTGCAACACAGTTAATAGAGGACAGATTTACTCAATTTCAGTTTCAGCAAAACCTGTAACTTGGTGCCACATGGGAGGCTGCTGAGGAAGTTGAAAGATGTGGGAGTGAGTATGGAACTGATCAGGTGAGTAGGTAGCTGGTTAGTTGGGGTGAAACAGAGAGGAGTAGTGAGTGGGGTCAAATTAGAGTGCAAGAGGCCATGAGTGGGATACCACTGGGATCAATCCTGCACCCAGTCCTGTTAAGATGTTCATCAGTGACATAGGGAAGGGTATCCAGGGCAAGATGTGAGTCTGTGGATGACACACAATTATGCAGTAGGGTAGACAATAAGGAGGGGATAAAGGAGCTATAGAGGGATGTTAAAAGGATGAAGAGGTGATTCAAATATGGCAATTGCGATTCAATGCCAAGAAGTGCAAAGTGATGCACTTAGGGAAGATAAACCCATGTACAGAGTAGCTGGATGGGGGGAGAAGTTAGGTTGGCCACAACATCCAAGGAAAATGGCCTGGGAGTCATCATTAGTGACTCCCTCACACAATCCAGTCAGTGCAGAAATGAATAGAACAAAGCAGCAAGGATGCAGGATGCACTGGGAGAGGATTTGACAGTAGGAGGAAAGAGGATATGTTACCCCTGCACAGGTCCATAGTGTGTCCTCACCTGGAGTACTGTGTCCAGATCTGGAATCTGGACCTGAGAAAGGACCAGAATAAACTAGAGTTTGCACAGTGAAGGATCACAGGATGATCCAGATCCAGCAGAGCAGATCCTCTGAGGAATGGCTGTAGGCCCTGAACGTGAACTTGCTGGAGGCAAGAAAGGAGAAGGGTGACATGCTAGAGGCCTGCAAATTTCTGAGGAGAATTTATACAGTGAATTGCAAAGATCTGTTCACAAGAAACAGTACTGAAGTCATGGAGGACCCAAATGGAGTCTAGCCAGTGGAAACCTCAGAAGGGACGCGAGTAAGTAAGTAAATTTTATTATTAGAGTGCCCCATCCCAGAGGCTCTGGGTGCTGTACAAGCAAGGCATTAACATACATTAAAAAACAAAGATGAATTACAAAATTATAAAATCAGATAAAATATAAAAACATGCATGACAATATCCAAACAATTTAATCAATATTAATTGATAAATCTCGGCAGTCTCGATAAGCTTTTCTAAAAAGATGTGCCTTTAGGCCCCACTTAAAGGCCTCCACCGATGGGGCCTCCATTGAAGGTCTCAGCAATGAGTTCCACAACACAGGGTCTGCCATCTCAAATGCACAATCTCCCAAGGATTTAAGGCAGGCCCTGGGAACCACCAGGAGGCCCTCAGTGGAGGAGCAGAGTGAGTGTACAGGGCAGGTTGGAGTTAGGAGGTATTTTAGGTAACCAGGGCCTGATCCATATAAAGCCTTGTAGGTAAGCAAGACCACCTTGAAGATGATCCCCCACCTAACCAGCAGCCAATGCAGTTTGTGCAAAATCGGGGTCACATGTCTGGACCTCAGAAGGCCCGTCAGTAACCTGGCTGCAGCGTTCTGCACCAGCAGCAGGTACCGGAGAACCCCTCCAGTGACCCTGAGGTATAGTGAGTTGGAGTAGTCAAGCCATGATGTTACAAAAGCCTGTACTAGTGAAGGAAGTTCATCAGGTGGGGAATCAGGGCTCTAATCTAGGTGACATTTCTTAAGTGGTAAAAACCACTCTTGACAATGGCTGACACCTGAGCCTCAAGTGTCAGTCCATTATCAAGGATGACACCCAGATTCTTCACCCTGGTGGATGCCGTTAAAGGAGTAGATCCAAGAAACATTCCTGTTACTCTCATAACAGCAGCCACATCCCATCAATGACCAGGCTCAGTCACCAGCACCTCCATCTTGTCTGGACTGAGTCTTAGCCAGCTAGAGGTCATCCAGATCTGGATCTCAGCTAGGCACTTATTTAGCACATCCACAGTGCTATCTGTCTTGGGTGCAAATGACAGGTACAGCTGGGTATCATCTGCATAGCAGTGGAAACCCAAGCTGTATCATTTAATGATGTCACCCATGGGAAGCATATACAGTGCGAACAATGCAGGTGACAGGATTTAGCCCTGGGGAACTCCGCAAGGCAGAGACTTTGGGTGGGATGAGAAGTTTTCCATCACTACCCACTGCATACTGCCTGTAAGGAAGGACTTCAACCAGTTGATGACAGTACCGTGAGTCCACAGAGCTCCCTTAGGTGACCCAATAACACCACATGGTCCACAGTGTCAAACGCTGAGGAGAGATTGAGGAGAATGAGAACTGACTGCTCTTCTTGCTCCCTCACCCTGAGAAGATAATTTTGCTTTTTGATTAGTGCCATTTCAGTGCTATGCCTTAGCTGAAAGCCAGACTGGAGAGGCTCATAGATGTCAAAGGTCACGAGACATGCCTTGAGCTGCAGAGCCACCACTTTCTCAATAACCTTCCCTAAGAATGGGAAGTTAGAGATGGGTCTATAATTCACCAAAATGTCAGGGCCAAGAGATGGTTTCTTTAGGAGGGGTCTCACCAATGCTTCTTTCAAGGCATCAGAAAAACAACCCTCCAAAAGTGAACACCTGACAATCTCTGCAAACACTATACCAACGGACTCAACACATCCCACTAGCAGATGAGTCAGGCCTGGGTCCAGCTCACAAAATGTGGGCCACAGCTTCGAGATCACCTCACAGACCTCAGCCACCCCAATTGGCATAAACTCACTCCAAACAATAGGAGTGCTTCCTGAGACATCCAACTCACCACTGCCAGACCACACAGGCTCCGTTGGGGAGATCCCACCCTAATGAAGGACACCTTGTTAGAGAAGAACTGAGCAAACTCCTAGCACTGTGTGATTGAAAGTGCTTTTTTCAGCTATAGACAGGCAGGATGGAGCAGTTTGTCCACACTTAGAAAAAGCTGAGCTGGTCTGTTCTTCCCTGCAGCAGTCTCCCTGGACAGGAACACTGCCTTCTTATGGTAGATTACTCTTTGATATTCACCATAATGAAGTCTCAAAGCCAGTGTATCATCCTCTAAACTGAGTTCTCCGCCAGCAATGCTCCAACCTCCGACCCTTTGTCTTCATCTCTTTGAGCTCCCCATCAAACCACTGGGGTCTCAACCATGAAGACCTGGGTCATATAAGGATCAGTGCAACCATGTTGAGTGCTTTGGATTCAGACTAATTATAGGCTGCAACTGCCTCACCCAACCTTGCCGCACATGTATCATTCATACGAGAAAGATCCATCACCACCACCAGTCCCTCTGGGGACAAAAACCTTCAAAAAGCAGTAGCAGACCATCTCCAGAGATGAGGCACAAATGGGGGACCCCCCAACAAAAACCTCACTGTACAAAGACCCAACCAAACAACTGGATCAATCCTGAAGTCAGAGACCTCAAGCCACAGTGAGAACACCAAGTCCAAGGTGTAACCATGGCAGTGGGTCACAGAAGCAACAGCTTGTGCCAGACCCAGAGATGATATCAGGTGGAGGAAGTAATAACCAAATTGTGAATATTTGTTATCAATCCAGGCATTGAAGTAACCCAGAATCAACCACCTGGGTGACTCCAACACCTTCTTGGTGATGACATCTGCAACTTACTGCAGAAACTCCCCCTCATACCCTGGATGTTGGTATACGAGAAGGATTCTGTAGCCTGCACCTGGACCCCTGTGCATGGGTATGCATTCAAATGATGAGGTTGACCCCACCAGGTGTACAGAGAAGTGTAAGTCAAATCTAAAACAGATGGCCATACCCCCCTCTACATTTCCTCCTTGGGCAGTGCACTGCAGAAAATCTGGCCTGGATTGATGCTTCCAATATAGGACCCACATCATCCCCCAGCCAGATCTCTGTAATGCAAGCCAGTTTGACCAAGGAAATTAAGTCCTCAATAATTGCAGTCTTGTTCCTAATTGATCTGGCATTGCATAGCACCACCCAAAGGGGATTAGTGGAAGTTGCTGGCCCAACAGCTACCTGCCCACTTGGTCCAGTGGGAACCCTAAGTATTGGTACCAAACACATCTGGCCTCTCTCAAGGTCCTGTCTTACCTTAGGGCATCTCCTGGTCTTAACCAACCTAATGCCGCTTGCTCCTGCTGTATCCCCAGCTCCCCATCACCCACCATCACACCCTCTCACAATCCCAACCTCCTGACAGTGCCTCGCTGCTGCCACTGGCAAAGGGAGGTCATAGAAAGGGTAGAGGTCAAGCAACAGAGGTGCCAGGTAAGTTAATCTGTGGTGCCCCAAAGCTAAGACATATTCAGACTGCAGCAACCATTCACTCCAACTTAAAAACTTTGATAACTACCCCTTAAATAAATCTACATAATTTAACTGCTCCAAACTAAAATAAATGACTTAAAAAAACAGTAAAACAAATTTAACACAAAAACCACAACTAACATACAATAGCTAAACAAAAACAAATCCCCTCTAATTCACAAAAGTTGAGCTGGCCCGGTGGCACTGAGAGTTGAGGTGCTGGACGCCACACCTCGTGCCACTCTGGTGACCCAGGTTTGGGAATGAGCTGGGGCTGCTGGGGGTCACCAGGGGAGGGAAGAGATTGAGCATCCAGAGGACCTCTCTCTCTTCTCGGGGGGTGGGCTTGGGGTCCGCTCACTCATGGAGTGACCTCTGGTGGCAGCCAAGGGGGTTGCCAATTGTAGCAGCACAGCATATGCCTTGGGGCAGAGCCATGGCAACGTGTTGCCTTGCTGGCTGGGCTCCACAGGGAGAGGGAGGGGAGGAACATGGGAAGAAAAAGAGTTAAAAACCCCATACCTGGGGATAGATGAAGGCACCTCACCTGCCCTAGCCCACACCTCCAATTCCAAGCTATCTCCTGTCTGGGACCACTCATGTGCCGGGCACATTCCCCTAAAAGATAGAGCGCCCTGGTCAGATAGGGTGGCCCTACCTTCAGAGGGTTCAGACCAGGAGGTGGTGCGTTGGTGACATGGGAGAGATGGACTAGTCATGGAGAAGGGCAGAGGCTGGGTAGTCCCAGGGTTGCTGGAAGGAGTTCTCCAGGAATGGAAATAAACAAAGTAAAAAAAAAAATTCACAAAAGATACTAACCCCACCCCTCTAAAACTCCAAATTCTCCCACCCCCAATATACAATATTAAACAACTACACCATACATTACATTTAAAATATTCTTAGGAGAATCCAAGATATGCAGAAGTGCTATTAGAGTTGTCAATAAAAAGCAACTTCAAAAGGAACAATGTCCAAATAATATCTGTAGAAATTTCTTTGAGAGAGTTGCCTCAACAGTTCCAATTCTCTTCAGCAATCACCAGAATTTCCCCAGCGCCACTCCCACTTGCATTGAGGACAGTGATTCAATAAAAAAATGCTCTCACCATCGAAGGCAACAAGTCAAGTCAGTTGGAATCATGGGCTAAAAGTGGTGGTGAGGATCAGGAGACAGCAATAGAGTTCAATACTTCCCCAGGCTACTGTCACTTAGCATCAAGGAAGAAACAACAGAAGTTCACAAATAGGAGAGTTCTTATTGACGGTCTGTAGATGAGCCACCTGAAGTGCTGACACTGCTCTTACCAGCAAAGTCAGCAGGTCTAAAACAATGGGTAAACTCCCTTGGCCAGTCCCAGGACCTCCCGACTTAGAGGACACCACAGAGAAGGGATAAATTAGCCACAGGTTTCTGAATTGTCCTGTGACCTTCGCTACGGTTTACAGCAAAAACTGGCTTGATGTGGGCTCAACTCCGACAGTGTCTCCATGACAGGATAGCTCTTCCTTAATAAAGGGAAGGGAAGGGAAGGTGGGCAGAGAGCGACAGTGAAAAGGCAGAGATACTGAATGAATATTTTTGCTCAGTATTCACAAAAGAAGAAGAAGAGGGGGAGGTACCTAAACCAAACAATAGAAGCACTCTGGGCAGGGGGGTTGATACCAGTCCATTCACAGAAGAAAGGGTCCTGAAAGAACTCTTAAAACTCAAGGTGGACAAAGCAATGAGACCTGACAGGATTCACCCCAGAATTCTAAAAGAACTAAGGGGAGACCTAGTGACACCACTGACTACACTTTTTAACAAATCATGGGAAGATGGTGTGGTACCTAAGGACTGGAGGGAGGCAGATGTGATTCCCCCTTCACAAGAGTGGGTGCATGGCAGAGGCAGGAAACTACAGACCTGTTAGTTTGACCTCAGTGGCAGGGAAAATGATGAAATCACTTCTGAAAGAAAGAATTGTCAAGTACCTAGAGGCCAGCGGGGCACAGGACCCAAGGTAGCATTGATTCACAGTGGGAAGGTTATGTCAGAAGAATCTAATAGATTTCTTTGACTGGGTGACCAAAGTAGTAGAAGATCTGGGAGGGGCTGTAGATATGGCCTACTTAGACTTTATCAAACCATTCGACATAGTACCACACAAAAGTTTAATAAAGAAGTTAGCCAGCCTGGGAGTGGATCCCAGGGTGGTAGCCTGGGTAACATATTGACTGGATAACAGGATGCAGGGGGTAACAGTAAACAGAGCACACTCTGGAGAAAGGGGAGTTACTAGTGGGGTACCACAGCGTTCAGTACTGGAACTGGTACTCTTTAATGTCTTTATAGGTCACATTGCAGAGGGGCTGGAAGGAAAAGTATGCCTCTTTGCAGACAGCATAAAGATCTGCAACAGGGTTAATACGCAAAGAGGGGTGGAAAGGATGAAAAGGGACTTGGCAAGGTTGGAGCAATGATCAGGAGTATGGCAGTTTAGTTTCAATGCAAAGAGATGCAAAGTAATGCACCTGGGAAACAAAAACCCTGGGGAAGGATACACAGTGGGGGGGTATTAACAATAAAAATGGAAAGGGACCTGGGAGTACTCATATCAGATGACCTTAAAGTAGGCAAGCAATGTGAGAAGGTAGTAAGGAGGGCTGGGGGGATTCTGGGATGCATGGGGAGAGGCATCACCAGTAGAAAACAGGAAGTTGTTATCCCTCTGTATAGACAGTTGGTGAGACCCCATCTGGAATACTGCATGCAGTTCTGGAGATCCCATCTCTGCAAGGACATAGGATGGATGCAGTCCAGTGGAGGGCAATCAAAATGGTACAGGGTTGGTACCAGAAGTCATATGAAGAGAGACTAAAAGAGCTTAATTTGTATATCCTTGAGGAAAGGAGGGAGAGGGGGGACATGATAGAAACCTTCAAGTACCTCAAGAGAATCAACAAAGTCCAAGAGGGTAGCATATTTCAGAAAAAGAGATGCACAAGAACAAGGGGGCACAATTTGAAAATAATGGGGGGGACGGCTCAGGGGCAACGTGAGGAAGTATTTGTTCATGGAGAGGGTGATGGATGCATGGAATGGCCTTCCTGAGGAGGTTGTGGGAACAAAAACAGTGGGGTAATTCAAGAATTCATGGGACTGGCATAAGGCAATTATATTGGGGGTAAGAGGGAGTAGGAGGGGGTAAGGAGGAAGTAGGCTGCTGGTTTACTAGGATCTGCAGCTTGTCCAATAGGTAAGGGAAATGGGCAGACTAGGTGGGCCAAGCGGTCCTTATCTGCCATCAAAGTCTATGTTTCTATGTTTCCCACAAGGCTTGCTACTTTGTAATTTCAATGGCTTTCTCCTGCTCCAGTTCCCTTTGACAGAGATGATGAAGTCGGCAGAGATGCAGGCATTTCTGTTGTAATCAGCTACATAGTCAGCATTCCACATAGTATGTAAATCTCTTCAGAGCACTTCAGTTTAGTGCTTGCTAAAAATAAGAACAACTTGCTCTTAAACTAACTCACTTCCCAGCTCTACCTGACACTGACCATCCTGACTACTTACTCCAACTAAAAGTAAAATTAAGATTAACTAACACACTCTGGACAAAAAAAATGTCACGGAGTGAGGATTCTCCTTAATGTAAATTAGAAAGGGGGAGGTTAGAGAAAGCTACAGAAAAATTGGTCTCCCTCAGAGTCTACACAGACAATGGCCTAGCCTAGCTGCCATCTTGCTCCTTCCCTGTGGAAGTTCTACTTTCTTGAGAGGGTGGTAGAGACATGGATCAGATTACTGGCAGAATTAGTGAGGGTAGGGACCATAAATGGGTCCAAGGATGGCTGGATAATGGCTAATAATTCAAGGAGGAGGAGCTTGAGAGGTGGGGGGTATTAGGGAGAGAAAGAGAATGAGTTAGACATCTTGGCTAAAACCCCTTTAAGATGATAGGTCATGGGATTAGGTAGGTAACTCTTTATGTGCAGACTGGATGGACCCTTGGTCTCTTTTTTAAACAATTTTTATTAAATTATATTGTATAAATACATACAAGGAGATGTATCGAGTTTCAAAAAAAAAGTTATATGCAATGTGCATACATTGTAAAAACATAACAGTATACTTACTTAAGTGTATTCTAGTGAATATCAAGAGTTTCAGGTACAACTACCAGAACACAGATTAATAATTAGCATCTGACTACATTGGAGATTAAAAAAACAGTACACCTAAGACAACACTTGTATAAGTTAAAAATAATAGATAATTCAAATATCTGTTAACCAATGAAAAAAGGAGCCCACACTACATCATATTTATGCAGGGTCTTATTATTAAGATGACTGATGTGCTCATTAATAGCTACTTTAGCTATAGATTTAATCCAATTGCTCAGGATAGGAGGGTGTGTGTCTTTCCAATTAAACAATATCAGTCATTTAAAACATAAAGAAGCTACCGAAAGCCACCTCTTTTCAGGGCCTGATAAGGAGTATAAATTCTCAGTATTACCTAAAATAAAGATCCTAGGGTCAAAAGAAAAGTTGATCTGTAAAATAGCTTTGCAAGCTTCCCAAACCGCTCCACAACCCGGGTTTAATATGGAACAACTCCACAGCATATGAAGGAGATAGAAATGCCAATCACCACATCTCCAGCAATTACTAACAGAGGAGAGACTCCATGTATGTAACTTATCAGGCATGTAATACCAATTGTGTAATATTTTAAATTGCATTAAACGACCTTGTAAGTCCAGACTGGATTTGTAAGCATTTCTCCATATAAGATTCCAAGATGACTCTGGGATGGGGTAATTGAGACATTCCTCCCAAAATCTCCTGGACTTACCTGTTAAGTCATATCCTGCCTTATTTAGTAATTGATATAATGTCCCTCTCCCCCCCCCCCTTAGTATTTGCTATTGTTATTAAACTATCAAAATCTGTAGATGCTGGAATATTTGAACTATCCCCTAAGGTGCTACATAACGCATTTCTTATCTGTAGGTAGGAATGAAATTGTGTATAAGGTAAACCATATCTCACTCTTAGTTCAGAAAAGGACCGTAGAACTCCAGTACAAGAATCCACAATACACCTAGCAAATGAATCCCTTTATTTTTCCAAAATGAATTAGTTAACAGTTTCCCTTCCCATTTAAAATGTGGGTTTCTCCATATTGGAAAATACTGGCTTGGTATAGAACCTGAGACTATTTGTTTTACCAGAAAGAATATAGAATTGGCAGAATTCCTTAGAAAGGGGTGTGTGTTAACTAATTTAGGGTAAATTCCCAGGGTTACATGATGGTGCAAATAGGGGAAAATGCTATCTTGTTCATATTTAACCCATATTGGAATATTATCCTTTGACAGTAACCATTGACAAGTTTGCTCAAATAAAAACACTTGGTGATAGTTTTTAAAAGCATGAAGGCCCATACCCCCTTACTGCCAATGTTTCTTGAGCTTATCAAGGCTGAGCCTTGTCTTCTTCCCCTCCCAAAGGAATGACCTTATCAGACTGTCAAATTTCTTAAACCACCGGGGACTGATATGCATAAGTACCACATTCAGGAAATATAATATTCTTGGAGCTAACATCATTTTTAAAGCGCTGATCTTCCCCCCACAGGGATAGATTAAGTTTGGCCCATTTATCTAAAGATAATCTCATTTAATCTGTTATGGGTTTAATGTTTAAAGCTACTGTATTACCAAGATTATTTGAAACAATAATTCCCAGATAAGTGATGCAATCCCCTTTCCATTTTAAATTATTACTTAAACATAATTCTTTAAATAATATCCTATTACCATGGAGGGAAAGCATTTCAGATTTGGACCAGTTAATCGACAAACCTGAAATAGATCTTAATTCTTCAAGTAACACCATAGTTGATTTTATTGACTCGTGAGGAGTAGAAAGAGGCAGAAGGACATAATCCACATAAGCAATAACCTTATGTTCCATTTTATGAAACTTTTAATCCCTGCAATGTCCTTACTAATTCTAATCATTCGTAGAAGGGGTTCTAAGGCCAATATGAACAATAAAGGAGATAATGGGCATCCCTGTCTAGTCCCTCTCTCTAAGATGAAATTCTTAGATAGTATCCTATTTGTACATATTCTGGCTGTAGGGGAGTTATACAAAATTTTAACTCTTGAAATAAAATTATCTCCCATTCCAAAACCTCATAGTACTTCTCCCAGATAACCCCACTCAATGGAATCAAATGCCTTGTGCACATCTAGTGATAATAGGACAGCTATGTCATGTTTTCTGAATGTCATCCAAATTGCAGAAAGAACTCTCCAAATATTTTCAAATCCTGCCCTTCCCTTAATAAAACCCATTTGATCTCTATGAATAAGATCACCAAGAACCCGTTGCAATCTATTAGCTTGAATCATGGCCCAAATTTTATAATCAATATTCAACAGGGAAATTGGACGGTAACTGGCAGGGTCCAATGGGTTTTTATCTTTTTTAAAAGGCCAGTAATGACTGCCTCAGCCATAGTAGGTGGTAATCCTTTATTTATTTCGGACTCTGCATAAACATGATGAAGAACAGGAGCAACTTCATCTCTCAAGATTACATACAATTCTGCTGGTAAGCCATCAGAACCCGGGGCCTTATCACTAGGCAAACCATCTATTGTCTCTTTAATCTCTTGAATAGAGGTATTTTTGTCTAACAAAAGATGCTGTGCCTCTGAGATCTTAGGTAAATTGGCTCTAGACAAGAACTGGTTTATACGCTCTATATTATTATCAGTCTTACTTGTGTATAATTCCTTATAGGACTTTGAAAACACCTTGTTTATATCCATAACATTATTATGGATCTTCTTAGAAGCATCGCTGATGCTAGGTGTAGTATTTCTATTCTATATTTGTTTTAGCCTGTATGCTAATAGCTTACCGTCCTTTTCTCCTGACTCCCAGTATTTTTGTTGAGTTCTATAAAGAACAAATTCAGCTTTACCTGTATGCAATTTATTTATTTCATATCTTAGAAGAATTATTTTCCTGAACAAG
Source organism: Neoceratodus forsteri (assembly GCA_016271365.2). Classification (NCBI taxonomy): domain Eukaryota; kingdom Metazoa; phylum Chordata; order Ceratodontiformes; family Ceratodontidae; genus Neoceratodus; species Neoceratodus forsteri. The sequence goes on along the minus strand of CM028132.1, from coordinate 350,530,606 downwards.
TTATTTCCCCATTACTTGTCTTATGAGCCCTCTCCAGCTGTAATAGATCCTTTTCCTTCTGAGCTAAAGTTTTTTCTCTTTCTTTTTTCCTATAGGTAGTATAACTCAGAATCCTACCCCTAATATATGCCTTATAGGCTTCCCATAACATAGCTTGTGAGGTTTCCCCATTATCGTTTATAGAAAAGAATTGCTCTGTGTCTTTAATAACCCATGGTCTAAAGTTAACATCATTTAATAAAGAGCAGTTAAACTTCCAATGTAAAGGCTTAGTAGCCCCGACATCTAGGCTTAAAAAACTGAGACAGGAGCATGGTCCGATATTATAATTGAACCAATATCTGTTTTAATCATATTGTTCAATAGACCACTGGATAATAGAAACATATATATTCTACTGTAAGAGCCATGCCTACGGGGGAAAAAAAGAGTAGCCCTTTTGAGTGGGGTACATCACCCTCCAACCATCTGATAATCCCAAATCTTTCATTCTGTTCCTAATGACCTTACTAGTTGTATCATTTACTTTAGTATTTCTAGGGTTACTTCTATCAATCCACTGGTCTAAAACAGTATTACCCCCCCATCATAAGATTCCCATTTGAGATTTGACTAATCACATCAAAAAGTTCAGAGAAGAAGGAATAGGATTCTCCACTAGGAGCATAAATGTTACAAATGGTAATCTCAACACCGTCTATCCAACTTCTAGAATTTGCCATCTACCAGCAGAGTCCACCTTGTGAGCGGTCATTGAGAAATCCAGAGATTTCCTAATAAGAATGGCTAGCTCATTCTGTTTTTTACTAACTGAGTTGTGGAACACTTCCCCTACCCACATTCTCTGTAACTTTTCAGCTTCATTATTTAACAGATGGGTTTCTTGCACCAAAGCTGTGTCTGCCTTCAATTTTTGCAACTGCATTAAAATTTGTTTCCTTTTAACTGGTGTTCCTAACCCTTTTAAATTCCAGGAAATACATTTTATATTAGCATTAACTACCCCCATTGTAACTTAGTAATAATAATAACAATTTAATAATCTTGTTGTGATGCAACTGAAAAGAGTAGCACCCTAGACCAACCTTGGTCTTTATGGCCAATAACATCTATGTTTTTATTAGGTGTGTGCAAGTAACGAATAGTATTTCCCGAATACTATGAATAGTAACCTATTCGTTACTCAGGAAGAAAAATGAATAACCTGCACTATTTGGGGCTATTTGGCTTTTTACTGTTCAAGATCTCCCGAGATGAGACATCCTGTTAAAACAGAGGCCACTTTGGAAGCTCACTGAAGGCAGCTCATGTGACCCAGCACTTGTGGAAGCTACAGGCAAGAGAGACAGCTACCTGGGCTCATGTGAAAGAGCAATTTATTTCAATCTTCTTGTTAAAAGTTGCCAAAAACACAAATCTTGACAGTGTTTGATCCCTTTCTACATCCCACGCTATAGAGGTTTGATTTTTTTACACTTTAGTGTCAATATGAGGTTTTGTTTTTCAGAACTGTTAGCGTGAGAAGAAAGTAAAAATAGAGATGGGCTGTTTGCTTGAAAGACAGGACAGGGCCGAAGCTAGGAGACATACATAGCGTGTGTTACTGTGTACTTCAACAAACCCACATTTAAAAGTGTAGTGCTTTAAACGGCTTAAGGCAGTAAAGGACATTTTATAGGGGTTTATTTAGTGAATAGAAATGTTTTTTGTAACTTAGTTGGATTTGTCTGAAACAAAAAATGAGGCACAACATTTAGATTCATAGTAGTCTACCTTAAGTGCAGTGAGTGTTCCACTGCACTGAATATTTTTATTTATACAATAGTGGTGAGTGGATACACCATAACATGTAGCTGAAAACTCACCCCATTGTATAAATCTACAATGACATATCAACCATGAAATAAAGTCACATAAACACCACAGTAGACATGTCATCAAAAAATAAACCACAGCAGACACGTATAACCCCTGCAGAGCCAATCTACTTTCTGAACACCAAACTAATCTGTTACACGTACCCTAGCATCCCAAACAGAACTGCAAGTTGTACAGGATCCTCATGTAGCCCAGAAGAGAAGTACAAAGCTTTGAAAAATCCAGAATATCGGCCTCATACCTAGAAAAAAAGAACACATAATAAAACCTGCACTACCGAAGAAAAACAAAGACCAAAGCAGAAACGAACAAGACAATGGACAGATGAAGCCAATATCAAAAAAACAAACATAACACAGACAAATGAAGACCTAAAACCCCAGACCTATGAGACAGTTCAGTTCAAAATATTTATTTGATCGACTTTTATGTCATTACAAACTTTACATTAAATTCCAAGACGACAAATACACAATTTAAAAAGATTTGTCACACAAATTATTACAGATAAATAAAAGTATTCAACTCATATTGCACTGTGTTATAGTTCTTTGTTACTTATATCTTTTATCAAGTCTATGTCCATCTGTCATTATACCTTTTAAAAACTTCAGTGATTTTAAAATTTATATTGTTCAGTGTGTTACAGTCTATGTTCATCCTGATCTTGAGATTTGGCTAACATTTCACCTGGGTTTCATTAAATTGTAGACCCATTTAACATACTGTATCATATCCTGAGTAATAAAATCCATTTGTGGGTTCATCAATATATGTAATTTTCTTCTTTCAATAATATTTATATTTGAAAGTACTGTGCAATGTACTTATTCCTCATATTATGATATTTAGGACAATAAACTAAGACATGTGGTAGGGGTTCACATTCCTTTAAATTGCAATCACAGTATACATCTTTATGCTGCTGTTTATCCCTTGCAAATAGGTATTTTAAGAATTTTAATGGATGCAGTTCCAGTCTAAACCTTAGAAATATCATTCAATCTTTTTTGTTCTTTAAATGTAATAAATAAGGTTCTATGACATAGTTAATTTTATTTTTAGCATACCAAGGCCCAGATATTCAAAGCTTTTCCCAGGGACAGAATTAGCACTGCCCGGCAGGCAAACATTGCCCGGACCAAATAACCCAACAGATTCAAATGGAACAGCCTGGTGCTAACCCTGTTGAATATAGCATGCTGAGGCAGTCAGACAGGCTGGGCTGGGAGTGCAGGGCAAAAATAGCTTGGGAACAAGCCAGCTCTGAATATAACAAATAAGACAGCAATGAATATAGCACCCAGGCAGGCAGCGCAAACACCCACAGGAATACAGTGCAGAGGTGAGCCTGCAGTGCTCTGGAAGACATGCAATGAAGCATAGCCCTGAAAGGGACCCAGGAGCAGACAGCAGTGCAGAACCCAAAACATGGCACACACCCAGCCATGTGAATGTCCAGAAGCCCCAGCACCCAGGTGCAAAACCACAGATCAGTATAAACCCATTGAAAACACAAGCACCCAAGAACGACACAGGACACAGTAAAACCATGAAAGGATAATGTATAATGTTACAAAGAAAAACAAAATAACAGATGAGCAAGAACAGCAATATGCACAACATAAAGCAACAATATGAACACAAAACAAAATAAAGCACTGCTACAACTACTATTCCTACAACTACTACGGCTAACACTACAGTAACTACTACTATTACTACTACTACTACCAGTAGTACCACTACAACTATTACTACCACTACTACTACTAACACTACTACAAACACAAAAGCTACCACTACTACAACTACAACTACTAATACTAAGACAAAACTATGGCTATGGAAAAGAAGGAAACAAGGATGTGGACACAAAACAAAAAGGAACAAAAGGCAGCAGAAAGCACACCAGTCCATCAGGGTGGAGGGAAGGCAAACAAACAAGGGAACAGTCCTATGACTGGTTGCTTTGTGGTTCCGGCAGTCGTGCCTCAAGGACAGCAGCCACCCTCTTGGTGTCTGTGATCAGCACTGCCTGCTGCTCAATTAATGCCCGCTGTTGTCACACAATGCCTCGAAGGAGGTCTTCACTTCCCTCCAACTCCTCAGGCCGGGTCACCCACAATGATGAATGCCATGGACCTACAGAAGTAAAGGGTAGCATGTGAGGATGGGAAACCAGCAAGGAGGCACAATGCAGCCCCAGGTGTCAGTCCAGGGATGGACAGCATGTCCCAACAGCCATGCCCATGTAGTGTTGTTGAACACAACGGAATGCACTCCTGACAGGCACCCACAGGGCAAGCCTGGATAACACAGGCAACAACCAACAACCCAGTGGACACAGAGATGTGTGGAAGGCCCCGACAACACCATGGCATAGTTGACACCACCCAACCCAGCAGTGCACACAGTGAGACAGTGCAGCCAAACAGCCAGTCCCTGAGACGTCAGTGACCATGGGCCACTCCACAACATGCACATGGGAGAACACACATCGGGACATGCTGCCCATAGGCACAGAACAATGTAGCACAAGGAAGAGCGCAACAACAACCAAAATGAGCAGCAACAAGGTACAATGGCATGCAGTCAGTATATAAGCACAGCAAGGCATGTGGTGCTGTCATCACACACTGCAGCAGCTCACACATGGCAGGGAGGCATGTACGGAACCACCCAAGGCACCCATGGCACACACGACCACAGGCCAGGGCCACCACTGGTGGGACAGCAATGGGCCAAATACATGCCCAGTACAGTGCTGCACAAGCGGCCACGGTACATGCCACACATCCCACTGGCAGGCACAATAACAGGTGCAGGAGTGGTAACAATGCACATCATGCTACCACAGTCCACCATCCCATGCACCCCCCCAAGCATGACAGGTGTGCATACACCAGGCAAAGCAGGGACAGTGGAGTGGCAGCTGGGTGTGGAGCAGCATATCCCTTCCACCTCCGTATGTAAGAGGCAGGCATGACAGGTGATGCAATACAAGCTGGGACATCAATGGGGCACAACATCAACCCAATGTAGGCACAGCATCCGGCCACTGGACTGCCCATGCCAGGGCCCCCCATGCCACAGCATCGGACATACTGCAAGGCACACACACCTGCAGGTAGAGGCTGATTAGATGCCACCATGCACAACCCTTGTACCGTACAGTGTGCACTACAGTGGTCTGCACCTAGGACATGCACATGCCATGTGAGTGGCACAATACAAACATCGGCCACCGAATGTTAATGGCAACGCCATCTGGGCACACTGACATAGGCCTGTACAGCACAGAGGACCCACACACCCCCCCAGTCACAGTGTACAGCAACCACCCACTCAGACACTAGCCGCACTGTGCCACACCAGTGGGCAACATGGTACAATGGTGCACATGCCCTGGTACCATGCACATGGCCATGCACTCAGCGGTAAGGATAATGGCAGACCATGGAAGAAACCACACAATCCAGAAGCACAGCACTATGTATATAACAAATGTACTCATGCAATAGGCCCCTGCCCTCAGGCCTACTTTCCTGTGCCTGCTGTGGCATGGCCGGCACCCTAGGGATTCTCCAGATGGGCAGCCGGGACCCCTTCTGGCCCTCTTCCCCAGGCTGTTCCACACAATTTGCTCTGCAGTGGAAAGAGGTAACAGCAATGCTAGCACACAACACAGCACTGACCACGTTAGCCAGACTAACCCACAATCCCACCCCCAAACCACAGTTGACATGGCACAGCCCATGGACAGTGACCAAACCCACAATGCTGGCACACAGTGGCCCCCCCAGGCATGCCATACCATGGCCATGTAAAGCCACCATGGCCCACTGCATGTGCGCCGGTCACACAGGGCTTGTAGGCATGGTGATACTGCAGTGAACCTGTGCCACCTGCAGGCGGACATTGACATGACACACACACGCTGTGGTGGAGTCAGACCATGTGCCTAGGAAACAGCCCTCCTGCAGTACACTGGTGTTAGCTGTAGGACAGTCCTGTGGAAGGTAACCCTGCCAGCATTCCCAAGACCGTCAGTCTGTGCTTTGGCCATGCATTACGGTTGCACACAGCAAGACTGCATGGCAATGTCCAGAGACACAGCGACAGGCACCATGCACCATGCAGTGTTCAGCACTGCAGAGACTGTGGATGTGGTTTGGCCACTGTGCATCCCCCCCAGCTGCCCTGTTGCACAGTGCCACCCAAGAGACCCACGGCAGCAGCCCTGCCACCTGAGTCACATGGGTAGGTATGTATTAGGGGAGAGATGGCCATGCCGAGGCACACCACCCAACACATCTGCATGCCTGGGTGACCACACATACACACACACACACACACACACACACACACACACCGCAAACAGATGTACATGTATCGCATGTATGCGCCATGTGACAACACCTACCTGGCACTGGCACCGTCCCATCCTGCATCATCTGTCTATAGCACTCCAGCTGTTGCCATTGCCTGCGCTGCAGATCTATATAGCAGTGTCTGCATTTCTCTCCATCCCGTGTGATGCCTATCCTTGAGGACAGGTGGCAGGCAATTGAGGCCCACACCTACTGTCATGGCAGGTCATGCTCCCTGACCTCCCCAAGCAGGCATCTGTGCCGCTGCTGCTCAAGCTGCACAAGGTTAGCGGTCTCTACTGAGCGCTGTCTATGCCTCTTTGCCATGGTACTCCAGATGTGGTGGCTACTGGATTCAACTGTGACACACCCTGGACCTAATTGCAAACTGCACAATAGCGCCATGCTGTCACATTGCATAGTACTGCGCAACCCGGAAGTAGGCACATTCTGCATGTGCAACCCTGCCATGACCCCTGCACTGCCTTAGCTTGTATGCACACTTTGCCGTGCAACTGGCCGTAGCGCGGTGCTATGTCATGCTGTGCTGGTGTGCTTGCGTGGACCAATGACTGCATGCACATAAGCTGTTGTTGAGCAGTGTCACGTAGTGCTGCACACATGGGCAGTGCCGCGCAAGGCACCACCCACATAGCCCCTGCTACCGGTTTGCCTGGTGCTGTGCGCATTGCCTGGTACTAACACAGCCCATATTCAAATGGCCTATGTAAATGAGGTTAATTGCGTATGCATGGGGCAAACAGGGTGATTAGCATATCATTACTGGCTTATTTGCATGCTAAATGGGCATGATTGCCCTGCAGTGCTATTTAAGGGCAAACAGTGCTCCACTTGTGTTGTCATTAGGGACTGCAGTACTCAGCAGGTGTGAGAGCTCTACCAGCAACACACAGAGGAAGATGTTTCAGGAGACACAGCAGCAACAGGCAGGTCTGTAGATCACATAGCCCAGGAAGCTGTACTGTACAGGGAGGGGAGTAGGCTGTGCTCTGCACTGTCCACACATGTGTACAGCCACCGAACCTGCATGGGACAGCAACCATACCTGCATGCTCCCATTACAGCACAACAGTGCTCTGTCAGTGGTGTACATGGGCAATATGCATGTCCGCCAGCTGGCCAGCAAGTCCCAGTTGTTACACCTGTGTAAACCTAATCACAGTGCATCTTGGACAACACTGTGTGTGGCCGGTCCACACAGTGTGGGTGCACTGTACCCCAAGGGGGGACATGGAGACACACATTTGCTTGCATATGCCCCCGACCATGTGTCGCGCTGCATGTGCTGTGGCTGTGTAATAGGCCGTGCATGCCATATGGCTGCAGTTTCCATCATGGCAATTGCACAGGGTGTAGGGGAATCATAGCCACAGGGAGGCACCACAGGCACTGTCTGCAATGTGCACACTGGATTAGCCATGTGGCATTGTGGCATTGTGCAGTGTAGCCTATCAATATTGGTACAGTGACTCTACCACAAATCATGAGAGTGGCAGCATTGAAGTCAATCACATCGAGATGGCTTTCCCCCCAACCCCCAACAATAGAGGACTGGAAGGTCTGAATGAGGCATTTGGAATCCTTGGAGCAAATTGCTTACAGTCTAAGACAGGGCGGAGAGAAGTTTGATGCCATCTGGTCCTCCTGGCAAGCTTTGGAGTCGGATTAGGGAGCCCCGGACATTCCATTAGGAGCCTTATTTGCTTCATTTAAGGAAAAGAAACGAGGCCTGAAAGTCCTCTTTTTTTTTTAATAATAAGATTCTATAAGGAACCATTATATTTGAGTTAAGCTAAAATCTGAAAGAAATATCAGGAAGCCAAAGTTGAGTTATGAATGTTACATCAGTTATCTAATTGTACAGTCCATCTGTCAGTACAGTTCCGATCTTTGTCAACTAGACAAGTTTGCCCAGATCGAAGACAGGGGGCACTGTCCCGCCCGTCTGAGAATTGGAGCAGGGACATCTTAGTCAGGGATAAGACAGAAAGAGGGGAAGTCAAACAATTACGGTATATTTGGTGGTATAATTTTATTAAGACTCACAGGAGCTTTTTAAATTGTCTAACACTTCCTTGATGAGCTTATTGACAAAGTTGTTGTATCTTGTATGGAAATGACTCATTAAGAAAAGTCCAACCATTGGAACTATGTTATGATATGTAAGATGTCAGAATGGACACTCAATAAAAGATGAAGTTAAAAAAAAATATTGGTACAGTGACAGCTGGTAAAACTACATCTGGAGTACTGTGTACAGTTCTGGAGTACCCATCTCTGCAAAGACATAGACAGGGTGGAGGCTGTCCAGAGGAGGGCAACCAAAACGGTGCAGGTTCTGCACCAGAAGACATATGAAGAAAGACTAAAAGAGCTTAAGATGTATAGCCTCGAGGAAAGGAGGGAGAGGGGGGACATAATAGAAACTTTCAAATACCTCAAGGGAATCAACAAAGTCCAAGAGGGTAGCATCCTTCAGAAAAAGAGATGTGCAAGAACAAGGGGGCACAATTTGAAGATAGAGGGGGGACAGCTCAGAGATAATGTGAGGAAGTATTTCTTCACAGAGAGAGTTGTAGATGTATGGAACAGCCTTTCTGAGGAGGTTGTAGAGTCAAAAACAGTGGGGGAATTCAAGTATGCATGGGACAGACATAACGTAATTCTAGTGGGGGTAGGAGGTAGTAGGCTGTTGGTTAACGAGGATCTGCAGCTTATCCATTAGGTATTAAAATGGGCAGACTAGGTGGGCCAAGCAGTCCTTATCTGCCATCAAACTCCATGTTTCTATGTTTGTAATATGTGCTGTGTGTGACATGCATAGGGCCTGCGCTGCGCTGCAACAGGACATGCATGGTAGGTGTGTAAGGCAACATGCACAATGTGAACTGGTTCTACTGGGCAATGTTTGTACACCACAGCGTGTAACCTGTGCCTTTCTACATGTCCCTCACAGGTGATGCAGCCAGACAGGAGTGGATCTGGGCCTTCAAGTTCTCACATGATGAGCTCAAGGCCCTGGTACATGGGGCCAAGGAGCAGGAGCAGGGGTTTCATGGGCACAAGGCCACTGATGCAGTGGTGTGACAAATGTGGGATGAGGTCACAGTGGCAGTGAATGCTGTGGGTGGCTGTGGACATAGCACAGATGCTATCCGTAAACATTGGAACGACATGCTATGACGGGCAAAGGAGGAGGCACTATGGTTATGTGAACACCTGAGGACCAGTGGAGGACCACAGACTGTGACACAGTGAGAAGGGGACCCACTTATGACCCTGGTTGCCTCAACACTATGGCCTGTGGTGGTTGGTGGTGTCATCTGCGGTGGGTGTGAGACGCTACTCACACCACCTAGGAAAGGTATGGTACAGTATGTGTCCACCTGACACAGCATGACAGCTCCAGGACTGGCAGCACAATGTTCTACTGTTGCATTGCATGCATTACACACCCATGGTGGGGTCACATTGTGCTCACTGTATGCATGATACACTGTAGTGTGCCTGTGTTTCCTGTGCAGGGTATGCAGCACTGCATTGGTCCTGCTGCATGTGCACCGTGTTCGGTGGTATGTGCATGAGGACCTAATCTGCATCTCCAGAGACTGCACTGTGTGGATTGCATAGCGTGTTGTGGGTCAGATACCATAGGGGGTGCATGTAATGGTGGTGGTACTGGCCTTCCGTGAATGGCAATGCTCACTGACACTTTCATTTATTGTTTCACAGAGGTGGGTGCACATCAATCAGTGGTCCAGCACGTGACTGGGACAGCTGCCATGGTGCAGGATGTGGATAATGCAGCCAACATGCCATCAATGTCGGCCATGGGGGCCCTGCATGGCTCAACAGTGACAGAGCACATGTGGCAGGCCTCAGGACATGGTTGTCTGGAGTCGTGCTCAAGGATTCGAAGGTGGAGGATCACAGTGGTGGACAGGTGGTCATCCTAATGGTCACAAGTCACCATGGCTCCCAGGGATCAGAGCAGGAGTACTACTTGCCAGTGGTTGGGACTGTGTGTGTCAGCGTAGGGGTGGGACCTGCTGGGGTGCAACACATGCGTGTCTTGGGAGGGGGACCAACAGGTCATGGGCCAGGGGGGTGAAGTGTGTGTACCACTGGACATGTGGTGCCATTCACAGGGTGCATCAGACCCCACAACATGCACAACACACCACTGTGCCCATGCAGCTGCAGGCCCAACAGCAACTGCCACCTGCACATCATCCCCACCAGGCCCAACATCAGCCACCACCTCCAGCAGAACAGGGCAGTGCTGTGCCTGTGGGGCCAGATGGTCAGGGGTCCCAGCCTCTACTCCTGTCATCCCAGCAGGAGGCCCAACTGGACTTGCATGCCTTTAGGCAGGAGGTGCAGCATGAGCTTTCACAGCTGAGAGAGACTGTGGGCATGGGCCTTGCGCGTGCCGAGCAACAGGCAGAGGACAGGATGGAGTGCATCCTAGCCACCCTTGACCATGGCTTTGTGGTTCTCACCCCTACTGTTGGCAATCTTGCCACTGTGCTGCATGAGGTGCACAGTGGGCAGTGGGATGAGCATGCAGGACTGTATGGCCGCAGCACACATGCACATGGGCAGGCCTGTAGTGGTCACAGCTTGGGCACGGGGTCCAGCATGACTGCATCTTGGTCCTCCACTGGCACCTCGCAGCATCATGGCTGGCCACTCACCCTGGCTGGGTCTGCACATCAGCAGTGACACAGGCATTCCACCCTCCTGGCATCACCTCAGTCCTCCACTAACATGTCATCCACACAGCGCACACATCATGTGCATGGTGGTAGTCACCACAGATAGGCACTGCTGCCATGCACACTCGCACGCACACACACACACACACACACACACACACACATTTGCACAGCCATGGTCCATTTCCCATAGTGTCACCTCATTCCAGGCACCTCCCACCACACCCCGATTACTCATGCCATGGCTGTCCACCTTGATCACATACATAGATACATAGACAGTGTCAGCAGATAAGGGCCTATGGCTCACCCAGTCTGCCCATTTGAGCTTGTAAGTTCAGTTTGTTTTCCTAGAAGTCTGTTGTCCCTTACCCCTGACCTCCAGAATTCCTTTATGTCTATCCCATGCATTCTTAAATCCTGTGATTGTTTCAGCCCCCACCACTTCCTCTGGCAGGGTGTTCCACTTGTCCACCACCTGTTCTGTGAAGAAATTCTTTCTCATGTTTCCTTTGAATCGTCCTCCCTCCAACTTCATCCCATGCCCTCTAGTCCTGGAACATCTTTTTCGCTTAAAAATAGTGTTTTCCTGCACCCTGTTCCTCCTTGTAACATACTTGTATGTCTATCATACCCCCTCTCTCCCTCCTCTCCTCCAGGGAGTACATGTTCAGTTCCTTCAACCTGTCTTCATAGGACTTGTGATGCAATCCATGCACCATATTTGTTGCCCTCCTCTGAACCTTCTCTACCCTGTCTATGTCCTTACGTAGGTATGGTCTCCAGAACTGTACACTGTACTCCAGGTGGGGCCTCACTAGTGTCTTGTATAGCGGAATTATGACCTCCCTTTTCTTGCTGGTGATGCCCCTGCCTATACATACCAGCATCCTATTTGCTTTACCTGCTGCCTTGTCACACTGTTTCCCTACCTTGAGGTCATCAGAGATGATAACCCCAAGATCTCTTTCCTGCTTGGTGCATGCTATATCCTCACCCCCAACTGATATATTGTGCCAGGGTTTTTGTGCCCCATATGCATTATCTTGCACTTCTTTGCATTGAATTTCAACTGCCAAACCCCTGACCATTCTTCAAGTTTCTGCAGGTCGCTTCTCATTCTGTCTACACCCTCTGGTGTGTCTACTTTGTTACAGAGCTTTGTGTCATCAGCGAACAGTGAAATTCTGCCTTCTAGGTCCTGCGCAATGTCACTGATGAAGATGTTGAATAGGACCGGTCCCAGCACTGATCCCTGTGGTACCCCACTGGTCACTCCTCCCTCTGTGGAGTGACAGCCATTTACCACCACCCTCTGTGTCCTGCCACCCAGCCAGTTACCTACCCACCACACTACTGTCCTGCCCACACCCATATTCCCCAGTTTGTGTAATAGTCTTCTATGTGGCACAGTGTCAAAGGCCTTGCTGAAGTCCAGATAGGCCATGTCCACTGCCCTCCCTGATCCACCTCCTAGTCACCCAGTCAAAAAATTCAACGAGGTTGGTCTGACATGACCTCCCCCTGGTGAAACCATGCTGCCTTGGGTCCTGTAGTCCATTGACAACCAGATGTTCTACCAATCTCTCCTTCAGTAGTGCTTCCATGATCTTCCCCACTACCGAGGTGAGGCTGCCTGGTCTGTAGTTCCCTGCTTCCTCTTTGTTCCCACTTTTGTATAAGGGGACTACATCTGCTGTCCTCCAGTCTTTGGGTACCTCCCCTGTTTCCAGTGATCAGCTAAACAGGATAGCCAGAGGTTCAGCCACCACCTCTCTTAGTTCTTTAAGAACCCTGGGGTGCACCCCATTTGGCCCCATTGCTTTATCAACTCTTATTACTTCCAGTTCCTTCAGGACCCTTTCTCGTGTAAAGGGACTTGTGTCCATTTCTGCACCATTCTCACCCCTTGTACTCCCTTCAGACCCATTACCCTCCTCTTCTTCAGTAAAGACTGAGCAGAAATACCTGTTCAATATGTCAGCTTTACTGTTGTCATCCTCCACGTGGCCTGCACTGCACACTGCACACTACATGTATATCCAGGTCACATACTAGCACTTACACTGTGTATTACACATACTTTGTACACTGTCATCACTGTCGTGGTTATCTGCACATATTAAAGTCTCTATTCTTGTAATGTATGTTGACTGTGTTGTCTTTACTCACTGTCCTGTCTGGGCCAGTGTCCTGATGATGCCACTTCTGTGCTCCAGGGTCCTGCGTGCCATTTGAGGATCTCTCCTTTCAAGTTGTTCTACAATCCCCCTGACCTCTGGCTCTGGGTCACTGTCAGCCTGTTCCTCAGGTTCAGGTGCCTGTATCCCATGGTTATTTGCCATGTTGTATAGCATACAACAGGCTAGGATGATATGGCATACCTTCTGAGGCCTGTACTGTAGGGCACCACCTGACTAGTTTAAGTAGCAGAAGTGCATCCTTAACATGCCAAAGACCCTCTCTATGATGTTTCTAGTAGCAGCGTGTACCTCATTGTACCTCTCTTCAGCCACTGTTGCCAGCTGGGGTACAGGTGTCAGCAGCCAGGGTTGCAGGAGATAGGCACTGTCCCCTGTAGAGAGATGTGCATCTGTTAGTGTTGCTGTTCTGCTGTCTGCCCCTTGCTGCAATGCGTCCCCTGTGTTGCTGTCCCCCACACCATCTTTGCATACCCCTGCCTGTCCCCACCCCCACTGTGGTGTGTGCATGTTGTGCCTGCTCTTACTCACCGACAAGGTGCCCACTGGGTATCTAACCTCCTCAAAGGCCTGGCACAGCCGTGATTGGTGCTAACTGAAAGCGTCGTGGGCACTGCCGAGGTACTACACAAAGACATTGCTGATGTGCCCTGTCGTATCACACACCACCTGGCAATTGATGGAGTGGTACCCCTTCCTATTCACGTATAGTTCACTGCCATCACCAGGTGGTGCACGGATGGGGAGAGGGGTGCAGTCAATGGCACCAAGTACCGCTGGTAGGTGCGCAACTCAATAGAATTGCTGCATGGTTTCTCTGCACTCAGCTGCTGTGCTGGGGAATACAATAAATTCACCAGCATGTGGCAGGAAAGCATCTAGAAACTGGGTCAGGAGGTGTGAGGTGGCAGACTGTGATACCCCTATGGTGCCCCTCGTTGGTCATTGAAATGTCCCTGTGGCTAGGAAGCACATCGCTGCTGTCACCTTCTCTTCAACTGTCATGGCATGGCTGCATCTGGTGTTGGGTTGCAGTTGCTCATGCAAGAGTTCACATAGCTGCCTCAACATTCCCCTGTTCATCCTGTACCGGCCAGTGATGTGCTCATCGGGCAGGGTCTCGAAGCAGACTCTGGGCCGGTATCACCTGTGTGCAGCATATCTTCTCCTTGGCCTGCATTGTGGGCCATGTTGGGCCTGCTCCCTTTCTTCCTCCTCCACTACTGCTGCCATTAGGTGCAGCAGCACTGCATTTGGGCCTAGTGCCATGTTGACTTCTTGGTCTGGTCACTCCCCCTCTGAGGTTTGCCCTGTGATAAGACCTGCCTTTTATAGGTGGTAGCCAGCACCGTGCTATGTGTTGCGTAATATGGCCTTGTGTGGCGCAATCTCTCAGAATATCCCATTGCGCATGTATGCTCATTCCAACCCCCTCACTTTGCCCCTTGCATACATTATGGGTTTGCCCTGTGCTAATGCGGTTTGCGCATGTTATCCGATCCTTTGAATATTTTGGACCCACGCAAACCCGGCGCTATTCCTGCGCTAACGGTTTGCATGCTGCATAATGCTTTGAATATCTGGGCACAACTGTGTAGTTTTGCTGATCTTATCTTTGCCATGTCTTCTTCATAGAATATTTGTTTGTCTATCTTTAATTATTTTGTTATAAGTTTATGAGATTTCAGTCCCCTTCATGGAGTCATCCCATACATGACTTATATCTAATTTTCTGAGCACTTCCTTTATCTGGTCTAACCAAGGTCATTTAGAACCTTTAACCTATAAAGTTTTTCCTGCATACATATTTTAACCAATCTGTCTGGATCTAAGGTAGTACTTCTTGTCCAGTAAGCTATCTTTGCTGCTTTTGACAGGTATTTTATCTGTATCCTTCCCAGTTCTGCCCGTACTATACAAGAGGAAGATGATTTGAGTAATTGCAGCAAAATTCTATACAATTGCATAAATGTTTTTTCAAGAACATCTATTGATTTATTGTACCAAATTTCCACTGCATACAAAGCTATTGGGGTCAGTTTTATTTCCATTCTTTGCAGTGTGGACTATATAGACTGTCCCCCGAGTTTGGCACTAAATCTGATCAATGCGTTTTTGCTTTTGTTGTAACTTATTCATGGTATATCCAATATGTTTTGGTTTTTTAATAGTTGCACTTATGTAATATCCTAAGTATTGATAGGAAGATACTCTTTCCAATGGAATTTTATTTATGTACCAAGTATATTTTGTATTTCATTTGCCCATAATTGAAAGGCTTGCCTATAGTTCGGTGACCAAGCAGCCAGCCACTCCCACTTCCTGAGCTATATAAGCAGTTCCTCTAAGCCTCACTGTGAAGTATTTTTTCTTTGCAGCCAACGGCTCTGTCGGTTTGTCCTCTGAGCTGGTTGGGTCTCCCTGACTGACTGGGGCCTGCCCCCCCCTTGCTGCTCCTGCTTGTCTCTGCTGGGCTTCCGTGTTTATTTTACTGCTTCTGATTTGTATTTTGCCTTCAGCTGTGTGTGCTTCCTTACTTTTTTTGGGTGGTGGGCTTTTATAAGCTCCTAGCACACTGCTATTTCAAAGCTCATACTGCTTGCTTTCAGTTACTTACAACTCTCAAATTACTTGCACTGGTACTGCAAACCTGATCTGTGTGTTTCAGCTCAACTATAGCTGGTCCATGTGGCATATTCTGTTACTTTCACCTGACTCAGATTTACTTGAACCTAGCTATACAGCTTACTCATGCTTATTCTAATTACCTCATTGCTGCAGTCTCTTCGCACTGCCTGTTGATAGTGCTTAAGAGCATCATGCCTCCTTTTACTTTGCAGTTACAACTCAGTGTACTCATTTGTTTTTACTACTGCTGTACAGGCCTACTTGCTTCCTCCTGCTGCTGCTTTGTTTACTCCCATTGTTATTGTACCTTGTTTTACTCTGAGGTCAGCTGAAGCTACTGCTGAGGCTATTAAATTAGCTTTTATATCTGCATGTGGTTCTTAGCCTTTCCATCACTTACTTGTTTGTCCTATGGCAGGGACTGGGAGGTGTTTGGGGGTCGTGGTCTATGTAGCTAATTAATTCTGTTCTAAATCCTGTCTTTGCCACCAAAAATCCTCAGAGTTTGTCACCTTGATTTGGCTATTCATGTCTGGCTGGCTTGCCCCCAATTCAGTGCTGTTTAATTGCTACACAGTATTTATGCAGGTCCACCTATCACTAATACTGTTTACTGACCTCTGTACAGGTTCACACTTGCTTACACAACCATTGCTCCTTGCTTATGCAACCCATTGCTTCATGCCTACTGCCATCCCCTCGGCTTCAGCCTCTGGGATTCTGCTGCACTCAATCTGCATTTGACCTCGCAAGTCTCAGCACTCAATGCTAATTATGATCTCAGCATGCCGTGTTCATTGAGCTCACCAGCTTCAGCTCTCAATCAATTTCTGGGGCATGCCAGCCATTCTATTCTGGCACAGGGTTCCTGCAGCCAATGGTCTCGCTCTGCATTTAGTCCGCATCTCGAGCGTGTCCAACTTGGAGTGGGATCCTTCTCACCTGACCCATAGCTGGGAATGTCATCACCCTGGGATTGGCTTAAGCTGCCTCCTATGTGACAACAGCTCCTGGTGTAGAATTTATGACTAGCGGTGAAGGGTGGTTATAATGATCTTCTTTGGCTCTAGTGTTCCACTATAACGGTTAGCCATTGACTTTAGTGGTTTCCATAGCAAAGCACCTTCGCCGCATTTCCCTTACAACTGCCTCTGGTTCACCTGGTTTGATTTAGGGTGGGTAGGCCAGGTGAGTGCCTCAGCAGTTGTTGCTCTCCTCCTGCGCCTTGGATGCACGTATTGTTACAGAGTTTTCTCACAACCTTCCATGGCATTCCCACTAGAGGGTTTGAGTGAGAGTAGTCCTCCAAATTGGAATATTTTCCACCTCCCTTTAATTGGGTTTTCCAAATTGCAGCTGCAGAGCCATCACTAATTAAACTATCCCAAGCCTGGAGGGAAGGCGACCTAGGCTTTGGATCCCCAGAGATTTCCTCCTCATAGGGTTTTTTTTCTCTCCTCCATTGCCTCAGGTCATAACACTTAGCATAGTTTCCCCACATTTATTAGGTAGGTTCCACTGTTGGATGGAGGTGGAGGATGTCCTGCCATTCCCTCTCTCCTTAGGGGATCCCCTAATCTCAAAGCAAAATGTCAGTATCATGCTATGCAAATCTGGGCAGTCATTACATTATCCAACTGAACATCTCATTGCATTATCAAACTGCCTATGCTTCTCTACTACTATGTCACAGTTACTGCTTGCTCACATGCTTCACGTTGCCTCCTTTTTGGGGATGATACTACATTTCTTTTGGGGATTCCTAAGGTACCTTTAGCCATGAGAACCATCCTGTTGCACCTCTAGGGGTGGAACCCTCTCTGAGTGTTCCTTGCATTCGTACCCCCTACAGGGTGGTAATTTCTCTGGAATAGAGAGTGCGAATGGCCAAAACCAAACTAACACAGTTGCACAAGCATAACACTATACTGGCTGCATAGGTCAGTGAACTAAAACTTGTGTTTTTTTTATATTTATGGTAAGTTTATTTGTAACACAATATTGCTCTAATAATTTCAGTTATTTACCTACTGTAAGCCTATAGGAGTCAAAGAAAGAATAACCAAATCATCTGCGTATATTAATGCTGGTATAGAAACACCACCTACTGCTGGAGAATGTGATGAATCCATTAGTAATATACTCGGTAAATCATAAATGAATAAGTTGAATAGTGATGGCGCTAAAATACATCCCTGCTTTACTCCACGGTTAGAACTAAAAGATTGGGTAAGATTCCCTGTTAAGTCATATCTTATTTTTGTCCAATTATTTGAATATAAATTACTAATTAAATGCAAAATTGTACGATTCATGTTGAGATTATAAAATTTGTTTCACAGTATGGGTCTGTCTATTTTATCAAAAGCTCCCTCAAAATCAATGAATGTAAGATACAATTGAAGATGTTTTTTGACATAATACTTTTCAATTATATGTTGTAGTATAAAGTATTGTTAATTTGTGGAGTGTTTCTTCCTAAATCCTGCCTGGTACCTATTGTTATTTTTTTCCCTTTCCAACCAGATATTAATTCTGGAAAGTGACATTCTTGAAAATATCTTACCTAAGGAATCGAATAAACTAATTGGACAGTAGTTATTTGGTAGATGAGGGTACCCTTTTTATGTTGTCTTGCTCACGCACAAGCAACATGTTGTGGCAGTAGAAGATCAGTAAGAGAACTGCAGAGGTGTGTCAGTTTGGGCAAATGCAGGGCACGCTTTAGAAGGTGCGTCCAACATTCGCCAATTAGCGAGCATGCTAGTGAGGACACAAGTTTTTTTTAGTGCCACCAACTTGAAATGATTTAGCCGCTGCAATCAGAACCAAGCTCATCATGCAGCGGCACCAATGACATGCCTCTGCTACGTGACTTGCCTGGTGTAATAAAACAGTAAACATGGTGGCGGCTCCGCCGTCTGCCTCTTGCAATCACTTCACCTTGTGTTTATGCATGTAAAGGCCCTGGCAATGGCCTGGGACCCCAACTATAGAAAGGGGAGGCACACACAAACAAAACAGTGTCCTACCTCCTCAGTCTGACTCCCAATTTCCTTTCCTGATCATGACCCATCCCTGCAGCCACATTTCACATCATCTGCATCTGGAAATGATGAGCAGCAGAGCTGCTTTGGATCACTATGTGTCTCTCACACTCTCTCTCTCAGTCTCTCTGGACTCCCACTACCAGACCAATCTCATATAGCAGCAGCATACCAGAATTGTGCTACTTACTGGTGGGACCATGTAGTTCATGCTACAGTGCACTAGTAAGTAAAACGTTTTAAAATCTTGATTTCCTGAGCTTGACTCACTCTCAGCTTGGCAATTAAACAATTGCATTAGCAACTCCTAAGAAGGTAAAAAGCACTGCTTTTAAAACTTAGTTTTCACTGAGTGTAGAGAAGTCCTTAGAAAAGCAGCATTTGAGGATCATCAGTCACCTGACTCAGCATTAAAAAAAACAGTCATTATACTTGCGACTTGTGTTTGTGGCACGCCCACTCCAGAAAGCAAAAAATGCACCTTTGGAAACATATAAGATTTAAATCAGTGGAGTACACACCTCAGAAAAATAGCTGTGGTTTGTGGATCAAGATCTGGAGCAGGAGCATTTGTGAAGTTTCCAATCCCAAGTTAATCTTCACTTTAGAATTGCGTGGGCTGAACTTGGAGCCTGCCTGGTAGACTGACTGAGAGACTGGACTCAACCATAATGGTCGTGATGGGACCCTATCAAGGAAGACCAGGAGCAAGCAAGGGAGTTTTAATATTTTTTTATTACTATTTAGAAGAAGACCTAAGAGAATACCTGGCAGCAAAATTGTGTTTAAAAGGGGAGCCATTTGTTAGGAGGCGAGCTGATGATAGCATTGCATTAGCAAACAGGGATAGTTAGCATAAACTCAATTAGGGAGGTAAGCTGCAATTTGGCTAGTAAGGCTAGGATGTAGAAAATAACAGGTTTGGAGTTGAGCAGCAGTATATTAGGGCTTTCAAAACAGCAGCTTGTTAAAAAGTCTTTGAAAAGCATGTCAGACGCCTTCTATAGATGAGTGCTTATAGACTGCTAATGGGAAAGTGTGGAGTTTGTCATGCGGCTGTGGGAAGATACAGTCTGTGTTCAAGTCAAATTTAAAAGCAGTGCTGCTCTTCAGTCTCTGATAAGCCTCTGAACAATTTAAACATAGATTAAGTAAAAAATTGAGTTGCCCTTAAAACTTTTAACCTAAATCCCCTCCGATGCAGACAAGGAGATAAAATTAAGTTCATTAGCAGGTTTAAGACCTGGGAAAAATCACTGGTGCAAGTTCCAGAGAATTAAATTAATTGGTGCAGGATTGGGACTACAAAACCCCTCCAGTGCAGATTCACACAATTAAAAGAGCTCAGGTGCTGGTTTAAACCAAAAGCAACCTCCACTGCAGGTTAAAATTAAAACTGGATCCGGGACAGTTTTAAGCTGAAAACAGCTACCTCTAGTGCAGGTCATAAATTAAATAAATAGACTCGGGGCAGTTTTACAAATAAATTCAGTGCCAGACTGTTTAGGGTGCAGCAGGCAGGGTTATTCAATAAAATCACCTAGGTGATGGTCCCAGAACAGCACAGAATGCATTGAGGGACATAGGTAGAGTTTCAAATGGCTGTAGCCCTAGCTACTGAGAGCAAGTAAAAAAGGCGGCAAAATTCAACAGTTGAGAACAAAGGCTGTGGCTCCGTTCAAGAGGACATCGGACATCCAGTTACAAACTCTACACCTACCAAATATCGGGCAAATTGGTTAAATGAGCAAAGTTATTAAGCTACAAAAATCGCAGTTTAACATTAAAGTGCTTACTCAACCCTAATACACTGGTACTACCGTGCCTATATAATAAAATGCACCTCAGATTTGGCAATCACACACATCTCACTTTGGTAATGCTCCATTATTCAGCACTGGCACTTAGTCGTCATGTATAAATTGCTGTTTCAATGAGTGGGTGGGACCACCAAGGAGGAACATGTGAAACTGCCAGCAGACAAAGGCCTTATGGTCTATCAAGTCTGCTTGATTGTGCAGCTAGCAGCCCTTATACTGCAGCTGCCCCCCACGTGACCTTCCCCCTTAACCTGTCCCATCCCCTTTTGAAGCAGCCCACTATTCTACAGGATACCACTTCCTCTGGCAATGCGTTCCACCCAGACACCACCCTCTCCATAAAAAAAAAACTTCTCATTCCCCTCCTGAACCTTCCCCCTTCCAATCTCAGATCGTGCCCTCGAGTGTACCTCCTACTCCTTAATTTGTAAAGCTCCTCTGCCTGTCTTATTTATTCCCTTCATGTACTTGAAGGTTTAAATCATGTTCCCGCTATCCCTCTTCTCCAGGGAGTACATGTTCAACCCCCTCAGCCTGCTCGCACTCAGCTGGCAGCTGCTACACAGGCTACAGCATTAGCTTCGACAGTCCAGTCCTCTTCAGAGTCAGTCAGATCAGCCCGCTGCCCAAAGTGTACCTGGTGTCTGAGGGTGGTGGTGGTGCATCTGACTTGTATGCAGGCGGAGAGAGCAGTCAGCAGAGGGCTGGGCAGCAGAACACAAAATGAATGATACAGGGAACAGTGGGGGAACCAAACCAACCAACCCTGCCTGTTCCACAGCCCCCACTAGGTGGCAGCGGCCCCACCCCAGCTTGCATAAACCCAGCCCCCACCTGGGGACTGATTCTTTTTTTTTTAATCCATAATCACCATTCTTAATGTTTAGATCGGTCCCATCCCAATCAGTGATATTGCTGGATAGGAGATAGAGTCGAGAAAAAATGCTCCAAAGTCTCTATGTCTGACTCCAACCTGGCTGCTCTACTGCCTCTGGCTGGTGTGGCTGCTGACATACATTGACAAAGAAAGAAAAAAATACCACAGAATTTAGTATTAATTTATGTTTTATTAATACCACTACCATGATGTCACGGTTTTATTAATTTTAATAGAGAGATGGTGAGAGTCGAGACAACAAGACATTCTTTATCATTTTGTTAAAGCAGTCTGATTCAGATTGGGTGGTGTTGCTTGCATTGCAGGCTGCTTGCTTGCAGCTGTCTCTATCAGTCAGACCCTGTTTGGTCATAACTTGAACTTCTCTGTTACAGCACATCTCAACATCTGCATCTGTCAAATAACAAAACAAACAGCACACACATTACCCATACCAAACAAATTATGCTTGCTACTACATGAATAAATAGTTCCCAGGAACTGACAATAAAACAATTCATTAATGAATTCTTTGGAATAATAATGATACTGTTTTCTTTAATTCTTGTATTCAATACAACAAAAAAACATATTTTTTCAGATCACTAGAACAGTCACTGACTGCTCTCTGGTGCTCTGAAAAAAATAGATATTGTATTGCACTGAATAAAATATTAAAAAGTACCATTATTATTCCAACAAATTAATTGTTTTTATTGTCAGTTGCAGGGATCTATTCAGTCACGTAGTAGCAAGCACCATTTGTTTGGGTAATGTGTATGCTGTTTGATTTTGTTGTTCAACTTTGACATGTAGATGCTGGAATGAACAAAGCAGTTTACTGTAATTTCCAAAGGAACAATTGAAACACAGTCTGATAGAGGCAGCTGAATGTTTAAAGCAAGCCTGCAAGCAAAATCATTCAGTCTTAATCTGACTGCTTTAAAAAAAGTATCTCCAGTCTCAAGGTGGCACTGGATTGGTTGACTTAATTCTTCACATTGCAGTATTTTTTTATTTCAGGGGGGACTCATTGCAGGTAGTGTCCAGACAGAAACAGAATAGAAAACATAAGTCTTCTCCGACCTCCAAGTTCCAATCCCACCCAAATTCATTTTAGTTTTACACACACAAGCAGGTGGGGTGCAAAATTAATATAATGAAATTCAATTATTCTGTAACGTTAGAAGTATGTGCCTGGTCTGGATGTGGATGGTGGTGATAATGATGTTGTTGTCCAGTCTCTTCGCGCTTGTCAGGCTGACTGTTGTGTGCTGTGCCTGCCCTAGTCATAGTATTTGGTCTGCTGTTGAGTGACTGATCCAAGCTAGTGGCCTAGCACAAAAAAGTGACAACCATGCCTGCAGTGGCAAGATGAGGATGACGGTCAGACGAATGACCACATGAGCATACATAACATCACATCATTTAATTTGCCTCATTCATAATCACCCTCATCAAATCCATGACAGTGAGTGACATAATCAAATCAATGATAAATAAATCCTCCTCCTGGCTAGCTAAGCTAATGGACTGCAGTGACAGTGACTGATGACTACTATCCAGCCAACAGTAGCAGTAACTGTCACATATGTAATTAATGTCTGATGTATTTTTTATAGTAATTGCCAGGCCAGTCAACTGTCGTTCATTGTGCTGCTGTACTGCTGCTGGAAGATGCTTGTTGTGTGATGATCCAGCCATCATTTGTGATCATCATTGATGGTCAAATTTCAGATTAAAACTATGCAAATAAAAAAAAAAAAAATAAACATGTTTTTGGTTGGGAGTCGAGGTGGGGGGGGCATTGGAGGTCCATTGTCCAGGGCCCACAAAAAAAATGAAACTGGCCCTGCAAGTCATTATCCTGTACCCCCTTCCCCAACATGAATCTGGAAATGAACCATATGCTTTCCTTAAAAGAAAGCCTTAAAATGTATAATTAACTACGGAATCACACTTGTAATCTGGGAGCCCAGCAGTTTCCCCCTTCCCCAGGTGTCAGCAAACGTAATTTCCCCTCCTCACAACATGTACACGCCAGTCTATGACTTCCTGATAAACTAGATTGCAAAGCAATTTCAGCGAACAAATCCAGAAAAAACTGAGAGGTATGTTAAGCTTGCTATCATGAAAACTCCCATGGCCAGTTTAATCCTCCCAATGCTAGATTGTCAGTCGCTAGTTTCCAGACAATCATCCTAAAACCTCTCCCTCAACCAGAATGTTTGGTTATTTCTCAGTAATTTGAGCATGCCAGATTATCCTAGCCATCCTTCTGTCCTTGTGCTGATGAGCCAGTCCAATTTATCCCCACCCACCGAGTCCATAGGTAGAAGGTTTTAAAATGAGCCAATGCGGGCTCGGTTAGAACCCGGAAAAGCACTACTTGAGAACGCAGCTCGTGGTTTTAATTTCTGATGGCAGGACTATTAAAGAAGAAAAAAAAGTGAGTACTGCATTTTCCCACCTGCACTCAAATGGCTGCACCTCTGTAATGTATTGCCAGATGTTGTGAGGTTTTTTTTTGAGTGTGCAGCTAGGTGCAACACACAACACAAAGTAACACATACTTTCATTTCTGCTTGTTGGGTTATATTGTTTTTGGTGGTGGTTTAGTTGTGAGATTTGCGGGCAGATAAGAGAGATACCATAAATGAAATACCCCCTTTTATGTCCCTCATTTTAACTTCACAGACTTGCTCTGTCCAACATCCTAAAGGTGTTGCACATACAGAAACGTGCAGCACGCTGGTAAACCTTGACTGTAAAACATAAATCCTTAATATTCCACCATGACGCTAAGTCAAAAACATTGCACAAACAAGGTGCTGGTTTTCAGTTTTTAAGCTTTTAGTGTCCTCAAGAGGATCTCTTCCACAGACGTTGTAGGAACCATAGTGTTGTAAAGTGGGAAGGAAATTCCCTGGGGAAACCCACGTTTGATGTAGAATCGAATATTAGGTATGGGTGAAGTCCCTACCACTGGACTGGACCAAAATGGTAAAAACTGGGCCAGCAGACCAGGCGCATCATGTATGGTCTGTTGTAGCTGGACTAGTCAGTTTGGTTTTGTCCAATCCAGCTGGTTTCAGTTTCATTTAGGGTGAGGTTATGGGTGAAAACTACACCACTGGGCTACAACAGTAAAAGGACCTCTTCGGCTGTCTGGATTTCACCCAAACACTCATCACAGATGAAATCCAGAACAGATGGGTGAAACAGTCAAAACCGGACTATCTGTCCAGAATAGCTAGACAAGTCACAGCACAGCTTGCAGGTGGTCCAGTTTATTTTTTTTGTTTGTTTGTTTATCATTTTAATCTTTGTCTGGTGGCCTGGATTTTACCATAGTTGTTAATCTTGATAGGGGTTTGTGGACATGTTTCCTCATTAAATGTTACATTTTTGGACTTCTGGTGATGTCATCTTCAGGAAGGGTTCTGAAATAGCTAGCACCTGTCTGCCGACTATTAAAATACCTTTTAGTGGTAACCTACCCAAAGTAACAGCAAAAGGCAAGGAAGAGTTACATTCAGATGTGGTATGAACATCAAGGGGCAAGAAGTGTGTGGAGCAGCTGGATGGGGATGGATCGGAGGCCGAACAATCTGATTCTGATTCAGCACTCTCTCAAGCTTGCAGCATGGCAGCGACCCAAGCCCTCACCCCCCCCCAAAACACAAACAAACTCTGAAGAAAGGCCATAAGTTTGATATAGGAGCTACAGGTAATACAGTCCCAAATAAAGACTTTCCATGAAACTCAAGAGCAAGTAGTGCAGCGAGTTTCGTGACTGGAAGAGATGGATAAACATCTTAGCGAGGTGACATGTACACTGACTGACTGGAAGCTACCATGGAGCAGGTCATTCACATGCAGACAGGTATCCAGGAGAGGCAGGAGGACACAGAGGCCAGGGTCTGCTCATAAAAACCTGCAGCCCTGTGGGATCCCACAGTCCTCTGAAGACATAGATATTTATAAATTCCTACCTAGCTTCCTAAAAGAATTTCTTGACTTACCACTGACTATGATTTTGGAATTGTCTGAAGGGGTGCACCGGGCACTAGGATCAAAACCCACATCCTCTAAACAACACCCTAGGTCCATCATTGTCAGATTTTATAGATCTGCCATTAAAGAAGAACTTTTGAGAATGGTGTGGCAGAAGAAATTTTTCAAATGGCGGGCATTCGAGATCTTAATTGACAATGATTATTCTAATAAAACCATGCAACTTAGAAGGGAATACATTCCCCTACAACAAGCCCTGCGAAAAGCCCAAATAAGATTTAAAACTCCCTACCTTGCCAAACTTGTAGTACCATACCCAGATGGTCATAGAATGTATGAAACTGCTTTGGAGGCCCACACAGGCATGCTAGCTGGGGGTCTTGAGGTCACTCAGATCGATAAGATGCATCCCAACTAGCCTTCTCAGCCCAGTGGTGGCATCCAGCTCAAACAGCACCTGGAATAAACAATCAGTGGCAGCCAAGAAATATGGCTTGATGAGACATCTGAGTTTACATTTAGCTCCATAAACCAGGTACTGGGTTGGTGACGAGGGTGTGAGGTGTTCTTTGTGGTCATATTCTCAAGAGCGGGGGAGGGGCCAGGAGTTGGAAGACATGCTGAGAGAGAGACAGCCAAAGATTGGTCAGTCTGGGGACCGACTCTGCCCTGAAGTACATCAATATACAAGAGACCCAAATCTGAGAAAATAGAAATGCAGTGCAGTATGATTAGAGTGATTGAGGAGTCATGCGTACACACACACCCTTCACTCAGCATTAGACAGTGGATCTCTAGCTTATATTGAGGTAGAATGGCACAGCACAATAGACTTTCAGACAGCTTAGTATCCAGTCACTGGGATCAGATGTGGGCCCCCCCCCCCGACTGTGAAGCAGATAACTGTCCAGCACTGGGAGATGCAAAGTAATATTAGTGATGGGTCTCCTCCCTCAGTTAGTTATAGTTTGCCAGTAGGTATTCCTCCTCTCTGGGTCTGTTCACCCTCTCACACTACAGGTAATTAAAAATTATGTCTCATTTATTCCTCTCTGTATATATATTTGGGGAGATGACCGTGGGGCTGCTTTTCCCTCACCTTAGCCTCGACACAAGGTACACTGTCTCACCTGTGGGACACAGTACATACAGATAGAGAACATGGATTATTTTTTTACCTAGATTATACAGTTCTCCTTAGCTGGGCATGAGACATTTGATAAGTGGAGCCACAGTCTGAACTGATGCTAATTCCTAATCTACTCCACTCCAATACCAAGTACCCTAACTACAGCAGTTTAAGGACTGATTGGTTGTTGTTTTTAATGGTGCAATTTTCATAAGACCTCCTTTCTGATGGACCTGTGGAGCATGACAGGATGGCTGTCACTTCCCTCAACTTGAGCACAAAGTTTAAACGCACACATTATGTTTTTGCAACCTTAGGAATTTTCAATTCTTGATCTATATCTTGACAAAAAATCAGCATTGGCATTCTCTTTTCCACATTTGTGCATCACCTTGAATTTAAATGGCTGCAGTGCCAGGTACCACTATGTAATTCTGGAATTTTATCCTTCATTTGGTTAAGCCAACAGGGAGGATTGTGACCTGTTATAAGTACAAAGTCTGCTCCTAGCAAATAAAACTTTTTTTTTTTTTTTCCATTTTTATTCTTTCTCCTCCTACCCTAGCTGCCGGCCACCCATTACTTTCAGCCCAGTCACAGACCACTGACTTCCACCCCCCATATCGGCCTCATGCCCTCCGATACCCATGGCTTACCCCCCACGGTGGGGCTGCGGCACTCTGCCTGCATGCCGCAGTCATCGGACTAGGTCGGAGGGCTGGCCTGGAGGGCTAATTGAAGCAGTGGCGAGCTTCATTTAGGGCGGCCGGCAGCTTTATCCATTTTCGGCCTTTTTCGGAGGGAGGTGGGGTCATGCAATGACGCGGAGCGTCCTGCCCCGCCTCCAGTACGTGCCTGTGCCAGCAGCTGCGTGACTCCTGGCCTCCACCGGGGGTTCTCCGAGCTCCGGACACCTCCCCTCCCTCCCCCCAGAGAAGGAGAGCAGTCCCTAGGATGCTCCATCCTTCTTCCCCGGCCGGCCCTCCAGCGACCCGAGTCCATTCCCGAACCCTGGTCACCGGCGTTGCATGCGGAAATCCAACCGCTGCACCAGTGGGCAGGCTCTAGCAAATAAAACTTAAAGGACTCCATGTCCCACCTTGCTGCAAGGCATTCCTTTTCAATGGTAGAGTATCTAAGTTCTCTCTCGTGCAACTTCCTACTGATATATAGAATGGGATGTTCCTTCATATCTGTATGCTAACTCAAGAATGCACCTAGGCCTACCTCTCATGCATCTGTCTGTAACAAGTATTGGTTCTCAAAGTCTGGGATTCTTAAAACAGGGGCTGAATATAATGCAGCCTTTTTTTTGTATTCTTTCTTTCTCCCCACACTGGTCCCTTAGAACTCTCTCCAGCTCTACTCACTTACCCCTGATGTCCTGTCTCCAAATCCCCTTCCATTTCTCTCCAGGCGACAATCTTCCTCTGCTCTGAGCCCCCCCCCCCGGGTAAGGGCTGCCAACTCCTCTGGTGCCCTATCAATAGGGTCCCAGCTGCCCCTGGAGGTTGGAAGGATGGAGAAGTGCCCTGGACAAGTCCGGCATTGAGCATGGCTGGGAGTGGTGAATAGGCCTTTGCCTACCTGAGTGCCAGCTATTTCCCCTTTTTCTTGGTTTCCCCGGGAGTTTGGGTCTGCAACGATGTCCAGCATGAGACAGGCTTACTTCTGCACCCGCCCACAGCATGCCTGCTGCAACTGCCATACTCCCATATGTTGTCTCCACTGCCTTGGATCTCCAGCCACCACTAGAGGTTACTCCTAAAGCAGCCAATGTTACCTCCCCCCCTTCCAGGAGAGGACAGCAGTCTACAGATGCTCAATCCTCCCTTGCTAACCCCTGACAAGCCAAATCCATTCCCTAACCCAGGTCACCAGTGTGGCATGAGGTGTGGCTTCCAGTGCCTCAACCCTCAGCACCACCGGGCTGGCCACATAATGCAACCTTGATGGCTTGAAAAACCTCATCGCACTCTGGGGTCCATTGCATATTATTTGGTCACTGTTTCTTAAAGGGCTCAGTGAGGGGAGTACCTTGCTTTCTGTCCTGAGCATAGGTTAACTATCAAATTGGGACACTTGATTAAGTTTCCCCAAATCAAGGCAGATTCTTACAACCCCTTGTTTTTTATTTGCAGTCACCATTGGTGATGACCAAGCACTTCTTGACTCTTTTATAGTATCCAATTCTATCATTTTTTGGTATTTCCTTGACCTACGAAAAAACCGACTGAGCAGTGACCATACTGCTGTAGGCAAGTTGTGCTTTACCTGTCAGGTAAGGTACTAACCTAATTGCCCATTGCTGCTTTGTCCATTGGCAGGCTGTGGCAACCCTTTCAAAAGTTGTCAGGTATGCTTCAATATCAGAGAGACACAACTTTGCAAGTTTAATGCATTTTATGTTGTGTCTTGTTGCTCTGCTGGACCTGTGCCAGATCCTTCAGCTTTGATAGCTTGCAAGGCATCCGGTCATCGCTTCTCCTGTTGCTGTATCTCTTCTTTTCTTTTGCCTCTAAACACTGAATCTATTTTTCTTTCTGCTGGTTTGGCTGTCATTCTTTGGGTAATCACTCCTGGGCTTGCTGCTGCAGAATCCATGCATTTCTTCTATGCTTCTCTGAGACCAGGTCTAGTACCCACACACAAAACACCTGGCTTAAAGTATACATGGCGTAAATACCACTTCTAAAACCATCTGTCATTGAAGCATAGATCAGGAAGCATAGGAAGACCAGGAGTAGTTGTAAAATTTGCAAGTAGCATTTTATTATGATCAATAGCATACAGGATAATGGATGAGAAACCAACAATAACCACGTTGTAATTGCATCGAGTGGTTTCTATGACAACTAGGCAAACCTCAAGAGCACAGCTCAAGAGGTTTATAGATGTCATTGAAACCGGGAGATGCAATCTCAGCATGGTTATTATTGAGTTTTCATCCATTAGCTTTTATAGTGCATGGCACTAAACACTATAAAAGCTAATGGAGGAACCACGGTGGCCACTGATCAGAAGCCCTATGACAGGAGCTGAATATCTTACTTTTTCCCATTGTTCCAGGCTCCCTCGATCGTAGTGCTCACCACCATGGCCATTAATCTGAGCATGCGCACTAAGGATCATGTTGTTATGATATTGATTTGACATAGTCAAGAGGGGCTAACAACCTCGTGACATCACATTGATACATAACAACATGGTTAACTGTCTGAATTCAGACAGTAATAAGAGCTCCCAATGTATTACAGTAAAATAAAAAAAAAAATTGTTCATTATAATTATTTACAAGTGCAATACAAACCAAGAAAACAAAGTTCTTCATCTGAGGGTATCTCTAATTCCAAGTTTTAGTCTCTTCCAGCAAAAGATTGCTGCTCTTTTTATAATAAGTCTTTGCCTGGTAATTAGCTTCTGCAACCTCAGCTCATTAACAGACAACTTGTTTCTCATAAAATGTATTCAAATTTTGTCAGTTTCCTTGTAGGTGAAACAAAACAGAACATGGTGTCCCAGAACTGACCTCCTGTTGACAGCTCTGCAAACGGTGCTGCATCTCAAGGTTAACCCCTTGAGTTCCAAATAACTGTTTCGCTAATCATTTCAACAGCATAACTATATACAGTTTCAAACAAAGTGACCAGAGTATCACTTACAGTTTCACCCAAAGATTCACATATATTTTATAACCACAGATATGCAAGGGGAAGAATAGACAGAAACGGCAAGTGGAGATAGCGAGAGGTGGAGAATTATGAGACCGCCAGGGAGTAATTAGTTCCCAGGTCTCCCAAGAACATTTGGTTGAGCAACCAGAGACAAGAGACAGAAAAGGAAAGGATAGAACAGATCCTTGCATTTAACTCTTTCTGCATAACAAATGGGACAAGGCATTATTCAGCTCTGTCACACTGCTCCTGCTCCATAGTTTTTTTGGGGGAGGGACTCTGCTCAGTGATTAATGCTGTATTGAAGGATATATTTCATTACTTTCTAATTGCTGACTCTCATTCATTGTTGCACCTCCGTTCCTTTTACTTTCCTGCTTCTCCCCCTCATTTGAGACAAATGCCTCCACAATCCTCACTGTGAAAAAGTACTTCCTCACGTTTCCCAAGTCTGCCACCCTCCAACCTCATATTGTGCCCTCTTGTTCTTGCTTCCCTTTTGTATTGAAATAGGTCCCACACCTGGACTTTGTTTATACCCTTCAGATACTTGAAGGTCTCTATCATATCACCCCTTTCCTTCCTCTCCTCCACTATATGCATGTTAGGATCCCTCAATCTTTCCTCATATGACTTCTCCTGCAAACCCTGTACCATTTTCATTGCTCTTCTCTGAACTCCCTCCACCCTGTCTATGTCCTTACAGAGATGAGGTCTCCAGAACTGTATGCAGTATTCCACATGAGGCCTCACCAACATTTTTATGTTGTCTTGCATGTGCAGTGCAAATTACATTTTGTGGCAGCTTGCTGGAGTAGCAGGTTGTGGAGGTGCAACTGTGTTGTGACCAGTGGCACCACTGCTTTTTTGGACTGGTCTCTGTGGCACCAATAAATCAGCATGCTGTCTATGACAGCAGTTCAGAAGCTTGCCACCAACTTGAAAAAATGTCATCACTGCAATGAGGGAGTGCCCTATCATTGCAGGGCATGCCTTGCCTGCTGAAACATTTCAACAAACATGACAAAGGCTGCCACCATCCACTGCTCAAAGTCCTCAGAAAGCTGTCTTTGGGGTGCCCAATCCCCCTGTTGGCATGTGTAACCCCCTCAAGATTGTGTGGTGCACTGGGAGCCCACTCCAGAGTGCCTCCGTGTTCAAAAGCCGATCGCTGACACATCTTCCTGCTCTGCCTCAGCCTCATTGTCTGCCATACTGGAAGCCCACCCCAGTGTGGCCAAAATGACCCAAGTAATGGGGCACACTGGGAGCCCACCCCAGTGTGCCTTCCTGTGTTCTAAGCCGACAGCTGTCAGCATTTTCTTGCCCCCACCCCCATTGTGTGCTACACTAGGAGCTCACCCTTGTGAGGCTAACATCACCCCCCAAAGTCATGGGACACACTGGAAGCCCACCCCAGTGTGCCCAACATTTTTCTTACACCTGTAAAAAAAATGGTCTGTGGTGTTTGTTTATTTATTTATTTTTTTTATTACCTGAAACAAAGAAAATGGTCCCTTGTTGTCGGGCTCCCCTCCTCTAACCCACACCCAGCCTCTGTGCACCCACCTCCCCAAACCCTCCTCACCCCATACTTACCTCCAGAGCCTGGCGCGATGATCTTTGGCGGAGTGGGAACATGTCTGTACTCTGCAAAGCCGACCACTAACTGAAGAAATGCCAGTAAGCTGTATAATGGCATCAATGAGAGGAGGGGTTTCAACTTAGGTGGATATCTCTGTCAATTTTGTGATTTTTGTCTCCAAATTTTCAACATGGGGTTCTTAGCACCCCATCTCATGAACTCAGTCACTGTCATTCCATTATTCAGTCTCAAAAAGGTGATTTTGCAGTCAATGCGTGGAATCACCTTTTGGGACCGACTAATGAAACAACAGTCTCACTGTTCATGAGGTGGGCTCCCAGAAAGCCTATGTTGCAAAGTTGGTGAAACAATAAAAAACAAGCATTTGTCAATGCCGAATGTTTGCTTGCTGGCATTGGCAGTGGTAGTGTAGAAGTTACAGAGCTGCGTAATAGGAATGGCAGTGAAGTATTGAACTGAAGCCAACCCCACCACCACCCTGCAGAGAGTGACAGGCATTGGGGTGTGCGTTTGGGTCGTCAGGCATAACGGCCACGCCATTTCACCACACCCCACCCTGCAGAGATTGACAAGTGTCACGGTGTTCCTTGTGGTCTTTGGCCCTTATGCGCACCCCATTTCATTAGGAAATATGGTGAGATGGGTGCGATATAGGAGAATGGGGTGAAGTTTGGGGCCGAAGAGTCCAAGGTATACCTCGATGCCTCTCACTGACTGCAGGGTGTGGAATGGTATGAGCATCACAGGCAAGAATCCCAAGCCACACCCCTGATGCCTGTCCTTCTCTATAGGGTTGGGCATTATAGTTGAAAACCCTAATACCTCAGGCATTCGTTGGTATTTTCACTCCAAATTTTCAACATGTTTGTTTTGTGACCCCACCTCATGAACAGGGGGAATATCAGTTTGTTAGCCGAAAGCTGCTTATGCACAGTGACTACGGCATTTAGCACCACAGGTCCAAAAACATTCCGAACAGGATGTAAAAAATGACAGCTGTACTCTTTCATGGGGAGGTGTAAAAAATGGCTATGTTGCAAATCTGTAGTAAAAATATTAAAAAATGGTGAAGTCACGAGCGTACATAGAAACTGTGCAACGCACACCCGTAATATAATTAGGTTGGGGATTTCTTACAGCAGATTGTCAACTCAGGCATTTTGGTGCCTCCGATCATGAACAGTGTCACTGTGATTTTCTTTATCTGTGGTGAACAATGATTTCCCACAGCGACCATGCATCTCTGCACTGAAAGTGTGAAAACACACTTCAGCCATGTTGTGAAAAATGACAGCTGTACTGTTCATAAGGAAGTGTGGAAAAATGTCACTGGTGAAAATCTGGACTGAAAATATTACAAAGTCATGAACTAACGAGGGTGCGTGGAAACTGCGCAATGCTCACTTGTAACACAGTCATTTTATGGACTTTTGTCACCAAATTTTCAACATAGCCATTTTAAGACCTCTGCTCATGAACAGTGTAACTGTGATTTTCTTAATCTGTCCTAAACATTGCTTTCGCACACCAACAGCATTGTGCACTACATGTGCGAAAACACATTTTGGGCGACATATGAAAAATTGCAGCTGTACTGTTCATAAGGAAGTTTAATAAAATGGCAATGTTGAAAATCTGGAGTGAAAATATTAAATTTGCAAACTTACGAGCATGCATAGGAACTGTGCAACGCACGCTCGTAAAAGTCATTTTTAGGAATTTTTTCACCAAATTTTCAACATAGCCATTTTAAGACCTCTGCTCATGAACAGTGTCACTGTGATTTTCTTAATTTGTCCTGTACATTGATTTCGCACACCGACTGCGCCATTGTGCGCT
Source organism: Neoceratodus forsteri (assembly GCA_016271365.2). NCBI lineage: Eukaryota > Metazoa > Chordata > Ceratodontiformes > Ceratodontidae > Neoceratodus > Neoceratodus forsteri. The sequence goes on along the minus strand of CM028132.1, from coordinate 350,496,778 downwards.
ACATGGGCGGAAACACGTTTTGGGTGAGATGTGAAAAATGACAGCTGTACTACTCATAAGAAGGTGTGGTAAAATGGCAATGTTGAAAATCTGGAGTGAAAATATTGAAAATTTGCGAACTAACGAGTATGCGTAGGAACTGTACAACGCACGCTCGTAAAACAGTCATTTTTTGGAATTTTTTCACCAAATTTTCAGCATAGCCATTTTAAGACCTTTGCTCATGAACAGTGTCACTGTGATTTTCTTAATTTATCCCGTACATTTATTTTGCACACCGACTGCGCCATTGTGCGCTACATGGGCAGAAACACATTTTGGGTGAGATGTGAAAAATGACAGCTGTACTACTCATAAGAAGGTGTGGCAAATGACAATGTTGGAAATCTGGAGTCAAAATATTGAAAATTAGCGAACTTCTGACGTGCATAGGAACTGTGCTTATGCCTTCATAAAACAGTCATTTGGAATTTTTCACCAAATTTTCAACATAGCCATTTTAACACCTCACCTCATGAACAGTGTCACTGTGATTTTCTTAATTTGTCCCGTACATTGATCTCGCACACCGACTGCACTATTGTGCGCTACATGGGCGGAAACACATTTTGAGTGAGATGTGAAAAATGGCACCTGTACTACTCATAAGAAGGTGTGGTAAAATGGCAATGTTGAAAATCTGGAGTGAAAATATTGAAAATTCACGACCATACGAGCGTGCGAAGGAACTGCGCAATGCACGCTCGTAAAACAGTCATTTTTAGGACTTTTTTCATCAAATTTTCAACATAGCCATTTTAAGATGTCTGCTCATGAACAGTGTCACTGTGATTTTCTTAATTTGTCCGTACATTGATTTTGCATACTGACTGCTGCATTAATAGCTCTACATGGGCGGAAACATTTTGGGTGAGATGTGAAAAATGACAGCTATACTACTAATAAGAAGGTGTGTTAAAATGGCAATGTTGAAAATCTGGAGTGAAAATATTGAAAATTCGCAAACTTACGAGCCTGCGTAGGAACTGCGCAACGCACGCTCATAAAACAGTAATTTTTGGGAATTTTGGCACCAAATTTTCAACATGGGGTTTTTGGGACCCCTTCTCATGAATGATGTCACTGTCATGGTGTTATTCGGGCCCGAAGGGTGATTTCATGCAGTGACTGCAAAATCACCCTTTGGGCCCGAATAACACCATGACAGTGACATCATTCATGAGAAGGGGTCCCAAAAACTCTATGTTGAAAATTTGGTGCAAAAATTCCAAAAATGCCTGAGATATGCAACAAAGTTGAAACCCCTCTATCTAGCCCATTATACAGCTTACCGGCATTTCCTCAGTTCGCGGTTGGCTTTGAAGAGTGCAGACGTGTTCCCGGTCCACCGAAGATCGTCGCGCGAGCTCGAGGTAGGTATGGGGTGAGGGGTGTGGGGAGGCTGGATGCACAGTGGGTGGGTGCAGGTTGTGGGAGGGGCGGGAGACAACGTTGGACCGTTTTTTCTTTACAGGTAAAAAAAGGAAAGAAATGATGGCGTGGGACGTTTGCCCACGCTGGGGTAGACTCCCCAGCATTGGCACAAGAATGGTTGTCTTGCGGGCGTTCAGCCAATGGGGATTGGGCACCCCATCGGCCCTAAGGATACATTGCCACGCTGGGGTGGGCTCCCAGCGTGGCACTTATTCTCGGGGAGGACTGTGGGCCGATGGGGGATTGGCACCCCGTCGGCTATATTGTCATTGCCACGCTGGGGTGGGCACCCAGTGGCATTTTGAAAGCCTTTGGGGGGGCAGCACAGCCGACGGGGATTGGGCACCCTGGCCGGCCATACAGTGCGTGCTGGGGAGAGCGCATACCGCAGGCGTGTGTGTGTGTGTGTGTGGGGGGGGGGAGCTGCACATGAGCAGGGGATATCTTATTGCTGCTCACTCATGCATAGCTCCCCCTTTCAACTGTATATAGACAGCTCCAGAATGCATTGGCTTACAGGGGCCGCGCCTACCAGCACACTGACTGAATTGGAGGAGGAGGTGACACACCTCCGAAATCTCCGATGATGGCACTATGTTTCTTGCACATGCGTGCAAGCAAACATAAAAAATGACTGTGTTATGAGCATGCATTGTGCAGTTTCCATGCTAGCTTGCAACTTCAAGAAGTTTTAATATTTTCACTCCAGATTGTCAACATTGCCATTTTTTCACACCTCCTTATGAACAGTGCAGCTGTAAGTTTTCACATCCTGCCTGAAATGTGTTTTCGCTCATTTGCTGCACAGTGGTGTGGTTGCTGTGGGAAATCAGATTAAGAAAATTACAGTGACTCTGTTCATGAGTGGAGGTCCCAAAATGCCTATGTTGAAAATCTGGATGACAAATTCCACAAAATGACTGTGTTATGAGCGTGCACTGAGCAGTTTCCACGCACACTCATAAGTTCGAGAATTTTTAATATTTTCATTCCAAATTTTCAACCTGCCATTTCTTCACACATCCTTATGAATGGTACAGGTGTAATTTTTCACAACTTGCCCGAAATGTGTTTTTGCATATCTGGCACAGAATGGCATGGTTGCTTTGGCAAATCAATGTTTGAGACAGGTTAACAAACTCACAGTGCCACTGTTCATGAGCAGAGGTCCCAAATGCTTTAATGAGGTGGGGTCACAAAAGCCCATGTTAAAATGTGAGTGCAAATACCAACAAGCGCCCAGGGCATTAGGTTTTCTAACCATAATGTCCCACCATGTAAAGACTGACAGGCGTCAGAATGTGACTTTGGATTGCTGGCTGTAATGCTCACACCATTCCATCCCCACCCCTGCAGCCAGTGACAGGCATCAAGGTGTGCCTTGGACTCTTCAGCCCCAAAGTTCACCCCATTCTAGTCTACTGCACCCATCTCAATGTATTTCCTTATGGAATGGGGTGAGCATAAGGCCGATGACCCCAAGGCACAACGTGACACTTGTCGGAGTCTGCAGGGTAGGGTGAGGTGAAATGGCATGAGCATTATGGCCGATGACCCAAAGGCACACCTCAATGCCTCTCAGTCTCTGCAGGGTGGTGTGGGGTTGGCGTCGGTTCCATACTTCACTGCCATTCCTATTATGCATCCCTCTAACTCTGCACTACCAATGCCAATGCCAATGCCAGCAAGACAACATTCGGCATTGACAAATGCTTGTTTAAGGATTGGCATAACAATGTTAACTTTCCAGGAGTATGGTATATGTTTTTCAGCAATCATTTTATAAAATATAATAGCCAAAATATTGCCCCACCAGACCAGATGTACTTCGTATACATAAGAGAGCATTTTGTTAGGACCTGTGCTTTATTTGGTTTGGTCTGATTTATTACTTCGCTTATTTCTCAGTGAGTAATATTTAAAAGATGATATGTATTTGTAAGATCCTGATATATTTCTGCATGTTCTATAACAAAATCATCAAAGAAAAGTATTATGTAATACATTACCCAATCCTGTGGGTGTATGTGGGCAGAAATGTTTGTAGTGTAATGTCCTGTGCCTGAGGCAGCCATCTGCCAAAAGGTCTTTATATCTCCTATATTTTTTACTTCAAACATTTTATTCCACTGTTTCTCTTGATAAATACTTTTTGGGGGATGCTAAAAATTTTCTGTACACTTTCCTTATTTTATTGAGATTCCTAATGTTCTCAGCTATATGGTGTAATTGGACATGCCTTACCAACCTTGCCACGTGTTTTTTGAATCCTTTACATTCATTATTGAACCATGTATTGCTATATTTTTCATGGACTGATAAATAATTGGTAAAAAAAACATTATTAATGCAAGACAAAGCCACCCAACAAATGCTCAGTAAACAATTACCTGATATACAGATCAAAGAAACCACAAAAATCCCTACATAGAAACATAGACTTTGATGGCAGATAAGGACCGCTTGGCCCACATAGTCTGCCCATTTCCTACCTATTGGATAAGCTGAAGATCCTAGTTAACCAACAGCCTACTTCTTCCTACCCCACCAGAATTGTCTTATTTCTGTCCCATGCATTCTTGAATTCCCCCACTGTTTTTAACCCCATGACCTCCTCAGGAAGGCTGTTCCATGTGCCCACCACCCTATCTGTGAAAAAATACTTCCTCACATTGCCCCTGAGCCACCCCCCCCCATCTTCAGATTGTGCCCTCTTGTTCTTGCACATCTCTTTTTCTGAAAGATGCTACCCTCTTGGACTTTTTTGATTCCCTTGAGGTGCTTGAAAGTTTCTGTCATGTCCCCCCTTCCTCCTTTCCTCAACGGTATACATATTAAGTTCCTTTAGTCTCTCTTCATAAGGCTTCTGTTGTAGACCCTGCACCATTTTAGTTGCTCTCCTCTGGGCTCCCTCTATCCTGTCTATGTCCTTGTGGAGATGGGGTCTCCAGAACTTCAAACAGTACTCCAGATGGGGTCTCACCAACTGTCTGTACAGAGGCATAACAACTTCCTGTTTTCTACTGGTGGTGCCTCTCCCTATACATCCCAGTATCCCCCCAACCATCCTTACTGCCTTCTCATATTGCTTGCTTACCTTTAGGTCATCTGATATGACTACCCCTGGTCCTTTCTATTTGTGTTGTTGCTAATCACCCCATTATTGTTATGCTTCCTCTGGGTTTTGTTTCCCAGGTGCTTTACTTTTCACTTCTTTGCATTGAATCTAAGCTGCCATACTTTTGACCATTCCTCCAACCTTACCAAGTCCCTTCTCATCCTTTCCAACCCCCTTGTAGACCAACCCTGTTGCAGATCTTTGTGTTGTCTGCAAATAGGTATAAGTTTTCTTCCAGTCCCTCTACAATGTCACATATAAAGACATTAAAAAGGACTGGACCCAGTACTGAACCCTGCAGTACCCTGCTAATACCCCCTCTTTCTTTGGAGTGGAGTTCCTTTACTATTACCCTCTGTGTCCTGTTGTCCAGCCAATATTTTACCCAGACTACCACCCTGGGACCCACTACCAGGCTGGTGAATTTGTTTATTAATCTTTTGTGTGGGACTGTGTCAAATGCCTTGCTAAAGTCTAGGTAGGCCATATCCACAGCCCCTCCCTGGTCTACTACTTTGGTCACACAGTTAAAGAAATCTGTTAGATTCATCTGACATTATCTTCCCACTGTGAATCCATGCTGCCTTGGGTTCTGTGCCCCTCTGGCCTCTAGGTACTTAATTCTTTCTTTCAGAAGTGATTCCATCACTTTCCCTGCCTCTGAGGTCAAGCTAACAGGTCTGTAGTTTTCTGCCTCTGCTCTGTCCCCACTTTTGTGAAGGGGAATCACATCTGCCCTCCTCCATTCCTTAGGTACCACACCTTCCTCCCAAGATTTGTTAAAAAGGGCAGTCTGTGGTGGCACTAGTTCTCCCCTTAGTTCTTTTAGAATTATGGTGTGAATCCCATCAGGCCCCATTGCTTTGTCCACCTTCAGTTTTAGGAGTTCTTTCAGAACCCTTTCTTCAGAACCCACCCCCATCCAGAGTGCTTCTATTGATTGGATTAGGTACCTCTCCTTCCTCTTCTTTTGTGAATACTGAGCAGAAGTATTTGTTCAGTATCCCTGCTTTTTCACTGTCCCTGCCTTCCCACCCTCCCTTTTATTAAGCCTCACTATCCCTCCCTTGGTCTTTCTTCACTCCTTAATGTGCATATGAATGGTTTTATCCTTCTTCTTAACCAAGTTGGCTATCTTTTCCTCAGTTTGTGCCTTTGCTATTCTGACTGCCTTCCCCTCTTCCTTCTGCTTTAACTGGTATAGTTCTCTGTCCTGCTCCTTCTGTATTTCCTTATACTTTCTGAATGCTATCTTTTTCTCCCTAACCTTCCCCGCCACCTCTTTTGAGAACCATAGTGTTTTTTTCTTTTGTTTTGATTTGTTTATTTGTTTCCCACAAAGGCTTGTTGCCTCTGTGATGGCAGTTTTGATGTTTCCCCATTGTTCCTCCACTTCTCCTTCTTGCCTGTTTGCTAGTGCTTTTCTGAGGCACTCTCCCATTTTGACAAAGTCTGCCTTCCTAAAGTCCAGTACCCTCACTTTTGTATGGCTTGACTCTGTGGCTGTGCTTACCGTGAACCATACTGTTTGGTGGTCACTTGTTCCCAGATGGCTACCCACTTCTAGATCTGAGTTCCTCTCTCCATCTCCATTTGAGAGTACCAGGTCTAAGATTGCTCCCTTCCGAGTGGGTTCCAGTACTAGCTGTCTGAGGCATGCCCCCTGTAGGGCATCGAGAATGACCCTGCTGGATGTAGTTGCAGCAAAGATGCTCAAGTTAACATCTGGCATATTCAGGTCCTCCATCAACAATATCTCCCCTTTGATGCTCCATTCTTCCTCACCATAAATCACCAACCGAGATCAGAATACCCTACTACCTGATACAAGAATCAGCCCTGGGCATAAACACCATAGGAAATATTGTAAAGAACTTGATAACCAGAGCTAGAATACAAACCAGCAAAAGACTAACAAATCATTCCATGTGCAAACATCTAATACAGAAACTCATAGACAGCGGAATCCCAGCCACTGACATTATTTAAATATTGGGACACAAGAAGCTACAGTCTGTGAATGACAATGGATCCAAGAGAGGGAATACCACAAATCTGCTAGAAACAGCTGGTGCAGCACCACACTTGGAGGCAGCTTACCTCCACAAATGAACAGTCCAGAACAGAACAGTGGTGCACACACACAAAAAAGGAAATTGAGTCAAAGACTAGTCTGTGAATGACTACTGCCACATCAACGAACATAAGCAATATCAAATATCACATATACTCAGCTGTTAGCCAACACCATCTACTGTACCTCAAAAGGCATAAAATATGAACTCCTTAAAATGAGCCACATGTCAGAAGACAAGGACACCATGTCAGATTATGAGCCAACACCATCAAGCTCCCAAGAAATAAAATACCAAAACCCAAAAACAAGTCAGAGCTCCGAGTACAATGACACCATGTCAGCTTACTTCTCCAACACCACAATCCAAGCAACGAATATCACATTTAACATCATTTAGGGTAAACAGTACAAATACACAACCTCATATTGAAAAATAACCAAATATAAAAAGACAATCCCACTAACAATATCTGTAATTCTCTCTTACAGTGCACCAGTGCACTACGGAGGTGAAGAAGAGACCATGAGTAATAGACACAGACATAGACTCGGACTGAAGCTCACATAAACAGATGCACACGAAGAAGACTGCAAAATAAAACTGAAGAACCACAGACAAAACAGAACAACCACATAAAATAGCAAAAATAAAACCACTGCCTAAACAATATATGACCTACTAAATAAAATTATACAATGGCAAGAAAAAATCCTGGACTCTGATTGGTCAGTCTTGGGCTGGACCCGTGATGTTATCCCAGTACAACATCACGGGTCTAGTCTCAGCCTCACTGTGAACCTGTAGGTGATTGTTTGCTTGATTTGTTTCTGCTTGATTGTTTCATCTTCTCTTAAAGAACAAAAATATTTTTCCACACAAAAACATCTTTAAAATATTTTTTTTATTCTGTATAACAATGAGCCATTGTATAATAGCAATAATGCCCTCCAGGGTGTGTGTCATTTGGGATAATATCACGCCTCAGTCATTGGACGCACTCGGCCTGCGGCCTTGTGCCCAACCACCTGAGGCGTGACGTTATCCCAGCATGACACACACCCTGTCGGGCATTATTGCTTAAGTTAACGTCAGTAAAGCACCAAAGCAAAAATAAAAAAATGCACCCCCAGAAGTACCAAAACCTCCCATGCACCACTAAATAAAGCACTCCCATTAAATAAAAAAAGGAAATAAGGAATAACAAAAGAAATACATTCCACAACTGCACTATATTCAGAAACGCTGCCATAGAATAAACCTGCCCAGATAACCACACCAACCAATAGCTGAAAATCTAACCACTTACATCATTAGTAGATAACCAAAACAAACACAAGCAAGCCAAATAAAATAACCAACCACACAGCAAAACATCACAACCCTGTCACAGAAGTAGGCGTAAGAACACTAGAAAACTATAGAAACCATTACAAAACCATAAAAATCCCACAAGAAACCTACTACAGTAAACATACTACATAAATAAGAATAACAAACACAATAAATAAAAGGAGCCCTATTGTATAAATCGCACACATGATGGGCAGGTGTGGAATATGTTAGATATCTGAACTCGTGGACAGTGACCTCAGGAATCATCACTGGTGGCTCCACTACGCTCTACCACTTGTGAAGTTACCCGGGGTCACTGTCCACTCATTCAGGTATCTAACATATTCCACACCCACCCATCATGTATCCCCTATTTATTTATTTTTTATGGAGGCCAGAATTGGCTGACTCCCACTACTTCTGGGCAACTGCCATTTTCTGTGTGTTTGTGCAGGGTGCACACTGTGCATGTGCGCTTAGCTCAGCTGTTGTGGACCTTTATTTTAGTGTTGTTTGTGGCTTCATACTTAAGAAGAAATTAAAAAAAATAAAGATTTGTTTCTTCTTTCTTTTGAGAACATTCAAGTCAGGCTTGACTATATTAAGACTTGCTCAGCACACTGACATTGCTTCTGCTTGCAGTTGTATATTTTATTATCATTTAAATTTAATGTCATACTCCTGTGAGGAACCCATGGTTTGGGTCCCCTCCACTTGTGCAACTGCAAGTGAGCCATATAGCTGTTAGTTGGTAGGGTGGGACTAGTCAGCTGACGTCCACTGCTTCTGGGCAGCCAGCTGCCATTCTGTTCTGTGTGTGCACACTGTGCACTGAAGACAATTTTTCTATTGATGTTCATGGCTTTATGCCCATTCTGAGAATTTACTAGTCAGGCCTGAATATAATGAGGCTTGCTGAGCTCACTAGCATAGCTGCAGCTTGCAGCTGTATATTTCATAATAATATAATTTCAATTTAATATCAGATTCTTGTGAGGAACATGGCCTCATGTCCCTCCCACTTGTGCAATTGCAAATGTGCCATATAGTTGCTAGCTAGTAGGATGGGACTAGTTGGCTGACTTCCAACACTTTTAGACAGCAAGCTGCTGTTTTGTTCTGTGTGTGTACACACTGTGTACTCAGGACATCGTTCTAGTGTTGTTCATGGATTTGTGCCTAAGAAAGAATTAAATAAAAAAATCTGTTTTTTTCTGAGAATGTTCTAGTCAGGCTTGACTAGTGAGACTTACTCAGCTCACTGGCATTGCTGCAGTTTACTGCTGTGTATTTCATAATAATATAATTTAAATTTGATATAATTTTCCTTTGAGGAACTCAGGCTCAGACAACTCCCACTCATGCAACTGCAAGTGCACCAAATAGCTGTTAGCTGGTAGGGTGGGACTAGTCGACTGACTCCTATTGCTTCTGGTCTTCTTCTTTTCTTCTGCATGTGCACATGGCTGTGTGTGTACTGCACTCATAGTGTAAATAAAACCAAAACTAATCAAAGGTTTTGTGTTAGGCACAAGGGTGCTCTCACACAAAAGGGCGGCTAGGTGGGTAGGAAAATACAAACACACTGGGCAGACTAGATGGACCTAATGATCTCCTTCAGCCGTCACCTTCTATGTTTCTATGTTTTAAACAAAATTGAAAGTACAACATTATAGTGATGACTATTTTGTAGTGCTGCTGACTTTGCACTGTTGTTTTGAAAGTGGTGCCCTGCCCATTTATGTAAATATCTGGCAACACAGCAATGGCATGCAGAGGAAGTACTGAAAACATTCTTGATCCAGCTCCAACAAAGATGCAGTAGTGGAAGAGCAGCAAGCAGTGGGTGAAGATGAGGGTGGGCATACTGCAGAGCAATGCTCATGGTCCATTCACCGCACCAAATTATTTTTCACGCTGTCAAAACCTGGTGTCTCCAGCACTAGTATCATCACGGTGTCAGCTAACACCAGGGAAAAAAGTACTATTCTAACTAGTAGTGCTGTTAATAGGACATTGTCGCTAACTGCCATTGATACCACCACCAATTCTCCTCATCCCTTGCCACTGCCACCAGCACCACCATCACTTCAGCCTTAATAAACACATACCCTGACACTCACACCCACTGTAAGTACTAGCATTCCAACTTCTGCTACAACAGAGGCCTTGTAAGTCACTCCTGCCACTGTGAGTGAGATGACTCCTGCATTATGACCCAGACCATTTCTGCCACTGGGACTGAGACCACTCCTGCCACTATGACCCAAACCACTCATGCCACTGTCTGTGACTCTGACCACTCCTGCCACTGAGATCCAGACCACTACTGCCATTGCAACTATGGTGACCAGTGCTGCTATGGTGACACTGGCCCCTACTACCACTGTGGCCCCAGCCAGTTTCACAACTATTTCCAGTACTGTATCCACCCATGCTGTGACACCTCTTGTTTCCAAGCCTGTCTCCAGTACTGTAGAACTTTACAGTGCAGATGAAGAGGAGCACTTATAAGGGTCTGAGTACTTTCCACCAGCAGAGGAGTTGTTCACTGACACATCACCTAATGAAGCTGACTTAAGCAGCTTTGATGTTGAGACAGAGTATGGGGAATTACCTTGAGAGTCACGAAGAAAGTCAGATGGCAACAGAACCTCAACCTCCCAAGGTCACACTGGCAGGAGAAAGAAGGATATGGCTCCTCCCCCTAAAACGACTTGGCAAGCTACCTTTCAGCACTTTGTTCACAGGCTCCTTTCCAGCCTGAACAGCTGAGTGGAGCGAGTGTAGGTGCAGGGGCACCAGTGGTGCCAGGGAAAAACCTGCAACAGGTCCAAAAAAAAAAAAGGCTAGTGGGAACCAAAAGAGTAGGGGGTGGTGGTAATGGTGACACTCACTGAATAAGTGGTGTCAGTAGCAGTAAGAGCGTGGTGTGGCTGCATTTCACATTACTAAATGAGGATAGCTGAAAGACACTGCACATTCTGCAGCACCACTATCAGCTGGGGGATCTCTGCCAAACTTAACAACCGCCTCTTTAATAAACCACTTGAAGGTAAAGCATCACCACATTTGCAGAGCTTCAGCAGGGTCTGTGCCTGTGGTTCCATCAGACCCATCCCATGGTGATGATGCAAGCAGTGGTGCTGGCGGCAGTGCAACATGCCATTCTGCCACTAAAGAAATGCTGCTGCTGCTGGCAAGCCTTTCCCCTTAATACCAGTGAGTCCATGCACCCCTAAAATAGTCAGTCAAGCACTTCCAAAAGGCAGTCGCCTTACCCCCTGCTATTTCCATAGCATCTGGCAAGTGTGGCGCATCCTCCCATCCATGGTCAGTGCCAAGAGTGGAAACCTTCCAGGCCAGAACTTAGTACCAGTTTTTTCACCCAGCAGCTCAGCACATCCCCAAGTAACAGGTGAAATTATGGCATTGTATCTGCATCCCTTTTCATTTGTGGAAGACACTGGCTTTCAGAGACTTGTGCATCACTTGCAGCCATGGTTCTAGATCCCAACACGTTCCACATTTTCCCGGACAGCACTGCCAAACATACATGATGGTGTGAGAATGGCAACTGCTGAACTACTTTCAGAGGCTATGGAGGGGGTTTTCCACTGCACCTCGACACCTGAAGCAGTACAAACTGAATGCATGTGTATCTTTCTCCTTGTCAGGGGCACTGGTGTGTGAAAAGGGTTGTGAGACTGGGTGCACTGCACTCAGCTTTTGCATAAAGCCTACCAAAACAGTGTTCCCAAAGGTTCTTCTTGTACGTAAAGATGCACATAGCCCCACCATTTTGCCCATAAAACTTGTTCGAATGTTTCCCAGTTTTCATTTTACCATTTTTCTTCTCTTTTATTAGTGGCTATTATTTATCTCACAAATGAAAAAGGCTGTCTGCTGTATTGAGCTTTTAAAATCCTTTCATTTAATTTTCTTTTTCGCATATCTACTACCATATAGCATACACTAGGCTGCAGTCCCACAGGAAGACATTGATTGTGCCCCCACTTCCTGAGAGGAGAGCCATCCACAGGATCCTCCCTTCCCTAGCCAGCCCCTGAGTGACAAAGGTCCATTCTGAAACTTGGTTTGCCAGAGTAGTTTGCAGTACTCATGGTACTGTAGCACTATGGCACTGGCCATTTCTTTTTATTTCAAGAAATCAAAACATTTGTTTTTCATTTTATTTAAATCTATTATTTTACCCTCCATGCCCTCCACCAGGGATAAACCCTGTAATCAGACAGGGATGTACCCTGTTCAGGCTGTATGAGCCATCACTGAGACAGCAGGGAGATTTTTTCAGTCAGGCCCATCCCTATCATGGCGACCCAACTCTGCTTCCGAACCTGGGGCATCAGAGTGGTCACTAAAACCAAAACATTTTGACAACGCCATATTGGTCTCCTAGTGGGATGGGGATTCCTTGAAGGAGACCAACATGGTGCTTTATGAAAAATGTTCGGTGAGACCTTGCTGTTGGGGTCTCCTTGAAAATAAAATGGAAGAATATTAAAAGGGCCATAAAAGCAGGCAGCCTTTTTTTATTTGTGTGATAAATAATTGCAAGCAAGAAAGGGATTGACCTATGCTACTACACCCAATTTATTTATTTATTTATTTACAAGTTTTACCAGGTTTGCATACTGAGCAACATGGTCGAGTCCAGATGCGACCTGGGGCCGAGGCCCAAATATATAGCAAGAAATGAATACATAGACAGTACAAAATGAGAAACAAAGGCTTGCACCTTAAACAATTGGGAGAAAATTACAGACAGGGGTAGAATACATTCAGTGTATTGAATCGTAGGGTAATGTACTTTACAATACATTTAGGTTATAACAACATGATATTAAAATTGTTAATTGAAGCAGGAGCAGCTGGAGGAGAAGTGGGCTTTGAGTAATCAGTTGCGAAGGTAGGGGTTTTGAGATCTTCTTTATCATTATGTCAAAATAAGGAAGATTTGCAAACCTTGCTTGTCTCATTTACATTGATATCCTGCTTCTTCATTTATTGTGTCTTATAGTCATTAACTCTTGTTCAAGTAGCCTTTTTGTATGCCAGCTGTGACTTGACTGCAGCTAATTATTTTTATTTTGTCATGTAAAACACCTTTTTGACACAAGACAGCTTGACCTGTCACACTCACAATCGCCACTTTGTACATGTTTGTGTAGTATTATATGCCTCATTGTTAAATACAATGAAAAATCAAAATCAGGATTCTGGAACTGGACAAGGAAAAGCAGCAATTCTGAAAGCTCAACTGGCAGCCAGAGCTCGAGGTTGTGATATGAGTCATGGCAGCATTTTCAGAAGTTGAGTAGCTGAGTCCTGCAACACAGAAATTGCTTTTACCTCTGATTTCAACTGCATTTGAGTTACCCTGTGAGTCCAACCCACCATTGATGTGATGGACGATGAGATGTGCATTACTGGACCACCACCACTACTGTGCTGTTGCTAGCCTACAGAAGCCAAGAAAAGATATAGCGATGAACTTTGAATACCACACTGTGTCCCACCAGCAAAGGTAAGTATTATTTGTGGAATGTTGTTTTTTTTTTTTTGGGGGAGGTTGCCATGGAAAAAGCTTGGCACATATTGTGTCCTAACAGCAAAGATAAATATTCAAGAATTTTTTTTTTTACTGGAGGCAGGAGTGGACAGGCAGTGGAGCTACAGGTGGGAAAGGTTTTCTTTAACTCTACAGCCTGTTAGCCTCTAAAACATGCCTGTTCCCCTGTCTCATATTAAACCGGTACACATGGGTGATGGCAGATCCTTTTACTATGCACTTCTGGCCCAGATCAGAATTGATGTGGTCTGTGGATAATATCATAATGTGAGGGAGAAGGGAAGCAAAGCGACATATGGAAACAGAACCATATCCACACAACACACCGCAAGGGAACGGAGAGAATTCAAGTATGAGAGTGACAGACATCAGGTGCTGGCAAATTGCAAAAGGCTGCACTAACCTGTGTCAAAAATACCACAAAATATAGAATTTGGTCAGCAGAAGGCTGAGCAAACTCATCTCTCAATCCAGCTGTGGTCTGCCCTTTGTTTTATTTATTTTGCAAGTTTTGGCCCAGAAAGTCACACTGAGCTGAAGCTAGTTTCCAGGTCTGCCCCAGGATTACAGGGTGGTTAAGTGACTTGCTCTGCTCAGGGTCACAGGGTATGCAAGTTAGTACCATACTACATCACTGTGCTTCCAGACAGTACCTTATTAGTGTCACTGCCCTGCCCACTCTTGTCCTCTTCTCCTTACCCCCCCCAAGCTGGCTGCAGTTATTCATCCTTATATACTGCACTGAGGGGAGAAAAGCAGGAGTTCAGAAGAAAATAGGCACCCTCCACCAGGCACTTGCACAACCTACATAGCAGGCCATTGGCCAGTGGTCACCCCCCCACATAGTGGTGATGGATAACTGTTGTGGATAACCTGTAAAGCTGTCAGAAGGCTGGTGACAGGACTGGGTTGTGAGGAGCCACCAGCTATCACAGAGGGAAGAATAAAGCTCATAAAATGTACTCCTGTAAGCTGCTGAATGTATCACACAAACGTCTGACAAAAAACAGCCTGTTTTATTTATTTCTAAATTCTAGTTCAGCACTTGACACTTAATAGAAAAGTGCCCCAAAACTGCCCAAATCCATGTTTTTGTTAATGTGCATCTGGGACTAATTGCTTGTTGAGCAGAAACAGACCTAGTACTAGGTTTTTTTCTCATTTAGGAAATAAACACTTCTAGGTGGATCCAGGATTTTACAGTGGGGGCGTGGTGGTGGTGTGCACACTTGATATGCAACTTTTCAAATTCTTTTTAATCCTTTGTATTATCTTTTAATTACATTTTTGTCAGAAAATAAAATGTAATCTATAGTTTTGAATATATATTTTCTTGTAATTAATATATTAGACTTCTCTAGCAAAGTGAAATACAGCAGCAGCAAGCAAGTAAGTTACAAGTCCTCCATGGTCAAAATAGCACACCAGAAGGAGTGCTGCAACAACTGTGCTGTACAAAGCATGAAAGGATTTAGAGCGACAGGGATACAATAGTGGTAGGGAATCACCGTTACTCCTGTTGCTCTATGCTGAATCACGTAAATATCAAGCAGCCATGTGCTGGGGAGCCTGACCGAGCTGTTCCTGTGGTGGAGTGGTTAGGGTATCAGCATATGATGCAGCAGGAGACCTACTCTAGGACTGTGGTTCGATTCCTATTAGGTCTCCTGCTGCAACTGTTTTAAAAAAAAAAATTTCCCCCCTCCCAATTTTTTCTCCATCCCTGAAGTCCACGACTCCTGGCGTTGATTAATTTAAGTCCAGGGCGTGTGGGGGGGAGGGCGTGGTGGGCAAAGCCCCCTGCAGAAATAAAGAACTCTCATAGTTTTCTATGGAGATGCTCTCTTACTGTTGGGTGCTGTTGTACCCGATGCTGTGGGCGAAGCCACTCTTTTGCTTGTGGCATTTATTACTGCGCAGTTTTGCTTGTGGCATTATGACACCACGCGGTTACAATGGGGGGTGCAGCCACATCTTTCACATCACCCTAAGATCAGTGGGGAAGTTCTCTTGAGAAATTTTTTTAGTTTTTTTGTTATTCATTCATTCATGTATGCAGGTATGCATTTATTTTTTGTTTCTTTCTTTATTTCAAATGTTTCACCAGGAAAGACATACTGAGATGTTAACAGATCATTTCCAGATGTGCTTGGGGAGGGGGGAGCAATAGATAATGTAAGATGCAGAAGTCATAAAAATAAAATACAATAAAAATACTTAAAAGTAAAAATACATACCAGAGTGCAGGTATGATTTTCATACAGCCAGTCAGAGTGATACAAAAAAGAATAACAATAATAAAAGTTAAGGTGCAAGTGCTATATAATACGGGGCGCAATGCCAGACACATCCAGACTGCTATGGTGCGATAGCCATCCACACCAGTGCACAAGGTTGGATCAGGAGCAAAAACTGACTAGCTGATTTACGGGCAGTTTAACCTGGGGGATAGGGAAGCAGCTCCCAGTGGGGGGGGGGGAACAAACAGCTACTCCGGGAGGAAGGACCACAATTGGGGAGGTAGGAACAGTTGTAGGAGAAATATGAAAAAAATTACCCTCTGTAGCTTGGAACTTAGAAAGAGAAGGAAAACCATCAAGATGTGCATTTTTTTGCAACTTTTAACACGTGGATAACAGAAGAATGCTTTTCAAGGCAGCTCTGGCATCTGCTTCTCTTGCCTGTAGCTTCTGCGAGTGCTGGGTCACATGGCCTACCTTCACTGAGCTTCCTATTTGGCCTCTAATTGGACAACAAGTCTCAGGAGATCTGGAATTCTCTTACACTGTTCCAGAGGCTGAATAACAAATATCGAAGCACGCCTGAATATGAATACTCAGCTGAATATTCGAAATAAGGTATTAGCACACCCCTAGTTTCTATATGAATATATGATTTTATGAAACAAAGAAGACAATTGGCCAATTAATTTCTTTCCCAAACCAGCTCAGTAGGAATACCTTGTCACTCACTTTCTTCAATGTGGCTATAAAGTCTGACTTTAAAGATAGCTCTAATGGGCTGGATTTTCAAAGAACTGTGACTTGTAGTCCAACCACAACACACCTGTAGCCAGTTCCCATCAGCTTGCCCCACTTTCTGCACCTCAGCTTATGCCCCATTTCATGTGGTTGACCACAGGTGGAGATGAAGGCTGGGCAAGACCATTCCCAGGCAGGGAAGGTCCAGCAGAGGATGTTGGGGGCAAGGAGCAATGTCATCCTCCCAGCTGACTGTCCTTTTTCCTTAGGTTTTCTGTCCCTGGTAGGAACAGATGTGCAGTGACATTCTGATGCTGATATGTATGCTTCCATGCACAGCACATCAATGGCTGCCATCCCCCCGCCACAATCTGTGTGGTCCCAGACACCCTTATCCCCAGCCACCACTGGGGATCTGACAGTTGCTGGGTGCCTCTGCCCTCCCATCCCAGAGGAGGTGAGCAATTCATAAGATGCTCAGTCCTCCCCCACAGCCAGCTCTTTGATGATTAAGGCTCTCTCTCCTGAACCAGTGTCATCAGTGCCACAAGTAGAGACACTACCACTGTGCCAGTGAGCCAGCTAGTAAATCACATCTTAAAAAAACACTTTTTATGCTGTTTTATTTGCCAGATTAGCTGTGTAATTTATTGCTTTTATTATCCCCTCACTGTAGCTCATCTTCACTAGATCTTCTGAAAAGTAACTCCAATAAGTATCTCTGCATGTACAGCCTGCAGTTATGCTGCCTCCTAAAACAGCTCTGTAAGAAACCCTCTGCTGTGACTGAATAGCTGGACAAATAGTGCTTCCAAAAGCAAACAGTGATTCTGCTCCTTTACATGAGACCAAGGACCTTGTAGCCAGGCCATTAGTCCATAGGTAAAATATAATTTTAAGCTCTTCCCTCTCACCATTCACCTGACCATTCTCTCTACCCTATGTATATCCCTCCCAGCCAGTGCTTCTGGAACGCACCTGATTATACTACCTCCCTGGCTTCCCACACCCACTACTTCATCCATCCCCCTAATAATAGTAATATGTTTCATGGGCCACAAAGCTCCATGACTGGGATCTGACCATTCCTGGATTTGCAATGTTTAGGAAGCATAGGGAGCAAGGAAAGGGAGGGAGGAGGAGGAGGAAGGGTAGTACTAACATAAGGAAAAGTAGAAAAGCCATGGAGGGCAAGGATAGTGGGGTAGACAAGTCTATAGAGACAGTGTGGATTCAGGTAATCACAAGTTGGGGGAGAAACATCAGGACATGAGTGGTTTATAAACCACCATCGTAGAAAGAGTGGCTGACAGGAAATTAGGTGATGAAATAAAAAGGCAACAAAGCAAGAGAAGTACTTCTAGTGGGTGACTTCATCATGCCAGATGTAGACTGGAAGATCCCAGTACCAAAAAGTGACAGGAATCAACTGCTGTTGGAGGTGTTCCAGGAAGCATTTCTGACCCAATGGGTTGAGTAGCCTGTACAGCAGCAGGTCATTTTTGAATTAGTTCTCATGAACAGAAATAGTATAGAGTAGATAACAGTGCAGGATCCATTGGGAACCAGAGAAATCAATCCATATGTTTGCAATTATATTATAAGTAGAGAGGAAGAAGTCGCAGACAAATGTCACGGGCTTCTGAAGAGCAGACTTTGGCAGGTTGAAGGAACAGGATACACTAGAAGGTACAAAGGCAGAACATGGGGTAAAGAATTGGGAATTGATAAAGAATGTAATATTGAAAGTCAAGAGGTATTGTGTCAGGGTAGTACAAAAAAACAAGAAGGGCAGAAAACCATTGTGGTCCACAGGGGGCAAGATACGCTGGTGGGGGGGTGCAGGAGGAGAAGGCCAGGAGGCAAGGAGAACAGAGAACCCACAAGCAAAATCCCTTTTTCAATGTTGCTTACCAGTTGGAGATAACACCAGGAGCACTGCTACATACATTGCAGGACTGCCTGCTGGTACAACTAGTCAAAGAACCTGCAAGGCAAACTGCCATTCTCGATGTGGTACTCACTAGCTCAGAAACAGTGAATGAAGGCTGGGGAGCCTCTGGAGTCCAGTGACCATAACAACATATGGTTCAAATGGACCTTGGCAATCATTATACCCTCATCAAATGTTGTGGTTCTAGATTTCAGAAGAGCAGGCTTTGACCAAATGTGGAAACTAGTCAAGGGTAAGCCTAGAGGAGCAGATGAATTCAAGGGGGTGAAGGAGAGGTAGAGTACTGTAATTAAATGGGCCATTCTAGTGGCAACAAAGTCATGCCGGACAACGGTTACCAAGAGTAAGAGGCACAAGGGACCCAGCTGGTTCTCGAAGAAAGCCAGGGTGGCAATGAGGGCTAAAAAAACAAAGGTCTTACTGTGGAGGGGTTGTGGGATAACAAATGGACCAGACACCAAACTTCAGGTTCAACACACAATCTCTTGTGATGTTTATTCAGAATACAGGAAATAAGCTTCAGTAATAGCATATTCCTTCTTCAGTACATTAGTTTGCAGCAACAGACTATTAATGTCCTTTCTCTGCACTTAGCCAGCACCTACTGACACTGATCTCTGATCTAACCACTTTTCAGTGAAAACCCTTCATCTCTATGTGGGCCCTGTTTGCTTGGGTAGTGGGGGCCCAAAAAGAAAAAAAAACAAGCTATAGACAAAGAACCTCAATGCAGAATCACTGAAAAAAGGGTTACCCCAAAGGGCATTGGCACAAATCAAGTTTCAAAGAAATGCAACATCATACATACTTCCATAATGAAAAGCATCACAGGATATATGCAAACCACCATGGAATTTCAGGCATGTTCAGTTTACAGCATTTTACATGCATTTTACATAGCACAACTAACTTAATTTCTATAATAGTCACCTAGTACTTTTTACCATTATCAAAAACACCTAGTGCCATGGTATTTTCAACATTTACAGGTTTCATAAATATAAGGTATATTATGACATAGTGCTATTACATACTAAATCCAACAACGATAAACGCAACCTGTTTTACATATGCTTGGAGGTCACTACAGTAACCTCCCTGTACTAGGACCTGAGAGGGAAAAGGAAAATTAAAGAGGACACTATAGCATAGTCAAGAAAGAGGAGGGGGGTGCCCATAGGTGACCGGCCTTATGGACTAGAAATTGTAAAGGATGAAATAGACAAAGAAATAGAAGAACTGTTGCAACAGATTTAAGAAAAGGTCAGTCCTCAAGAGTGGCAAGAGCTCCCTGTCACATATCCCCCACCTTAAGAGGGATGCAGTTATTGCAGACTGCTTACCACCTTCCTGTCCCAGAAAGGGATGGAGCTTCCACCATCCATCTTCAGAAGTTCTGTCTCAGGTCCCTATTAACAATAAACATTCTATCATAAACATAGTGGATATCATCATTCTTTACCCTGAGGCATTAACACATGTCTCAACAGAGACTAACAATACCTTCCCTTAACTATCTCCTTCTAGAGAAAGTACATCATATTTCTTAACCAAAAATCTGAACGGCTGTAAAGTACAGTGCCATAGAAAGACTTTCTCTGGGGTGAGTAATTACCTGCTCAAACCCCAACAGATATGTCAGTTTTAAGCAGGGGCCAAGTCCTAGATTCAACCCCTATACATAAACCCACTATGTCTCTTGATTCATTCATTTCACTTGCTACTGATACAGACACCTGAGGGTAGACACTCTAGGTGTTACCCCAACACAGGTTCCTATCTATTTTCCACCCACCTCCTCCACTGTAGGTTTTTCATCAAAAAAATAAAACACATGTACCACCTCCTTGATCTTAACATATTGTAACATTTTGGCAATATTAGTATCTTTGGTCTTCAGTATACCCCAGTCAATACTATTAATAGATTTAGCTGCATCAATAAAAGAAAAAGTCCCTTCAGCCTCATAGGCGTCTTCTTCTTGCTTAGGTTGGAGTCTTCTACCCCAGCACAATATCACTAGGCACAGTCTTACCTGGGGTCTCACATTCAAGTTCCATACTTGCATCTCCGACATCCAACAGGTAACATCCTGGGAACACAGGCAACAAAAGAATATCCTACTCAGACAGGGGGTCCTTCTCCTCTGACTCTTTATCCAGACTCTCCATCAGGAACCTGTCAAGCACCTGGCACCAGTGTTCTGCCTCTCTGCATAGTCAGTCTGCCTCCAGTCATTGGCCACTCATCCAGTGGATCATCCTCATCAGGGTCTCTGCCTCCTGTGTGTTGTCGCACCCACCTCCAGTCTGCCTTGACCTGCATCTATTCATCATCTTCAGGCTTGGCTTTCCTCTGAGCTCCCAGGTCCAGTCTAGGCAGCAGCTTCTGTCCATATGTCAGCCATGGTTCTGGTCAGAACTCCATGGACTTTCTTCTCCAGCAACACCTGGTGCATCAGTCCACCTGGCATATCTGGGCGATATCCACCAGAAAATATCCTTCTTCAGCCAGTTCAGATGCTTCCAACAAGTTATCCCACTTCTAACCCCAAGTCTGTGAAAGGGTTGTGAGATAACAGATGGACCAGACACCAAACTTCAGGTTCAACACACATTCTCTTGTGATGTTCATTCAGAATATAGGAAATAAGCTTCAGTAATAGCATATTCATTTTTCAGTACATCAGTTTGCAGCAACAGACTATGAATGTCCTTTTTCTGCACTTAGCCAGCACCTACTGACACTGATCTCTGATCTAACCAGTTTTCAGTGAAAACCCTTCATCTCCATGTGGGCCCTGTTTGCTTGGGTAGTGGGGTCTCAAAAAGCAAAACAAAACAAGCTATAGACAAAGAACCTCAATGCAGAATCACTGAAAAAAGGGTTACACCAAAGGGCATTGGCAACAAATCAAGTTTCAAAGAAATACAACATCATACATACTTCCATAATACAAAGCATTGTGGGATATATGCAAATCACCATGGAATTTCAGACGTGTTCAGTTTATGGCAATTTACATGCATTTTAAATAGCACAACTAACTTAATTTCTATAATAGTCACCTAGTACTTTTTACCATTATCAAAAACACCTAGTGCCATGGTATTCTCAACATTTACAGGTTTCATAAATATAAGGTATATTATGCATAGTGCTATTAGATACTAAATCCAATAATGATAAACACAACCTGTTTTACATTTGCGTGGAGGTCACCACAATAACCTCCCTGTATGAGGACCTGAGAGGGAAAAGGAAAATTAAAGAGTACACTATAGCATAGTCAAGAAAGGGGAGGGGGGGTACCCACAGGTGACCAACCTTATGGACTAGAAATCGTAAAGGATATAATAGACTAAGAAATAAAAGAACTGTTGCAACAAATTTAAGAAAAGGTCAGTCCTCAAGAGTGGCAGGAGCTCTCTGTCACACTTACTTAGGTACAAAGAGAAATGGGGAGACAAGGAATGGGGTGAATAACAGTTAAGGATGAGGGGAGCCAAGAAGGCAGTCAGAGACACAAAAGCAGATATAGAACCACATACTGTGGAGGGAGTCATGGGGCAGTTCTTAGATACATTAAAGAGAAAGGAAGATAAGAGGAGGAATTATTAGGCCGACAGAGGCAGACATGGCAATGGGCAGGACTAGCAGAAGGCAGCCATTCTAATGGACTGCTTTCACTGTGTTCACATTACAGGATTGAGGGCCCTTGCCTGAAAGCAGCATAAAGGTGATGTAACCCCCCTACAAATGGAGGTTTCCAAAAGTCTTCCTTGGGCTTGCCTAGATGCCCACTACCAGGATAGCGTTCTGTGTACTAGCCATTTAAAAGTATTTGCATGTGAGTGCCCTGTTAGCCTCCATGCCTGTCTCTTTAAGAGCTGCCTATTTTGTAGTGTACAATTTATCTGGGTAGGGGCCGTGTAGTTTCAGGCTCAAGTCCTGCACGGGCTGTAGAGTTTTCACTCCATTCTGCCATCGATAATTTCGTAGAGGGAACCCTGCAGGGATCTGTGACTGTTTGTTACTTATCTGCTTTAATAGTAATAATATTGTAGTTTGTCTAACCTGCCTTTCTTTGCAGCATGGACATTTCTGTATTTGCACCACCATCATGGTCCTGGCCTGCTAGTTTGGACCAATCAGTACCTTTGGGGATCCTAAAATGGAGTATGTCCCCAGGAGTCTTGTGGGAGTGAATTTCTGTAGGAATTGTAGTTTTTTGCACTTTGGCGCCTAAATGGACCTGGAGGGGGAGCTCTAGCTGTGACAGGCAAATGGATCAGCCAACCTAACCTTTTGGATCTCTGAGGAAGTCCTGGTGCTGCCTGCAGCAGAAGTCAGTCTGAGTTTGGAGTTGAAAGAGTAAACAGCTCGAGTGATTCGAGCAGCTGCTCCTGCGGAGTGCGCTGGGGAAATCGGCGGGAAGGCTGGGTTTGGCCTGCCTGCCACCATCTTCATAAGTGAAGAGGCTTTAATCCTAAAACCGGATTTCATACGAAATTGCAGCTTTTGCGATCGGAACCTGATTTGTGACAAATTGGATTTTTCTGAAGTGGACCAAAGATTTGCCTTGGTGGGATCGGCCTGTCAGGACCTGAGACTGCTGCAGAGCATATGGTTTGTGCAGAGACACTGTGAATTGCAACTGGACTGCTATCTGAACTGTGGTATTTGCCTTGCTTTTGCTATAAGTGTGCTGAATGCTGATAGTGGGTCGCGATTTGGTTCCCCACTGCCTGATTGTGTCACGCTTGCTGGAAGCTGCATCCAGCAACTACCGGACTGTTATCCGAAGTGTTCACTCGGTCTGGGCCCTGCTACCTTGGCCCAGACAGCTGCTTATGCCACAGAGAAAACCATTGATGAGAGACCAGCCCAGGGATCGGCCCCCTGCTCAACATCATGAACAGGAACGACACCACGGTGCATCATGTGGGCCCTGCTTCTCCTGGCCATCTAGCTCTTCATCCATAGGTCTCCATTTCATCCATCCTGCATCCTGTACTGGGTAGCATGAGTTAACACCAGGGTAGCTCCCTGCAACAAAGCTCAAATCAAAGTGTGTCAACTGATTTAACTGTTGTTGCTAATCATTTGGGACTGAGCCATCAGCTCTGGATTACAAATTATTGGTTACTGTGCATGACTATTTCTTTCCATCATTAGGTTCCCGACCAGCTGTAATGCCAGCCTACCCCGGGCAATGCTTCAGGCTAGCCTCTACCAACAACTGGGTACCCAGAGTGTGTGTGACTGTGTTGTGGGTGTCTAAAGTGCATGCCAATTAACCTGAATCTTTCAAATCTTGATTCATCCATCAGATTCTGACCCTTCCTTGTTACTGCCCCCTTGAATAAATCAGATCTAAACCTTTTTGTATTCAGACTGGTTGTGGTGTACCTCTGTATTGTAAATATTATGGTATTGCTGTTTACTGTTACAGGCCTTATTTTACAGGGGTCTCCAGGGCTGAGCCAGCTGAACCCGCCCTTGTGGTAAGTGTAACCAAAGTGGAGTTAAAACTGTTGTCAGGAGCAAATTGCAATTGTGTAATCTGTGAGTTACGTAGGCTACTAGAGGAAAAAGAGGGGGGTAACAGTGTCCTGGAAGGCTGTACCCAGGGCAGCTACCTACCACTAACCCTGTCCTCTAGGTGGAGGCACCCGTTTCAGTATCCAGACCCCTCAACCTGCACTTGGTCACGCAGGCAGGGGTAGTAGCCCTTGGGATAGCGCCACCTAGGGGTTACAGCTGCTGCAAGAGGGACCCAGAAGTTGTGCTGATGGTGTCATGGCAGAAATTGTCAGACAAGGAATAACAGCCCTTAAAATAGACAAGGCTCCAGGGCCAGATGGGGTGCACCTCAGGGTGCTCAGGGAATTGCATAGCAACTATCTGAACCACCGTCAGGGCAATTCCATAGATCCCTACAGTCAGGGGTGGTCCCAAAAATTTTGGAGGGTAGCGGACGTAGTCCCACTCCACAAGGGAAGAAATAAAGAGCAAACAGGAAACCACAGACCTATTAGTCTTACCTCCAGAGCAGGAAAACTAGTGGCGACACTTGGTACTTGGTAGAGTAGGACGGAAGTAGGCCTAGGCTCGTCAAGTCCATTCCCCACTCACAGTGGGGCAAAGAAACATTAATAACCCCCAAATTTGTCTAATTCATTTTAAAGGACATGAAATTTGTAATGTTTACCAGATGTTCTGGCAGCTTATTCTATGATGACACAGACCTAATCGTGAAATAGTTGTCTCTTTTTTTTGGTATTTGTCCTAGGTAACTGAAACTGTTTGTTATGTGATCTAAGATTAAGGCCCCTTTCTATGAGTATAATGTTGCATTCATTCATTAATGCATTATCTCATATGATGTTATAGAATAGAAGGTAGTCACCCCTATTTCTTATTTCCTCAAGTGTCAATAGGTTTAATTGCTGGAGTCTATTTACCTATAGCAAGTTCTTGAGTCTGTGGATCATTTTCGCTGCCCGCCTCTGTACCCTCATCCAGCAGATTTATGTTCAGTTTGTAACACTGTAACCAAAAAGGAGAAGCACAGTCAAGATGTGGGAGTACATAGTTTCTAGAGAGATTGAGTATACAGTGTTCATCTCTTGTAATGACTGATTTTTTTATTATATTGATGATTTTGTTTGCCCTTTGTACTATAGTCCTGATATGGGAATGTAATTTAAAAGTGTTATCGATAATAATACTGAAATCCCTTTCGGTGTTAACAGTGGATAAGTTTGTGGAGTTAATGACATAAGAGTATAATGGATTATTTTTCCCTAGGTGCAAAACCATACATTAGTTTAAGTTTAGTTCCATATTGTCACTAGTCAAAGAGGACCGAGTAGGCTACCTGGAGAGAAATGGGCTCCAGAATAGTAAGCAGCATTGGTTCATGGCAGGGAGCTGCTGTCATAACAACCTGATAGTATTCTTTGACTGGATATCTAGGTCTCTGGACAAGGGATAAGTAGTGGATTTGCTCTTCTTTGACTTCAGCAAGATGTTCAACTCTGCACCATACAGACGGTTGCTGAAGGAGTTAGAGGGCCTGGGAACAGCAAAGAATCTAGCTAAATGGGTTTGAAACGGATGGGGGGAGTTGTTAGCAAAGGGCGGTGGTAAATGGGGTCAAGTCAGGGGATTGGAGGGGAGAGGAAGGTCACGAGTGGAGTGCCACAGGGTTCAGTCCTGGGGCTGGTCCTTTCAATATGTTCATCAGTGACATAAGAGAAGGAATACAAGGCAAGATGTGTCTCTTCACAGTTACAGCAAGATCTGTGGTAGAGCAAGGCAAGACAAGGCAATTTTATTTATAGGGTGCCCATTTCTGGAAGCTCTGAGCACCTTAACAAAAATCAATACAATAGAAAATACATTTAAAATACAACAAATTCCCAGAAATAGCACAATATAATAATAATTCAGCAACTTTAAAAGGTTCTGGATTGCCAAAAAATGCAAACTGGACATCAAAGATGGAATTCAGCAGTCTACAAAGGCCAGGCTGAAAAGGTGGGCCTTCAGCTTACGCTTAAACATCTTAATCGAAGGAGTCTCCTGGACAGCAGGTGGAAGCGAGTTCCACAGGGTCAGCCCAGAGACACTAAAAGCATGGTCTCCCAAGGTCCTGAGCCGAACCCTGGGAATGTCCAGGAGGCCTCTCGAAGAGAAGCAGAGGTCGCCGGTGACAGGAGCTCTGAAAGGTAACCAGGACCAGTCCATATGGGGCCTTAAGGTGAGTAAACCCACCTTGAAAAGGACCCTCCACCTGACTGGCAGCCAGTGCAGGGCATGCAGGACCAATAACATGACTTGCCCTCACAAGGCCCATCAGCAACCTGGCTGCTGTGTTCTGCACCAGCTACAGCCTGTGAAGGGTTCCTCCTCTGACCTGCAAGTACAGAGAGTTATAGTAGTTGAGCCTAGAGGTAACCAAATAATGCACCAGTGTTGGCAGATCCTTGGGTGGAACAAGGGGCTTAATCCTGGCAATGTTCCATAAGTGGTAAAAAAACACTTTTGACCACTGATGACACCTAATCTTCAAAGGTCAATCTGCTATCCAGGATCACGGTAAGATTTCACACCCTTGAGGATGCCATCAGCGGAGCAGATCCCAGGACAAGGCCTGTTTCAGCTCCCGGTGGCAATCCATCATGCCCGCAAGCAGGCACGATCACTAGTATCTCCGTCCTGGCCGGGTTAAGTCTCAACCAGCTGGAAGCCATCCAGTCATTGATTTTAGCCAGACAGTTGCTAAGCATGTTGACTGCTCTGGATGTTCTAGGTACAAAAGACAAATAGCAGTGAAACTCCACGCTGTATTGTCAGATGATCTCACCCAGGGGCAGCATATACACAGTGAACAACATTGGCGACAAGATTGAACCCTATGGTACTCCACAGGACAGAGGCATTGGGGAGGAGGAGAGATTCCCCATTATCACCCACTGCACCCTTTTCGAGGGATAGGACTCAAACCACCTGATGACAGTACTGGCAAGTCCACAAAACTCACAGAGCCAATCAAGAAGCACTATGTGGTCCACAGTGTCAAAAGCTGAAGAGAGATCGAGGAGCACAAGAACTGACCCATCTCCTCTATCTCTTGCCCTGAGCAGATCATTATGCACCCTCACTAGAACTGTTTCTGTGCTATATCGGGCCCAAAAACCTGACTGACATGGCTCATAGATGTCAAAGGACACCAGGCGATCCTCAAGCTGCTGTGCCACCAATTTCTCCACAACCTTGCTCAAAAAAGGCAGGCTGGAGATAGGACAGTAATTCACCAAGACATCAGGGTCGGGGGAAGGTTTTTTGAGGAGGGGCCTGACCAGTGCTTTTTTCAGAGTCACTAGGAAAACACCCTCTGCCATCAAGCACCTGGCAATCCCAGCACAAGAGCAGAAGCAGGGATGAACCTGGAACTACAGACCAGTCAGTTTAACATCCATTGTGGATCTTAGTTAGAAGGAATGTTGCCTTGGTTGTGGACACAACGTTCACAGATCCTGGTGGGAGATACTTATTAATCAAAGGTATTTTAAATAACATAACGGTGGTCATTGGTTCAGTTTACGGTCCTTTGGGTGGGGACCCAAGTTTTCTGATGGATCTGGCTAATAAGCTGGTGAGGCTCCTACCTGCCCCTGTGTTTCTAGGGGGAGATTGGAACATTCCTCCAACTCAAGATTTAGACAGGACCTATAGGCCACTGAAGCCACCTTCGCCTTCCCAGAACGCTCTGTAAGATTTTATGGCCATGTTGGGCTGGTGATCCGTATTTCTTAAACTCTAATGCCGCAGTTATATATATTTTATTCAAGTATTCACCAGACTAAGTCCAGGCTAGATTACTTCTTAATTAGTAGCTCCCTCATCCCGGGTCTTTACCAGGCAGGTATAGAACCTATAGTGTTATCTGACCATGCGGTGGCCTGGGTGACCCTATCGGTAAACTCCTATACTCGGAGGGAAACAATTTGGAGAATGAATACCCAACTGCTTCAAGATGAATCTTTGACCTCTTGCATCAAAGAGCTCATAGCTGATTTTATGGAGCACAATAGTGACTCAGTTCAGAGGTATGACCTCCTGTGGTACTCATTGAAGTGCTGCCTGAGGGGTGAATTTCTTAAAGTTGCCTCCAAGAGGAGGAAGCTACGGGACTCTAAGGCTCTAGCCTTATTATCCCAGATTAGAGAGAGAGAAATGTCTCTGTCTCCAGAGACTTCCGTGAGTGCCATGGGGGAGTTGCTGGGCCTGTGTAATGATTACGCAGAGTTATTAAGGGAAAAAGCAGAATACGCCCTCATAAAAACCAAGGCCAAATATATAGACCAAGGGGAAAAGGCCAGGCCACTGCTGGCCTTACGTTTAAGACAACTGGAAAGTTCCCGTTTAATTCCGTCTATACGGGCTGCTGATGGCTCTATCAAAACTGAGCCCAGAGATATAGTTAAGGTTTTTGAGAGTTTTTACCAGTCGTTGTATGGAAAGTGTCTTATGGATTTAAAATCCCAGGGCATTAGCTATTACCTGGACTCCTTAAATCTTCCAGTGTTGGAGGATTCATGTCAAGCCTCTTTAACTTTACCAATTTCCATTGCTGAAATAGAGATGGCAATTAACAGTCTCAGCCCCTATAAAGCACCAGGACCGGACGTATTTCCTTCAAATTTTTACAAAACCTTTTCCAAAGAATTAACCCCCATCCTGCTTAAATTGTACAAGTATATGTTTGCAGCAGACAAGTTAGATCCATCGCTTATGGATGCCACAACCATTCTCCTACTTAAGCCTGACAAACTTCTCCTGGATCCAACTAGTTACAGGCCAATTTCCCTGTTAAATTGTGACATTAAAATTTTAGCAAAACTGCTTTCATTCCGGATAAAGACATCTTGGTCCCGTTTATTAAGCCCGGAGCAGGGGGGGTTTGTGGCAGGATGCTCCCCGGCAGACCATCTCAGAACACTTTCTCATGTTTTCCAGGTGGCTCAACTTTCCCGGCTCCCAACGGCACTGGTTTCGTTAGATGCTGAAAAGGAGTTCGACAGAGTTAGCTGGGAATTCCTATGGCTAACTTTGAGGAAAATGGGATCTCCCCCCAATTCATTGGAATGATAAGGTCTCTTTATGCTTCCCCTTCTGCCAAGATTTATTGCAATGGGGTGTTTTCCGAGAGATTTCTACTATATATATAGGCACAGGCAAGGCTGTCCCCTCTCACCTTTCCTATTTAATTTATACCCGGAGCCCTTACTTCGACATATTAAGCAGTCTCCTTTAATCATGGGCATCTCAATTCATACCCAGGTCCTCAAGCTCTCCGTATATGCGGATAACATTCTTTTGCATCTAACGTACCCAGCTGCCTCATTAGAGCGGGTTCTGAGGGTAGTTAAGCAATTGGGTCAGCTTTCTAATTACAAACTAAATATCGCTAAAACTGAGATTTTCCCTCTGAATAATTTGGCTTTAAAATCTGATGTTACTTACTTAGGGATCAAGTGGTCCCCACAGACCCTCAAGTACCTAGGTGTCTATCTGGCCAGAGACTTGGCTTTGGTGCAAAAGCTCAACCTTGATGATTTGATTAGGGTAATTCAGCAGGACCTGAGGAGATGGCAGAGTCTATCTCTTTCATTATGGGCCTGGATAAGTATTATTAAGATGAATATTCTCCCACGCCTGTTTTATCCTTTGAACCTATTAAACTTATGGCTCTCGATATCTTTTTTTAAGGGTGTGCATGCCATGATTTCTAATTTTATCTGGTTGGGTAAACATCCCCATCAAGCTTTCCATAAGCTTAGTGCTCCTAGGCCACTGGGTGGTCTTTGCCTCCCGAATTTTCTTTTATATTATTGGGCGAGTCATCTAACTAAACTGGGTAGGTGGACACCTCAGGGTGACATGGAGTATATACCGATTTGGCTTCAGAGTGAGAGAGATCTCCTAAATGCTAGTAAGGTTAATCCCCTTTCGGTTTATTATTTAAAATAATGTTTATTGACAAAGGACTTACGGGACTCGGTGATAGGTACTTCCTTGAAATTTTTTTCTCAGTGCTGCTCATACTTTAGAATAGCCCTTAAAGATTATGCATGTCAGCTGGTTATTTTAAATCCCAATATTAAAGTAGGAGGGATGAACCTCTTACCTCAATGGCTCCCACAGTTAAGGCACGTATTTGTGTAGGAGTTATTCACCCAGAATAATCTCCTATCTTTGTCCAATATTCTCAGTAGCTATGATATGCCGAGCTCGAAGATCTTTAATGTGTACCAGCTGAGGCATACTATAATTACTTTGTTTGGGGTCAACGGCCGGCCTTCTTTAGTTAAACCTATCCTAATACAAGTCAGTGAATATTCTAGGAAACCACATACTGTAGCTGCAGTATATGCCTTACTTCTGACCTTTGTTCACACTGATCCATTGAAGGGTTCATCGATTTGGGAGTCTTTGTTCCCTGAGATGAAATTGGATTGGGCTAGGATCTGGACAGACCTCTATATCTATCTCACCCAAGACAGATTCAGGTTGACACAATATCATATATTAAATAATATGTACTATACCCCCTTGAGACTGGCTAGACTAGGGGGAAACTCAGACACTACTTGAATAAGGTGAGCTAAAGAGGAAGGGAATATGGTACACATATTTTGGCATTGCAAGAAGATAGCTCCACTCTGGCTGGAAATCAGGGCCAAATTAGATCCCTGTTTAGGACTAGAGGACTTGTTTATGGTAGAAGTTTGCCTTTTGGGATGCTATGAGGATATTGGGGTTAAGGAGCGCAAATATCAAATGGCCTTAATAGCCATTATTGTTAAACAGCTTGTGCTGAAACATTGGAGGGACCAACTGGTAATATCCTACAAGGAGTGGTTAAGGGATATGTCAAACTTCTTTAGAGCTGAGCAGTTAATAGCTGGTTTCCGGAATAACATGGCAGGTTTTGACAAGAAATGGGGGAAACTTTACGCGGTTTACTTACAATAGGTGTATGTTGACTGGTTAAGGTTTTTAGTCCTCTCTAGTAAGGGTTGTTCCTTCTCTCACAAACATAATAAATTTGGCACATGCAGGGGAAGGGAAGGGAGGGAGGGGTAGGGGGATGGTGTTAAGCTAGTTGGCCTATGTATAGACTAGATTGATTCTACTATTTTGCGTATAATGCAATTGTTGACGACTGACATGTATATGCTTCGTTGTGTAAAATTAATAAACTTTGAATTTCAAAAAATAACATCCATTGTGGGAAAGATGCTAGAAACCTTAATTAAGGATAGACTGGTGTACTTCCTGAAGGCAAATGGATATTAGGATGTCAGGCAGCATGAGTTCACAGGTGGTCATGTCAGACACATCTCATTGGCTTCTTTAGATGACAAAGATGGTAGAAATTGGGCAAGCAGTGGACCTACTGTGTCTTGATTTGAGTAATACCTTCAACTCCCACATGGACAGCTGGCTAAGAAGATGTTTGAGGTACCCTCAGAAAACATTTCTTCATGGAAAGGGTGGTGAACAATTGGAACAGGCTACCAAGAGAGGTAGCCTATGCAAAATCAGCAGGAGGATTTAAACATTGTGAGAATGGGCACACTGGGCTGGAGAACACAGTGTGAAAAGGGAATGAAGTGCCACTAGGGCCCTCACAAAACCAACAGTAAGAAGGTAGGTAGGCTTGGTCAGATTTGATTGGCCGCAGGGCCTTTTTCTACCAACAGTATTATTTATGTTCTATGTTAGTGATCTAGATGTCACTGAGCAATCCTAAGTTTACCCCTGTGACGCTTTTGGTTTTAGTAGGACAGTTGTATCTGGGTTGCCATTAACTGCTAGTCAGAGTTCTGCTACTTAGGCACATTAACTCTTTAATCTCTGTTGCTGTTTTAAACTGTTTATTGTGTGCATGTATTACTTTGTACAAAGGGCCCCTGAAATGTTCCATGCTATTTAAGCCACTCCTATTTTTCTTTAACCTTTCTTCCCTCTCTCCCAACTCTCTCCACCTCCAGTCCCCCTCTCCTCTTCTTCCCTTCACCCTTATCCTACTATCCTCCCTTTTCTCCTCTTCTAAGCCTTTCTCAATTTGAAGCCTTGTGGTGCTTATTCTCGTTGAACCCCTCTCTCATTGTCCTTCACCTAAGTTTCCTTGCCACAATAAGTCCTATTCTCTTAAGCTCACCACTGCCTTACTGCTTCTTCTGTCTGGCAGTGCTGAACTTAATCTTTGTCCTGCCCCCATCCTTTTCCCTTCTGCCCTTCTCAAAGGACTGGGAGTGTTTCATCTCAGTGCTAGGAGTTTACTATCTAAGCTGAACTAGGTTAAGCTATAGGTCTTGTAATTCATGTCCTAGTCATTACCAAATCCTGGCTCTTATCCAGGGTCAGTGATACAGACATTAGGATCATGGAATAAGCTGCCCACAGAAAGGATCATGGTAAGGGGGGGTGGTATCCTGATGTACTTTCTTCACAGTCTCTCCTGTGACATTGTTCATTGGGCTGCCGCTCCTTACTCTGACTAACTAGTCCTTTTTAAACTCGCATTCCGCTCCTCTTTTTGGATCTATGTTGAAGCCATTTACTTATACCCTAAGGCTAAAACCAGATGTCATCCCTAACCTCATCTCTTCCTTCCTTCCTTCCTTCCTTCCTTTCTTCCTTCCTTCCTTTTGTACTCTGCCTAAAGGTGAACTTTTTTTGTCTTAGGTGATCTTAATACTGACTTCTCACTCCACTTCCACAAATCTTTCTCCCAGACCATCTAGTCACTTAAAGAAGTACTACAGTCAAAATCTACAAGAACATATCTGTTGTACAGAGTGTTTTGATTTGTGTGTTTAGTCCTGGTGTGTCCTTCCCTTTGTTTGCTATTAGGAGTATTTTCTCAACTTGCCCACTAGTTTTATGGCCTCTCTTACTAGTTTTACGGCCACTGCTGATCTCTATATTACCACGGTTTATCACTCTTCTTTTTCCTACAATGCCTCCTGTCCCATGTGACATTGATGCACCCGGCACCATAGCTTCAGCAAGTACTGGTTTACAGTCAAATTTGAAGCAGTACAGATATGATTTTAAATCACTTTCCTTATCCAGTGGGCACTGAAGGCTACATTTACAGTTTAGCAGTCACTTGATGTCTATTTGAGTGGGTATTCTGTAAGAAAATAGCTACAGTCTTTATTATATGTAGCATTCATGACCTAGGGTGATTTTGAGTGCTTTTTATGGCTGGGTGTAGTTTGACGAAATTAAAAGCTTTAAAAGCAAAACATTTATCCTGCTGGCTAGACCTAGACAAACATAAAAAACAAAAATACTGAATTGGAGTTATTTAGTTGAGGCCAGAACATCAGGCTTCTATCTTCAGATTACTGCTGCAGTACTTTCCATCTCTGAATCAGTGGTCCTGGATACATCACTGTCACATGAGACAGAAGGCATTGTAGGACAAAGAAGGGCAATAAAGCATGCTAACTTGAAGATCCCCAGAGGCCATAAACTAGTAGGCAAATTTAGAAAAAATTCCTAATAGCAAACAAAGGGAAGGACACATCAGGATTAAACATAAATCTAAACACACTGCACAGCATATGTTTTTGCAGATTTTGATTGTAGTACTCCTTTAACCTTTTCCTTCTCCATGTCACTGATTACTTTTTGTGTAGCAATTTCTTATTGTAAAGAGTAATGAGTTTAAGAATAGTGGACCCCATATGTTCAGTGTTAAGGAATTCTAGCAGGTTAAATTTTTTAATAGTTTGTGTGCCCAGAAAGACCTCTTAAATTATGGGGCACATCAGTAAATCTTTATGGAGCTAGGGTAAATCTGAGTGTAAAATACATAGCGCTATGCGAAATGCATAGCTGTTGAGAGGTATGGTGCATAATCCTTGTCCTCATCACAGCTTCATTTTACTTTTGTTACTGCCATCTCAAATGTAAAGTGGCCCTGCCATTATAGGTTATTCTGTATTATACAATGGCAAGAAAATTTCCTGGGCTCTGATTAGTCAGTGTGTGCCTGGGACAGTGATGTTATCCAAGCATAACATCACTGTATCAAGTCCAGGCACACACATGGCCCTCTCACATATTGACAGATGAAAGATATCCCTCCACATGCTTATCTTCTAACCTCCCATTGTCTCATATAACCCCCCTGCCCCAAAATAAACTGTATCAGTACACCATGAAAAACACTGCCAAGCCAAAGTAAAACAGTAAAGGGCAAACTGCAAAATCTTTTTTTTCTTCAAATTGCCATTACATGCAGCTTCACAGATACAGCTCAGTACACTGACCTGAGTGTGTGCTCTCTCACAATTCACCACCCCACTCCATTTGAAATAACCTGATAAATGAGCTGCTTCACTTCCCTCCTCGCCAACACACACCAGAATCCCTGTCACTGGAAACCAAACCAAACGAGTTAATTTTGCTCCTAGTTTCTATGTACAAAGAAAAAGAAACAGTAAAACATCATAATCCCTCTCATTTGAAACCAGACTGAGCAAACAACTGTGTCTTTAAACAGTCACCGCACAGCTCTTTTCATAATGTTCACTTGGTCTTCAAGTAAATGTCTTCTGTTTTTTATTTTTAAACCGCACCATGTAAAAGAAGTCAAACATTCTCCATCCCACATCCCTGCCTCCATCCTCACAACAGCGGCAGCAGACGGGCGGTCATAAGTGTGGTGGTGGGGAACAGCTATCTCTGATTCCTAATCAACTAGAGGTGTGCAAAAGCTGCAAATTCCGCTTTCATGGATCTTTCACAAACTTTCAGAAATTTCAAGAAATTTTCCACACTTTCGCCATTGGCGAGATTGGAATCTTCTGACCCTGTTCTGTGGATTTTCACACTGTTCCGCTGACTTTTTTGGCTGAACTGCAAAATACTACATTAAACTGTAGAATTTATTCCATCTGCAGGTTATTGTATAAATTCATAATGCAGCCCCCACCAATTGCTGGCTCCTGTAAATTCCCCTGGCCCCTGATGTCTAGTGGCCTCCCCACCTGCCAATAGCTGGCCCCATGTAAAACAAATCCCCAGTGTCTAGTGGCCCCTCACCCACCGATCACCCCCCCCAAGTAAAAAAATCAGGCGTCTAGTGGTACCCCCACCCACCAATCACCAGCCCCATATAAAAAATCCCATTCTCTGGTGTCTAGTGGTCTCCTCCCACCTGCTGATCCCTGGCCCAGTAATAAAATCCCTGGTGTCTAGTGGTCATCCCCCCCACCCACCGATTGCAGGCCCAATGCAAAAAAAAATTTAAACAATTTTCTCTCCCTGGTGTCTAGTGGACCCCCCTTCCTGTCCCTGATACCCTTAGTAAAATATTTCCTTCATTCCCTAGTGTCTAGTGGACCCCTGACAGAAAGTCCCACACTACCCCGCTCCCTCCTCATCCCGACCCTGAGCGGGCAACCAGCACAGCCCTCCTCTCTCCTCAACAGCTGCCTGCCCACTGAGATGTCAATGAATGAGTGCATGCATGTATAAGCATGTGTTTCTTCATTGACATTGCAGCTCCCAGTCACTAGTGGAAACTTTGATGAAGACTGAGACGGTACCCATTCAGAGGACTGACTCCCAAGCAAACATGATAGACCATTAGGCCTACTCTGCTGGCATGTTAGTATGTTAGTAGTATCACACTCTGTGGGGTGGCAGACAAGAGCAGAGGACTGTTCTGGTGCCCTCTGGGGGGTCATGATGGGGAGAATTGTGTGGTGGACCAGGGGGTCCACCATGTCATTCCCTCACTCCATCTTGACCCCGCCAGCCACCAGAACAGCCTCTGCTCTTGTCTACCACCCTAAAGAGTTACTGATACTACTAGTGAGCAGGAGCTGTCAATGAGTGTACAAGCACGCGCTTATTCATTGACAGCTCAGTGGGCAATCAGCCGCAGAGGAGGGCTGCGCTGGTCACTCGCTCAGGGTCAGGATGAGGACAGAGCAGAGTGGTGGGGGACTACCTGCCAGGGTGGGGGAGTGGGGGTCCACTAGACAGCAAGAAAAAAGCCTTGCACTTACCACCAGACCTTATGTTATAAGGACTGAGCCCACTCCATGCTGTTGGAGTTAAAATCCAAAATTTATTAAATAACCAGGCTGAAAACAGGTACAAAAGGACATATACATCCCCCTCACAGTGCAAGAAAAAGCAAACTCTCCCCAGTGGTGTTTCATTCCGCTGCGGGTACTTTTTTAAGGGTTACCCTTGAAAAAGTACCCGCAGGTGTACGAAACGCCGTGGGGGAGAGTTTGCTTTTTCTTGCACCGTGAGGGGGTATATTATCCTTTTGTACTTGTTTTCAGCCTGGTTATTTAATACATTTTGGATTTTAACTCCAACAGCATGGAGTGGGCTTCAGGAACCCTTGCACTTTTGTCCACTGTGGGTGAGAGGTGTGTATTTTACTGTATTTTTACATCTGTTTATTGTTGCCACGTACCCACTGTATTTTGAATAAAGGTGATTTATTTGTGAATACTGGTTGTTTTCAGAGATCTCTTTGTTCCATAGGATGTTGTGCTGACCTCACATAAGACTTAGTTCTACTTAGTCTTGCTTTTTTGTGTGCTTTTCTCTTGCTGCCTAATCATTTTGTTGCCACATCACATTACTGGCACCAGGGCGGCCAAACATTTTTCTTTTGACAGTCCACTAGACACCAGGGAATGAGGGAAATATTTTACCAGGGAATGAAGGAAATATTTTACTAAGGGGATGGGGGATAGGGAGCGGGGTCCACTAGACTTCATGGAGGGAAAATTATATAAATGTTTTTTTTTTTTTTACATTGGGCCCTCAATCCATGGGTGGGGGGGGGACCACAATATACCAGGGCTTTTATTACTTGGGACTGGCAATCATCAGCAGCGAGGGAGGGGAGGGAGCACTAGATGCCAGGTATTTTTATATAGGGCCAGCAATCAGAAGGTGGGGGAGTCACAGTTTTTACATGTGGCTGGCGATTGGTGGGCAGCGATCTGCAGGGGATTAATGCATTAAACTGCGAGTAAAAGTTACAGAGCTGATCACTGACAGTGATCAGTTCTACAGAATTTGCTTCCTGCAGTTTAATACATTAATCTGCTATTGATACATTTTTTCCTCCATTTTAAGGCAGAATTTCCACGAAATTTGCCAGAATGATTTCCAAACTTTTGCAGAAGCGACAGTACAATTTTTGCAGAAATTCTGCTGGCGGAATTATTTTTTCACACCACTCTACAATCAACACTGGCATGAAGATCGAGTCAGGAAACACAAAGACAGGGCAACAGAAAGTCAAAACAATAAGAAAACACAAGATAAACACTTAGAGAATAGGGCAGATTAATAAAGACTCTGAGACTGGAAGAACTGAAAAAGGCTGTTATGGGGAGTGCAGAGCCACATGAAAAACACAGCAGCTCCACATACTGGCTGAAACAATAAATGAGTACTATTTTTTTTTTTTATGAAGTATACCTACCCACTTAAAAAAATGACAACAACATAACTTTAAATGTACTTTTCATCATTTTTTTGTTGGTTTTACAAATGAGCCATTGTATAAAAGCAATAAGGAGGCAGTATAGCGCAGTGGTCTAAGGCTCTGAACTACTAATCTGGTGACATCCAGCAGACCAGCCCTGGGTTTGAATCCTACAGCTTCCACTTGCATACTGTGTGACCCTGAGCAAGTCACTTAACCTCCTTGTGCTCCCAGGTCGCTCCTGTAAAAAAGCATTCAGCTTAGTGTGCTATACCTGGTTAAAACAACTAAATAAAAAAAAATAATAATACACTCCAGGTTGTGTGTCGTGCTGGGAAAATGTCACTTCTTGGGTGTTGGACGCACTCGGCCTGTGGCCTGTGCCCAACCACCCGAGGTCTGATGTTATCCAAGCATGATAGACATCCTGTTGTGCATTATTGCTTAATTGTTTTGTACCTTCTGTCCCACTCTACACCCCCAACCCTCTGAGTTGCACCTGGAAACCAGCTTTTGCTCAGTATGCCTATCCCGGTTACCAGTTTGTAAAGAAATTCAGCAAAATCCAGACCTGTAGATCTCAGTCCATTACTTTAGGTTGCCAATGAGTTGTCCTTTTAAAAATTATATCTTTTACACTGTTACGGTATAAAAAGCATACATAATGGTCTGCTGTGGGTTAACCATATTTATCCTCACTAGTAAAGAGACAACCTTCCTTACCTACTCTTCGCTTTGCCACCCATCAGTTACTGTATGGGTATTCTCCTCACATGTGGGAGTAAATATGGTTATACTGCTGTAGCCCATTGTATATCCACTACAGACTGATTGAAATGTGAGTTCAACAGCTGATTTACTCTGCAGAATATAAAGCCAGGGAGTCTGGCAACTGACAATGACAGTAATATAGTTAATACAGTGGCTGACAACAATTACACACATGTGCCTTGCCCTGCTACTGCCTGAAGTTTTTAGCATGCAGTTTTCAGTTCAAGTGCCACCAGGCCAGCAACATTATCACTGGCATGGTTTAAAGGAATTTCTGGCTTAAGTTATTGGGCTTCTATGCCCATGTCTCATGTCAGGCTCATTTTGCAAAAATAATTTTTACTCACTCAGTTAAGTATATGAAGGGATTGTAGCTGGCTCTGTAGCCACCACCAGCCAATCCCTTCCAGCTTCCTAGTATGGCTGCTCTGCCCCTGCGCTCTGTGTTTTTGTGATGTGTGAGCAGGGAGAGCATGGAGTGAGCCCTATACAAGTCTATGGGGTGTTTTTTAAAAACGGTTTTATGAGGCTTTAAGTCATGTGAGAGGGCAATGAAAGCCACCGCTCTACAAATATGGACCCTATTAGTAGAATGCTGGCTTTCAAGGCCCTCTCAGATTGCTTAAAGCTTCACTAACTGTTTTTAAAAAGCACTCCATAGACTTGTATAGGGTTCACCCCCACGTTCTCCCTGCTCACATGTCACAAAAACATTGAGCGTGGGGGCGAAGCAGTCATACTAGGAAGCTGGAAGGGACTGGCTGGCAGTGGCGACAGAGCCAGCTACAATCCCTTCATATACTTAGCAGAGTGAGTAAAAAATATTTTTGCTCATATTAGCTCACGCTGGCATACGGTATTGGGCTAGGAAGCCCAATACCTTATGCCGTTTGGCCAGAAATTCTCTTTAAAAAAAAAGTACTGGTCACTTCTCACACTTAGTGGAGGCATGGAAGGCTCTGAAAGTCATTCAGCAGGCAAACCAACTGCCACCACATGATTTAAAACAGGATGTAGTAACTCTGTGGAATTCCTACTACTACATGCTAGAACGGTTCTTGGAATAGCAAATGACTCGCCAAAAGTATCTGATGATGCATAAAATTGTTGGTGCATATATCACACTTTCCACTAGTAACTGTCAAATTATTAATCTATGTGAGCAGTCCCCCTCCGTTTATGCACAGCACCCTGCCGCAGTGATAGAGTGACGATGGCACTCTGCACTTGATCTCCTGCCACCCATGTGTCTATGTATGTGGTTGGGTGGAAGGCATGGATAAGGAGGGGCCATGATGC
Source organism: Neoceratodus forsteri (assembly GCA_016271365.2). NCBI lineage: Eukaryota > Metazoa > Chordata > Ceratodontiformes > Ceratodontidae > Neoceratodus > Neoceratodus forsteri. The sequence goes on along the minus strand of CM028132.1, from coordinate 350,457,116 downwards.
GTTTGACCCATAAACGTTTGTTTGTAGTGCAGAAGCTGTGCAGAGGGCACTGAGATTATCCTGCCAGAGCACATATGCATCCTTTAGCACAGCCTCCTTTCATAGTTGTTAGGCCCAAAGGCCCCCCCAAAAAATCTGTTGCCCTCAGCCTTCTGATATGGATGGATGGATGGCTAGGTGGCACTGAGTGCACATCTTGTTTTTTAATTTAAAAATATTGTCCTCTGTACTGGGATATGGCAGTACTTAGAGGTCTGCCCTATCCCACAATCCTCTGCTCTGTACTGAGCAGGGAATCCAGTCAGCCACTGGCCCAGGCATCTGACTGGATGCCAGTGCCTCTCAGCCCCAGCACATTACTCCATGCAGGTTGTGGAGAGACTGGAGCTGTGGATTTGGCCAAGTGTGGTTGAGTGTGGGGGTGTGGGGCTTGCTTGCCCAAATATGTGCCATGTACTCATATCCCGGGTCATTCCATGGATCAAGCCTTTGAAAGGGAAGGAAAGTCTACCATACAGGAAATGTTTTGCAGACACATGAACTAGAGAAAAACAGGAAGCTTATTAAATATCCATATCATCATTGTTTCATCACCCAGTTGTGTCTTACTGCTTATGCATTATACAGCACAGTAGCACCTGTATGTTAGGGTTAAGTCAGTGTTTATGCCAAAACAAGAGTATCTGACAGCTTATATATTGGTGATCTTAGCCCCAGGACTATAATTTTTGGTGTATACCAACAAAGTCCTAGGGTGTAATTTTCTGGCAAGTCTGATAAAAATCAGTTCAGTAGTTCAAAGTAGTTCAAAGTTATTAATTTGTCAAATTAGATTAAATTGCACCTCATTTATCTTTTTGCTCCCTTATAGATCAAAACTACATGGATTTAAATTATGAAACTTACAGATTCACTACAATTCCTTCCAAGGATCTGCCTTTTAGTGGTTTAACAGCAAAACTTTGATTTATTATTTAACTTATTTTCCTTTGAAAGTTGGCACATTCACAGATCAAAGACCACCTAAAAATAGCTGAAAAAATGCAAAGCTTTTTTTCTGAGTTAAAGTTGGGCATGGATAAAAATTTTAAATAGAAAAGCAACAAAAATACTGAACTGTAACGGTTAACAGTTCTATGATTCATTACAAGGCAGTCTATTGAGATGTCTGCAAACAGTTGGGGTGCCACGATTCCACCAGTGCAGGGTCAGTGCTCAGTGAAGAGGTAGCCAGCACCCCACACACAAGCAGACAGCCAAACCACTGCACATTTGAGAAATAATAATTAAGTGAGGAACCAGATTTGCTGTATATTAGGCTTTAATGTAATGCATACAATGCAATAGCTGGAAGCAATTCACAGCAAAGTAGAAAAAATGACAATACCTTGCAAAGTTCATAAATATTCCTGACTGCATACAATCCACAGTCCAAAATGCTCTGTGCTCCTTGGGATTATGGATTGTTTGCAATATTGTGATTTTTTTCCACTTTGCTGTCAGTTACTTCCAGCTAGTAGCTTGGCAGAAGACACCAGGAGTAAGGAGTGCTGTGTGACTGGACTTCTCTACTGGAACTAAAGAAGTAGAACTCTTGTACTTGGACCTTTAATTTAGGGTAAAAAAACAAACTAATAAACAAAACAAAAAAAAAATGAGTGTGTTTGTCTGAGTTAACTGAACTGAATGGTTATCGGAACAGTTATCTTGGTGTAAATCTCAGGTGATTGAAAGGGATTGATAGCTGTGCAGTTTAAATTACTTGTAGAAAGATCTAGTAAGTAGGGGAAGTGGCTTAGCTAGAAGGAAGCTAAATTTAAAGACTGCCTTAGAAAGATTCTGTTAGTAGCTTGGCAGAAGACACCAGGAGGAAGGAGTGCTGTGTGACTGGACTTCTCTACTGGGACTATATTGCCCTCCTTCCCTCCCCTCCAGCCTCCCACCCAAAGCTAGTTCTACTTTTATAGGCACAGGATTTGACTGACAACAGGAACTTCCTGTTTGGGAGCAGGAAGTGAGTGATCACAGAGCCACCAAAGACTCGCCATCCTAGAAGGGCAAGAGTAGCTCTCCGGCCCCCTCTAGCTGCTGGAGGTCTGACTCTGAGCAAGTAAGGGGTCTACTGAGAAATATAGGATATTCTTGTCTCAGAACAGGACAATCAGGAGCTTAAAGGGCACACAGGCAGAGAGTAAGTAGAGAGAGAGAAGAGAAAAAAAACAGAGGAAAGGGTAAGGATTCCAAACAACAGTTAAGGGGCCAGAAATAAGACATGATGGGAGTGGTGCAGTGCAGTGGCTGTGGAGCAGCAGTCTTCCAGGAGACGTTCTGGAGGATGCGGTGTTGTCCCATCTGCAGGCACCTCTCTGGGCTGAGGGAGGAGGTTGCTCATCTCCAGGCTGAGTTGGCCAGGATTTGTGGGACCTCCTCCTCCATCCAGGGACCACCAGTGCCACTGCCGTTGCCTCAGAGGTTGCCAAGAAAGAGGAGCGGTTGGACCACAGTGGGCTCAGGGAGGGTGAGGGTGGTGGAACAGAGGTGCATCCCTCCAGTTGTACCTCTCCACAATCCCTATGCCATTCTGGCAAAGCGTGGTTCCTCTGTGGAGGCACCTGCAGTGGAGACCAAGGAGGATGCTGGAAACCTCCACAAAGGAGACTGACAGGAGGGTGGCATGAGACCCCACAGGGGAAGGGAAGGAAACAACTCCTGGTGGGGGACTCCATTGTTAGGAAGGTAGAACTGTGGGAGGAAGGGGAGAGGGAGGTAAGGTGCCTGCATGGCGCCATGGCTTGGAGGGACAGGGAGCGAATCCTCAGGATTGCTCGAGCAGCTGCACAGGGGAGGGAGCTGGATGTCATTGTCCACCTAGGGACAAATGACCTGGCTAAGAAAGGATTAGAGAAGTGCAGGAAGAGTTTGTGGAATTGGGGAGGGGCCTTAGACAAGTAGAACACATGGTAACCTTCTCGGAGGTGCTGCCCATCTATGGCGAGGAGAGGTTAGGTGTTCTGCACCATGGAATTCAATCAGTGGTTGAAAAACTGGTGCAGAGCTCAGGATTTGGCTCATTGGGGACTGGGGGTCCACCTGGAGTGATGCAAGCCTATACTGGCATGATGGGCTGCATCTGTCCAGGAGGGAAACCAGGATCCTAGGTGATAGGTTTAAATGCTTCATTGGCAAGCATTTAAACTAGCCAAGGGGGAGGCATTGGAAAGGAGCAAGGAAATCCTAGCCCCCCCAAAAAAATCGTGGTGGTAAGTGCGGTAAACACCAACATAGAGGTGGCGATAGGGAGAAGGGCAGGGATAAATGGGGAAAGTGACAAAGGCAAGAGGGACAGGGATGGGGCAAAAAGGAGTAAGGCCATCAGGAAATGGAGGGTAATGAGTATCAATGCCCGTAGTCTGGGCAACAAGCTCCCTGAGCTGGTGGCCTTGATGGAAGAGGGATGCCTGGATATTGTGGCAGTCACAGAAACATGGTACACAGAGAACCATGACTGGGATGTTACATACCGGGCACATAACCATAGGAGAGACAGGCAGGAGAGAAGAGGGGAGGAGTAGCTCTCATGTAAAGGAAGGGATAAAAGCAACTGAACAAAAGAGTAAACAGGGAGGAGAGAGGCACTGTGGGTCACCTTGGAGACTAGAAAGGACACCACAGTCTGCACAGGGGTTGTGTACAGGCTCCCATGTCAGGGGGAAGGAATGGACAAGGATATGATAGAAAGCATTCTTAGGATGGCAGAGAAAGGGGAGATATTGTTGATGGGAGACCTGAATATGCCAGATGTTAACTGGAGCACATTTACTGCAGCCACATCCAAGAGTAGGGCCATTCTCAATGCCCTACAGGTGGCAGACCTCAGACAGCTAGTTTCGAACCCACTGTGAGGGAGCAATCTTAGACCTCATACTCTCAAATGGGGCAGTGAGAGGATCTCAGATCTAGAAGTGGTTGTTATCTGGGAACACGTGACCATCAAACAGTGTGGTTCACGTTAAACTCAGCTACAGAGTCAAGCCATACAAAAGTGACGGTACTGGACTTCAGGAGGGCTGACTTTGGCAAGATGGGAGAGTGCTCAGAAAGCACTAGCAGACAGGCTAGAAGGAGGGTGGAGCAACAATGAGGAATCATCAAAACTGCCATCACAGAGGCAACAAGCCTTTGTGTGAAGCAAATAAACAAATCAAAATGAAATAAAAAGCCACTATGGTTTTCAAAAGAGGTGGCTGGGAAAGTCAGGCAGAAAAAGATAGCATTCAGGAAGTATAAGGAAACACAGAAGGAGCAGGACAGAGAGCTGTACCAGTTCAGGCAGAAGGAAGCAGGGAGGGAAGTCAGAATAGCAAAGGCCCAAACTGAGGAAAAGATAGCCAACTCGGTTAAGAAAGGGGATAAAACCTTTTATAGGTACATCAGAGAGCATAGAAAGACAAAGGGAGGGATAGTGAGGCTGAATAGAATGAATGGTGGATGGGCAGAGGGGGACAGTGAAAAAGCATGGATACTGAATGAATATTTCTGCTCAGTATTCACAAAAGAGGAGGGGGAAGTGCCTAATCCAATTAACAAAGCACTCTTGATAGGGGGTCGATCCAGCCCTTTCACAGAAGAAAGGGTTCTGAGAACTCTTAAAACTGAAGGTGGACAAAGCAATGGGCCTGATGAATTCACCCCAGAATTCTAAAAGAATTATGGGGGAACTAGTGAAACCACTGACTACTCTTTTAATAAATCATGGGAGGATGGTGTGGTATCTGAGGACTGGAGGAAGGTGGATGTGATTCCTCACAAAAGTGGGACCAAGACAGAGGCAGGAAACTACAGACCTGTCAGTTTGACCTCTGTGGTAGAGAAAGTGATGAGTCACTTGAGGAAAGAATTGTTGAGTACCTTGAGGCCAGTGGGGCACAGGACCCAAGACAGCATGGGTTCACAGTGGGAATGTCATGTCAGATGAATCTAATAGATATCTTTGACTGGGTGACCAAAATAGTAGACCAGGGAGGGGCTGTGGACAAGGCCTACCTAGACTTTAGCAAGGCATTTGACACAGTCCCACACAAAAGATTAATAGTTAAATTAACCAGCCTCGGAGTGGGTCCCAGGGTGGTAGCCTAGGTAAAACATTGACTGGACAACAGAACACAGAAGGTAATTGTAAATGGAGTCCACTCTGAAAAAAGAGGGGTTACTAGTGGGTACTTGAGTTCAGTACTGGGTCCAGTCCTTTTTAATGTCTTTATAAGTGACATTGCAGAGGGACTGAAGGAAAGTTTGCCCTTTGCAGATGACACAAAGATCTGCAACAGGGTTGATACACAAGGAGGCGTGGAAAGGATGAAAAGGACTTGGCAAGGTTGGAGGAATGGTCAGAAGTATGGCAGCTAGGATTCAATGCAAAGAAGTGCAAAATAATGCACCTGGGAAACAAGAACCCAGGGGAAGATTACACAATGTGGGGGGGAGGTAGTAATAACAACAAAAAAGGAAAGGGACCTGGGGTAATCATATCAGATGACCTTAAGGTTAGCAAGCAATGTAAGAAGGCAGTTGGGAGGGCTGGGGGTATACTGGGATGCACAGGGAGAGGCATCACCAGCAGAAAACAGGAAGTTGTTATCCCTCTGTACAGACAGTTGGTGAGACCCCATCTGGAGTACTGCGTCCAGTTCTGGAGACCCTATCTCCGCAAGGACACAGACAGGATAGAGGCAGTCCAGAGGAGGGCAACTAAAATGGTGCAGGGTCTGCAAGAGAAGCCATACGAGGAGAGACTAAAGGAGCTTAATATGTATACCCTTGAGGAAAGAAGGGAGAGGGGGACATGATAGAAGCTTTTAAGTACCTCAGTGGAATCAACAAAGTCCAAGAGGGTAGCATCTTTCAGAAAAAGAGATGTGCAAGAACAAGAGGACACAATTTAAAGATGGGGGCGGTTCTGGGGTAATATGAGGAAGTATTTTTTTCACAGAGAGGGTAGTGGATGCATGGAACAGCCTTCCTGAGGAGGTTGTGGGGTCTAAAACTGTGGAAGAATTCAAGAATGCATGGGACAGACATAAGGCAATTCTTGTGGGAGGTAGGAAGAAAGAGGCTGTTGGTTAACTAGGATCTGCGGCCTATCCTGTAGGTAGGGAAATGGGCAGACTGGGTGGGCCAAGCAGTCCTTATCTGCCGTCAAAGTCTATGTTTCTATGTATGTGCTACATTAAAGTCTAATATACAGCAAATCTGGTTCCTGACTTAATTATTGCTTTGCTGGTGCTCAGTGGTTTGACTGCTGATGCAATACCTGAGCTGACTTTAGAAAAAATAATTATGTCTAGTGTTTTAATTGGGAAACAAAGTTTGTGATTGACTTCAAAAATCATCATGATGGACCTTAATGAATCCAAAACATAACAGACAATGCATGCACTTGGTAATACATGACCAAATGGGAAAAAACAATCGCAAAAATGGGTTTAAGTCCAACACTTACATTTTTAAGTGCGATTTGAGCAAAATGTTTAAAGCTGCAAAATGGTCATGAAATATGCACTAAATCCAGCATGAACAAAACATTTAAAGCTGAGAAACACAAAAAATGGTTGCAAACATGACCGAAAGAAAATCCAGGACGTACCGTGAGATGAGCAACTTGTTGCTCAGCATGTTTTTTCTGGTGAAACTCTTCAATAAATAAATAAATAAGAAAACTATTGTGGGCATTGTGTAGTACAATTAAAGTCATACACAAACAAACTAGTGAGAAAGTTATGTTTCAACTCTCCACTGACCCTGAAAGGCCTTCTGCATCCTACTTCCAACAGAGCCTAAAGTATCATGTCCAAAGCTATATTAGACTTCCTTCATTATTCGCACTGGGTCCAAGGGGCCTTGCACATCCTGTTTCCTGCAGGACCTGAAAGGCTGTGTGCAAAGCAGCTGAAGACTCACAACCTGCTTCACATAGGGCCCAAAAGGCCATGACTCAAGCAAGTTAAGACTAATTTTTCAAAAATGTAAGGGAATTCATTGCAAAAAAAATCTGCTCATGCATTGTTAGGGTTATAAAATCAAATGAGTAGGGAAATGTGGTGTTGGGGGTTTTCAACCATAACACCCATCACCCTCCCCCAGCTCCAAGCATGATGATACAAGGTCAAGCTACAGGTCTGTGATCATCCCACAAGTCTGCTGCTTCAGTTATTGACTATCCCATCATCCGTCCCTACAATCATGACCCAAGGCCAAGCTACAGGTCCAGGGCCATACCACACAAGTCTGCTGCTTCATGTTACAGGTCAGGGGCTATGCCTCCAGCATGGCTCAGTTGGTAGCACATCCACCTCTGTGACAGAAGGTTGTGGGTTTTAGTCCCACACCAGGATTTGGCTCATACCTTCAATGGTGGCACCCGAGTGCAGTATTTGGGAGGGTGTTGTACTGTTGAGGGTGTGTCATCCTTCAGGTGAGACGTTAAACTGAGGTCCCTTCTACCCATGATGGTGCTGTCCTGGTGGGTATCCAGGTGAAAGTAAAAGAACCCAAGACACTTTACGAGAACAGTAGGGGACTTTCCTGGTGTCCTGCCCAATAGTCCCCTTCCCATAAAACTGGTTCATGCAATTGTCCAAGGCCGTATGTGGGTATTAATGTGCGATATAGCTGCCACTACACATTCAGTCATTTCACTAGCAGTCTAGCACTGCTTGCAAAGCCATTTGGGATACAATGTGTATGAAAAGCGCTATGTAAATACTGATTCTGCTTCTTTTTCATGGGTCTGGAGCCATGCACCATAGATGTTTAACCCTATAAAGCAAGCTAGATATCTGGGGCCATGCCTGAAGTGTCTGCTTCTTTGCATAAAGTCTAAATCAAATAAGACAGAAATGGGATGCATGTGGGGCATGGCCTAGACCAATAGCTTAATGCAGCACACTTGTTGGATATGACCCTGGATCTGTAACTTGGTCTTGGCTCATGAGGGTAGGGGATGGTGGAGGGGTGGGCATTAGGATTGAAAAAAGCTTGAAGCAGCAGACTCATAAGTCATGGCCCTGGACCTGTAGCTTGGAGCAGCAGAGCCATGGGGCATGGTCCTAATCCTGTAGCTTGGTCTTGGTTCACAAGGTTAGCAGCTGGGGTAAGGTGATGGGTATTATGGTTTGCAAAACCCTAATGCCAAATTTTCCTAATTTTTTGGATATGTAACCATAATTATGTGTGAATTCAGTTTTTTTTGGCAATGACTATACAGTGGTAGCCAATGCTGTGAGTAACAATATTGGATGTTATAATTCATTGTAGCACAATATCTGACACTTAACCGGACGTCCAATGTGGGAGCAACAGATGCTGACATTGGTAAATCTTCTGTCTACCACTAGGTAGTTTATGCTCCTCTGTTCAGTTTGGCATGCTTACTCAGCCAACACCTAATAATACATTTTGTTTGATAACAGGTACACTACAGTCTGTACCTGCTATCAGACAGAATGTATATTAGGAGCTTTACCAGGAGAGACATACTGAGCTGGTAACAGCTCAGTTTTTAAATGCATCCTATGGGGGAAGGGATGGAGGCGAGCAGTGGCGGTGGAATGTACCAAAAAGTAGGGGGTTAGAACTGCCAAGAATGGGAGGCATAGCTATGCAACACTTCAGTGGAAGTCACTGGGAAAACAGTTGCCATCTTGAATATGTTCTAGACAACCTACCTGGCTTTTTATAATCTCAAGTAATTCACAAATGTTCAAAAATAATCTATGGTTTATTCACATAAATTTATGAAAATCAAAGCAGAATGGGATCAAGATGATGAACTTTTAGAGTGTTCTGAAAGACACAGTGAAGCCCAGATAGCCCAGATAACTATACGATGCAACCCACTCAACTGTAAAACAAAATTTAATTTGACATTTTTTTTTTTTTAGAAATATACTTTTTGTTTTCAGGATTCTCTCCCTATGCAGAGTACAAACAATGTAAAAGCAGCCTGACTGCTGCCATGATAATTTCAACCATTCTTATTTGTTTTATATTAATACTGCTTCATTGATTGGAATGTGGGGGGAGTCAAAGTGCATTGGCTGACCCCCCAGTGAAAAAAAGTGAGGGGTCTGCTGAAGCCCCTGACCCCGTGGCTCCTCCAACTATGCAGCTGAGTAGGCAACAAAATAATTTGCAAAAGTACTATGAATCAAGAGTTGTGAAACTAAACAAATATTTATTACAACGTAATAGTGCAATAAGTACAATCATTTAACAGTTGCAACAGACAAATATTCGGTGCATAGCAAAACAGTACAACCTAACCTGACCAAAAGTACTGTGCTGGCAGTATAACCTAGAGGTTAGAGCAACAAACTGTGAACAAGCTTGGTACATCCAGCAGACCAGGGTTTGATCCCCACAACCTCCACTTGCATACTGTGTGACCTTGAACAAGTCACTTAACCTCCCAGTGCTCCCGGGCTGTCCTTGTAAATGGGTTTCTGCACAGTGGGCCTTACCTGGTTACTTAAGGTACTGCATGGTAAAACTGAAAATGATGAGTAAACATAAAACAAACAAAATAATACATTGTACTGTACATTGTTATACCAGAGGGTGTAATTACCTGTTCCTCACCATTTATAATTGCCCATTTATTCTGTCCCTTATTTTGGCAAGAACAATTGGTGTGATCTCAAAGAGTTTCTGGCATGAGTTAACATATTCTGGGGCAACCTTTTTTTGCCCCTTGTGCTGTCATAGTTCACTTTATTTGCCCAATGAACATATAATTTGAATGGGACAGGGTGCAGAAAACCAGAGCTGCAGTGTTCTGGTTTATTGAAACAGCAGCCCTTCAGTTCACTTTCATTTTCACTTGTGAGTCGTACAAGGCCAATGTCTAAGATAATTTTCTGCCAACCCATTGAGGGCACATGCCCTGCTTATGCCCACTCATGTACTGTGGGCCATGGTGTATGTACAGCTAACAACAGTGGAGGCGCACAGCCCTGCTTGTTGCTACCAAAAAAAGGCACTGACACAAAAAAGTGTAATTCAGTCTTCTTTTACTCCCATAACCATGTACAGCAGTGCAATAACAGAATACCTTACATTTTGCCCAGCCTGCCGGGCTTCATCAGAGTTCTCTCTATTTTGTGAAGTGTATTTTGCATTAGCTAGATGGGGGCTAAGGATAAAATGATTCCAAACTACATTTGGTGAATGGGATGAAATCTGATGTTCTGGACCAGCAAAAAACTCAATTTCCCTTCTGCATTTTGGCACTTAAATGTCTTGTCACAGCATTTTATACAAGAAAAACATGCTAAGCATGTCCAAGTTGTTGGTAAGTCACATGACCTACACCAGCCTATCAGCAATGCTGGAGATGGAGAACACAAAGGCTATGCCTGCAGTTCAATGAGCAGGAGTACCAGCCTCACACCCACTTTGTGAGCTATTTAAGCCAGCTTACTCCAGCCTCATTCGGAGGCACTGTTTATTTGCTGTTGCCAGAAGCTCTGCTGAGGGCCTGCCCCCCCCCCCCACACACACACACCTTTTCTCCCTGTGTTTGTCTACTCACACTCTTTTCTCCCTGTGTTTGTCTACTACTTTCCCTTTGTGCCTTTGGGTTTTCTGTTTGGTTTGAGTCTTCAGTGACTTTCCAGGTCAGGATTTTGTTTTTTCTACCTTCCCTGGCTGCAGCTTGTGCGTCTTTCTTTCTTTCAGTCAGCTATTCCTGCAGCACTCCTGTCCTCACATAACTCCTATGTTTCTTTCTGTTTTGGTTCTTGGTGTATTTGCTAGTTTTCACAGTATGTTCTACCTATGTCACTCTGTTGTTCTGGCTTGTGCTATTTCAGACTTTTCATTTTGGTGTTCATAGCAGGCCACTTGCAGACCTCTCAGTTCAACTGCATTCCTCATCAATTGCTTTTACCTGGCTTCCTAGCAAGGCAGCTGATCCCATTATTACACTATCATTTTAATTAGTTTATACTGTCAGTCTGCTTCAGCATGTATCACCCTAGTCTTAGTGAGTATACAGCTTCCAGGTTTTCCTGCTGAGGCTGGGCTTAACCTCTCATTTTGACCTTGATGTACATTCAAATTTCAGTACCCTTTTAGTCACTGTGTTTCCCATCAGTATCAGTCTTTCCATTCAGCAGTCATTATTCAGTTAAAATCTTGTCCTCATGGTTCTCCTGTAGGTAGACAGCTGTTGCTCCCCTTGAAGTCTGCATCTTGAGGGTGAGTCCCTCATCTCGGGCAGGGGTACTTCTCTGCAGGCCACTTGTGTCCTGTGGCACCTCCAAGCAGTCCCACCGGGTGGTCAGGATCAACACTCCAGGTAGTAAGGTCCAACGCTCCATTTGGCAGCACCTGAAAATGTAGCATTTAAAACTTCACCTGGCAGATGGTGGGGCATCTAAACCCATAGGGGTCCCTTTAGCTGTAAAGATCACATCAGCTGTACCTCTGAAAGCTACTCTCCCTACATCTGCCTAAAGTCCACCTAGTTTCATTTCATATCCCCTTCCTTTAGTTTCCATTCAAGGCTAGGCCTCCTCATAGTCTCAAGGCTGGATGATAGCCTTTTAGTAATTGCTACTGTCCTCATTCTATGCTTTGATGGGTAGGCCATCTTTGGGGGGCACTTTCTTTAGCTACAGAAAGTGACTCAAGGCACCCACAGCATTATCCCATTATAGAAAGAGATAGAGATAGAGATAGAGGTAAAGATAGAGATAGAGATAGAGATAGATATCCTTCCAAAAACATTTACCAAATTTTGAACTCCAAATTAGTATTCTGAGCTGCCACATAATAAGTTCCCATGCCAGGAGAGATAGTGGACAAGGCCATGGATCTCCAGAGATTTTCTCTACAGGTTTTTTTTTTATCTCCTGAGTGTCAAAGGCCATAATTTAGTATATGTATTTATATATAGCGTTTACCCTAGTAATAAACTTCCACTGTGAGCTGTGGTTGGATGGTGACTCTTACCTTTCAATCCTGCTGTTCCCTCTTTCCTTATGGAAGTCATGCCTCTGTCTTCTATCAGTTGCCAGCGCTGTCAGTCACTGCTCCAATCAGTCTCTGTCTGTTGTCAGTCATCACCAGTTACTGTCAGTCAATACTGCACTCAGTCTCTGTGTTCACCACTTGCTGCACAGTACTTTTGGGCTGTTTCCAAAGGTACCTTTAGCCTGAATGAATTATGTTCCTATGGCACCGGTAGGGGAGGAACCCTCCTGAACAGGGTTACTTTGCCTACCCCATACCCCAACAAAGTGGTAGCCCCCATGGGACAGAGAGTGCAAACATTCAAAATATCCACATATGACAGCCAAACAACACATTAATTCAACTACCTTCAGACTATCAACAGCAAGGGTGCAGTAGTGAGTGGGCTGCCAGGACACTTTGAGCAAAGCTAAGGACGATGTTCCTAGTAATATTGATAGGAGATGACTAATGCGGTTTAGCAAGCCCATTTCATAGCCTCAAATGTCTATGCAACAATAAGAGGTGTAAAATCAAGCAAACAGATAGCTTTCAGACCACTGTGGGCCCAGAGGAAGTGCTCCCCTTGGCCACGAAACATTAGACATTCTAAAGGATAGGTGATTTATACATTAACCGGAATAATAAATAAAATATTAAAAGAAAAAGCCATAGGAGTTCTGAGTCTTCCTCTACTCACAAAGATACAGTACCAGCAATGTTGTGCAAGCATAAATCCTCACTAATTTGCATATGCCTATTGAACACAAAGGCCACGCCTACAATTCAATGTCAAGAACTACCACACACTCCTTCCTGAGCTAGTTAAGCCAGCTTCCTCCAGCCACATTTGGAAGCATTGTTTCTTTGTCCTGCCATCCTCTTGTCTTCCTCCAGTGGTGCACCTCTCTCCTTTGGGCTCCTTCTTAAGATACCTTTAGCCTAAAGGAATTATGTTCCTGTGGCACCTATAGGGCTTGAACATTCCTCAGGATGGTTCCTTTGCCTTCATAGAACCTCAAGAGAGTGGCAGTACCCTATGGGACAGAACATGAGAACGGCCAAAGTATCCATGAACAACAGTAAAACAATACATTCATTCAACTACCTTCAGACTATCAGCAATGTTGCACAAACACAACTCCTCACTATGTTGTGTATGTCCATTTAACTATTTATGCTGCATACATTTCAGTGTAATTTACAGCACTCTCTCACAAGAAAAGGCCTGGCCACTGAAGGAACTTCTTTTATGTGACTTTTGATCAGAAAACTTATGAGACCATCAGAGAATCAAGCATGATCATTCCAGTTAGCTAATTCTCCCTGCAGTTAACTGTAATTTCAGGTGGACTGACTAGTGACATTGCACTGAAGAGGACAGAGAGCACCATGTGACCCTGCATTGGCTGCTGCAGGTCCTGCAGCAGGAGCATGGCATAGTGAATTTAATAGACTGGGAATGGTACAGAGGGAATTTTTGAAAGATTTATTTAACAAACTTTTTTTACTGAGTGCTGGTGATATAGAAGGCAAGAAAATCCATACTTCTTATTTATTTTTATGCACGCTGCAGCAGGAGAAGGACAGTGTGAATTCAGCAGACTGAAAAAAGTGCAGGAGTGGTGGGGAGTTTGAAGGATTTATTTGACAAATAATGTGATTGTTGGAGGTGTGGGTCAGGGCTCAGCAATCTATCATTTTAGATATATATGCAAGCCCCCCTTCCGGTGTCTAGGGCTATTTAGATAGAAACTTAGGGGGAGGGGGGCACTTGCAGCCAGAAACACTGTCCCAGAAATTAATTCATTACCTGGGTTCCGAAGAGAGAGAGATCTTCAGGAGGAGTGCAGGCATTTCTCAGCAGCAGGGTAACAGCAGCTGTGGGGGCAAGCTTAGTTAGTGCAATCACAAAGTGCCATAATAAAGTCCATTGTCCACTCAGGAGTAAAAGAAGAAAAAAAATTATTTATTTATGCAAATTTGATCAAGTCACTCTATGAAGCATGGGGTGCAAATCAATGGTGGGTAACCTTCTAGGCACAGAGCCTGATACAGTCTGCAGCAACTTTCATTTGCCAAAAGCTTTCACTACAGTGCTCCCTCTGAGTTGAAAAGGATCTGCGAATCCTGGCAACAGCAAAGTTTAGTGGGCCGAGAAGGGCCATAAAAAAACCTTCCCTCCACACGACTCTCCTGCTCAAACTTACCTTTTCACTTCCAAACTTCCCAGGCACACTGTCCAAACACTGAGTACACAGCTACAGGATTTAGAGTAACTGACAACACATCGGTAACTCCTTGTGCCGATGGTTCTAATCCAGAGTACTCCAACAAAGATGGTCTGTACTACACAAATAAAAACCCACAAGGAAAAGGCCAAGTCCCCTCTATCTGAAACCAATGCGGCTACAAGCATTCCAGGGCTACATGATTCTGCTGGGCCCTGGCGATGCCAGAGACCCATGCACTTTCCCCTATTTGGCTGTATAGGCTCCTAGAATGTCTCCAAGGTGGGCTTACATATATATTTTGCCTGTGATTGAAAATGTGTGTGAACTAGCCCACTGCAGTGTGACACTACAGATGTGACAGCCAGGATGCAATGCAGAAATTCTGCAAAATATCACAGAATGCTGCAGTTTACAGCAGGGGCTATTGTAAGTCAATGGCAATTAAGTCCCTTTATCGTGCGGGATTTTGTGACATCACTGCTGCAAGTTATTGCACTTCATTATGGCTGACTGCACTCTAGGTTTCTCAGTGAGGGTGAGAAGGACTTAGAAGGTAAGGCAGAGAGAGTGACAGGCACGTGTGTGGGTGTCTGCTCTTTTGTTGCTATATAGAAACCATGAGGAAAATAACTGCATGAGAAAGGGATACTGATGAGGAAAGGAGCACAGAATGCTTTGACTATGCCAATTCCATCGAGTACCAGTTCTGCGAGCAGTGGTGGTGGCAGAGAACAGGACCATAATGCCCTTAAACATTGTCATCCAAGTTGTGATTTTTAGACTGAGAAAGGCTGTAACTGTGTAATTAAGGGGTTCCCCTTATATAACATTTCTGAGTGCCCCCTTCCCAGAAATTCTCTTGTCATAATATCCCTGGTGGGGGATGAGTCTGGACAGGGAATGGAAGTCAAAGTTATGGGCAGAGGCTATGCCTGAGAGGAGGACTAGGGTTGAGTGTCTAACAGTATGGCAAAGAAACCATTAGTTCCCAGAAGTCCAGTGGTTCTTCTTCCATTGCGACTAGCTTACAAGGAAAATTAACAGAAATACTCGTACAAAAAATGGAAAAATGAACTTAGTGAAAAAAATTCAGAGATGTATAGGGCAGACTCGATCAAGTGTAGGAATGAAATTAGAAATAGTAAAAGGAGATTTGAGTTCAACCTGACAAAGATTCAAACAAAAAACTCAAAGCTCTTTTATGGATATAAACTCTCCAAAAGGAAGGGAAAAATCCATTGGCATATTATAAACAGGGAACAGGATAAAACAATCATGATGAGATGGTGGATGAACTTAACAAATATTTTGCATCAGTCTGTAATAATATGGAAACAGACTATAACCCCACCATTAGTAAGACTCACATCTCCTAGTAAGACATATATCTGAAGATCTAGATAATAAGTTATTTAATACAGGTGCAATATACAGAAAGTGAAACAACCTTGCTCCCTGGGTCCTGACAACATCCATCCTTGCCTGTTAAAGTACTTGGCTAAACCTCTGGCTGCCCCTCTGTGCTACCTTTTCAAATGATCTCTTAGCACTGGCATAGTGCCTGAAGAGTGGCAAAGAGCCATCATCACACAAATTTTCTCTTTTTAATTGAATAAACTTAATTTGAATTTCGAGAGCAAGACACAACACAATACAACACAACAATACGTAAACCACTACTAACAACAATGGGAACAATTACAGTACATAGCAAACAAGAGAAAAAACAGACACACAACAAACAATCCCCCCCACACTTCCATAGCGGAGACGTCATAAAAAAGTAATGAAAATAAATAATATGCCTATAATACAAGGGGGGGCCGGTTAAGTCACAAACAAGCAAAATCACACATAGAAGCACAGACAAAACGAGCCTACTTAAAAAAAGGGGAGGGCAGCCCTATGCTAAATAAGGCAATGTAGCTGGAATGTCCCAGATGTGGTAGAAAAGCACTCTAACAACTAGGAAAAGGGCTACAAAATTAATCTAGAGAGAATAAAGTGTATACAGCTTACCCCATTTCCTATTAAAACTAGTCATCTTATATGGAGACTAGCAATCATCTTCTCAATACAAAGACTATGGAGAAGCTCCTGCAGCCATTCATTGTAAGAAAATTGAATTTTGGTCCTTCCAATACCGGAGCACAGCCCTCTTCACTGACAACAAAATCATTGTCATAGAACATTTTCTCTCCTTAACCAAGATATTGGAGAAATCACCAACTAAGCATATCTCGGGTATAAAAAGTCCGTCCAAACCAAGCAAGGGGTCTAAACCATGATTTAATTTGGTCCCATAATGGGGTAATCTTAGGGCACTCCCATAATATGTGGAATAGTGACCCCTCTGCTTGCCCACATCTAGTACATAAGGGAGAGGCCAATTTCCCTATTTTGGCCAATATAACAGATGTAAAATAAAGGTTGTGAAGTATATTAAACTGGGTTAACCAGAGTTTATCATTCACAAGATATTGATAAAGCCCCTTCCAAATAAAGTCCCAATTAAACCGGGCCTGCGGAAACACTGTAGATCAGTAGTCGGAGTGCCCAGAAACACCAGGAAAAAGTGTAGGAAAAAGTAGGGAGCATATTTGAGATACAGCATGGGGTTGCGTGGCCAAATCCATGAAGGACCGCAGGAGACTCCCTTTGTTAACAAGCCCATCCCCTTTTGAAGTAACAGATGACGCAATTGATACACCTTGAAAATATAGTGATTCGATAACTGTAACAGCTGTAGAATACCTTGGTAGGATTTAAGTTGGCCATCTAGAAAAAAAAATCCCCAGCAGCTCTATCCTCTATGTGGGGCAACCAATTCACCGATAACATGACCCTACCAATCTTAAAATTAGGATTAGCACACAGCGGCTGCAATAAATCTAAACTGGGATCATACCATATATAATGGCATATTTGGGCATGCATGCACAGTGATGTGTGAATCACCGTGACGTGAAGAGACCAAGGAAGGTATTTAGGAATCACACCAATTTTCAAAAAAGATAGTAGGGTCCTAATGCAAAATTACAGGCCAATTAGTTTACTATCGGTAGTGATAAAAGTTATGGAATCTATTTTAAAGGAGTATTTGGTCAAGACATTAGGCACTGAGGAAGTCTTGGATGTGACACAGAATGGTTTTACCAGAGGGAAGTTATATGTCACCAACTAGATATCCTCCTACGAACCTATTAACAAATTACTTGACTATAATTTCCAAGTGATATAATATACCTGGACTTTAGCAAAGCCTTTGATGTGGTCTCTCATTCAAGGCTGGTTGATAAGTTGAACTTTCATAATAAATCGGGATGTTCACTCTTTGATAGATTTTATTCAGTGTTACCACACACTTCAAGGGGCTACGTTTTGTGGCACTGCCACATCCTCAGGCCCACAGTGTTGTTCTTGCCGCTTTAAGAATGGTGCTTCAAGTTGCAAGACATTTCTTTCTTTGATTACATCTTAGAAGGTTTTCTTTTACATCCTTTTCATGTTTTCAATCCCAGTTCTTTACTTAGGTCCCAGTTCAGACTCTATTCATTTTAAGTTGCACAGCTTTCTCTTACATCCCTTATCTGTTCATTGCTTAACTTCCATTCAGTTGCTCTATGGCTTTACGTCACTTGTTTCTCATCTCCACTTGAACAGGGATGTGGACCATGCAGCGACTCTTTCTGAATGTTGGGACCTAAGTAAAGAACCCGGATTGAAAACATTGAGGATTTAAATGAAAACATTCTAAGATGTATTCAAAGAAAGAAATGTCTTGCAACTTAAAGCACCATTCTTAAAATGTCAAGAACAACACTGTAAGCCTGAGGAAGTGGCAGTGCCATGAAACTTAACCCCTTTAAGTGTGTGGTAAGACTGAATAAAATCTATTGAAGAGTGAACACATATTGGAGTTCATCCCGATTTATTATTAAAGTTCTGCCTGTCTGAAAGTGGATGACACAAGACAAAGTCTTTTTTCTCATTCAGAGAGAGGACATCCTGAACCAGCATAGATACTGGTTGATAAGTTGGCCAGCATGGGGGTGGACTAAACACTAGAGACTTGGGTCCAGAACTGGTTACATGGAAGGAAGTAGAGGGTAAGATTTAAGGGGGAAACATCCAAACACATCCTGTGCACTAGTGGGGTACCACAGGGTTCAGTCCTTGGTCCATAACAGTTTTGTTATGGACATGCACTGTGGTCTTTCAAGTTGTATCAGTAAGTTTGCTGCTGACAATAAAAGAGGGGTCACAGACAGTGGTACCAGATGGTTACAGTTAGACCTGGATAGACTATACAGATGGGCTGGTGAGTGGGGAATGTGGTTTAATGCTGATAAATGTGTGGTGCTGCATGTGGGTAGTAATAATCCCTGTGCCACATATAGGCTTGGTGGGACTGAACTGAAATCAGTCCAGGAGGAGAGAGATCTTGGGGTAATAGTGCAAGCTAACTTAATCTTTAAGAACAACAATAAATTAGCAATAAACAATGCCTATAGAGTCCTTGGCTGCATTAGGAAAAATTGTGTTTGCCATAAAAAGGAGGTCATAATACCCATATATCAGTCATTGGCTAGACTGTACTTGGACTTCTGTTCACAGTTCTGTGCCCCTTATCTAAAGGGTGACATGAGTGTACTGAAAGAGTTCAAAGGAAATTTACAAAGCTTATGTATGGATTGAAGAACGAACATTACAAAGTCAGACTAGCTCATTTGGAGTTGCAAAGCCTGGAAAGAAGATAGGCTAGGGGAGAGTTAATTTTAATGTATAACCTTTTTATGGACAGTTACTTAATGGCTGACATGGCTTGCTGTCATGTGGGGTGCCTCAGGGATCTGTGCTGTCACCCATGTTGTTCGCGGTGTACATGCTACCCCTCGGAGGCATTGTAAGAAGGTATGGGCTGAGGTTTCTCTACCATGCAGATGATACCCAGCTCTACCTTTCTTTTGCACCCGACCAGGATGGAGATCTCTCGGTCTTTAATAACTGTCTGAAAGAAATCCAGGAGTGGATGGATTCCAGTTGGTTGAAGTTGAACTAGGAAAAAACTAAGGTATTGGTTGTGGACCCAGGTTGCCGGATAAGGGGGTTCGGAGTTGGTGCGCCCTCTGGAATTTTTCTTGGTGGTGTTTCATTCCTGACCTCTAGACAGGTGAGTAACCTGGGGGTAATTTTTGATGATGGGCTGACCCTGCATTCCCAGGTGTCGACTGCCATCAAAACGTCCTTCTATCATTTTAGGAATATTGCCAGGATTAGGCATCTGGTTCCGTCTGATGACCTTCCTAATCTGGTCCACGCCTTTGTGTCCTCACGCTTGGATTATTGCAACTCCCTCCACCTAGGGCTTTCCGGGGTAGAAATCCTCTGCTTGCAGCTGGTGCAGAACGTGGCAGCCCAGCTTTTGACAGGCTCTGCTCGATCCTTTCATATTTCACCAGTGCTGCATGAACTGCACTGGCTGCCAGTACAGTGGTGGATCACCTTTAAAGTCAGTTTACTGACTTTTAAAACCCTACATGGACTGGGCCCAGACTATCTGAAAGAGGTCCTGGTCCCTTACTGCCCTGGTCGATCACTCCGCTCGGCTGACGGGGGGTTGCTAGAGATTCCAAGGGTGAACTTAAAATCAGCTGGTGCAAGAACATTTGTGTATGCAGCTCCCATCCTTTGGAATTCTCTACCCCGTCGGTTGCCGGAGCGCACAACTGTGGAGGGATGTAAGCAAGACTTAAAAACCTTTTTATGGCACCAAGACTTCTTGGTTAATTAATTGATTTTTTGACTCATTGTTATTCAATTTTAAATTGAACTGATGCTTGTTTGATTTTATATTGTTAGGCACCTTGGCGTTGGATAAGGTGCCCTATAAATAAAATGCATTATTATTATTATAATACAGGCTACGATCATAGGGGCCATGATAAGCAAATTAAAACCAAACCCTATAGTACCAATAAAAGGAGGGCCTTCCTTACACAGAGAGTGGTGAATATGTGGAATAGGTTGCCGCAAGAGGTCATTGAGGCTTGTAACATTAAGTTTCAAATCAATGTTTGATAAGGAAATGGACACATGGGTGGGCGTTTTTGATAACCACTGATTAGTGGGGGACTGGACTCTTAGTACCATCAAGTACATAGATATATAGACAATGTCAGCAGATAAGGGCCTACGGCTCACCCAGTCTGCCAATTTGAGCTTGTAAGTTTACTTTATGTTTTCCTAGAAGTCTGTTGCTCCTTACTCCTGACTTTCAGAATTCCCTTATGTCTATCCCACGCATTCTTAAATGCTGTGATGGTTTCAGCCCCCACTACTTCCTCTGCCAGGGTGTTCCACTTGTCCACCACCATTTCTGTGAAGAAATTCTTCTTCACGTTTCCTCTGAATCGACCTCCCTCCAACTTCATCCCATGCTCTGTAGTCCTGGAACGTCTTTTTCGCTGAAAAATAGTGAAAGATACTTGTATGTCTCTATCATATCCCCTCTCTCTCCTTTCCTCCAGGGAGTACATATTCAAGTCCTTCAACCTGTTTTCAGGACTTGTGATGCAATCCATGTACCATCTTTGTTGCCCTCCTCTGAATCTTCTCTACCCTGTCTATGTCCTTATATAGGTAAGGTCTCTAGAACTGTACACTGTACTCCAGGTGGGGCCTCGTTAGTGTCTTGTATAGTGAAATTATGACCTCCCTTCTCCTGCTGGTGATGCCCCTGCCTATGCATCCCAGCATCCTATTTACTTTTTCCTGCTGCCTTGTTGCACTGTTTCTCTACCTTGAGGTCATCAGAGATGATAACCCCAAGATTCCTTTCCTGCTTGGTGCATGCTATATCCTCACCCCCAGCTGATATGTTGTTCTAGGGTTTTTGTTCCCCATATGCATTATCTTCTATTTCTTTGCATTGAATTTCAACTGCCAAACCCCTGACCATTCTTCGAGTTTCTGCAGGTCCGTCCTCATTCTGTCTACACCCTCTGGTGTGTCCACTCTGTTACAGAGCTTTGTGTCATCAGCAAATTGAGAGATTCTGCCTTCTAGGTCCTGTGCAATGTCACTGATGAAGACATTGAATAGGACCGTCCCAGCACTGATCCCTGTGGTACCCCACTGTTTACTCTTCCTTCTGTGAAGCAACAGCCATTTACCAACATCCTCTGTGTCCTGCCACCCAGCCAGTTACCTAAACACCCCACTACTGTCCTGCCCACTCCCATATCACCAAGTTTGTTTAATAACCTTCTATGTGGCACAGTGTCAAAGGCCTTGCTGAAGTCCAGATAGGCCATGTCCACTGCCCTCCCCTGATCCACCTGTCTTGTTACCCAGTTGAAAAATTCAATGAGGTTGGTCTGACATGACCTGCCCCTGGTGAAACCATGCTGCCTTGGGTCTTGTAGTCCGTTGACAGCCAGATGTTCCACCAATCTCTCCTTCAGTGGTGCTTCCATGATTTTCCCCACTACTGAGGTGAGGCTGACTGGTCTGTAGTTCCCTGCTTCCTCTTTGTTCCCGCTTTTGTATAAGGGGACTGCATCTGCTGTCCTCCAGTCTTTGGGTACCTCCCCTGTTTCCAGTGACTGGCAAAACAGGATTGCCAGAGGTTCAGCCACCACCTCTTTTAGTTTTTTTAGGATCCTTGGGTGCACCCCATCTGGCCCCATTGCTTTATCAACACTTATTCCTTCCAGTTCTTTCAGGACCCTTTCTCACGTAAAGGAACTTGTGTCCATTTCTGCGCCATTCCTACCCCTTGTACTCCCTTCAGGCCCATTACCCTCCTCTTACTCAGTAAAGACTGAGCAGAAATACCGTTCAATATGTCAGCTTTACTGTTGTCATCCTCCATGCCGCCCCCATCCTCCCTCTTCAGTCTCACAATCCCTCCCTTTGCCTTTCTTTTTTTACTTATGTACCTGTAAAAGGTTTTGTCCCCTCTACCCATTGATTTTGCAATGCGCTCTTCTGTCTGAGCTTTGGCTTCCCTTACTGACCTCCCTGCCTTCCTTTGCTTCTCCTGGTACTTCTCCATATCCCCTTCTGCCTGGGTCTTTTTGTATTGTCTGAATGCAATCTTTTTGGCTTTCACTTTCTCCACTACCTCCTTGGTAAACCACAATGGCCTCCTCTCTCTTTCCCCTTGCTAACCTGCTTAATGCATAATCTTGTTGCTCTTGTAATCCCTGTTTTAAATATTGTCCATTGTTCCTCAACCCCTGATTCCTGCCCCATTCCCATTAATGCCTCTTTTAAGCATCTCCCCATTTTCCCAAAGTCTGCCCCCCTAAAATCCAGGATACATGTTTTTGTGTGGTTTGGTTCTGCTTCTTCTGTGATTTCAAACCGCAGTGACTGGTGGTCTCTGTTCCTCAGGTGCTTCCCACTGTTACCCACATCACAGTCCCCGTTTGTGAGCACAAGGTCCAATATTGCCTTCTGCAGAGTTGATTCCATGACCAATTGCTTGAGAAAGGCCCCTTGAAGGGAGTCCAGGATAAATCGGCTTCTGGTTGATGCTGCCGCTGGGAGGCTCCAGTCCACATCTGGAATATTGATATCTCAAACCAGCACCACCTCACCCTTGTCTGCTATCCTTTGGATGGCTAGCATCAGCTCCCTGTCTGTTTCTTCCTCCTGGGCTGGTGGTAGGCAGATCATCCCTGTGTGGATGTCTGGCTCCATTTTCCTTTCCAGCTTAACCCACAATATTTCTCCCTCATTTTGTTCCCCCCTGTATCTCTGTGGCCTTTAAGCCATCTTTCACATAAAATACCGATCCTCCTCCCTTCCTACCTGCCCTGTCTCTTCTGAATATGTCATAGCCAGGTATGGCTTCTTCTGTTTATTCAAGTATCCAAGTAAGTATCCACATTTCCCCAGCTGGTCATCAAGTGTGTCTGGCAATCAGACCACCGTGAGCAATGAAGAAGTGCACCAGTCTCATACTCTTCCTTCTTCAAGTGCTTCCAATTTCAAAGACATCTCCAGTTCTCACTGACCTTCATTACTACTTCATATAAAAAGGGGTAAGAAAGACAAAGTCAAGACTAATCACATTTTCTCAAATCTTATTTTCTCGAGTCTAATATATCTGCTTCATGTAAAATAAGATGAAAGGCAAAGTCAAAACCGGTCACACTTTCTTTCATCACATTTTCTTGAATCATGCTTTCTCAAATTACATTTTCTCAGATCACTTTTTATCAGCATGTTCTTCCTATTATGTATGAGGCAGCATGTACACAGATGGTGTTACTTCTGAAGAAGGCAGAGAGGGTGGTTACTATATCTGGAGCAATAGTGCAAACCAAAGTTACTTAAGTGTCACTGCCAATTGGATTGTGTCCAGATCAAGCTACATCACCATTCCCCTTCCTCGCTAACCACCACCAACCCTTCAGGAATTATATTGAAGCAGACGGCCTCACAGAGGAAGTGCCTTACTTAAAGGAAAACTACACCCTCATATCTTGAACATTTTATTTGTTTTCATGTCAACAGAAAAACCTTTTTGTGTAGATATTAGGGATATATATGGTTGCTTTGGTTTATTTTCACTGTTCATACTAACCCCTGCAACTATCCTGGGGATCTGCATTTTCTGATAGATTAAATATTTTTGCCCCTGACAGCTGCATTAGCATATGAGAACATGATGTGTCAGCACTCTTTAGACTCCACACCTGTCTTCTTTATTAGAGTTCAACAAAATAAACTGCAGCAAGGTGTGAAATACCACATTTACCTACAATTAGCTTTGCAAATTGTTTGAGTTGTAGTGCAGGGGTTTTTTCCATTAAACTGCATTTAATTTGTGTATGTCCAGAGAGTTTTTTTCAGGATATCTGTACTTTCAACACAGAGCTACATGGTATAAATTGGTGCTATGACATCATGTTCTTATATGCTAATGCTGCTGTCATGGACAATGAGAGTTCAACAACCATAAAATGGAGGCCCCCTGGATAGTTACAGGGGACTAGCCTAAACACTGGAAACAAATTAAGCAAACATGTATATCCCTAACAGCTACATGAAAAGAGTTGTCTGTTGACATAGAAACAAATAACATTTACAAGATGTGAGGGTGTAGCTTTCCTTTAATGTGTCAGTCATGGAGGGAAAGTACAACAGAGAAAACATTCTGCAGTTCATCTGACCACTGCCAGACATCTGGATGTACCCTCTTAATCTGAGGGTGGGAATCTTCATGACAGGCAGTGGCAGCAACATGCTGAAGGCAATGAATGATGGGAATTTCCCCCACATTGTTTTGCACACACTCTAAATATTGTTGTGAGTCTCTTGCCTGACAAACATGCACAATTAAAACTTAGAAACAGAATTTTGGGGGTAGAAAAGGACCGTTTGGCCCACCTAGTCTGCCCAAATGCTCTCTGCCTAATCTGTCTCTGCAGACCCTAACTAATCTCTGTTGCACATTCCTCCTCCTCCCTGCCAGTTTTCTATTACACCCATATGTCTGTCCCACACATAATTGAAGCCACACACTGTTTTTGCCTTCACGACTTCTGCTTGCAGTCTGATCCAGGTGTTCCCCACCCTTTCAGTGAAGAAATATTTCCTCATATATTTCTTAAACTCCCCCCTCATCCAACTTCATTCCCCCAGTCCTGATGTCTTTTCATTTTAAAGAGACTTCTCTCATGCACCCTGTTCATCTCTGTGAGGCACTAGTAGGTCTCTATTATGTCACCTCTTGCTTTTCTCTCTTCTAGGGTGTAGATGTTGAGACCCTCCCTTAGTCTCTGATTATAGGGCTACTCTTGCAACCATTGCACCATTTTAGTTGCCCTCCTTTGGACTGCCTCCACCCTGCCCATGTCCTTTCTGAGGTGCAGCCTCCAAAACTGGACACAGTACTCCAGGTGGGGTTTTGCCTGCGAGTGGTACAGTGGCAACACACCTCCCTCCTCCTGCTGGATATACCCCTCCCTATGCACCCCAGCATCCCACTAGCCCTATCCCCGCTTTGTCACACTGCCTTGCCACCTTGAGATAAGCAGAAATGGAAACTACAAGGTCCTGTTTTCTGTTTAGTTACTGCCAGTACCTCCCCTCCATCCTATACTCAGCACCTGTGTTCCTATGCCCTAGGTGCACGATCTTGTACTATTTGGTATTAAACCCCAACTGCCACACTTTAGATTGCTCCTCAAGTTTCACCAGATCACTTCTCATGCTCTCCACCTGCCTTTAAGTGTCCACCTTACTGCAGATTTTGGTATCATCTGCAAAAAATGCATATCTTCCCTCCCAATTTCTCAGCAATGTTTCTTATGAAGACATTGACGTAGGCCAGTCCCAGTACTGACCCCACTGTGGCACCCCACTGGGCACTCCTCCATCATTTGAGTGAGTGCCATTTAGCACCCCCCCCCATCTCCTATCCATTTACCAGTTTCTAACCCAATTTACTACTTTGGATCCCACCCCAGGATGCTCAATTTCAATATCAGCCTCCTGTATGACATAGTGTTGAAGGCCTTGCTGAAGTCCAGATAGGGTATGTCCATTGCCTTCCCTAATCTAGTTCTCTGGTCACCTATTCAAAGAAATCCATCAGATTGGGCCAACATGATCCACCCCCCCCCAAGTGAATCCATGCTACCTGTGGTCATGCAGCCCATTGGACTAAAGATACTTAACTTGTCTTTCCTTAAGCAAGGTTTTCATTAATTTTCCTACAATTGATATAAGACTGACCGGCATATAGTTGCTGGCCTCCTCCCTGCTTCTGCTGTTATGTAGAGGGACCATGTTAGCTCTACTCCAGTCCTCCAGAACCATGCCTGTTTCCAATAAATTGTTGAAAAAGGCTGTCAGTGGGGCATCTAGACACTCCTTGAGTTTCTATAGAACCCTTGAATGTATTACCCTTCGGTCCCACAGCTTTGTCCACCTTCAGAGCTACAAGTCTCTTCTGGACTCTTTCTTCTGAAAATTGACTTGTTTCCACCTCCTCCCCCATTCCTACTACTCCCTGGTGGTCTGGCCCCACCCCACCCCACCACTGTGAAGACTGAGCAGCAGTACCTGTTCAGGATGTCTGCTTTTTCTTGGTCCTCTTATGTGCAGTCTCCCTCTGTTACCATCCATATCCTCACTATCCGTCCCCTTGCTTTCCTCTGCTCACTTATGTATCTGAAGAAAATCTTATCTCCCTAGTGACCCCTTTGGCGATTCTTTCCTCTGTTTGCATCTTTGCTCCCCTCCCCTCCTTGCTTGCTTCCTTCTGCTTTACTAGGTATACCTCCCTGTCCTTCTCCCTCTGTGTTTCCTTATACCTCCTGCATGACACCTTTTTTTTTTTTCCTTCATCATGTTTGCCACTTCCTTAGAGAACCATAATGGTCTCTTTTTCCTTTTGTTTTTACTCACTTCCTTCACTCAGAAGTTAGTTGCTTTAGTTATACCCTTGCTTATTTTCACCCCGTGACTCTTCCTCTCCCTGGCAGTCCTCCCTAATACTGTGTGTGACATCACTAGGTAGTTCCATGGCTCCCTTAAATGCACTGAGCTCCTCCCCCATTACCAGTAGGAGCACAGTGTTCATGAGCATTTCTGGATTAAAGATGGTTCCACATGGAAGAAATTTGTCTTTTACATAGTGGAGGGACTTGTAGAACAGAAACTTGTGTTCCGGGCTATGGAATTCAATGATGTGGCCTGTGGGGGATATCTGTCATGAGTGCAGCAGTGTGTTCTGATACGACCCAGTTTTCAGTTGCCTTGTTGGGGTGGCTGGTAGTGCAGCCAGAATGGTATTCTGGGCAGCCTGGGTTCAAGTCCCAGTAGAGGCACTTACTTCTTTCTCTTCTCTGTTTGTATGTGTTCCATAAATATGCATACCACACTCTTGTGAATAAAAATTGTATTATCTGTGCAACATCAGGTTGTGCATTGGAGAAAGAGTAATGTGTTCCAGGATGGCCCAGTTTCCAGTTACCTTGGTGTCACAGCAGGTAGAACAACCAGAATGATATTCCAGGCAGCTTGGGCGCAAGTCCCATCTCTCGGCACTTGCTTCTTTCACTCCTCTATTTGTATGTGTTCCATAAATATACACACCGAATTCTTCTAATTAATAGTGCATTCTGCAAAAGCATGTTTCACTCCTGCGACCTTATAAACAGGACAGTAAAGATTTCAGTACTGAATCAGCAACACTTAGTATGATCATTCCCAAGGTGAGTCTACATGAACACTACAGCGGTCATTATTTATAATTTTCTACAGTAACCCAACAAAGCAAGGCTGATAGTGGTCATATCCATGGTGGCAGTAGTGGTGGCCATATGAATTACAGTGATGTTGGTGGTAATGGAATGAGTGCTGACACCATTATTTCATCTGAGTCAGGAGCAGCAGCAGGATGCAATACTCATTAAAGTGGCAGAGATGTTTCTGTCAGTCCTTGCAGACAGGTTTGACAGCACTAAATCAGACATGCAATTTAGCATGACAACACTACTGGATTCCAGATTTAAAGATTGGTTAATTCCCATGGACCCAGTGACTATATCAAACAGAACTGTTGCATACACTTGTGATGAAGAAGCAAAGATGCATTGTATTAGTTGGGTGGGAACCATTGGCAGTGTTTTATGCTAATTGTTAATGAAGCATTCATAGTCCCATCGTAGAAAGTAATAATTCAGCTTATTTTTCATTTTGCATTAGTTAGTTGTGGGCCACTGGCAGTTTTGTACATACGTTGTAAATGAGAGCTTTTACAGTCTCATTACAGAAAGTATTTAACCAAGTGTATTTGGCATTTTCACCTAGTAAGGCAGGGGGGTCACTGCTAGATTTCATGATCATGCCCGCTGTTTGTGGGGTTTGGTGTTTTTCAAGCCTATTGCAGAAAACTAAAACCTATGACTAATAACAAATACATAAATAACCAATAATTATTAAAGAAAATAAAAAAGCAAGTGGGTTGTATGCCTGACTGCCTGCTACAACCTTCACACAAAAATTAAAGTGCACTTCTGCCACTAGCTGTAACCCACACACCAATGAAAGATACTCTTGTCACCAGAACAGTGAAAACACCACATGGCAGAAGTAATCTATTATGGTAATCAGAATAGGAAGTGCAGTTGGCAGAGAGGGAGTGGAGCAGTGAGAGGGAGGATCAGCATGAGGCAGAAAGAGAATAAGAGGCAAATCTAGAGTGCATAGAACAAAGAACATTAACTCAGCAGTAGCAATTTTGGGGGTTGGGTGGAAGAGATGTTAGCAGGGTCTAAGAGAGACAGTAAAAATCTAAGAAGAGTTTCCATAAAGTGGACATAATGTTCCATATACTGGCCAGCTGTCTCACCTATACCCTTAGGTCCTACTACTGTACTTGTGCTTTCTGGTGACACTGGTCCAAGAGATGCTCCTACTGCTGTCCATATCCCACTGGATGTCCAGAGCAGGGCTTTGCTCTTTTGGGCCCCCCACATGGCATCAGCTCTGAATGAGGTCCAATAACAGCTACTCACTTGTTCTCTACCATGGGCTCCTGCTGGAAGTGTTGGAATCACTGACAGAGAGTAGAGTAAGTATTCAGCTTAAACATATATATCTATAGAACAGACCAGACACCAATAAACTTAAAACATTACTGGCTGAACTAGGAATGGTGGATATATGTCTGTCTATACATAAAGGTGAGAAGGACTACATGTTCTGCTCACATCAACACTCAGCATACTCCAGAATCAATCTTTTTGTCACCCAAAAGGCTCAGTTACATAAAACCAGAAAATCCTCTGTTTATTCAATCACCCAATCTGATCATGCTCTGGGAGAAATCCTATTACAGCTGGGGTTGGGGAGAGGAAGACACTATGGCACCTTAACACATCTTTCCTAAATGTCACTAATTTAACAAGCATTTGTCAATGCCGAATGTTTGCTTGCTGGCATTAGCAGTGGAAGTGCAGGAGTTAGACAGATGCAGAATAGGAATGGCATTGAAGTATTAAACTGATGCCAACTCCACCCTCACCCTGCAGAGATGGACAGGCATTGGGGTGTGCCTTTGGGTTGTCGCCCATGACGATCATGACATTTCACCTCACCCTACCCTTCAGACACTGACATGTGTCGAGGTGTGCCTTGGGGCTTTACATTCACCTCATTCCATAAGGAAATATGCTGAAATGGGTGCAGTATAGGAGAATGGGGTGAACTCCAGGGCCAAAGGGTCCAAGGTGCACCTCGATGCCTGTCATTGGCTGCAGCGTGGGGCTAGGGGTGGGATGGCATGAGCATTACTGTCGACAATTCCAAGTCACACCCCTGATGCCTGTTAGTCCCTACAGGGTAGGGTGTTTCAGTCAAAAACCTAATGCCATGGGTATTTCTTGGTATTTTTACTCCAAGTTTTCAACATGGGCTTTTTGTGGCCTCACCACATGAACAGTGACACTATCAGTTCATCAAGCAAAAGGTGATTTTGCACAGCAACAACGCTATTTGGCGCCACAGGTGTGAAAACACGTTTCGAACAGGATGTGAAAAATGGCAGCTGCAATGTTCGTGAGGAGGTGTAAAAAATCATATTGTTGAAAATCTGGAGTGAAAATATAAAAAAACTGGTGAAGTCACGAGCGTGCATAGAAACTGCACAATGTACACCTCTAATGTAATTAGTTTGGGGATTTTTTACAGCAACTTTTCAACATAGGCATTTTGGGACCTCCACTCATGAACAGTGTCACTGTGATTTTCTTAATCTGTCCCAAACACTGATTTCCCATAGTGACCACACTATTCTGTATTGGAAGTGTGAAAACACATTTTGGCCAGGGTATGAAAATTACAGCTGTACGGTTCATAAGGAGGTGTGGAAAAATGCCAATGTTGAAAATCTGGACAGAAAATATTACAAATTCATCAATATATGAGGGTGCATGGAAATTGCACAATGCACACTCGTAACATAGTCATTTTATGGACTTCTGTCACCAAATTTTTACCGTAGCCATTTTAACACCTCTGCTCATGAACAGTGTCACTGTGATTTTCTTAATCTGTCACAAACATTGATTTTGCACATCGACCGTGCCATTGTGTGCTACATGTGCGAAAATATATTTTTGTCAAGATGTGAAAAATGACAGCTGTACTGTTCATAAGGGGGTGTAGTAAAATGGCAATGTTGAAAATCTGGAGTGAAAATATTAAAAATTCTCAAAGTTACAAGTCGTAGGAACTGCATAGCACCTCTTAAACCGTCATTTTGGGAATTTTTCACAAATTCACACATAGGGTTTTGTGGGCCTACCTCATGAACTGTGATACTGTTGTTTCATTATTTGGTCACAAAAGGTGGTTCCTGCAGTGACCGCGAAATCACCTTTCGAGACTGAATAACAAAATGACAGTGACTGAGTTCATGAGGTAGGGTCCCAAGAACCCCATGTTGAAAATTTGGTGAACAATTTCCCAAAAATGGCTGAGATATGCAACAAAGTTAAAAAAAAAAAATTATGCCATTATACAGCTTACCAGCATTTCTTCAGTTCGCAGTTGGCCTTGAAGAGTGCAGAAGTATTCCTGGGCCACTGAAGATCGTTGTGCCAGCCTCCGGAGGTAAGTATGGGGTAAGACGGGGGTGTGGGGAGGTTGGGTACGCAGAGGGTGGGTGCGAGTTGGGAAGGGGGGCAAGAGAGTCAACGAGGGACCGTTTTTTCTTATAGGTGTTTTTTTTTTTTTTACAAAGATGATGCAGGACTTTTGCCATGCTGGGTGGGCTTCCAGTGTGGCACCTGGAAGTCTGTTTGGGGGGGCAGTAGAGATGATGCGGGATTGGGCACCCTCATCAGCCATACTGACTTTTGCCACGCTGGGGTGGGCTCCCAGTCTGGCACGTGGAAGTCTGTTTGGTGGGGAAGTGGAGCTCACGGGGGATAGGGCACCCCTGTCGGCCATGCGGACTTTTGTTACACTGGGGTGGGCTCTCAGCGTGGCACCTTTAAGTCTGTTTGGAGGGGGCAGTAGAGCTGACAGGGGATTGGGCACCCCCGTCGGCCATACAGTGTGCAGGGGTGGGGGGAGGCACATGAGCATGCTGGGGTGGGCTCCCAACATGCTACTTGGGTGTTTGTTGGGGGGATCCAAGAAAAAAATGGAGCTGTCTATGACAGCAGTTCAGATGCAGTGCTGACGTGGAGGCAGTTTGCATGCTGCCAATGGAAGTATGTAAATTGCCTGCCGACGGCAGTATGCAAATTGCCTACATGTTACCACTGCTGATTGTAGTGGTCTTTTACTTTGAGCTGTATGCCACTGCATCTGAACTGCTGTCATAGACAGCTCAGAAATTTATTGGTGCGGTGCGGCCACGCCTGTAAAAAGGAGCAGGGCATTGGAAGCGGAGGTGGCACACCCACGAAAACTCATATGGTAGTACTATGTTTCTTGCACACGTGTGCAAGCAAACATAAAAATGACCCTAAGTAAAATTGCTACAGACATACATGAGGTCAATCATTCTCAAACAGTTGTGCAAGTAGTGGTGTGGAATTTTGTAAAAATGGTAGTGAGAGGTCTGTTTATAAGCTTAGACTCTGTGGAAAAAAACAAGGGCTAGTAGCATAAGCAAAGCTGTTGTCGGAAATATAACAACTTGAAATCACTCATAAAGCAAACCACAGGAATGCTAGAATAATAAAGGTCCTGTCCCAAGCAAGACAAAAATACTACAAAACAGAAGACAAAAGGCAGAGGATTATTTAAGATATGCTACTCATAACTACTATGAAATAGCGTGGAAGGCTATTAAGTTATTGGCATACTGTTTATTTTATTTTTTTATTTTTGTCTTTTTGGCCCTCTGTCTTGCCGCCAATTATCCACCTGGTCATGGTGCCTTCATTGGGCTTCCACCTTCCCACTGTGCTCATCCTCACAAAACCTCTGAGTTACCCCTTGGAGGGTGGGGTCACAGCACTGGCCAGGAGCTGTGATCCTTGTAACTATCTGGGAGAGCCAGTCAGGAGGCTAACTGAAGCCGAAGGCAAGCTTCATGAAGGTGGCAGACAGAGGGAGTTTTCTTCCCTATTTTTACTGAGGGTGGGGATATGCAATGATGTCCTGCATCTGCCCCGCTCCCTTGGTGCTGTTGTTCATTAGTAGGTGCAGTGACCCCCTGGCCTTGCCAGGAGTCTGTTGAGTGCTGAACGAGATCTCCACCTTCCCCGCCAGAGAAGGAGAGCTGTCCACAGGATGCTCCATCCTTCTCCCCCGGCCAGAAGGCCAGCGACCAAAGTCCATTCCCGAACCTGGGCCGCCAGCGTCGCTAGCAGAAATCCAACTGCTGTGTCAACGGGCCAGCCCTTGGCATACTGTTTAAAAAAATGGCAGCTGATAGAGTAGTACAATGGATCAAGGATCCCAAGCACCCAGTGCAATATTGGCTAACTCCCAAGAAAATTGCAAAATGTTTTAAGCATTTTTATGAATCACTGTATAAGAGGAAAAGGATCAGGAGCCCATTAAAGCTGCAACTCAGAATTTCGTAAGCAAAATAAAAATGAAGACTCTCAGTGCAGACATGATAGCAGCCCTAGACAAACCTATTAAAGATGAGGAAATTACAAAGGTAATCATAGAGTCTAAAAATGGAAAGGCCCCTGGCCCAGATGGCTTTAATGCCGAATTTTATAAAGTATGTAGGGAAGAAATCACTCACATCCTAAAACACACTTTCAACACCTGCATGTATAGAGGTAAAACTGACAAAGTAAACCAGCTTGCTGCTCCTGTTACGCTAGTTTATTTCTTGTTATGTAGTCTTGTTGCTAGCCTGTCTTTATTATTATTGTATAACTGTATATTTTACTGTTCTTGTTTGCACACCTGCTTAAATGTGCATCAAATGACTGTTATTTTTCTTGTGATTGTATGTATCACTGCCGTTTTCCAACTCTGAATCCTTTGAAAATAGGCACCTGTCTAAAAGGTTCTTTTTGAAGGAGATAAATAAATAAATAACTCCATCATCATGGCAGGAAACACTGGTTATGGGTATTCCAAAACCTGGCAAAGGTAAAGAGACTGGTGCAGCATTCAGACTTATATCATTGTTGAATCAGGACGTGAAGCTCTTCATTAAAATCCTTGCAAATAGACTTCAAATTTGTATCACTTCAATCATCTATCCAGAACAGATGGGAGTTATCCCCAAAATGCACCTCCATAACAACATTAGGTATCTCCTTAATATCCTCACTCATCATAAAAACAGTAAAACCTCTCATCTGACTATTTTTTTAGATGCTAAGAAACAATTTAATTGCTTAAACTGGGCCTATTTGCACACAGTTATGCAGATGATGGGGTTAGTGAGGTGCTTCTTGCCTTGGATTCAAATGCTGTATACAAACCCACTGACAAGGTAAAGGTAAATGGTACCATCTCAGATGCCTTTCCTATTGAGAGAGGTACAAGGCATGGAGTTCCCCTGTTTCCACCCCTTTTTGCCTTAAGCATGGCACCCCTTGCAGCCATGATCAGACCAGCAGATTGCTATAAAGGGATTAGAAAGGGAGAAATGGAAAATCATATCTCTCTTTATGTCGAGGATAATCTGCTTTATGTAAGTGCTCTGCAGAGCACTATCCCAACTCTAAGAGCCACCCTCCTACAGTTTGGAGAACTGTCTGGTTTCAAGGTCAATGCAGATAAAACTGAAACCTTGCTAGTCAGTGGCACTCTCCTTCAGCTATTTACAGACACATTCCCCTTCATATACAGTAGGTGTGAAGTAAAGTTCATTACCTCAGCATTCAAATACCAGTGTGCTTAGATCAACTGTATCATCTAAACTATGTACCCTTAAAACAAACAATACACTCTGACCTAAGCAGATGGAACCAGTTACCACTGACATTCTTGGATGAAACAGAAACCAATAAAATGAACATTCTGCCCAGGTTTTTAGTTTTTCTACTCTACCCTTCCCTTGTTGACCATGTGGGGTGACTAGAAAGAACATAAACATATGTTAGCTAGATTCATTTGGGGTGTCAGAAGACCTCGAGTGCACTGGGAAACATTGACCAACAAGAAATAAAAGGGTGAGAAAGTGTCTCATCAGTTTCCTGCAATATTTTGAAGCCTCTCAATTGGTGTTTTATAACAGAAATTATACAGGACTCTGAGGTTAATGGGTGGACAGCTATGGAGAAACAAGTGCATGTGTTTACTACAGCCTTCGGCTTGTGTTTAATCCAGACCCCCAACTTCTGGTTGGTTACCACCACTTTCAAAGGGTACTTTTAAATGCGGATGGTGTAAGTTATGTCAACATATAATAAAAACATATTTTCTTACTAGTGTAAATACTATGAAGACTGTTGAAATCAGGTCCTTCATGAAGTGTGACACCAAAAACATTGTATATTTGGCTACATGCTTATGTTCAGCATTCTATGTGGGTATGACATCACGGAGTTTCAAAATGCAGGTGGGGGAACATCTTTGTAGGATTGATAAAAAAGATTGTTCTAATGCATTGGCTCAACACATCTGCTCACAGGAGAACAGTGGTTGTCATGTCTTTATCTTCTGTGGTGTTGAAAAAGTTGGATTGGGTAGGAGGGGTGGTAATTTTAACACCATCACCCTTGATAGGCACTGTGGCTCATCCAGCTGGGGGCCTTATTTAAACCAGGTCTCAATGACAGAATAGAGTCCCCAATTATTAATCAGAATAGAATTAGGAGAGAATATGTGATTGTTCCAGTATTATGTGACTAACAGAGTCTTTTTTCTTTTCCCTCTGTCCTTTAGCTTGTTTAGGTACCCACACCTACACCTGGCCAACTTATGGATATGCAGAAACTACCCCTGAATAAATGAAGTTGAAGCTTAGAGACAAAATGGATTCTCAGTTTCCTTCTATGTGGATTTTTCTGCTATTTCCAATTAAATTCCTTGTGTAGCTGCATTTAGTGATGCTATGAATTATTGCATTTGTGTGTTTTAGTCACTTTTTGGTGCTAGTTGTTGTAAATGGATTTTTACTATTTAATGTATAACTTTTACACTAATGGTGCACTGTCACTTTACTTAAATTCTTTATTTAAATGGAGTGCCTAGCAGTTGGCAGACATGACTCCTCCGAAGGAGCCTAAAGCAAAACCTGTCAGGGGTGCTCTCTACCTTTACTGTTGCTGTGCTGCTGCTGCTGTTTTTATGGTTATGTGAGTACTTGAGTTAAAATAAAAAGTTTAAGCAGCTGCATTCTGGTGCCCAGTTTTTCTGTTTTGTATGCATGTGCATGCTCCCCTTAGGTACCTGCTGTGGTTGATAATGCTTCGCTGGCAGACCTACCTAATATAGCCAACAGATGGACTCACTCTAGCATAAAAGTGTGCCTGCAAGTCAAACAGAGGTGGGCAATATTTGCTTACGTGAGGCAAAAGATTGCAATACAATGGTTACCCAATTTTTTTCCCAAAACAGAACTAATAATGGGTTCCAGAGATATGCATTAAAACAATTGATCTTTCTTACTCAGCTCCTTAATGATCAATATACCAGTAAGTGTTCCACAGGTAGCACAAGAATGTGACCTGAACAGGACAGATTTTTACAGATATTTACAGTGCCATGCCTATATTCTTTAACACCCCACAGTACAAGGCCTGACAGTAGCACTACCTCAGGATATCACCTTTATATGGAATATAGCCCATATGCCACAGTAAAATGGATTCATAACTCAGGCTTATGACTTGGTGCATGAAGAGCAGGGCTCACAAGCACTCCTGAAAGTGAAAGTAGTTTGGAAAAGTGAAGTAAACACTCAAACCCCCCAGGAGTCTTGGTCCCTAGTCTGGCAAAGTATCCACTGCACTACAGTCTCTATGCCCTGGCATGGATTTAGGTGGAAAATGGTATTTTGTTACCCCCATAATTTGAAACATTATGGGGCAATACAGTCTGATAGATG
Organism: Neoceratodus forsteri; assembly: GCA_016271365.2. NCBI lineage: Eukaryota > Metazoa > Chordata > Ceratodontiformes > Ceratodontidae > Neoceratodus > Neoceratodus forsteri. The sequence goes on along the minus strand of CM028132.1, from coordinate 350,420,861 downwards.
CTGGAGAAATTGTGTAGCTCAGGGTTCCCGATTCCATATAGTAAATAGGCAGGCTAGGTGGGACAAGTGGTCCTTATCTGCCGTCAAAGTCTATGTTTCTATAGTAGTGGACTGCCCTCTGAGTAAACTATACTGGAACACAATAACTAGCCAAAGTAAAACTATCCTGAACATTTCACTAAGCCTGTCATTTGAAAACCTAATTCTGGAGCTCCCACCTGGGAGGCCAGAGTGAACCACAATAGTTATATTTTCCTTATTTTAATAGTCGCAGCTGGCAAAGCATTCACCCAGAAGTGGTTGACCCAGACCTTTCCCATGGTACTGCAGTGGATAACAATGATAAACACAGTTAGGTCCATGGAAGTTATTACTGCACAGCTCAGGCTGAAGCAAAACCAATTTCAACACTAGGTGGTTTCCATACTTTAATTACAGGGAGGACACAGAAGGGACACCTGTCCTAGATCAATTGCTGATGTAGAAATAAACTCTACTATGATCATTTTTATCATTTATCTGTTAGGGTCAGTACTAAATACCCCTATTAGACTGTATTTTCTGAAATGGTCTATTTCCTACATTGTGTTATATATAAAATGAGGCACAGGGCAAAAATTTTGTTTTAGTTCTGTTGTAACATTTTTATTTTAGATGCTGAATGAAGGACGGACTCAACATCAAAAGGACATTTACAGAACTGTGCTGCATAGCCTCCACAAAAGTAATTAAGTGGTTAGGGCACTGGTTGATTTGGTTTTCATGACCATCCATTTATGCTAAACAAGAAGCTAGATTACACCCAAGTACCAGTTTCCTTCGAATACACCTTAAAGAGGTGCAGGGACTCTATGGTATTTGTCTTAATGCTTACAACGTACACTCCATTATGCCTCTGAATATAATACAGTGTGACTCTTTTCATTTACAATAAACTTTACATGTTTAAAAATATATATATATAGATATAGATATACTCTTTATATAGATATAGATATACTCTTTATCTATCTTATATATATATATATATACTCTTTCCATATTAAATGTAGCAGTATAAGTGGATACGTGGAGGAAAGATATTTGTATGTTGGTGCACTTCCCTCTTATTTATTAAGTTTGCCGCAGCAACCCTTTCACACTTATGCTCCACTCTTGTGGGCCACTTTGCATTGGTTTAAGCCAAACAATAATTATGGGCTTAGATCAGCAAAATTAATACAGTTTTTGACTCCAAGGTACCAAACAAAATCTGGGGAAAATTCTCTATCGGTATCCTTACCACGCACCTGGGAAGCTATCAAGAAGAAATAAAAAATGGTAACCCTTCTTTCTATTTCTCATTTTAAATCTGGTATTAATTGATGTATTGTACACAGAATGTGATTGTTATAGATGAAATTATATTTAATACTGTGTTGCTCATTGAAATGTAATTTTGTAGTTGTGTATTATGTATCAAATTTGTCTTTGTATGTTGGTGTTGGATGCAATTGAAAAAGAGAGTTTACTCTCAATTTGCTTTCCAGTAAGATGATTGATGATGATGCAGACAGTGTTTAGGGCACCTTGGGACTTGTGTTTACATTTTTAACAGATGGTATGGGGAATCTAGCTCAGGAAGTTAATGGTGTGGGACAGTAGCTTAAGAAAGCCCTGTGAAGCAGGTGTGTGATTGGGGGGAGGAGCTGCCAGAAGCTTAGTACCGTCTAACAAGAGCACTATAATGAAACTCCTTTTCCCAGTATGCCCCGCCAAGCTTGTGTCCCAGTGCATGAGTGGAGTATCAGTCCTAGGCATCTGAAGGCATCTATAGATAGTCTTCAGGAGACTCTACAGGAGAAACACAAGGCCAGGGTAGGAGACAACACAATACTGTGTACAGGTATACTGAAGTAGATAGCTTAAGGTTACGGAGCTACAGTTAGTGAGCTAACAACTAAGGGATAAGAGGTAGTAGACATTAAGAAAAGGTAGCTACTGGTAGGAGGGTTGAAAAGGAGAATCAGGAGACACCCTATCTAGGGTAGGGTAACAAATACATGTCAGACAAGTAAACAAATAGGTAGAAAGTCGGGGGGTCATGTGATCGCTGCATGGAGTGAGGACGTGTTTTGCCAGTGCTCTACTCCTCGAGGTGAAATTTGACCACACAATCTAAATCATCCACCTGTATTTTACCCTCTGAATACTTTGCAAGATAGTGCAGACAAAGATAGACATGTACATTGTTCCGTAGGGCGGTAAATCGCAGTGATCGGGAGCCAGGAACGCAAAGAAACAAGTGACCTCATTGCCATCTGAAGCACCGGGACCTATATCCTTATTGGCAGTGGGGATGATGGTGCTTGGGCGCGAACTAAAAGATCAGCTCCTGGAAGCCCTCTCACCCAAATTAGAGCAGCTGGAAGCCAAAATCGATAAAAGGTTTCAGGAAATAGTAATGCAAATATCCACACAGAATGAAAAGATTACAGAGGCAGGGGAGTGAATCTCACAGATCGAGGATACACTGGGCCCACTTCCTAAAAGGGTAATGGCATTAGAGAAAGAACTAGAGCAGCAAAAGGAGGCTTTTGACTACCAAGAAAATTGTCATAGGAGGCTGAATCTGCACCTCCAGGGCCAGCCTGAGGGGAAGGAAGGCCCAAATACTGAAGAGTTTCATGCCGTGCAACTGCCCAAGTTACTAGGCCTCACACCGAAGGGAGGACACCACAAAATTGAACGGGCTCACCAAGCAGTACAGCCCACACCTGAGGAAGGCCACCCACCATGTCAGATAGTAATCTGCTATCACAATTTCCCAGACAGACAAGCAGTGATGGCTGCATACAGATGAGCTCCAGAGCTGAAAATAGATGGTGTCCAAGTATATACTGTATAGGGTAGGATCTTTCAAATAGATTGCAGAAGAAAAGATGTGCCTTTAACAATGTCATTGGCCAGTTAAAGGAATTAGAAGTGGAATGATACACGACCTACCCAGCTATCCTGCGCATCAAGCACGAGAGGGCATAGTTCAGTTTTTGGGATGTGGACAAAGCGGCCCTATTTGTGCAATCACTGAGACCTAAGGTGAGCTGAAGCTATTGAATACAAGGCTGCTGGCAAGATACGTTTGTCTGCACTATAATTTTATAAGTTAATAATAATAGAACTCTGAATTGTGCTAGTCTTATATCCATGGCACTCCAGACATTACATCATGGGTTTAGTCCATCTGATAGGCTATAGATGCACACGTGACCTAGTATCAAATTTCACAGTATACCTTGGTCCCAGGAGTCCCTGCCCTTCAGTTCTCTTGTGCATCTGATAGGCTAGCACATCAGGGGTCCCTGCCTAGAATTCAGAATAAGGTAAGGCACTAAAGTTTACCAGGTTCTAAAGCTGTATTTGTCAGAATGCTGGGATTATATGAGGAACACTAGCTCTGAGCAAATATTCTCGTCTTGCTAGAATGTAATTAAATATCTGAAGAAAGCAGTGTAAATGTTGTAACAGCACAGTGCCAGATAAATACGCTGTCCCTAGCATCAGCAGAGAATAGAAAGAATTGTTGTCTGCTAGAGAAATAGTGACCGAATTGATGTGTTAGAACTTGGTTAATGCTTGGTTAAAGCTTTGAGTTGCCGTGTTGTGGTTGAATTAGTTGGATGCTAGAATGGTGGCAAGAAGACACAGGCATCTTCAGTTTGTTTGAATCTCGTGCTCCCCGTAGCATTCATGCGGCAGTAGATGGGCCACTCGTGGGATGAGTTTCCAATCAAAAAAGCAGGAGACGTGAGGATGAATTTCAACCTGGGAAAGAGCAGGCCGTCCTAAGGACTGCGTAACCACCACCCCCTTCCTTGTATCCTCCCCAGAGGTCTACCGGGAGCCAGTCCCCATTAAGGCGGCATTCTGGAGCCTTAGATCTGGGTCGTGTCTGAGGCCCATGCGTCCCTACCCAATGGCAATCTTACCGAGTGGACAGAACTCAGGTAGCTGGTCAGGGGCCTCTCCCTGTTCACATCACCTGCTGCTTGTGAGAGCCATCAGTTTTCTCCTCATTTAAAAATTTTTTTTATTCGGAACTGGATTCAACTGCAGTCAGGGGTTGTTTATTTGGACTGGCCTGCTTCCCTCACAAGCGGAGTAGGTCAGGGCCCCGATATCCATGCTGCTAAAGAGGGGTCATGCTGTTTCAGATTGTGGGCTCACAACAAGTAGTGCAACCACGGAGACGATGCCCACTCACTTTACCCACACTGTCTGAGAAGCAGGGGCATGTTTGCAGGCCCGGCTGCCCCTTTGATCACGCCAGACTGCGTGGTATAGGGAATCCTAAGAGCCACAGTGGCCATTTTGTAAAGGGGAATGAAGGCGAGCAGCAGCCACCATTTTGTGACTTCCAGGCCTAGAAGCATGACCTATTTCCTTTCGATCACCTCTCACAGTGGATCAAAACTAGGCACAGTTTTAAACAGATCCTAGGGAACCCTTTACCACAGTGGGTTCATAGAGACCAGACTGAAATAATTGTCATTTTTAATTTTTCTCAGCTTCAATTACCTCCCCCAGTGGATCAAATTTGAACATGCCTCTACGCAGGTCCAGGCGGCTCCCCACCACAGCGGGCCCACAGAGACCAGCAAGGCAACACTGCTAACTTAATGAATAAGGGTATAAAAATGCTGAAAATGAGCAGACCCTTCAAGACCCCCTAACAAGCGGGTCGAGAAAAAGGTTGCTCCATACCTCCCAGGCCATCATGGTATACCCTGCTACATTTATCTGGCTTTCTTGCCATCTAGAGTGGTAAGGTATGAGTTTCCAGGAGGTGCTTCTGCCAGTCTTGCCTACCTGGATGCTCGTCGTATACAATTCCTAACCCAGTGTTTGTCTCCCCTTATGTCTTTCAGATGGCCAAAACTAAGAAGTACTCCACATACAGTGCCACTCTGCTGCCTCACAACTCGGGCCCTCAGTGCCCAGCCTGTCTCCATGATGACGACAACCTCTCCCTGGAGCAGTCCCCATCACTGGATCCCAGTAACCCAGGAACCAGTGGAACTACGTGGGTCAATCCAGGGGTTCTCCTCATCCAAAATCAACAGGCCACAGCAGCCATGATGGAAAGCCAGCAGAACTTCACACTGCTGATCATGGAAAAACTGGAGGCATATCCCAAAACAAGGCCCCAGTCCCAAACCCAATACTGGATCCCATCACTTCCCCTGGTGATCCCAGTGACAAGAATGCACTGGTCCTCGAGCCCACTCCCCCTCAACCGGACAATGGACAAGGGGATGAGGAAATCCCAAATGATGAAGACGAGGCCTCCGACGAGGAAGAGATGGAAGTCTCTCAGTCCATCCCTTCCCTTACCTTCAAACTCTGCTCTTTTGACCTCATTCCAGGAATCATGAAAGCCATAAAGATCACAATGGGGTTCGAGGAGGAGGCAGACAAACCAGAGTCCAAACTTGATCCAATGATCCAATGATCCAACAGAAACCTTAGAGCAAGAAGACCTTTCCAGCGTGCCCAGCCATTGACGATATATTCACCAAAGAAAGGAAATCTACTGCACCTGGGCGCATGTCAGAGAAAAGGAATCTGTATAGAATGTACCTTATCCAGGAAGACAGAGCAAACACCCGGTGTGTGGCCCCTACAATAGACCCACAGATTGCTGCCCTCAGCAAGGAAACTGTCCTGTCACGTGGAACCATCTCTCTAAAGGACCCAACTGACAAGAAAGTAGAAGACATGCTAAAGAAGCTGTTCGAAATCACAGGCATGGCAGCAAGAGTGGCCACCATGGCAGTCTATGTGGCTTGAGCACAGATTAGATGTCTGGAGGAGCTGCTAGAGAAGGTAGACCCCAAGTCAAGAGATTCTGAATTGTTAGAATGTTCCCTGGACACTGCAAAATATTTATGGGATATGGCCGTGGACACGCTTAAACTAGAGGCCAGAGCCTCAGCACTAACCAGTAGACCTAGACGGGCACTATGGTTGAAGTTATGGGAGGCTGATAATGAGTCAAAGAGTTTCCTACAAAACCTTCCACTAAAAGGGAAACATATTTGGGGAAGGCCTCCAAGAGTACCTGAAGCAAAAGGAGGAGGGAAAGGATCTGGGAAAGAACAACAACTCATCCACGTACCTGCCATCGGGCAGACATCGCTTTTGGGGGAACAGCAGGTTTCATCAAGGCCGGAGGCAAAACCAGTATAGTCGGCCCAACTCCTTTCGAGGCAGAGGAGCCACCACAGCAACCCGAATCATGGTGCCTTCAATGCCAACTATACCTCCTAATCATTCTCCTCATTCAGAGGAAGAAACAACAAGTTCAGAGGCATAGGAGGCAGATGTAAAACCCAATGACTATCAGAACATAGATCCACCAATGCCCACTTGGAGGAAAAGAAGATACTACCCCACAGTGGGAAAGAGACTCTCGCTGTTCCAAGACCATTGGGAGGACACTACCACGGACAAGTGGGCACTGGAGGGAGTATCCAAAGGGTACACAATAGAGTTTACACAGCGACCACACAAAGACAGATTCGTACAATCCCCAATATCCAGGAGAAGGGCATCTGCCCACCAGGTGCAGCAGATCTTACTGGACCTAATTCTGAACAGCGCCATTCAGACTGTCCCCAAACAAGATCAAGGAAAAGGGATTTACTCTATCTTTTTCCTGGTTCCCAAAAAGACAGGGGAACTACGTTCTATCTTGGGCCTGAAGTACCTGAGCAAGTTTGTTCATACTCATAAATTCAAGATGAAGACTCTCCGATCAACCCTCAGAAGTGTCAGAATCAGGGATTGCCTAACCTTGATCGACCTAAAAGACGCCTACTTCCATATTCCCGTGCGACCAAGCCAGCAGCAGTACCTGCATTTTCAAGTACTGGGCCAGCATTTTTAGTATCAGGCACTACCTTTCAGGCTAGACTCTGCACCAAGAACCTTCACAAAGGTATCTATTGTCTTGGCAGCCTGTCTAAGGGAAAGAGGGGTGGACATCATCCCTTATCTGGATGACTGACTGATACAGGCCAGGTCCAAGTATCAGGTGCAGAGGAATACCCTGCTGGTGCTGCAAACCTTGGAAGAGCATGGGTGGGCAGTCAACCATGATAAAAGCTCACTGATACCAGCCTACAGCTGGAACACCTAGGGGTGGAAATAAACATGGCCACAGGGGTAGCAAGACCATCAAGGAAGCATATAGACAACATGGTGGTTCTGGTACAGGGCATAAAATCCTGCCAGCCACCCACCATCAGACAAATAGCACAGGTGCTAGGGTGCATGGCCTATTCATAGGCCTGGTCCTATGGGCCAGGTGGAACATGAGGCCACTGCAAACTTACCTGTTGACTCAGGGCTCCACAGCCGAGGAGAACCTAGGAATCAAGGTCACTCTACCACAGGAGGTAAGACACTCTTTTACTTGGTGGATAAACAGACACAACCTCCGATGGGGTGCATCTCTGGAATTGACATACAAGGTCACAATACAGATGGATGCCAGCCTCACAGGGTGGAGAGCATGCCAAGACTCCTAGTCAGCACAAGGCCGGTGGACACGCTCGGAAACCAGACTCTCTATCAATGTGTTAGAGATGAGAGCAGTGTTCTCTGCACTGAAAGCCTTCAAAGAAACCATACTGGAATGCAATGTCCTCATACGATCGGACAATCAGGTCACTGTGGCCTACCTGTCCAAACAAAGGGGCAGGAGAAGTTGGGTCATGCTGACCGAGGTGACAAAGGTGTTATCCTGGGCACAGGTCCCTTTGAAACACATCAGGGCCATCCACCTAGCAGGCAAACTGAACATCAGGGTGGACTGGCTAAACTGACAGCAGGTCCACCCCGGGGAGTGGCAACTACACCCGGAGGTCTTCCAGATGATTCATACTATGTGGGGGGCCCATCACCATGGACCTCGTGGCCACAGGAGCAAACCATCAAGTGAAAGACTTCTTCTCAAGGTACAGGGAAAGAAAGGCCAGTGGGGTTGATGCCTTGTATCAAGACTGGACTCAAAACAGAGCGTATGTCTTTCTCCCGATCCCTCTGATTCCCCAGGTCCTAGCCAAGATCATAGAGTCTCAGAGGGTCATCTTTCTAGTGGTGCCATACTGGCCACTGAGAGCCTGGTTCTCCATGGCAATGGCCATGACTTTGGACAGGTGGAGGCCACCCTGCAGAGTGAACCTGCTACTACAGGGTCCAATGGCCCATCTGGCACCAGAGTCCTTAAGGTTGTCGGCCTGGCTCCTAAGAGGCAGACATTGCTAAGAGCAGGGTATCATAACGCTGTCATTTCCTCCATGCTGCAGTCTAGGAGGTCCTCCACCACATCCACATACGGCCAACAGTGGAACATCTTTTCCACGTGGTGCCGCGCTAAGTGCATGGATCCTAACACAGCAGACATGTCCACCATTCTCCTATTACTACAACAGGGAATGGAAAAAGGGATATCCCATTCATCCCTAAGGGTACAACTCTCTGGTATAGGGGCAGCTTTAGGGCCGGTGAGACTACACAGCCCGCGGTCCCACCCAGACACAGTTAAATTCATGAGAGCTGTCAAAATGATGAGGCCTCGAACCAGACCATCCGTGTCACCCTAGGACCTCACACTGGTTCTAGATGCCCTGGCCTTGTCCCCATTTGAGCCAATACAGGACACCCAATTGTACTGGATGGGGTCAAAGACCTGTTTCCTCATAGCCATCTGCTCAGCCCGCAGGGTGGGGGAGCGTGGAGCATTATCACGTAAAGAACCCTACATGATCTTTACTCCCGAAGGAGTATCTCTGAAAACAGTTCCCACCTTCATTCTAAAAGTGGCTTCCCTGTGTCACAAGGAACAGACACTGGAATTTCTAACTCTGTTTGTACAAAAGGAGCCTGGGGTCAATCTTATTCCACACCACCTTGATGTAAGAGCTACACTGGCCACGTGCATTACCAGAACTCAGACCCTAAGAAAAACTGAAAGAATCTTCATCATTGCAAAGGGACATAGAAAGGGCATGGTGGCTTCAAGGACAATTCCCAGTTGGCTAAAGAGGACAGTTCAAGAAACATATAAATTCAAGGATGCCTCACCAGCAGAGGGTATCAAGGCTCATTCAACCAGGGTGGTAGCCATGTCCTGGGCAGAGAGGGCTAATGTCTAATCCAAGGATATCTGCCAGGCAGCAACCTGGACGTCCATTCATACCTTTGCTAGACATTACAGATTGGAGACCCTGTATAAACAAAGGGCTTCCTTTGACACCAGGGTCCTCTCAGCAGCCACACAGCATGCCCATTCTTAGTCGCGCTGTCATGCCCTGATGTGAAGGATACTGCTGATTAATTACCCATGATGTAATTCTGGAGTGCCATGGATACACGACTAACACAATGGGTGTTTACTCATGTGGTAAAGATGATAGTGTTAGTCGGTATCCATGCCACTCCAGGGCCATCCCATCAGAGCAAACAGAGGGGTAAGACCATGTATGGAACTACCGAGCCCGAATATGTTGGGCATGAGGAAAACATACTGAAGCCTAGACATTAGGACTACCCAAAACAGTTGATGGAACTGGACATATGATGTGGGTAGATATATATATCTGTGTATGGACACTCACCTAGGGTGACCTCGAAGTCAAGATCATATTTTTGTCAGACATACTAGATGGCTGAGCACTAGAATTGTAACAATAGGAAATAAACCCGTATGGTACCATTGACTTCTCTCTTACATCATTCTTCTCTTGAGTATAGTGCATAGATATAGTACATGTTGTTTACAGACTCACCTTGTTTCAGCTTTGGAAAAATTGAACTGAAGGGCAGGGACTACTGGGACCAAGGTATACTGTGAAATTTGATACTAGGTTACGTGTGCACCTATAGCCTATCAGGTGGGCTAAAACCCATGATGTAATGTCTGGAGTGCCATGGATACCAACTAACACAATCACCTTTACCAGGTGAGTAAACACCCAATCCTGATGTGGTTTTGTCATCTGGGCCCTGCTCTCACCCTCCGCTATGTGCAACTCCCCTCCAGTGACTTTGCTATGCCCCATGCAATTGGGATCAGTGCTGTCCTGTTCTTCATGGTTCCTGAATGTCCCCACGCCAAGTGACAAATTCTTGCTCCCCGATTATAGAGGTTCCAATGCAAGGACAGCATGATTACTCAGCCATCACTACGATCGGTCACTGACTTTGGCAGCGAGCTCCTGAAATATACTGCTCAAAATCAGGAACATGAGATTAATTTTTAGATGGGGGCAAGAGGAGGAAGACATGAGCCATGCAGGATGGAGGTGCGGTGACTGTACAATGGTTGCATTTTCTCCCAGGGAGCTTAGGTAGGCCCAGGGGTTAGGAGAGAGGGGTGAAGCATGTATAATTTAGTTGGCACCGCCCTTCTCTTCGCCCCCAACAATGGATCGCCTTTTCCCTGCTGGATGCCTTACTGCAGAGACTATGCTATGTTAAGACTTTGAGAATTAAGGTTTGGCATGTCTGCGAGGGGGGAAGAGGGATGGGGCATGGGGGGTGATGGGGATATGATGATGTGCCTAGAATTTGGGTGTGGGGGGCTATGGATGATGACCACGAATAAAGTAATTTGACTATTGCAATGCACTCTATCTAGGGCTTCCTGGGATTGATATCCGCCACTTGCAGCTAGTGCAGAATGCTGCAGTCAGGCTCTTGACGGGTATAGGAGGCAGTATAGTGCAGTGGACTAAGGCTCTGAGCTGCAAATCTGGAGACCTGGGTTTGAATCCCACAGTCCCCACTTGCATATTGTGTGACCCTGAGCAAGTCACTTAACTTCCTTGTGCTCCCAGGTCACACCTGTAAACAAGCTTGAGCTTAGTATGTCTCTCCTGGTTAAACAAACAAAAAACAACAATAAAAACAAAACATCAAGGCCATGCATATTACATCTGTGCTGCGTGGACTGCACTGGCTGCCTGTTCAGTGGTGGATCACCTATAAGGTTGGCTTGCTAACCTTTAAAGGCCAACATGAACAGGGACCCGACTACCTGAAAGATCTTCTGACTCTCTACTTCCCCCTTGGTCCTCTCCAATCCACTGACAAAGGAGTCATAGAGATTCCCAGGGTTTTTTGAAAAACTTCTGGCGTTCCTGCTTTTTCCTTTTGCAGCACCAACCCTGTGGAATTCTCTACCTCGTCAGTTAAGAGAGTGCCTGACCATCAACAGTTTTAAATCTATGTTGAAAACATATTTATCTACTGTACTTAAGCCTTCCCTGATTGTTCTTAATTAATTTTGTATTTATTGTTTTACTGAAAATTTATGGTGTGACTGTATATTTTAAATATGTTCAATGCCTTGGTTTTGGAAAGGTGCTGTAAAAATGAAGTTTTACTTACTTATTTACTAAGATTTATGGAAGCGATAGGATAGGGGCTGACTTGGTGGACTTTGTGGGTGGGTGGGTAAGAGCGATCCTCCTAGAGTCCTGCTGAGTAGCTTAAATCTGAAGGGTGGAATATTTACATACATGCTGTGGAGCTGTGAGTTTAAACCAAGAGCAGAAAACCTAGCTGTAGTCTCTAGACTGTGTTTGTTTTTTTGGATTGATATTGTTTGTTATACTCAAGGATGGGGTGGAGGTCCCATGTCTACAAAAATGGGGTGGGAAATCCTGAAGAGAGTGATTTTGTTTAAGATTTTACTAAAACCCCTTTGTGACTTTGGAGGGATGGGGAGGGATATGTTAAATGTGTTGTTTGGATTGTGTTTTAAGAAATGTTCTGTTTTTGTTGTGTGTTATGATGTTTTTACTGCGTCCACAAAGAAATGTCTACTGCACTCAAAGATTGATTTGGGTTGCTCTAATGGTAGCTGCTCTGCTTCACCTCCTAGGCACCCTTTGCAGAAATTAGTGCAAATAGTAATATGGCATTACATAAGGGTACAGTAGTCCTGTCCTGGAATTTGCGAGGCTTTTCGTCCCCTATTAAACCTATGTGCATCTTAACTGCCCTACAGAAGCAAAATACGGAGGTGGCTCTCTTACAAGAGACCCATTTGCCCCATAAGGAACATAAAAAACTGGTCTGACCTTGGGTGGTGATCTGTTATGCCTCTTCCTACAAGTCGCATAAGTGGGGAGTTGCTATTTTAATACACAAGAAGCTCCCATTCCAGGTTACCAGGGTGGTGGCTGACCCTAAGGAGGGAAGATAGATCTTTGTGGAGGGGGTCCCTATTGGAAGAGGAGGTAACTTTTGGTAGCGTCTACGCTCTGGCTATACTGGATCCCTCCTTTTACCAGACCATTACAGATCTTTTGGTTAGGGAGCAGTTCAGGGGTCTGATAATGGGAGGAGATTTTTACTGCAGTCCAGACCCAAAGATGGACCATTCAGAAGGGAAAGGAAGGGGAGAAGGGTGTATGAAAAAATAGAGGGGGAATCTAGTGGACCGTAACCTGGTAGACACATGGAGGTCTGTTAAGCCTACTGCTAGGAAAATATACTTTCTTTTCAAACTTTCACAAAACTTGGTCTAGGATAGATCATGTATACACAGACACATGGTGGTATGCCAAGTTGTTGGATATTAAACATGGGCCAATACATATTTTGGACCATTCAATGGTTAAAACGACCTTCCGAATAGAGGAGAAAAGCAGCAGAGGTGGTTTCTGGAGATTTCCCACATACCTTTTAGGGCATAAAGAATTTAAAGAGCACCTGATCAGTTGAAACTATATAAAGAACTTAATAGGGAGTGTTCCCCCTCTACACAAACATTTTGGGATGCAGGGAATGCCTAAGTTAGAGGTTATGTAGCTAAGTATAAAAAGGATAAGATGCAACAACAGGAGAGACTTCACAGCATAATTCAAGATTTGGAGCATAGAGCAGGTAGAGAGGATGATGCCACTATTCTGCAACAGCTCTCTCTGGCCAGGGAAACCCTTAACACTCTCCTATCAGAGCAAGCCTGCAAACAGTGGGTCTACATCAGGCATACATTTTATGAGTGGGTAACAAACCCAGCCCCTTATTGGCCAAACCCACTAAAGGTAAAAGGGGACCAACACATATTTTGGGATAAAAGATTCAAAGGAAGGGTGGTCAGAGACTCTGAGGGTATTCGGGAAATATTTTGCCAATACTACTGGACCCTGTACAGAGCTGAATGCCAGGGCAAGCTCCCTGATGCCAGGGACTTTTTGGGAGGAATCACCCTTCCATGGCTCTCAGATCAGCAGAGGGAAACTTTGGGACAGAAGATATCCTGAGAAGAAATCAAAGCTGCGATCCATGGACTAAAAGCAGCTAAGGCCTATGGACCTGATGGTCTCCCAACCGAATATTACAAAGCAGTGTTTGAAGAAGTAGTAGAGCCATTATGAGAAGTTTTTAGGGAGGTGTGGGGAGGGAGGGCACTCCAGAACACCCATGGGAAAGCTGTTACTGTATATGTATTGTCCCAAAGTCTGGGAAGGACCCACAGGAGTGTGCCTCTTACCGGCCAGTTTCCCTACTCAACTGTGATGCAAAGATTTATGCCAAAATTTTGGCTACTCGGCTTGAGGGTTTGCTCCCAGAGTTGATTCACCCAGACCAGATGGGTTTCATTCAAGGTAGACACTCCTATCACAATCTTAGAAAGGTCCTTAACATAGTGTGGTGCTCCTCTCAGCATCCTGGGTGCACAGCTGTGCTCTCCATGGACACCAAGAAGGCATTTGACCATATAGAATGGAACTCCTTATTTGAGACCCTTGGGAGGTTTGGTCTGGGTGATAACCTCATGAGGTTGGTTAAAGCCTTATATGGTTGTCCCCCGGGCATTGATTTTAGGTAATAGGACAATATCTTTTTTTTTTTTTTATATATATATTCTACTTTTTTGCCCCTCACCTGCCGCCGGTGTTTCTGCCCTAGTCACGGCGTTCCCTTGGCTTCCACCTCCTACTAAGCCCATTCATGCTCCCCCGGTTACCCCTGGCTTATCCCCCAGGGGGCAGGGTCACGGCACTGTGGAGGCACCAGTACCGCGATACCGGTATCTATTGGGAGAGCTGGGACCAGGAGGCTAATCAAAGCCTAGAGATAGGGCTTCATCTAGGTGGCAGGCTTGGAGGATTTTTGTCCCCTGTAAGCTGAGTCAGAGACATGCAATGATGCCAGCGTCTGTCCCATCCCAGAAATACTCAACCTTGCATCGGTCCAGTGCGACAAACCCAGCCTCCACCAGGTGTCGCTCTTGTGCCAAGTGCATAGCCCCCCGAAGAAGGAGAGCAGTCCTAGGGATGCTCAATCCTTCTCCCCCCGGCCTGCCCTCTGATGACCCAGATCCGTTCCTGAACCCGGGTCACCGGCGGCGTCACAAGTGGAAATCCAACCGCTGCGCTGGCAGGTCAGCTACAATGGGACATTGTCTGAGTGGTTCCCACTGTTTAGAGGAACACACCAGGGGTATCCCCTCTCCCTGCTATTATCTGTGTTAGCAATAGAACCCCTTGCGATTAGTATTAGGAACAATCCCAATATTTGGGGCATTCTGGGCAAAAGTGGGAGGAAACACAAAGTAACATTATATGCAGACAATATGATCCTATATGTGCATAATTCTGCCACTTCGATGCCTCCACTCTTGACTCTGATTTCCCAGTTCACCAGCTTTTCAGGGTATAAACTCAACCTAGACAAATCAGAGATCATGTTTTTGGAACAGGAGTTGGGGGCTGTGGGTGCTCAAGGCTGGGGACTCTGAAGGGTAGAAGACTCCTTTAAATACCTATGTGTTAACATAGGAAGGGACATCTTCTCCCTTTATCACCTTAATTGCACCCCTATGGTAACAGGCCTACTGAAGGAGAAGAGAAGATGGAGGGCTTTACCCATATCCAGGATAGGAAGGATAAACCTTATAAAAATGAATATCTTGCCCCAGGTACTTTATTTACATCAGATGTTGCCAGTGGGACTACATAAAAAGGATGTCAAGAGACTGTAAACGGCCTTTAGTGGGTTTATTTGGCAGGGAAGGAGACCTCGGGCAAGCCTGGCAAGAATGAAGGCATCTGTTAATAGAGGAGGTCTAAATTTTCCTGGCATTAGAACCTACTTTTTAGCCTCCCAGGTTAGGTATATAAAAGATTGGATGTATTGCACAGGAGAGGCTGAATGGCTGGACCTCGAGGAGGAGGGTTGCCCAGGGCACCTGTTGGAATATTTAGCCAATACAGGATGCCGGGCATACTTAGCTCTGGGTCCACCCAGTCCAATGGTGGTGGGGTTGCTAGACAGCTGGGCACAGATTAAAAACTATTGCTGGCACAGGAAGCTGAAAAGTACCTGCTTCCAGTTGCTAGAAACCCTTTTTTCCTCCGGAGTCTTGAGGATCCTACCTTTAAAGAATGGGAAAATAAGGGTATTAGCTATTTAGGGGACTTGAGACTGAGAGGGACATTATATACCTTTGAAGACCTAAAGCAAGGTTTAGATCTGCCAGCTAAGCATCTATTTAGATACTTTCAAATTCAGAAATACATCCAGCATTTGGATAGGTAGGATACCCCAAGGGCCTCCTTAGAGATAATAGAAAACCTGATATATAGGGCTCAAAAGGACCCTTGCAGAGTTATCAGAAATGCAACATATATGCTATGCCAGACCTTGCTGAATATGACACGCAAAACTCGGGGTCTGTGGGAAAGGGACCTGGGGGTGTCCATATCGGAGGACAGTTGGGGTACAATACTAGAATTGCATAAGGGCCTCCTGGTCTGTAATAGATATAAAGAAGCCACTTACAAGTTTGTGCATCAGCTATATTATCCCCCAGAAGTAGTCCATAAATTTAACCCAGTGGTGCCCTCCACCTGTGGAAGGTGTGGGTCTAGCGTGGGTACATAAATCCACTGTTTTGGGGATTGTCCCATATTGTAGGACTTCTGGATAAAAGCTGCACTGGAGCTGGGAACCGTTCTGAGCTATTAACTCCCAGTGCCTCCCCAAGTTTTACTCTTTGGGGTTGAGGATGGGGTCAAGATGGATCAGCACCCTTTAAGAGATGGGTTAGAGTCCTATTGTTAATAGCCCAGCAGTGTACTTTAAACACATGGGTATCTGGAGACAAGCTAACAACTCATCACTGGTATACACTGGCACTCAGGATTCTGGCCCTAGAGAGGTTATCATATATAGTGAATGATAGAGTTGACAGGTTCCTGAATTAGTGGGCACCTTTTCTGAATATGCTTAATCCTGGGGAGCAACAACTACTCCAACTGGACCTCTGAGGTGTACACTGCTGGCCTGGAGAAAGAGAGAGAGAGAGTCATTATACCAGAATGTCCCGATCCACTTGCACCCGAAAAGTATAAGGGAATAGATGGCCTAAAAAGGAAATGAGGGGCATGGGAAAGGAATGAACTCACTAATAGCCCGGCTTGCAATTCTGTATTTGATAGAGTGTAGTAATAAAGCTATAGGATAACATGTAGTGTAACAGGACTTTTTTATTGTAAATGCCCCTAGATGTCTGTAAGAACCATTTTATTGCACTATGGAATGAAATTACATGTATACTACTATTATTCTATTATAGTTTGGACCCGATTGTATATAGTTTGCATGAATTGTCTGTTAAATGTAACTGTTTTATGTGTTTTAAAATCTTATAAAAATAACTTACAAAAAAAAAATAGGTAGCAAATCAATGGACATAGAAAGATGGCAGTAAAGTACAAGGAAGGTTCAACAGACAAGAAGCTTAAGGAAGAAAAGAGTGTGGGAATGGTGTAGTGTAATGGATGTCAAGCCTCAGTCTTTCAGGACACATTCTGGAGACTGAGGTGCTGACTGATTTGCCCTCACCTCTCTGGGTTGAGGGAAGATGTTGCTGTACTCTTAGCTGAACTTGCAAGGGTGCAGAGAACCTTCTGCCATACCCAGGGGCCACCAAGTCTGCCACAGCTCCCCCCATAGGATATCTAGGCAGAGGCAGAGTGGTTGGACCTAGGTGGGCTCTCCGAGGGTGGGGTGGCTGTAAGAGTACTCACTCCTCAGCCTGTACCACTGCCCAGTTCATTCACCATACTAGAGGGATGGGACAGCTTGTGAGAAGATACCCACAGCAATGAGTAGGGAGAATGTGGTGTCCTCAGAAGGGAGGCCCCAAGGAGGGAGGGAGGAAGAGGTCCCCAGCTGAGGAGGAAGCAGCTGGTGGTGGAGGACTCTGTCATTAGGGGGATAAGCTTTGGAGCCATGAGTGGAAGGGAGAGGGAGATGAAATGACTCCCTGGTGCTTTGGCTTGGAGGGATAGAGAAGAGATCCAGAGGATCATTAAGGTATCAGGAATTGAAGGGAGCTAGATGTTATTGTCCACCTGGGGAGAAATGACTTGGCAAGGGACAGAGTAGGGGTAGTACAGGATTATTTCAGGGAGCTGGGGAGGGGCCTGAGGGAAGTAGTAAGTATGGTGGCATTTGCTGAGGTATTACCTGTGTATAGCTAGGTAGAAGAAACAGCACTCCGCACCAAGGCTTTTAACAATTGATTGAAGGCATGGTACATGGAGGAGGGCTTTGGCTACCTTTGGGACTGGGGGGGGGGGTAGCCTGGGAGAATATGTCATTTATAGGGTAGACAGCCTGCAACCTTCCAGGAGGGGAACCACAGTCCTTATTGGGAGGTTAAAATGCTACTTGGATGAATATTTAAACTAGTTGAGGGGAGGCTGTAATAACAAGAGAGGCAAATATTGCCTACCCCAAATGATGAAGTAACAAAGAGGGAATGCACAAGCAAAGGAAGTTTCCCCAGGACAGGGGCACAAGAAGATAAGGGTGGGGACAAGGCAGAGGACAATGGGGTATAAATCAGGAAAGCAAGAAGAATAGAGTAGAGGAGACAGACAATGGAGGGTAACAAGGGAAGATGAGGGGTCAGTGGGAGCTTCAAGGAAAAATACAGGTAGGGGGAGAAAACAGTAAGGCAGGCAGCAAGGGTGTAAGGTATGGAGAGCCATATTCAGTAATGCAAGGAGTCTGGGTAGTAAAATTCTGGACCTGGAAGCCATCATGAAGGAAGGTAACTTGGATTTGGTGGCCATAACTAATTCATGGTGCACTGACAGACATGACTGGGATACGGCCATACCAGGCTACTCTCTGTTCAGAAGAGACAGGGAAGGGAAGGAAAGAGGGGGGGAGGAGGGGTTGTACACTTTCTGAGGGTGGGAATCAAGGCTAAGAAGTATAGAGGCACCCCTTAGGAAAAGGAAGGACTGGAGGTGCTGAGGGTCATCTGGGAGACAGGAGCTGGTGCCACTATCCATACAAGGCTGGTATAAAGACCTCCAGCATAGGAAAGGAGTTGGATAAGAAACTTGGAGAAGACATCATCAGTATGGCAAATAACAGGGAGTTGCCTCTAGTTGATGACTTCAATCTGCCGGATAGGGACTGGAGCCTCCCAGCTGCAGCTTTGGTAAGAAGCAGGGCCATCCTTGACTACCCTGCTAGTCAATGAACCCACTAAGGATGAGGCAGTGTTGGATACTGTGCTTACAAACAGGGACAGCACTGCAGACATCACAGTGGGCAGTCACCTAAGTACCACTGATCACCACTCAAATGGGTTTAACATTAAGACAAGAGCAGAGGCAAACTATATGAGGACAAGGGTCCTGGATTTAGGAGGGTGAGTTTTAAAGAAATGTGAGACTGCCTCAGGAACTGCCTAGTGGGGAGGGGGGGAATTGCCAGGGAGGGTTTAGAGGAACAGTGGGGAAAAGGGAGTGAGTAAACACAAAAGGAAAAAGACCGTTATGGTACTCTAGGGAAGTGACCATGGTGATGAAGGGAAAAAAAGGAGGCATTTAGGAGGTACAAGGAAATGCAGAGGGAAGAAGACAGGGAGGTGTACCAGATAAAACAAAGGGAACCAGGTAAGGCAGTAAGGGAGTGCAAAGGTGCAGACAGAGAAAAGTATAGCCGGGGGGAAGCTAAAGGGGATGACTTTCTGCAAGTACAAAAGTTAGAAGGGTAATGATTGGAGGGGAGGTCTCATCTCCGATGGAGGTCATAAGTGGGGTCCCACAGGGATCAGCCCTTTGGTCACTCCTGTTTAACATCTACATATCTGATATCAAGGAAGGTATCGGGTGTGAAATGAGTCTCTTTGCAGACGACCCTAAGCTGGGGGCAGTGGTGGAGGGGGAGGAGGGGAGATAGGCCCTGCAAGAGGACCTGGATACTCTGGATAGGTGGTCCTGCACCTGGAAATTGAAATTTAACTCCTCCAAGTGCAAGGTGCTACACCTGGGGGGAAACCCCAATTATGTGTACACCCTGGGGGGGGGATGAGTTGCAGGCCATGGCAGGGGAAAGAGACCTAGGAGTCTTGATGGATATTAACATGAACGACTAGGGGAGCTCAACCTGTTCTTGCTGGAGAAGAGAAGGGGGGACAGGACTGAGGTCTTCAAGTACCTCAGGGGAGTAAATAAGGTAAGCTGAGATAGGATCTTTTGACTGAAAGAGGGTGGACTCACCAGAGGACACAGTTGGAAGATCGAGGGTGGTAGGATTAGTGGAGAAATGAGAAGGAGGAGGAGGAGGAGGTACTTCACTGAGAGAGTCATGGAACTGTGGAATGCGCTGCCCGGGGAGCTGGTATAGACAGCTACAAGGGAGGGATTCAAGAGAGGGTGGGACAGGTATAGGCAAGGGGTGAAGCAGAGGCTGGTTGCCTGGGGGGGGCAGGACTGGGGGATGGAGTAACAGTGGAAAGAGACAGATAAAGGGCTACTGTACCCAATCAGGGTGCTGAAGCGTGAGCAGACTTGATAGACCAACAGGCCTACTCTGCTGGCATCTAGTATGTTAGTGAGAAAAGTAAGGGGAAGGACAGTAAGGATAAAGAAGACAACAGAGAGAGACGGTGCAGAAGGGGTCCAAGAAAAAGCAGACATCCTGAACAGGTACTTCCACTCAGGCTTCACGACTGGGGGGAGGTGGACCAGCAGGGAAACACAAGAACAAAGGGGGCCGGGGTTAGGCAGGCTCAAGTCCATTTTCAGAAGAAAGAGTCTTGAAGGGACTTACTGCCCTGAAAGTGGATAAGGCTATGGGACTGGATGGGATACACCCAAGGGTACTAAAAGAGCTCAGAGAGGTGTTGGCTGCCCCACTGATAGTGTTATTCAACAGGTCACTGGAATCAGGCATGGTTATGGAGGACTGGAGGAGAGCAGATGTGGTTCCTCTACATAAGAATGGCAGCAAAGTAGAGGCTAGCAACTGTAGGCTAGTTAGCCTCACCTCAGTGGTGGGGAAATTAATGAAAAGACTGATAAAGGAAAGGTTAGCAGAGTACAGTATCTTAAATGCAATGGACTACAAGACAAAAGATAGCATGGATTTATGGGGGAAGGGGTTGAGCGTTCAAGGTCATGCCAGCCTAGCCTGATTGATTTCTTTGATTAGGTGACCAGGAAAATAGATTTGGGGGACAGTGGATGTGGCCTATCTAGACTTTAACAAGGCCCTGAAATGTGGTGATGCACAGAAAACTGATTAAGAAATTGAACAGTCATGGGGTGAGATCCAAAGTGGTAAATTGGGTTAGAAACTGGTTAGTGGATAGGTGACAGAAGATGATGGTTAAGGACACTCACCCTGATGATGGAAGACTGACCAGCTGGGTGCTGCAGGGCTCAGTACTGGGACCGGTCCTATTTAATGTCTTCATAAGTGACATTGCAGATGAACTGGAAGGGAAAGTATGTCTTTTTGCAGATGATACCAAAATCTATAATAGAGTAGACAATCAGGAAGGAGCAGAAAGAAAGCACAGGAATCTTGGGGAAACTAAAGGAGAGGGTCAAGAACATGGCAATTGGGGTTCAATGCAAAAAGTGCAAAACCATATGCTAAGGGACTACGAACCCAAAAAACAAGTATTGGATTGTTGAGGTACTGTCGGTCACTAAGCAGGAAAGGGACCTTGGGATTTTCATATCTGATGACCTCAAAGAGGCAGGGCAGTGTGACAAATCAGTGGGTGAGATCCCACCTGGAGTATTGTGTCCAGTTGTGAAGACTGCACCTTAGAAAGGGTGGAGGCAGCCCAGAGGAGGGCAATTAAAATGGTGCTGGGGTTGCACCAAAAGCCCTATGAGGAGACACTGAGGGATCTCAATATGTACACTCGAGAGGAAAGAAGAGGAAAGGAGAGGAGAGGAGACATGATGGAGACCTACAAGGGATCGAAGGGATGAACAGAGTGCTGGAAGGGAATCTATTTCGAATGAAGAAGAGCACCAGGACCAGACAGCATGCAACAAACCTGGAGTGGGGACATTCAAGAGGAATGCAGGGAAGTACTACTTCACTGAAAGAGTTGTAGATGCCTGGAATAGACTGCCAGTGGAAGTGGTGGAGGGGAAAACAGTAGGGGGCTTCAAGCAAGCATGGGATAGACATAAGGGAATACTAGTAAATAGGATAGGAGGAGGGAGGGTCACCAGAGACCAGTAAAGGTCTGTGGCGACAGACTAGGCAGGGACCATCTGGGCAGACTGGGTGGACCAAGTGGTCCTTTCTGCTTAAATAATTCTATTTCTGTGTTTCTTGGGGCTGAAGTTGGAAGTGCATGGTCATGGATTCCTGCTACACCTGTGGCCTCCAGGCTGCTGATGGGCTGTGCTACCCTTGCCAGAGTTGACTGGATTAGATTAGCATAACAGGCTGCTCCCTGTTATCTTTCTTGCTGTGGTATTGTCATGACTGGTGTTCACATAATGCTAACTGCCATATCTGCATGCCCTTATCTGGTGGGGTCAAGGGGCATGGGGGGGATGACTGATGGATGGTGAACTGCAGCTCACATCCTAATGTGACACTACCCACATCCCTGCAGGCTCAGTCATGTCCTACTCCTTGATCTTGCAAACAAAAGGTGCAGACGACAGGTACAGGTATGCAGTTTTGCAGTCTGGATGCAACATATTTCCATATAGTTGTTTACCCTATGTTAATAGGGCCCTCAGTTGATTACAACACTGAATTATGGTGTGTGGGCAACATATTAAAATAATTAGTGAAAAATAAATACAAATTTAACACATAATACAGTAAATTCACTGTGTTTTAAACCTTTTGGGGGTATCAAACTTATATCAACATAGAGAACTTTTCCGGGTTTGAGGGTTGTAGTTCTAAGAGGTTCACACAAGCCTAGTTAAACCCTGACCATAAAAGATGAAAAGCAAGAATAGACATTACAGATGTTTCACAAGACCATGTTGCTACAGTTTTAGAGAATGTGGCACCATTTTTGTGCTTTCAAGTTCTGAAAAGGCACCTGAAGTGCAAAAAAAGTGATAGTTTCAGCCCAATGGCGATGAGGGTTGAGGTGCTGGACACCACACCATGCACTATGCCAGCGACTCGGGTTCAGGAATGAGCCTCGGCCATCAGGGTTCAGCTGGGGGGGAAGGCAGGAGCTGGACTGAGTAGCCTAATGGTAGCTCTCCTCTCCTGGGGAGGGTTTCTGGAACTGCTTTGCTAGGAAGCAGTATGGGGTAGGGGAGGGCGCTGTTAGGCACTGGACAGAAGCCATGCCCTCAGTGCAGCTTACCACCTGGGCTATGGCCTTTCACGCTGGCATCCTCTGGGGGATAGAGACTTAGGCATCGCTACCTCAGTAACTATGATAAAAAAATCCCTAGCCTCACAGCCGTGCTATAAGATCCCTGTAAGGGGGGGACAGAGCATAAGAATGGTCAATCTGCCGACACCTAGCCCTCACCAGCAGTAGGGGGAAAAAAATGCCCCCATAAAAAAATTAGTGACAGTTTCACTATGGGGTGCTTTTTCTCTACCTCTTCAATAATTATGATTACTTTTGTCTTTATAGATAATTCCCGAAGAAGACATAATGGTTAAACCATTGATTCTAACTTTAATTTCAGCGTGTATTTAATTGAACCCTTTCATTTTTTATTTGTAGCTCATGGCCAATGCAGCTTTATGTTTTGTTATTTTATTTTGTATGCCTTCAACTTTTAAACTACAAAACTAATTTTAAGAAATTACATGGGTCTGTAGTGACTGACACTAGCTAATTCTGTACCAAATTCTCCAACTGCCCACTGAAGGCTTAACATTCAAAAGATCACAGGATTTTCTATGGCAAGGCATGATCAGTGATTACAAGGGGGTAAAGCTGGACAGAGAAAGTTCATAGCACTGTCAGTTTTCCTTACTGAACTCATTGACTTGTTTTCTGTTGTAAGGTTGAATCCTTATTTAGTGTTAAAAGATGCTCTTTCATTTTGCCTCACAGAATGTACATTACTCAGCGCAGCACTTCCCTGCGCCTCTGCCTATTGTTCACCATGACGTACCCCTTGGTCTGTTCTATCAAGCTACACTCTTTCATCGGCTGTGCTGTTCGGGAATTCACCTTCATTGCAAAAAAACCAGGCTGCAAGAGCATCCGAGTGAAAACTGATGCCTGCTGGGGACGCTGCGAGACATGGGAGGTGGGTAACTC
Source organism: Neoceratodus forsteri (assembly GCA_016271365.2). Taxonomy (NCBI): domain Eukaryota; kingdom Metazoa; phylum Chordata; order Ceratodontiformes; family Ceratodontidae; genus Neoceratodus; species Neoceratodus forsteri. Next base: position 350,397,265 of record CM028132.1, on the reverse strand, counting down.
TGAGTTAAACAAAATTGTTACAGATAAAAAGCTCTTTTTTCTACCCCTCCAAATGAACCACTGCAGTGCTTTCTGCTGTTATCGTCACCAAAATCTTTTTATTATTTCAACCCTGGTCCCAAACTTACCCTGAATTGTTTTTTATGATTGCATAATGAGCACAGAACTCATAAATACATATTATGAAGAGGTCACACCTGCTCTCACTCCCATGACACAACCCAAGAAGAAAAATACATACTGTATGTAATTAGGTAAACATTTTGCTACATTGGTAAACACATTACAGACAGTAGTATCGAGCCAATGTATTGACAATTAGAGCTAAGTTGTTCTAATTTGCCATCATCCGAGTCACCCAAACAGCTGTTGTGCCTAATACAAGTCTGAACCAAGCTGGCCATAAATTGCTTGATTTGCCTCATATTTCAAAAGAGGTGCATTTTTCTCTCACCCTGGCAATGGCACCCTTATAACTTCTTGAAGAAGCCTTGGGAGACTGAGAAAATACTGAAAATGTTTGCTTGTCTTTTGCATTATTTCCCTTCAGAAACCCACATGGTTCGGGTTTCTTGATGTGGGAAATACAAGAAGAAGCACTGTTCTCACAGTATTTACTGCTTTGTTCCATGCAGGCACATTTCTTCACTTGGCAAATGGTAGTGAGAGGGGAAGGACTCAGGTGGCAGCTTTCAGAGTCTTGACTCCAGTTCTGTTGTGATTGCAAATAATTTCTGTAAAACATTAAACCTACATATGCCTTTACCTACCAAACAAGAACTCACACTTACCTAAAGAAAAAATATATATATATATATATATATATATATATATATGATATATGATGGGCGGAGGATATGGAAAATATTTTCGCGCCTGCAGAGTGACGTCTAGATACTCATGAGTATCCAGAGGTCACGATGCAGGAGTGAAAATATTTTCCATAGCACACAACTGCACATCATGTGTCTGATTTACGCAATAGGAGTTTCCAGGAATTTTTATTTTTTTGTTCACTTTATCTTGTGGAATAAACAAAGAAGACACAGGACAAAAAAAGAAACTTCTGCTAAAACAAGCTGAAACACTAATTTGCCATTTGGGATGAAGCAGGCTGTATTCACTGGTAGTTGAGGTATTCGTGGATGTGAAAGGCTTTGCTCTTTTTTGGCTTCTCGTCAGTATGAAATTGGGTGCTGTTAGCTTGCTTTAGTTCTCTGCAGGAACACAATGTGCTTTTCTAGGGCTAGCAGGTGAGTTGCAGGTGGAACTGATATGCTGATTAGTTTCCTAGGCTACTGAGGGTTTGGTGGAGTTCCTTCCTGATTGCTGTGTTAGGGAAACCTGCCTAGAGTGATATCTACTTCAGCAGAGTCTAACCGAGATTTCTGATTGGTCAGGATGTAATTAAGAGATGAAGATAGTGATTGTTTTAGGTAGGGTTTCAGCCTGACATCAGGACAGTGATAATATCAGCCTGTGAGGTAAGCACAATATGTATAAATGTAAAAATACACTGTGATAATATTCCTGGTAAAAAATCACAGTGTTACAGTGTGATTTTCTACCAGGATTTACATCATTGTGTGTAAGATACATGGATTTATCCACTACTCATTTGTCTTACCCTATTGTATAAATATATATATATATATATATATATATATATATATATATATATACACACACACACACATATGCATATATATATATACACACACACACGTATATATATATATATATATATATATATATATATATATATATATGCTTTGAATCATTTTCCTGTGATAGCTACTCTCAAACTGCCTCCCTCAACATCTCCCCTTTACTATCCCTCTAACCTGCCTCAACTTTATCCCATCCCCATCACTCTCCAAGACATGCTCACCATCACTGACCTTACCTAGCTTTCTCCTTCATCAGTAAACCCTATTCCTATACCCTCAGGTTCTCCCTACCACACCACACCCATACACTAACGCCTCAGTTGCCCCTCTGTGACCTATTTACTGGCTGCATACCAGCTTTACTCAGGACAAGGCGATGAGCTGTGTCTTCTAAGACTAAAACTATTCTTGTAAATTAATCATTATGTTGTATTCTGATACTTTTTTGTAAACTGTACTGATGAACAAATCCTGTGTACCTTCATTTGACTGTTTATTCCTTGTTTTCTTGAAGTGGAACCTTTGTAAAAGAGTTAGTAGCTAAAAGGTATTGTAGTACGAAACATCATATATATATCTATATATATGTATATATAGATATATATATGTATGCTAGGGGTGTGATTGCATCCCTATAGTTAAGATTGAGTAGGCACTTTAATGTTAAACCTGAAATTTTGCACTTTAATAACATTGCAACCATTCAACAGATTTGCACAAAATTTTGGATGTGCTGTCCTGTGGGGTAGATCCCTTGACTTGCCAAGTTTCGTGTCAGTTGGATTGGCAGATTTTGCTCTGCATATTGTGAATAAAATGCTAAAATACACCTTTTTTGTCTGTTTTTTTCCTCATCATGCTGCAGCCAAACCATTTGAATGTTGGTCTGAAATTTTCAGGGTAGAAAGAGCTTGCCACAGAGAACATGCCAGCATTGGGTTGGTGAAAAAATATTAATCCGTTCTAAAGTTATTAAATTTGGGGTTCTGAGCATGCTTAGCTCAGTCTTTTGGATAGCTGCATGGAATGAAAAAGGATTTTGGTCTGACAAAAAAGGATTTTGACAGCTCACAAAATAGGATCCTTAGAATCCTTTTTCATGAGAAAAAATGCCTTTTTGTCAGCCACCATCTCATTTTTTTTTGGTTTTTTTTTAGCCCAAACAAACTGTCATAACTCTGTCCAGGGATGTTTTCTGCAGACATCCAATTATGTATCTTGTTCACCAGGACATCCTTCATTGTTGTGTGCCTTTACTTTCATTTTATGTTGCCTCAGAATGCTTATTTTTATGTTTTAAAATCCTTTTTCGTGACTCACTTCTGTTCCTTTTTCATGAGATATTAGAATCCTTTTTTGCATCATGAAAAAGTATTAGGACATCTCACGAAAAAGGATGACTTTCTTAAATCCTTTTTCATGAGATGACCAAATCCTTATTCGCCAGCAAATTCCTTTTTCGTGAGATGACATAATCCTTTTTCATGATGTGAAAATGGATTAGGACTTCTCTGACCAGATGGCCCTGCCAGTATTCCTTTTTTGTGAAATGTCATAATCCTTTTTCGTGATACGAAACAGGATTTTTACACCTCACAAAAAAAAATAATTAGTAGGGCCATCTGGTTGGAGAAGTCCTAATCCTTTTTTGAATCACATAAAGGATTGGGACATCTCACGAAAAAGGCTGACTTTCTCAAATCCTTTTTCGTGAGATGACCAAATCCTTTTTTGCCAGCAAATTCCTTTTTTGTGAGATGACATAACCCTTTTTTTGTGATGCAAAAAAGGATTACGACTTCTCCAACCAGATGGCCGTGCCAGTAATCATTTTTTGTGAGATGTCATAATCCTTTTTCATGATGCAAAAAAGGATTTTGACACTTCATGAAAAAGGAATTCATTTGGCAAAAAATAAACACTGTCAGGGCCATCTGGTCAAAATCCCTAGCCCTTTTTGTCAGGCTAATTCCTTTTTCATGAGGCGTCATAATCCTTTTTCACATCATGAAAAAAGCATGACAATGTCTGATGAAAAAGGATAACTTTGGTCTATAACTTTGCCATCTTTTGAGATTCTGACCACACATTTTCAACATGGTCTTTTGGGGACCCCACCTTATGAACAAAACAACTGTCATTACACAGCTCTCACCCAAAAGGTGATTTTGTGGTCAGCTGGCAAATTTACCTTTCAGGTGGGATTTGTGTAATGACAGTCATATCACTTATGAGGAGGGGTCTCCAAAAAGCCATGTTAAAAATGTGGGATTAAAATGTCAAAAAATGGAGTTATGATGGTTCATTGGAATTGTGCAATGTACTCTCCGAGCTTTGTCGATTTAAAATATTTTGACCCCAAATTTGGAACATAGAATTCTTATTACCCCATCAAATGTATGCTATAACTGTTATTTTTCAAATCCTGGCTGAAATGAGTTTTCACACCTGTGGCACAGAAATGGTGCTCCGGTTGTACAGAATTACGTTTCACTGGGGATTTGAATTTTTTCACCACTGGGCACATCAGGTGGAGTAATGACATGGCTATGATGACAACTGTATCACTCTTGGCCTATAAATGGAAGCAGTCCCTGTGCTTCAACAGGTAAGTACATATATGCATCTCTGGAAGAATGGGAGCGCAGGGCCTGCTCAGACAAGCACATTAGGATATGATTACACTAGCTCAAAAAGTAAGGAAATAAATTGTAATAAAACATCATTAATACATCAGTTAAGGTTAAAGTGACAAAAGCGGGGAAATGTGGAGTTAGGGTTTTCAACCCTAACACCCCTCCCACCCTTCACAGACGAAGAGGCATTGGGGAGACATTGGGGTCATCAGCCCTAATGCTCACCCCATTCTCCTATGCTGCATCCACCCAACATATTTTCTAAAGGAATGGAGTGAGTGTTAGGGTTGAGGACCCCAATGCTGCCCCAATGCCTCTTCATCTGTGAAGGTGGGGGGTGTTAGGGTTGGAAACCTTAATGTCACATTTTCCTACTTTTGTCACTTTAACCCTAACTGATGCATTACCAATGTTTTTTGCAATATATATATATATATATATATACACACACACACACACATATATATACACACACACACACACACATATATATATATATATATATATATATATATATATATATATATATATAGGATATGACATGGCCTGACTGAAGATGTCATATTTATCCACACGAGAGGCCAATGGTATCATGATACCTCACGAGTGGCAAAACTATGAGTGAGATATCTTGATGTCATAGGCCTCAAGTGAAGATAAATATGATATCTTCAGTCAGCCCATGTCATGTCATGTTCTGTTTATACAACATATGCTTTGGACCCCATGAAGCACAACTCCAGAAAAAGCACCCTACATATTCCCCACCCTAAGATAACTGCAAATATCCCTCACCAGCCTAAGAGATGATGCATGTTATTTAAATAAATCATTGACGATCCCAGATTTCCCCCACTGACTAGCATAAGAGATGACACATGTTATTTACATCTGGTTGATCCTGACATTATTTTTAAATAAGTAATAATTTAAAAATGAATCTGGTTGATCCTGCCACTCTGCCATTTGGCAAACCTAACATCACTTTCACTTTCTGCCTGAAATTTATGGGTTTGATCTTGCCACTTTAAAGTTATCTGGTTGATCTTGCCATTATATTTAAATAAGTAATAATTGAAAAAACTTATCTGGTTGATCCTGCCACTCTGCAATTTTTTAAATGAAACAGTAGCTGTAGGTGCTTTCACTTTCAACCCGAAATGTAGCGTGACCAAGCGGTGTGAAGACTGACACCAGACACGCTGCCAGACCTTTACACTAAGGCAGTCTGTGTCAGAAAGTGAAGAAAACTGTGCATATTTGAGACACTTTAACTTTCTTTTTCAAAAAGAAGCTCCCAACTGTATACTCAGGACAGCGAGCGAGTCGTTGGCTTCAGAAAAGGAGAAAGAAGCACGAGCGTGTGTTTCTATAGCAACACATGCTCACGCTTCCTTCTCCTCTTCTGAAGCCAGCGACTCACTCGCTGTCCTGCATATACAGCCATGAGCTTCTTTTTGAAAAAGAAAGTTAAAGTATGCAAATATGCACAGTTTTCTCCACTTTCTGACACAGACTGCATTAGTGTAAAGGTCTGACAGTGCATCTGGTGTCAGTCTTTCATACCACTCGGTCATGCTACATTTCGGTCTGAAAGTGAAAGCACCTACTACTACTTTTACAGTTAAAACATGGCAGAGAGGCAGGATCAACCAAATAAGTTTTTAAATTATTGCTTATTTAAATATAATGGCAGGATCAACCAGATGTCTACAAAGTGTCTGTGGGGGGGAGGAGGGAATGCAGGTCCTAGAGAGCCATGCACTGAGGCTGCACAGGATAGAAAGTGAAATACTTTCACTTTCTTTTGAATGACATATGGGAACATAGAGATATCACCATGACATATAGGAACATGGAGATATCACTATGTCGTATAGGAACATGAAGATATCAATGATATCTCCACTGCCTGCCTGACAAACAACTTTTTATCTCTGCATGGCATACGGACAAAAGGTTGCGTTACATTTTCGCCGCGGACTTAATGTTGCGGTCATTTCGGCGAAAATAAATAGGGTGACGTAAGAATTGGTCACGGTCATAATGTAGCTGAACCCTTCATTTACTGGTGACATTTGCGATTGGTTCAGCTACATTCAATGCTGTGAATCCAAAATACATCAAGCTCAACTAGAGACTCAGTAAACATCAACAGGATGAAGCAAAACAAATCAAATACATTTACACGACCATTAGATAATCCAAAGAGGATTACTTAATCATTTCTTTTGACTTCAGGCACCTTCACTCCTAGCCCATTTCCATTTAAGATTCTGTTTAAATCTCCTGCACAGTCCCCTGCAGTTTTACCAGTTTCTTCGCGTTGTAGCTACGTGAACTGAGACAGCGTGGTGCTGCCTTCTCATACTTAGCCCTATTTCCATTCTACATCCAAGCACTACACTATATGCTTTTCTGTATTTGTCACAGTACACTATATGCACAAGTGCTGCAACCTCGACATCGCTGTTGTCATTGAAATACAGTGTACAGTACATCAAGTATCGTTCACCAGCAGTCCTGTACATCAAGCACTACACTATATGCGTTTCTGTATTTGTCACAGTACACTATATGCACAAGTGCTGCAACCTCGACATCGCTGTTATCATTGAAATAAAGTGTATGGTACATCAAGTATCTTTCACCAGCAGTCCTGTGCATCAAACACTACACTATAGCGTTTCTGCCTAGGTAGTACAGTGACAATCCAATCCCTTCTCCATTCACCAGCAGTCCTGTACTGTATGCGTTTCTGTATGCCGCTGTTCGATCTGCCTAGGTAGTATACATGCATACATATTTAACAGCCTTACTAACACTAACAGCCCTATTTCCATTCTCATTTCCGTTTCTGCCTAGGTAGTACAGTGACAATGCAATCCCTTCTCCATTCACAAGCAGTCCTGTACTGTATGCGTTTCTGTATGCTGCTGTTCGATCTGCCTAGGTAGTATACATGCATACATATTTAACAGCCTTACTAACACTAACAGCCCTATTTCCATTCTCATTTCCGTTTCTGCCTAGGTAGTACAGTGACAATGCAATCCCTTCTCCATTCACCAGCAGTCCTGTACTGTATGCGTTTCTGTATGCCGCTGTTCGATCTGCCAAGGCTATGCAAATTTCCTTCAGCGACATTTAGTCCAGCGCCTAAAGGAGTTGCAACATTTAGTCTTGCGATTATTTAACCGGATTCCCAATTGTCCAGCTACTATTTGTCCAAGCGACTTATTGTCCGCTGCGTAAAGTCTGCGACCTTTTGTCCGGGGACATAACGTCCGTACACGCTCTGGATTTATCCCCAAACATATGTTGTGTATGTGTGTGTGTGTGTTATATATATATATATATATTTAAAATTGCTCTGCAGCTGGGCTGAGCTATGGATACAGAAAACAGGGGAGGGGAGGGGAGGTGTAGTTTGACTGCACATAAAGGGAAAATTGGGAACAGCCCACATTTGGGTGTGGGGCTTTTAGTGCTGATTGTTTCCCTTTAAATGGATACCACTTCCCAGGGTTCCTCACACCTTAATCTCAGCTCCATCTAACATAGGGCAAACATTCTTGAGTATCCTAGAGCATACCTGACAGGCCATGCTCTGCACACATGTGTGACCTTCACAGTCAGAGTGGCTTGATGGCTGTATATGGAGAACGTTTTGCTCACTCTCCAGCAACTCTACCTTATGGCCTAGGATAATATTCACCTCCAGCACAAAACCTGAAGTAGGTTCAGTGACCTACCAGGCAAATTATTTGAGGGTATATACTAACTTCTCTACTGTAGTCCCTTGTATCTCTTTCTTGAATGAGACCATGGCCTCAGAATCTCATGCTTTCTTTCTCTGTTCACAGCATGTTTTCTCTCTTTCTCTCCTTTTAGATTTTGTTCTCTCTTACTTTTTATCCATCCTGTCTGTTGCTCCTGGTAAAAAAACACCTGGGGTAATGTTATAACTTTAGACTGGAACCTTCAATCAACATACCTCACTTTTGATTGATCATGAATTCTGAGAAAATTACTTATACTTATACTTATTTTATGATTATGGCTCCTTTATATTCATGCACAGACTGAAGTATAGTAAAAAGATTTGGATATGACTGCTGTCTGGCAGTTGTCACCAAGAAGTAATATAAAAATAAGTTTTATTTAAAATGCAAACCTTTGTGCACACTACACATTACAGAAAATCTAAAATTGCGTGGTAAACTGGAAAACATATTGTATCCTTGTAGGCTTAAAACAGCAGCAAATACAAGGACTATTGTAAACAATGTTGCAAACTCTGAGTGCAGTTCTTTCAACAGATACTACTGGTTACTTTACATTCAATAAGTACAGTTTATTAGGATAATAGTCTTTTTTCCCCACCCCTTTTCTACTGTGCTCAAAAAGCACCTTTGCATAAAAGGAATACATATGTATTTTTTGTGGAGGCATCTGGACTTTTAGAAATCTTGCTCTAAAGTCATATCTGTGGTTGCTTGTATCTCACTGTGTTGTAGGGTTGGGAAAAAAAAACACCTTTCAGAGCAGAATGTCTTTGTTGTGGTTTCTAGCCGGGCATCGCCACTAGCGGAGCAGCTTCGTGGAGTCTGCGTGACTCAAGCATCACTATCAGTGGACAAGCTTGTCAGTCTCTTACATCACCATCAGTGGAACAAGCTTGTCCGTCTCTTACATCACCATCAGTGGAACAAGCTTGTCAGTCTCTTATATCACCATCAGTGGAACAAGCTTGTCAGTCTCTTACATCACCATCAGTGGAACATCTTTTCATCGTCTTCAATCAGTTTCAGGTCTTCAGTTAGCTTTCTCATGTTCCTCTCTTCTTGAAGCCTGGTACACAGGTTTTAAGCAGGTTAAATTACACCCCCCTCCCTTGACATCTATTGATTGTTCCTTGATCTTCATCCAAGGGTTGAAGACTTGCTGCGTACAGTATTTATGAGTATTACTTCACGGATTCAAGTAATGTTTTATGATGGTGGATGGCACCTATTTAGAAGGTTTATGAAGTTGTTCTTTTTGATATCCTAGTATATTTCATGCAGCATTTGAATTCATTCACAGAAAGCACATTCTCATATTAGCCATAATGAGAGTCTTTATTGGTATAAATTATATCCCTCTGATTCATATTTTTGGAGAAAAGCATTTATCTCTATATTTATCAATTTTGGAAGTTTTGTAGACTTCTTTTTATGTCCTATATTACCTACAAATGTCCAAAACAAGAAGGAATAAAATAGGTGATTATAACATTTAGCATTCTTTCATAAAATGTAAAAGTCCTTAATTGTCTTTCTGTGTTAGCTGTCTTACAGTTTATTTTGGATGCATCTCTGATTCCACAGTTGAAGTTGACTTCCAAACAGCACTTATTTGAAAACCTCTTTCTAGATCTCTTGATTTATAGTGCTTAGGCTTATGCACCCTATCTATCTGATGTAATCTTGATGGGCATCTCTGTGCCAGGTATCATGGAGAAAAAACAAGTCCATGAACTGAGTCTTATTTTCCTGTATATTTTCTGTAAATTTTAAACCTTTTCTTCTTATTTATATAAGTATAATCTGTCCATATATGTATTATAAATTAAAACCTTCCCCTGTGAACTGTGGCTATACACTAGCCATTTTTGCATGTGAAGTGCCCCTTTAAACTGTTCATATGTGTATCCATGGATTCCCTTATCTTAATATATTTTCATAATGCATTGTAATAAAACAATAAAACCTAGAGTATCCTCTCATACTAATCAATAATAATTAAATATGCTGTATCTTAAACTAATTGTTACTACAAGAAGGTGCTGGTCTGTCTTCTGCATCTATCTTCTTTTAGGCCAGGACATTGGCACACACTCAGAAATCAGGGCTCATAACTGAAATGGTGCTAGGACCATTACCTATTTATAAAGGGTGGGACTGGCAGATAGCTCCCCAGCATTTACACAGGCCTCACATGTGCAGCTTATCAGCGCTGGGGAGGAAGGGAAGAGTGGACAGTTCACGTATGTTCATATACTGTATATATATACATAGAAATATAGACAATGATGGCAGAAAAAGACCCATGGTCCATCCAGTCTCTCGGAGTTCACCATCATTATCATCATCATTAATTTATTTATAAAAGGTGCCCTTCCAAAGCTCAGGGTGCCTGAACAATCCATACACAAATAAAAATATCACAATTGTCATAAAACCAGATATAAAACAACCACTTAAATATAATTAAACAGTTCCTTGTAGCATCAGTACAATTAGTCCCCTATTTAGTTCCCTATTTAGTCCTGGGACCAACTGTCCCTCCAGGGTCCTGGCCTCCCCAACCTCCCCATTCACCTCCCAGTTTCTACCACCCTGAGCAAGTAGTATTCCCTTCATTCAGTCTTAGCTGTGCTTGAAACCACCAACATTTTTTCAGCTTACCACTTTGGCTGGTAGACTTTTCCATGGCTGCACCACCCTTTCTGTAAAATAATCTTTCCTCATGTCTCTCCAGAACCTCCCTCCCTCCTGTTATCTTCCACTCATATCCATGTGACCATGAGCTAGTATTCAAGCTAAATAGTTTCCCACAGTTCATTTTGTTAATTCCTTTTAGGAACTTGAAGGTCTCTATCATATCTCTGCTCTCACTTGTGGTCTCCAGTGAATACATGTTCAGTGCTTTGAGCCGCTCCTCATAGAAACTGTCCTGTTGTCCCTGAATAATTTTCATCACCCTGTACTGCACCGTCTCTGGCCAAAACAAAGGAGCTGTGTCATCTGCTCAGACTGCTGTCTGGCAATGCAGGGCAGAGGGCTATAAAGAGAGTGTATTGTGAAAGTTAATTTACTGTAACTTGGCTTTTGCACAGTATTTAACCAGGGTACTCGTGGGGACCTGATACAAAGTGGCAAAGGGGATAGAGGCTGGAATAGCCATAACAGATCAGAGCTACTATGAGAACTGGTGTTCACATAAGTGGTACTTCTTGCATTCTTTTACAGGGGACGCAACAGTGGAGTAGAAATATAGATTTTTTTTTTGTCCTTTGTCCTTTTGCTGTGGTTGTTTTTTGTTAGCACAGGAGTGGAGCAGAAATAACATCTTGTCCTTTTGCTATTAATTGATTGTTTTTTATTTCACACCTGAGCAGCGGCTGATGTTAAACACACTTCCACCCCCTCCCGCCCACCTGGGGTTGTCCATTTTTATAGTAACAGATACAGGAGGGGAGCACCAACATCCTGCTTCACAACAGGAAGGGAGTGGAATTCAAGGGCATGCATCTATGTAGCATACTGCATCTAGGTAGGGGTATCCTAGTGTCATGAAGGGAAAACATTTTTTATTTAAAGGTAGCAGGTAAGGTCTAGTAAAAAGGAGTAGCCATGATGGGAATGGTGCAGTGCAGTGGATATAGGGCAGCAGTCTTCAGGGACACCTTCTGGAGACTGCAATGCTGCCCCATTTGCAGACACCTCTCTGGGCTGAGGGAGGAGGTTGCCAGACTCAAGGCTGAGTTGGCTTGGGTTAGGAGGAACAACTCCCCTACTCAGAGACCACCAAGCCCACCTCTGCTTCCTCAGAGGATGCCAGGAAGGAGGAGTAGATGGACAGCAGTGGGCTTGGGGAGGGTTGGGGGGTGGAGCATAGGCACATCCCATACCACTATGGAACACCTATGCCACACTAGCAGGCCCACAGAAGCACCCAAAGTAGTGGCTAAGATGGATGTGGAGGTCCTCCAGGGTGGACACCTTAAGGGGGGGTAACAGAGGACCACAGAGGAGGAGGAAGCAACTCCTGGTGGGCCACTCCATAGTCCAGGAAGTGCAGTTAGGGACAGGTAGTGACGGAGGTAAAGTGCCTGCTGGGAGGCACAGCTCAGACAGATGGAGAGCAGATCCTGAGGATTGCTAGGGTGGCAGCAAGGAAGAGGGAGCTAGATATCATTGTCCATCTGGGGACAAATGACCTGGCTAGGGATGAGGCAGGGATAGGAAGAGTGCAGGAGGAGTTAAGGGAGTTGAGGAGGGGCCTTGGGTATATAGCAAGCTCTGCGACCTTCTCAGAAGTGCTGCTTGTCAACGGCAAGGGGGAGGTTAGGAATCTCCTCATCAGAATGTCAACACATGGTTGAGGAACTGGTGCAGAAAGAAGGGTTTCGGCTTCATTGAGGACTGGGGACCCACCTGGAGGAATGTGGGCCTGTACAAGGGCAATGGCCTACATCCCTCCAGGGAGGGGACAGTTGTCCTTAGTGAGTGGTTTACATGTTACATTGGCAAACATTTAAACTAGCCAAGGGGGGGGTGGCAGAAGGAAGAAGAGAGAATCAAACTGCCCAACCCCACAGGTTAATGTAGTCAGGAGGGAGGACCTTAATGAGGAGAACTCATCAATGGTAACTAAACTAGGAAAAGACAGAATGGTGTAGAAAAAAAATGAATGGGATTAAAGGGGAAGGGTAATGAGAGAAGGCATGTGGATAAAAGGAGGGATGACAGGAAGGGAAATAACAAAATATGGAAGGCCATGTGTGTGAATGCTTGCAGCCTGTGAAATAAAATCTTGGACCTGGCAGCCTTGATGGCTGAGGTTGACCTGGACATTGTCACTATTACTGAGACATGGTATAATGGGAACCATGACTGGGATATAACTATACCAGGTTATGCAGTACTCTATTCAGGAAAGACAGGGAGGGTATAAAGTGAGGAGGGGTAGCTCTTTATGTGAAGGAAGGTATAAAAGAAACTGAGATACAGGTATTGTGGGGGGGTGGAGGCTATGTGGGTCACCCCAGATATAGGCAATGGCACCACTATTCATACAGGCATGGTCTATAGACCTCCAGCACAAGGGGAAGAGTTGGACAAGGTTCTTGTGGAAGCCATCCATAAGATGGTGACTAAAGGGGAAGTGCTGCTGGTAGGTGACTTCAATCTGCCAGATGTTGATTGGAGCAACCCAGCCACAGTCTCAGGCAGAAGCAGGAACATACTGGACTCCCTGCAAGGGCCATGCCTCAGGCAGCTAGTGCTAGTGCCCACCTGTGAGAGTGCGATTTCAGACCTGGTACTCACCAATGGGGACAGAATTGCAGATGTCATGGTAGGTGGACACCTGGGGTGCAGTGATCATCGCATGGTGTGGTTCAAAATGAGTACAGTGGTAGTCAAGCCACATGAAAGTGAGGATCCTGGACTTCAGGAGGGCAGACTTTGCAAAGTAGGGGTATGTTTCAGGAAAGCCCTAAGCAGGGCGGGAAAACTGGGGGAAGGGAGTTGACGAACAGTGGTCCCATGTAAAAGGAGCCATAATGCAGGCAACAAACCTTTGTGTTAGGCAAATAAACAAAGGCAAGAGAAAAAGAAAACCACTATGGTTCTCAAAGGAAGTGGCCGGGAAGGTAAGAGTGAAAAAGTTGGCTTTCAGGAAGTACAAGGATACACAGAAGAAGAAGAACAGGGTAGTGTATCCGGAAAAGCAGAGGGAGGCAGGGAAGACAGCCAAGAGCACAAAGGTATAAATGGAGGAAGCAATAGCCCAGGCAGTAAAGATAGGGGACAAGAGGTTTTATAGGTACGTTAGTGAAAGGAGAAAGACAAGGGGTGGGATTGTAAGGTTTAAGGGGAAAGATAGGGAGTGTGCGGAAGGGGACTTGAAAAAAGAAACAATCCTGAACAAATATTTTTGTTCAGTATTTACAGAACAGGGGGGAATGTAAGGGACCAAAATTAAGTGGCAGGAGCAATAAGGGCAGGGAGGTGGATACCAGTCCATTTATGAAGGAGAGAGTTCTAAAGGAACTTGCAAAACTTAAAGTGGACAAGGCAATGGGACCAGACAGAATGCATTCTAGTATATTAAAGGAGCTTAGGGAGATGCTGGCACCACCACTGGCAGCCCTGTTCAATGAATTGCTGGAAACGGGACTGGTTCCAGAGGACTGGAGGAGAGCAGATCTAGACTATCTACACAAAAGTGGGAGCAGACAGGAGGTTGGAAACTATAGACCAGTCAGCCTGACCTCAGTGGTGAGGAAATTAATGGAATCACTGCTAAAAGAAAGGATTGTGGAACATCTTGAATCTGGCAGAGCACAGGATCCCGAGGCAGCATGGATTCACAGTGGGAAGGTCATGTCAGACAAATCTAATAGATTTCTTTGACTGGGTGACCAGAAAAGTGGATCGGGGGGAGCAGTGGATGTGGCCTACCTGGATTTCAACAAGGCCTTTGACACTGTTGCATATGTGCATGAGAGGCTTGTAAACAAGCTAGGCAGCCTTGGTATAGGTCCTAAAGTGGTAAACTGGGTTAGAAATTGGTTGAGGAATAGAACACAGAGGACAGTAATAAATGGAGCTTATAATTATTTAGGATTACATTTTGCGCAAAATAACTCGTGGAAGAGTCACATTTTGCTTACATAGTCTAAAATGAAAGCAGCATCTAATGCTTTAAGGCTGTTTAACTCCCAGATAGGCAAAGGTACAGTTAAGGGATGTCTTAGGATTCTTAATGCTAAATTGAAGGCTAGTATTTTGTATGCATCAGAAGTATGGGGTGATTCGAATTTAAAAGTTTTGAGTGCATTGTTAACAAATTATATCATTATATTCTGATGGTATCACAATCAGTTCCTGTATAAGTTCTCAGGATGGAACTTGGACAATTTTCTCTGCAAACGATAATAATAGAAAAATGAATACTGTTTATGCTGGGACTTTTTCATCTCCCAGAGACCAGGATGCCTAGATGGTGTCTGGAAGAAGAAATTCCTAATGCAAATTTGGGCTTTAATTCCCCAAATATTAAACTGATTCAAAAAGAACTTTACCCAATTGAATTAGGTCACCTTCTATATGAAATTTACATAAAACCAAAAGAAGAAATTTCCTGAATATTAAAACTGAGGGTTAGGGATTTGGCGATTGTGAAAGATCTAAGAAGAATCTAAAATCTAAAATTTTACAGATGGTATAAAGAAATTAAAGTACATCAATTAGAACCATATTTGCTTAAAATTTCAAACCCTCAGAGTAGGCGATTGATCCTGAGGTTTTGACTAGATCTTTGTGCAGCTAAATATATACATTTTAGACAAAATATGGATGGGGTAATGGATCCCCTCTGTGGCTGTGGGAATGGAGTAGAAGATGACTTGAAACATGTTTTAGTGTGCCCTATCCATGCAAAAACTAGAAAGAAGTAGCTTGCAGAAATCCTAGCAAGTCTTGGCCTTCCTCCCAATCATATGCTAAGTTGTCTCTTTGTTACTGTTGATGTTGATATATTAGGTATACTGGCTGAACAATGAAACTTCAACAGTGAAGAACGTTACAGTGGCAGAAATCAACACGTCACTGAACACGGCACTGCGTCTCCGGTGTTTCACCCCTCCCAAAACAGCTCTGACTTGGAGTTGGTTAATTAAATATGGGGGTTAGGAGCACAACCCCCTGAAGAAAACACAATGTAATACCGACAGCACGATGCCGACAATTGGCATTATGTCTTTCGATGTGGAGGATGTCAGCGACTTTGGTATCACTGTGGCATGGTAGATCCGATATATTAAACAAACTTGTAGGATATTTATCAGCAATACATTTGTAACTATTTTAAGGAATAGAAAGAAAACTGATGACTCTGAAAATAATTTTAGGAATGAGAATTTTTGTATCTAGTATAGGAAATGGATATATTCATATTTTACAACATTTATTACAAATAAATTGTAAATGTTGAACTAATTGATGTGACTTGTATATTTTAATGAGATTTGTATTGGATTGTTGTATGTTTGTATGTTTTGTAAAGGCTTTTTGCCAATCAAATAAAATCTTTTTGACTTTGGTAAATGGAGCCCTTTCAGAGGAAGGGAGGGTAACCAATGGGGTGCCATGGGGATCAGTTCTGGGACCAGTCCTATTCAATGTCTTCATACGTGACATTGCAGAGGGGCTGGAAAGAAAGGTATGCCTCTTTGCAGATGACACTAGGGTCTGCAACATGGTAGACACTCCAAGAGGGTGGAAAGAATGAGGAGCGACCTAGGTAAACTAGAGGAATGGTCAAAAGTGTGGAAGCTAAAATTCAATGCAAAACAAAAGTGCAAAATCATGCATTTGGGGCAAAGGAACCCAGGGGAGGCTTACATGATGGGGGAAGAGATACTGACAGCCACCAAACAAGAACGGGATCTGGAGGTAATCATATCAGAAGACCTAAAGGTGGCTAAACAATGTGCCAAGGCTGTGGGGGAGCCAGTGGGGTTCTGGGGTGCACAGGGAGAGGTATCACCATCAGAAGAAGGGAGATGGTGATGCCTCTGTACAAATCATTAGTGAGACCTTATCTAGAGTACTGTGTCCATTCTGGAGGCTAAAACTCAGTAAGGACATAGACAGGATAGAGGCAGTTCAGAGAAGGACAACAAAAAATGGCACAGGGACTGCACCAAAAGTCATATGAGGAGAGACTGGAGGACCTAAATATGTATATCCTTGAGGAGAGGAGAGGAGAGGAGAGGAGAGGAGAGGAGAGGAGAGAGACATTCAAATATATCAGGGGCATAAATAAGATGCAGGAGGATAGCACCTTTCAGAAAATATATATTATAGAACAAGGGGTCATGTTATGAGGCTGGAAGGGGGTAGACTAAGGGGTAACATGAGGAAGTATTTCTTCACAGAAAGGATGATGGATGCATGGAACAGTTGCACAGTGGAGGTGGTGGGGGCAAATTCGGTAGGGGAATTCAAAAATGCATGGGATAGGTGTAAGGGAACCCTAGCAATAGGTAAGAGAACAAAGCCAGAGATCAAGTAGGGTCAGTGGCTTTTGCAGCAGGTAGAGAAAATGGGCATACTGGGTGGGCCTTACAGTATTTATCTGCTGTCAGTTTATATGTTTCTGTCCCTATTCTTCCTGAGATGAGGACTCCAGAACTGGGTGCAGCATTCCAGGTGTGGATTCACTAAGGATCCATACAGGGGGGAAGTATTAACCTCTTCCCTTTTGCTATAAGTGCCCCTCGCAATACAACCCAGTGTCTTACTCACTTTGCTATATGCCTTGTTGCACTGACTCAGTTGTTTTAGGGAATCACTGATGATAACTCAAAGGTTCCATTCCTCAGTTATAGTGCTACTTCTCACCCCACCCATGCAGTACTCTGTCCTGGGGTTCTTGTTCCCTAGGTGCATTACTTTGCACTTCTTGGTGTTGAGTTTCAATTACCAAAACTTTAGACCACCCATCTAGCTTTTGTAAGTCCCTGTGCATTTCCCTGATTCCCTCATCACTATCTACCCCTCCACAGAGCTTAGTGTCATCTGCAAAAAGATGTAACCCACCCTGGATTCCTTTAAGAATGTCACTGATGAACATATTCAAGAAGACTGGACCCAGGACAGATCCCTGAGGTACCCCCCTCATGACCTCCCTCTCTTTTGATTTGACCCCATTGATCACAATCCCTTTGTTGCTTCCCCCTTAAGCCAGTTATCTACCCAGTTAACTATGACCTTAGCCGCAACAAGATCCTCCATCTTCTTCAAAAAGCATCTGTGAAGCACTGAGTTAAAAGCCTTGCTGAAGTCAAGGTAGAGCAAATCCACAGCATGGTCCCTATGCAATTCCCTCATCACCAAGTCAAAATAAAACTATCAGGTAAGTCTAACCAGACATCCCTGGCACAGATCTGTGCTGTTTACTATCCTAGAGTCCATTGTTCTCCAAGTAGTCCACTAGGTTTTCTTTGACCAGTGACTCCATCAGGTTCCCTACAACAGAAGTAAGACTGACAGATCTGCAGTTCCCTGCTTGTTCCTTTTTCCCCTCCCGTATGGAGCGAAGTCACAGCTGCCACTCTCCAATCCTTTGGAACCACTCTCTTACCCAGCAAGCTGTTGAATAGACCTACCAGAGGTTTGGCCAGTTCTGCTGCCAGTTGTCTGAGTAACCTTGGATGTAACCCATTTGACCAAGGGGACCTATCTATGTTTAGGGCTGCCAGTCTATTCTGGACCCTTTTGCTTATAAATGTTGGCTGCCTCATCTCCTGGACCCCCTGAGTGGCTGCCTTCATGCCACCATCTGGCAAGGGACCACCATCCTCCCTAGTGAAAACTGAGCAAAAGTAATCATTGAAGACAGTGGCCTTTTGCCTGTCCTGGTCTATCACTCTATCCCCTCAGCTTAGCCTTATGATTCACCGATATACCGTCACAACAGCGACTCCCCCACTGCGAAGACCATCACAGCAACAAGAATTGGGCAAAACCCACACGTCGTTGTGATGGTCTGTGCAGTGCCTGAGATTGCCTCGCAGGGTGTATCACCCTCTCTTCCAGTCCAACTCCAACTCGGAGTTGGAATCCTAGAGACCAGGAGGGTGTGGGGGGTGCAGCCCCCCTGATAGAAACATGGAGGCATCCCCAACACTGCAATGCTGACAGTCGGCACTGCGGCTGTCGCTGTCGGGGATGTCTCTGTGTCCGCTGTCGCTGTGGAATGGTAAAACCAATTCACCCTCCTTTCTCCCTAATACATCAGAAGAACTGTTTTTCTCTGAACTTGGCCCCTTCCTCAATACACAGCTCTGTGTCTGCTTTTGCTTCCCTAACCACCTTCTTTGCATCCCTATTTTTCAGTAAGTATTCTTCCCATTTTTCCACCCTCTGCTTTTCTTTATACTTGTAGAAGGCCCTTTTCTTGGTCCTCATTACTTCCTGACCCTTGTTGAGAACCATAATGGTCTCTTGAACCTGTTCTTTTTGGTTACCATTCTCATCCATAAGTTAGATGCCCCAAGAATGACCCCCTTAATTGCCCAATCTCTCTTCTACCCCACCTATGTTGTCCACCCTCACTAACTTTTCCCTGACCAACTGCTTCAGCCTATTAAAGTCTGCCCTTTGAAAATCAAGAACTTCAGCTCTTGATTGGGGTTTTTCTGGACCCAAGGGCCAGTTTGAACCAAATAGAGTTATGGTCACTGTTCCCCAGTGACTCCCCTATTCTCACAGCTCCTACCATGTCAGAGTTAGTGAGCACTACATCTGGAATTGCAATCTACCTGGTGGATTCCCTAACAGGCTGTATCAGTAGACAGTCCTGAAAGGCATCCAGCAAGACCTGACTTACGGTGCTCCTCATCACTGGAACATCAGATACTTACACATATATATATACCACACCAGTGGTGAATAAATTGGGTAAATGAATCATGATATTTTGGGATAAATATTTATTTTCACTTAGAACACCAATTGTTTCACTTAGAACACCATTTATATAACTTAGAACACAATTTATTTAACTTGGAGCATGTTATTTCACTTAGAATCTGGAAATGAAACACAGAGAACAATGGGCCAGATAGGGAACTTACAATGGAAAGAAAGGCAGTTTTAAGCTAAAACAAGGTAAAAAGCCAGTAAAAACAATGTCAGTGGTGTGGTATATATCAAACACATAATGGACTGCAGTAGAACAACACATTTATCTGGGTCTTGCCACTCACTAGTTGAGATAAATGTGTTTTTTCACTACAGTTCATTATTATTCCATCTCCTCTCTCTCACTCTCTTTTGTGTGTGTGTGTGTATATATATATATATATATATATATATATATATATATCACACATGCCCCATAATACAAAGCATCATGGGCTGCATATGCAAATCACCACAGAATGTTATGCTGATCAACTTTAGCAGGGTTGCATGGTGCGGATGGCCATGCAATTCTGCAAGACAGATCAAACTCTTCGTCTGTGGTGATTACTATCTCATGTTTACGACAATGAGGCATGTGTGTTTGTATTCTTGAAACTTGGCTTCCCAGCCAAATGCCTTAGAGTAACCCTTGCCTCATTGTTTGCGCACAGAGGTTCTTTGTCTTTTATATATATATATATATATATATATTCATTGCAAAAAAACTTATTTAATGAATCAGTTAGGGTTGATAGTACTGTGACAAAAGTGTGGAAATGTGATGTTAGGGTTACCACCCCAACCCCACCAACCCCCACCCTTCACACACCAACAAACATCAGGGTGTGCCATGGGGTCATCAGGCCCAACTCGCACCCCATTCTATGTGTAAACAAGCTGACATGCTACAGTATAGGAGAATTGGGTGAAAGTTAGGCCTAATGACTCCAAGGCACACCCTGATGCCTGTTGGTGTGTGGAGGGTAGGGGGGTGAGGGTGGGGTGGTAGGGTTGGTAACCCTAACATCGAATTTCCCAGCTTTGTATGCTTTGAAAAAAACCCTAAGTGATGCATTAATGTAGCTTTTTGTAATGAATTTCCTTTCATTTTGAGAAATTGTAATGTAACTGGTGTGTGTTTGTGGAAGCGTGGGCCCTCCAGGCCCTGTGCTCCCCTCATACTACCCATTGTTGCATAATGGTATGCATAAGTGGGAGTGCGGGCCTTCTGGGCCCTGCGCTCCCACTTACACATACGTATGGACATACCGCTGCCCTATAGTCATGACAAGTAACCCTTGTAACACTGATTTGACAATATCTCAGTAACCATAGCAACTATAGAAAAAATTCCACTGCAGTTGTAATCATGACTTCAAAACCTCCATGGGTGCTTAGTCCTACGGAGAGCAAAAAATCTGTATCTCGAATTGTTTTCAAGATACGGGCACCACAGTTCAACAGACGCATGTAACTCGGGCATTTTTAGGATTTTTTCACCCAATTTTCAACATGGCATTTTGGGGACCCCACCTCATGAACAATGTCACTGTCATTTTTTTAATCTGTCGCAAAAGTTGAGTTCACACAGCGAATGCTCCATTCTGCACCACTGGTGCAAAATCATGTTTTGGGCAGGATGTGAAAAATTGACAGTTGTATACTGTTCATGAGGAGGTGTGGAAAAGGGTAATATTGAAAATCAGGAGGGAAAAAATGTAAAATTGGTGAAGTTATGAGCACGTGTAGAAACTGCACAAGGCACACGCATAACGTGGCTATTTTTGGGCATTTTTTAACCAAATTTTCAAACATGAGCTTTTTGGGAAATCCCCTCATGAACACTGGCACTGTAATTTTGTTATTCCATCCTGAAAGTTGATTTCGCACAGCCACTGTGCTATTCTGCACCAGAGGTGCGAAAACACATTTTGGGCAGGATGTGAGAAATGGCAGCTGTACTGTTTATGAGGAGGTGTGAAAAAATGGCAATGTTGAAAATCTGGAGTGAAAATATTAGAAATTGGTGAAGTTACGAGCATGCGTAGAAACTGTGCAATGCACGCTTGTAACATGGCGGGTGTTTTGATTTTCTGCACCAAATTTTTAACATGGGCTTTTTGGTACCTCCCCTCATGAACACAAGGACTGTCATTTTGTTAGTCAGTCCTGAAAGGTGATTCCATGCAGCAACTGTGAAATCACCTTTTGGGACTGAGTAACGAGATGACAGTGACATTGTTCATGAGGTGGGTCCCAAAATGCCTGTGTTGAAAATTTGGTGAGAAAATACCAAAAAAAAATGGCTGAGATATCCACATTTAAATTCTTTGTTTGTATCAGTCATATGAAGTAGGATCTTAGTTTGTGTGATGAGATACAAACTAAGATCCTACGTCATATGACTCATAAAGTAGGATCCTAGTTCGTATCTTGTCATATGAACTAAGATCCTACATCGTATGATGCTGATATGAACAAAGAATTTAGATGTTAAATAACACACATTTTAAGGGCATTTTCCGAACAGTAAAGTGCAGAATGCTCATAGGGAGTCACAGTAAGGAAGCTACATGTGTTGGTTCCTCCCCAAAATATCATTTTGGGAGGTTCTCCAAATTTGAATTTCAGGCAAACTGGAAACAAGATGGCTGCCATATGAAAGAAGAATTTTCTCATACAATGCAGGATTCCTCTTTCATATCATACAGTTATATTGACGTGCCTACTGAGCATGCTCAGAAATTATTTTTTCAAATGTTTAAATTGCAATAACTTAAAAACAGCTTATTATTTTGTCACCAGACTAGCAAAAGGCACATCTGTAGTGTAGTCCCTTTCTATCCTGAAAATTTCATACCAAACAAACCACACTCTGGGCTGTAGGCAAGTTCAAAGAAAAATCCCAGCAGTCACTGGATAAAAACATGTTTTTTCTCCTCTCCATAACTCAGAGACTGCACATCTGACCACAACAAAACTTGCCAGATCAAGAGATCTATACCACAGGAAGGCACATGCCACATTTCGTGCAAATCTGTTAAATGGTTACAAAGTTATTCATGCGCAAAATTTTGAGTTTAACATTGAAGTGCCTACTCGACCGCCCCTATTATATGTATATATATATATGTGTGTATATATATATATATATATATATATATATATATATATATATATATATATTCATAGCAAAAAATCCATTTAATGCATCAGTTAGGGTTATCCCACAGTGACAAAAGTGAGAAATTTGATGTTAGGGTTCCCACCCTTCCCCCACCCACCCACCCACCAGGCATCGGGTGTGTGTTGAGGTCGTTGGTCTAACTCTCACCCATCCCATGTGTAAACAAGCTGAGGGTGGTGCAGTATGGGAGAATGGGTGAGGCTGGACGACAACTAATGCACCCCGATGCTGTAGTGAGGGAACAGGTGGAGGTGGGGTGCGAAGAGTGTGTGATCAAATTCCTCGCTTTTACTGTGGGCAACCCTAACTGATCCATTAAATGGAGTTTTTTGCCATGAATTTCCTTTTTTTTTGAGAATGTCGACTATAAATAGTGAAGTAATGGCCATGCAAATGCAAGCGCAAATGCTAACACACATGGTGATGCCAACGTTAATGATAACGCAAATGGTAATGGAAACAGAAACAGAAATGCAAGCGCATACAGAAACGCAAACCGTAATGTGCACGGTCATGGTAATGCAATTGGAAATGCAAATGGTAACGGTAACAGCAACAATGACGCCAAAGGAAAGACAAATGCAAATGGAAGCGTGTACGCAAATGCAAATGGTAATGCACACAGTGACGCAAAATGAAATGCAAAGAGAAACAGAAGTGGAAACGCAAATGGTAACAGTAACGCAAATGCAAGCGCAAAAGAAAACACAAAGGGTAACGCACACGGTGGCGTACACGGGAATGCTAACGCAAACGGGTATGGAAACGCAGGTGGAAATGCTAACTGTAACAGTAACGGAAGCACATACCCTTTTTCCCCCAAGAGCTGCATAGAGAAACACAGTGAGTACAAAGAATGTATATATAATAATGGGCCTCGGAGCCGAAAAATGAGCACTTGGAATACTAAATTGCTTATATCTCAGGAACTGTATGACGTAGAAACAAAATTAAAATTTCATATGATTTATGACTTTCCTGGCTAGTTTTGTACTTAGCCCCCTAGTGGGGGGCTATGCATTTTTCCAACGAATAGTCTGTATCTCAAAGCGTTTCTGAGATACGGCCCCCGAAAGACACGGCGGACACCGCAATGTTAGTCTATGGGCAACACTGTCAACTTTGGAGTACTGTAACTTTGCATCCTACAATAGTTTGTCACCAAACTATGAAAAGGCACATCTGTGGGATGCTAGCTTTATTCCCTTCAAATTTCAGCCCAAAAGACCAAACTGTTCTTTTGCAGCAAGGTGGCAAAGAATTCCTGTTATTTGGCCATAGTGTTGCAAAGTAGTGTTGTGATTTGCGATACTTTCACAAAGAAAATCACGAAGTTCACCTAATTGAGCCCTGAGGATGCTAGCCATGTCTTTTTGCTGGGGTTAAACACCCCAGAAATATGTTTTTCAAATTTTTGTAAACTGTAGTGTCGCAAAGTAGTGTCAAACTTGTGACACTTTCGTGATTTTTTTTTGCCCCAACAAAAAGACATGGCTAGCATCCTCAGGGCTCGACTAGGTGAACACAAAAAGAATTGTGTCCCTAGAGGGTCCCAAATTTAAATGCCAAGCATTTCTGTGACCAGTAACTGAAACAAAATGGCTGACTCATGACACGATAGGGGTCATTTGTGACACAAAAAACTGCATTTGCGACACTGTCGAATATTTTAATTTTCCCCATTGACTATAATGGGAAACTTGTTTTTTGAATAACTTTTAAATAACTTTTGAACCATTTAGTATTTTTTCACGAAATCTTCTAAAGACACATCAGGGACTGTGGCTGCATCTTCCCTGAATGTTTTGGACCGATCGTGCAAACCATGTGACCTGTAGGCGCAAGCAAAGAATGCGCAAAAAAGTGTAAATGTGACACAGAACAACGCTTTATAACTCCACAACTATATAGCTGACCAGTACAAAACTTGGCAGATCCAGAGATCTATGATGCTGCCTGCCAAATTTCAGGCAAATCTGTCATACATTTGCAAAGTTATTAACCTGACAAATTTCACACTTTAACCTTGAATGGGATACTCAACCTATATATATATATATATATATATATATATACTGTATATATATATATATATATATACATACACACTATATATATATGTGTGCGTGTGTTAATATTATAGCGGCACAAAGGTTTAACAGTCACTTCTATGTTAAACACAAAACTTTGCACTTTAATAACTTTGCAACTGTTTGACCGATTTACCTGATATTTTGCATGCACCATTTGGGACCAAAGATCTCTGGATCTGGCAAGTTTCATTCCAGTTGGATGTGTGGGTGTAGTGATACAGAATGTCAAAAATTGTGTAAATTACCATTTTCGTGTAAATTCTTTGTTACGCCATTTCTCAGAAACGGCTTGGGGGTTTGGTCTGACATTTTTGAAGTTTTTAAGGTATATCAGGCAAGGGTCACAGATGTGCTTTTGAAGGTTTGGTGAAAAAATATTAATCTGTTCAAAAGTTATTAAAGTTTTAATTTTCCCATTATTTCCTATAGGAAAAATTAAATGTGCCATGTGAAACAATTGTTTTGCTGCCACGAAAACATTTTTTATTGTCACAAATGCAGACTGTAGTGTCAAGATTTGACCATCTTGTATTCAGTTAGTGAGGCAAACAAATTAAAATGTTTCAAGAAATACTTGCAGTTGGTAAACACCAACAGTTGTGTTCTCCTAATTGGGGCCAGAGAAATCAGATTCTGGGTTCAGTTTGCCCTAAAAATGCCCAGAAATATGCTAATTTTGTCTGCGGATGTATATGTGCCATAAATTGTGGCCGTTGTTTTATGAAACAAGGGGGAGTTTGTGCCATAAATTGACGCAAACTCCTATTGTTTTGTGAAAACAAGGAAGGGTGTTTCACGGAACAACTGCCGCAATTTGCGGCACACATGCCATGGAAAAAATAAAACTAGTTAGGGGCATTTGGGTGGCAAACTGATCCCAGAATCCAATTCCTTGACCCCCATTTTGGTATTTACCTAATGCAACTATTGTTTGCTCATTTAAAAGCCTCTAAGGGGAAGGGGACCGAGGAAAGCTAATATAGCCTTTCCAACATTAGGGTGCCCAACCCCCGTGTCAGCACTACAAGCCCCTCCCGCCAGTGTGGGACACTTTGGAGCCCACTCCCAGTGTCCTGAGATATGTATCACCCCCCCCCAGCAGTCTGGGACACTGGGGAGCCCTCTCCCAGTGTCCCGCAATATGCATTTCTTTAAAACCTGTAAAAAATAAAACAGTCCCCCGACATCTTTTTTTCCTGAAGAAAAAGAAAATGGTCCCTTGTCATCTCTGCTGTCCGCCTCCCCCATCTCGACCATCCCATTGAGCACCCACCACCCCACACACCCCCCCTTGCCCTATACTTACCATTGGAGGTTGTTGGCTGTCATCTTCTGTGGACTGGGACATGCCTGAACTCTTCAAAGCTGAACCATGAACTGAGGAATCAAGCTAGGTGCTGTATAATATATTTCAATGGTGATCTGAACTTATGCTGATAACTTTGCTATTTTTTTGACTTTTTGCACCAAATTTTCAACATGGCCTTTAGGGGGCACCACCTCATGAACACTGTGACTGTTGTTTCATTAATCAGGCCCGGAATGTGATTTTGTGGTTGCTGCATGAAATCACCTTTCAGGCCCAAATAACAAAATTTCATCACCAGTGTTTATGAGGTGGGTTTCAAAAAGACCATGTTAGAAATTTGGTGAAATAATTCCTAAAAATGCCTGAGTTACATTCGTTCATTGCAATTTTTCTGCACACGTGCATAACTTTGGTAATTTTCAATATTTTGACTCCACATTTTCAACATAGCCATTTTTTCACACCACTTCATGAACAGAAGAGCTGTCATTTTTCACATCCTGCCCGAAACATGTTTTCACACCTGTGGCATGGAATGGTGTTTCAGCACAGATTTTAACATTTTCACCTATAGGGTTTATGAGGTGGGATCATAAGAAGAGTATGTTGAACATCTGGGGTCAAAATATGAAAAAATGCCAAAGCTAGGACAATTCATTGCAATTTTGCTACGCCCGTTCGTAACTTCAGAAATGTTAAATATTTTTACCCCAGATTTTCAACATAGCCTTCTTATTACCCTACTTCATGTATGTCACAGCTGTCACTTTTCAAATCCTGCCCAAAATGTGTTTTCACACCTGTGGTGCAGAATGGCATTGCAGTTGTGCAGAATTCTGTTGTGGCAGGGATTCACACATTTTCTGGACAGAGTACATGAGGTGGGGTAATAAGATGGCTATGCTGAAAATGTGGTCACTGTTGTCCTATGAATGGAAGCGCAGGGCCTGAAGGGCACTGTGCTTCCACAGCTACCTACATATACGCATCTACGGAGGTATGGGAGCGCAGGGCCCTAACACCACATTTCCCTGCTTTTGTTGCTTTAGTAAGAACCCTAACTGATGCTTCAACAAAGTTTTTTGCAATGAATATATATATATATATATATATATATATATATATACTGTGTGTGTGTGTATATATATATATATATATATATATATATATATATATATATATATAGGGCCTGGATATTCATACTCGCCAGAAAGATGCGCAATAGAGGGAGCAGGCACATGTCCAGTGTGCCATGGCGCAATGGGCACGATATTCAAACCATGTGCAGGACAAGGGTCGCCTGTGCAATGTGGCTGAATATTTCTCCTGATGCACCATAGCACAATGAGGGTCGCGTCATGGAGCAGAGTGGATGCGCAACAGCACCCCTAGGGATGCATATGGACAAAGACAGGGAGCAGCTGAGCAGCAGCCATGGATGCGCCATGTGATGAGGAGCATGCGCCAGGACAGACAGATCATCCCCTCACCCACAGCCCCCCCTCACCTGGGCAAGGCCCCCATGAGCAGCACAACCAGATGGGTGCAGGACAGACCACAGACGCTTGAACTCTGGTGCTGAACCAATGGCAGATGTGACCCAGCAGTCCCCACCTGCTGAACACGGTACCCCTGCACTGTCCACTGGCCAACAGAGACCAGGACATAAGGATGGCCAAACCCCACCCATGCCACGGCACCACACCAATGCTGACCCCCTACTACAGAGCACCCAAGACACCTAGCACAGAAGCATGACCAAACAGTGCATGGCACTGAGAGCAGTCCAGCACCACCGTGCCAAGGTATCCAGTCACCCCGTAGTGCAATGCACATGTACCACAACCCCACCATGACCACCCAAAGCAGGCAGTGACACTGTGCACCAATGCCACCACAACCCACACAAGGCCCTCCAGCATGGCCCCCATGGAGGCACAGCAAGGTGGATGACTTGGCACCAGTACCCAAGGGACCCACACATGACAAGGGCCACCCTGGATGCCACCACAAGCAGGAAGGCACTCTGAATACAGGACCAGAGCATGGTCCGCCACCCATGCACCCACCCCAACAGTACCGGCACCACCAGGCAACAAAGCACCCTCCTGTAGTGCATGGAGGCATGCACCACTCAGGAGGCAACTCAGGGCACACACAATGCCCCCCAGTCCCATGGGTACTCTGGAAAACAGCCACACAAAGCAGTGCGACAGGCACTGCTATCATGAAGCCCATGGTGCCATGCAACCTGCGGCCTACCCAACACCAGGGTGCTGGTGAGCCTGCCATGTGGCAGTTGCCCCATGAGCCTGGCCACCCTGATGGCAGGCACAGGGGCCTGTGACCAGGCCACCATCCACATGCAGCAAGACCCCATGTGACAGCCACCAGACCACAGGCACCGCCCCAGTCACCATGGACTGCATGAAGGGAGCAAACAATCGCACTGCCCACAGTGGCAACAGGGACAGATGTGTGATAGTCCAAGGGTCATAATGCAAGCTGCAAGGGCACTGTGCCTGCAAGTTGACAGGAATGGCCTGCCCCTGAAGGCACTCCATCAGCTGAGCATGCAGTGGTGAGCACCACACGACCATGCATACCACAGCCGTGCATGGTGGCGGTGTAGCAGCAATGGCCAAAGCCACACAGGCAAAGCACACACTGACAGGGGCGGCTGGGATTTGGCACATGCACCACAGCCTGCTGCACACAGGTGAACAGTGCACAGGGCACATCACACATGCCTCCAGACACAGCCCATGGCCCCCACCCACACCAGTGGAGGAGCCCCACCAGGCACACCCACGCCCAAGCTAGCCCCACCCCACAGTAGCCATGCACACCACTGCAGCAAGGCACCATGCACCCGCTGCAATTCAGAGACCGACATGGACATAGATATAAATGTATGTATTACAAAGAACAACAACATCTACAACAGCAACAATATCTATTTACAGTTATGTACAACAGAGGAGGGGATGGCTGAGGATGCTACAAGGGGGGAGGGGAAAGGGTCAGGGGACAATGGGAATGGCAAAGGTGGGGGACATGGGGGTGTGGGGTATAGTCCAGGGAGGGATGGAGTGACTCCACTAGCAGCAGGCCCTACTGGTGGCCCCGGTCCTCTCTTGCCACCCTGTGGTGCCTGTGGTGTCGCTGCTGGTCCCCCCTGTCCATTCTCTCGAGCAGCTCAAGTGTCACCTGGGTGACGTGCAGGATCTCCCAGTGGGTCTGCTCCATGGCCTCCCAATGATGTCCACCTAGGACAAGGGAGCAGAAAGAATATGAGTGACTGGCCAGAGTTACGCCACCCACCCAATGTGCACAGCGTGCATCAGTGAACGGTGCACCTGGGATGGCATGTGACCACCCACAGTGAGCATGCCCACATGAGCCGCCCACCCGGGCAACCGTAACCATGCAAACCACTGCACACCATCACTGCCCATGCACTGCACAGCACCATCCTGGCCATCTGGTGGCATGGAAATGCAGTGGCACAGCCAGGCACCGAGTGCACCTACAGCCCACCTACGACACCCACCCACATGTGCAGGCCCATAGGATGGTGCAGAGGGCACCGCAGAAAGTGTACAGTTGGAGGGGCCATGTGCAGAGGGGCCATGCCACACCACCACTCCTGCAACCCGCCCTGCACAGGTGTATAGGGAATCACGGTACTCACCTACGTCCTGGTCAGCAGGGTGCTGCTGAACCACAGCACCACCACTGTGGCCTTCCCGCATGCCCACTCCCCTGGCTTGGTCCTGGCCCTATTGCTCCCCAGCCATCCGTGCTCTATGGTGTTCCTCTGGTCCAGGGGGAAACATGGAAAGAGGCACATCAGCACATGTCTGACCCATAGGCCCCCCCACCAGTGCATTGGCCCGCACAGCATGTCTGGGTCACAGTGGCATAGGATGGACATGATGCACCCCTACACCCAACAACACAAGTGCTGGCCCCCCCAGCGGCCTGGCCTGCTGATCTCTGTGCTCCGAGGACAGTCAGAGATCACTAGTGATGGTCAAGGAGCACCTACCTGGCCGTGGCATGGCTCCCTGCTGGGCACATGCCTGCAGGCACCTCAGGCTGTCAGGGTCACACCGCTGGAGATCACCATAGCGGTGGTGACACTGCTTCCCAGAACGACGGCTCCCAGTGGCCTCTTCCAGTCCATCCACAACCTCCTGCCACACCACGGTGTGAGGCCTCTGGAGGGACACCTGCCCAAACAGGGTACCTGCATGTGGCTTTACAAGAGCCACCAGGTTGGCCAGCTCAATGGCATTCCACTCAGGGGCTCTGGTGAGCGGCATTATCCAAGCTGTCCACAGTGCAAAATGGCGCCTGGTAGCACATGTGTCCCACATGCTGAGGCAGCGTGCTGCTGTGCTGCCATTTGCAATCATGCTGGCACCGGACTGCGCAATGGGGGGCAGCCATGCGGCCGCATGGTGCCTAGAGGGCAAAGGTCAGCCACAGGGTCAAGGGTCTGGCCACACATGGAGCGCCACTGTGCTATTGGGAGGCCCCTGTATGGTGCGCAGTAGGGTGCATGTGTGTGACACCATGCAGTGGCCTACTGCACAGAGGTGCCATGGCACCCACGATGCTGTGGCGCAATACGGGGCATGATGGCACTGAGCCATCCACACTATGGCACGTGTGCCCCGTAGGACATGCAGCACATGAGTGCCACAGGCATAGTAGTGGCTGTGCACTGTACTGCCTCCTGCGCTATGTGTGTATGCTGCACCACTAGCGTACGTGTCAGCACCACGCGCATGCGTGGTGTGGGTCCGATTGCACACATCACAGTGGTGTGCCACAACTTGAGCATGCACGACACCATTATACAAGTCGCATTGGTACGATATTCAGCCAGGTTATGCAAATCAGCTCATTATCTATTCCACAGCGCATCCGCTGCATTTGCATCCCATTACAGTTGTGCATACCCTCATTTGCATGCGACTCGCTATAAAGGCACCATGGAATTGCACAGGCCATGGATCAGTATTGCAGCCTTTGGAGGTATGTGCCACACAGTGGAGATGTCAGGACAGTGGTCTCAGAGGGCTGTGTGGGACTGAACAGTCCATGGTAATACCTGTCCATCTCCCCAGGTTCAAGCATGACCGAATTGGAGGAGGATGAGGAGCAGGGGAGGGTGCGGAAGTGAAGGCCCAACTTCACCAGGGCAGAATCGAATGCCCTGTTTGAGGCCTACCTCGACAGGGAGCCACTCCTCAGTGAACAGAGGGGCACACCACAGGCCCATGTGGTGGCGTGGGGTGAAGTGGCATGTGTGGTCAACCAGCAGGGCAGCCACCAGTGTTCCATGCAGGAGTGCACAAAGAAGGTTGGCATGGACAAGAGGTGGAAAAAGGACAAGGTGGCTACAATCTGGGCAGCGGTGCCACCACTGGTGGGGGCTACCAAGAAGTGCCATGCCTAATGTCGCTGGAGGAGCAGGTGGCTGGCATCATGTGGCGTTGTGCCATTGAGGGTGTGCCTGGCGGAGGCTTCCAGTCGGGTGGCAGCCCATCACTACATGTTCCAGCGGGACACCAGGCACAGTGTTCTGTGTATTGAGACACAGATCGGGGCCAACTCCAGTACCGATGATGACGTGATGCATGTCCCAGACAGTGATGTTGGTGGGTCACAGGGGGATCCCACGACTGGCATCCGCCTAGGTGGCAGTGCGGACAGCACTGGCATGGTTGCCTGCCCACCAGCCTTTGTTCCTGTCATGTCTGCAGCATTCAGTGGGGCAGCACTGGCGTGCAGATGCGGCAGTGGTGTTGGTGGTGCCGATGCAGCCATGCTGGTGGTGCCCGGGACTCAGCAGCTGGAGGGGCAGTGGCAGCAGCTGGACAGTGTTGACGAGGGGATGGGGCAGGGGGTGGCAACAGTTCACCGCATGAGGATGTACCCCAGGAAGGCACCGCTGTGTGGTGCCCACCATCATGGGGCGCTGTGCCACCAGGTCGGGAACTACATGGGGGTCAGCATGATGGCCATGCAGATGACCCCTTGGACGACCACAGTCATCTGCTCCAGGCATCTGTGGACCAGCAGGTATGGCTCATGGTAGCGGTGGATGCACTCCATGCAGAGCTGTGCCAGGCAGAGGAGCGGCACAGCAGGGACCATGCCCTGCTCCTGGCAGAGTTAGCGCAACAGTGGGTGGATGTGACCACAGCCATCGATAGGCACACCACTGTGATGGTGTCTGTCATGGCAACACTGGCCGACTGGCTGTGTGCCCGGCCACCACACACCCCGCAGAGTGCAATGTCCACCCATCATTCTCGGCGTTGGGTGACCCCTGCCATGTTGATGCCAGGATCGGCTGTGGGCATACCAAGCATGCCGGTGCAGGTATGTTCGGTGGCCTGCAGACGCCTGTGCAGACACGGTTGCATTCATGCAGCGTCATCCCGGGGGACCATCAGTACCACCCCATGAGGCCACTGATCACCCTGTTACAGCTGGCGGGTCTCGGCGGGGCTGCCCACACGTCTGTGGCAGCTGTGCTACTGTGCAGCATGACTGACCTTTCCCCCTCCATGACTGCTGTCTACCACTACCCAGTGTGCACTGTGGTGTTCCATGTGCGACACAGGGGTGTGGTACCCTGTCCTGCACTCACACGGGCCCTGTGCACTCCCACCCGGATGCTGGCCCCTGTGGCAGGTGCATGATGATGCCAGCATAGCGCTGTCCACCACTGTGCAATGGTGCTCAGTGTCTGAGACATGCACAGTGCCTGCATCCCCCAAGGGGCGCATAATCAAGGTCAAAGAGGGGGACAGCTGTGGGGACAATGAGGACGCCGGTCCAGCTGGTGTTGGGCAGCCACCCCTGGGCGAAGGGATCCCTGGCTGGCCTGGATGGTCCAGCATCACCAGGACACCATTGCAGAGGAGCACTATGGACCACACAGGTAGGTGAACAGGGCAACAAGCAAGCACCGGGGCAACGGTACAGCTGACAGACAGGCAGGCAGGGATGGACACCAAGGCAGGTTCGGTGGCAGGGGTGTGGGAATGGGCGGAGGCCTGCACACAAAGGCAGAGCACAGCAGGGCTGCACACAGCATGAACACACAGGCACACATACCCCATTCCATGCCCACAGGGCCACATGCACACCCTCTATCCTGAACACTGATTTCCCACAGTGGCCATGCTATTCTGCGCCGGAAGTGCAAAAACACATTTCGGCCAGGGTGTGAAAAATGACTCCTGTACTGTTCATAAGGAGGTGTGGAAATATGCCAATGTTGAAAATCTGGACGGAAAAGATTACCAATTCGTGAACTTTTGAGGGTGCATGGAAATTGCACGATGCACACTCGTAACAGTCATTTTATGGACTTTTATCACCAAATTTTCAACATAGCCAGTTTAAGACCTCTGCTCATGAACAATGTCACTGTGATTTTCTTAATCTGTCCCGAACATTGATTTCGCACACTGACCACTCGACTGTGTGCTACATATGTGAAAACACATTTCGGGTGAGATGTGAAAAATGACAGTTGTACTGTTAATAAGGAGGTATGGAAAAATGGCAATGCTGAAAATCTGGAGTGAAAATATTAAACATGCTCGAAGTTATGAGCATACGTAGGACCTGCACAGTGCACACTCATAAAACAGTCATTTTGGGGAATTTTTTCACCAAATTTTCAACATAGGGTTTTTGGGGGCCTACCTCATGAACAGTGTCACTGTGATAGTCTTAATCTGTCCAGAACATTGATTTTGCACACCGATGTTCCATTGTGCACTACATGTGCGAAAACACATTTCAGGTGAGATGTGAAAAATGACAGCTGTACTGTTTATAAGAAGGTGTGGTAAAATGGCAATGTTGAAAATCTAGAGAGAAAATATTAAAAATGCTTGAAGTTATGAACATGCGTAGGCACTGCGCGACACACACTCATACTGTAAAACAGTCATTTTTGGGAATGTTGTCACCAAATTTTCAACATAGGGTTTTTGGGGGTCTACCTCATAAGCTGTGACACTGTCATTTCATTAATCCATCCTGAAAGGTGGTTCCACACAGCGACAGCGAAATCACCTTTCGGGACTGAATAACAAAATGACAGTGACTGAGATCATGAGGTGGGGTCCCAAGAACCCCATGTTGAAATTTGGTGAAACAATCCCCCAAAATTGCTGAGATATGCACCAAAGTTGAAAAAAAAACTTTTATGCCATTATACAGCTTACCAGCATTTCTTCAGTTCACGGTCGACTTTGAAAAGTGCAGATGTGTTCCCGGTCTACCGAAGATCGTCATGCTGGTCTCCGGAGGTAAGTATGGGATTTGGGGTGTGTAAGGAGGTGGGGTACACAGAGGGTGGGCGTGGGTTGGGGGAGGGGTAAGGGAATCAATGAGGGACTTATTTTTCTTCTAGGTCTTTTTTTTTATAGATGACAGGGGACTTTTGCCATGTTGGGGTGGGCTCCCAGCATGGCACCAGGCAGTTTGTATGGGGAGGCAGCGGAGTCAATGGGGGATTGGGTACCCCTGTTGGCCAAGGAGACTTTTGCCATGCTGGGGTGGGCTCCCAGTGTGGCAAATGGA